>OV839567.1:117347071-118547071 GCA_929447395.1 Epistrophe grossulariae | reverse complement strand
CAATTCCTCGCAAGAGGCTGAAACCCGTGAAAAACATTTCAGTTTTTAGAAAGCATAGACTGGGAATCGAACCCAAGACCTTCGGTGTAATAGTCCGACGCACTAACCATTACGCCACGGGCTACTACAACCGTTGATATTTAGTCTTTTTTTTTTTGTTAGAAATTTGGGCCTACCGCCTTAACGGGAGGAAATAGACACGGGAGGAAATAGACACAAATATTTTCCTGTTTCAGCTCAACCTACACGCTCTTCGTGTTTGTCTTATGCAAAACACCCTGTGTAAGAAAATTGGCCATGAGAGTAGGCGAACAAAAATCACATAAATGCCATAACGTTGAAATTTCAGAGATCCTAATTACAAATGTTTAAGCTATCTGACAATTACCATATTGTCATAACAGATGCGTGTGTTTTTAAAGTGTGGCGGGGGGGAAGTGTGGGGGGGGGCTTTGTCTTACGAAAAGCTTTAAATATCAATCAATTGATTTTGGATATAAATGATTATGAATGTTTAAATTTGCTTTATAAAATGTTAAAAAGAAATATATGTGCAGTCTTAGGTTACAAGAGGTCAGTTTAAAGATCCAACTTGTAGATACAAATATATTCATAAGTAGATTCAAATATAAACTCATTGATCTTTGTGATTTGAATGACTGCCAAATTTAGCGTCCAACATACTTCAGATTTATTATAAGAACTACTAACCGATACAAATAATATTAAAATTTACATAAATAAGATGGAACCGGCCAAGGATACGGCGAACACAGCCGGCTTCATTTTTTTAATTTTTCACCAAATTTTGTTTTACATTAATTATATGGGGCTAGAGATGAAAGAGGCTCAATTTTAAGGTCCAAATTAGTTTTTATTTTTCCATACAGTTTTTATTTTTTTTTATTTTTGGAAACTAATGGTCCCCTAAATTTAAAACGTGAAATTAATTTTGAGAACAATTTAATTTTAATAACATATATGTATTTTGATGCTGAAATAAAACTGTCAACTTGATTTATTAATATAGTAACAAAAATAAAAATTAATTCCTATGCAGCCTACTTAATGAAATCACTTTTATTGCTTATTTAAACCATTGAACTTTACCTTATCTATGATCATTAAAAAATTTGTTTACGTAATTTAATGAAAAATTTATGACCAGAATTAATTTTGTTTACTAATATATAATAATTCAAATCATTAGTTTTATTTTGCCATAAAATTAGGGACAAAATAGCAACAACAGGATAGTTTTCACATAAGGACAAAATTAGCAACAAGATGCTGGTTTAACTGAACTGGGGGAAACAAATGTTCGTTTCCAATGTATACCTACATACCTAAGATATCAAATGTCTTAAACTTCTGATAGCTTTAGTTCCCTTTAGTTTGAAACCACAAACCATAACCTTACTAAAACCCCTAATTTTTTGTGTTACCAAAAAAAAAATTTTCCCAAAAATATAAAAAAAAACAACTAAACCTTTTTATATTTCTTTGTCCCCTGAGCGAATGACCCAAATATGTGTGTGGTAGCTAGGTAAGAGATAATCCTCTGTTTTCTTCGGTCAACCGTATAATTGGTCATAATATCTAATGCTTTTGTTCAAATATGCTGAATGTTAATTAAATTTTTGCCTTAAACTAAACTCAAAATAATCCATACTATAAAATGTTATATAAACATATCTGTATGTAATTAAGAAAAAAAAAAATAGATCCCGCCAAAGGTGCCAAAGTCGAATTTTATTATCTTAATAAAACCTCAAAAAAAAAAAAAATCATTAAAGCAAACCCAAAAGTCAACCGAAGTTAAAAAAAAAAAAAAAATATAAAAGAAAAACCATCATTGTCTGGTTTTCCATAAATAACATCAATTTGCTGAGTCTTTTGCATTTTAATTGAGAACCGAGAACCTCCATAAATTATATTCATAAAAAAGAAATAATAATCTTCAAAATGTTTATATAACAACACACCTACTACATGTTTCACCAATATTAATATTCCTACTACTATAATATACTTTTTCTTCTTTTTCTACTGTTGTTCCACAGTGAGGGTGTCATTAGTTTTTTCTGGTTAATTTGTTCATATTTCAACATCTGCTTTAATAAAATCGAGGAGTTAAGATTACTAAAATGATAATAATGTCATTTTATCACGACAGTATTTTTTGTAGCGATGACAAAATTGTTATTAAAATTTAAAAATATAAATAAATTAAAATGGCGTGACAGCTTGCGAAGCACCAAGAGAGAGAACCTACAATTTTCTGACAAATTCGAATGGCTAAGATAAGAAGCGATTTATACCGAAAAGATATATAGCTAATCTTGGATGATTTGTCACTTTCTCCCTGCAAAAAAATTAAATAAAATGACATTACTTATACAATTACCATTACTCCTGATGTTGTGGAAATGTCTTATGTTTCTTGTCCCATACCAACTAACTCATTGTTTAAAATGAGTTACAACTCCTCAATTGGGATATTGTTTAAATAATATATTTTATGTATGTGCACTGGAATATTTTTAAATTTTACATTTCGTATATTCATCATAATGTCTGCTATTAGACGATAAATTTTGACTTACTGCACTTTATTCCTTCTTTTTGTGTGCTCCGAAAAGAGTTGTAACTCAAAATTCATACTTTATTTCGTCTTATAACGGGTGATTTTTTAGCTGGTTTGGTTTTGGCAACACTGGTTTTGACAGCTGACGTGTGTTTAGTACCTTGTGTCACTGTCAAACAGCTTCAGTTTGGTTTGCAATTTAACCATGGATCGTCTTACAAATGAACAACGCTTGCAAATTATTGAATTTTACTATCAAAATTCGTGCTCGGTTCGAAATGTTCATCGCGCGCTGCTTCCATTTTATGGTCGGCATTCTCGACCTTCTGAGCAGTCTATTCGGAAGATTGTGACCAAATTTCGCACCAAATTTACTTTGTTGGACATTAAACCACCAACACGTTTACGTACTGTGCGTAGTGAAGAAAATATTGCGGCCGTATCAGCTAGTGTGACAGAAGACCGCGAAATGTCGATTCGGCGCCGTTCCCAGCAGTTAGGCCTTTGTTACAGCACTACGTGGAAAATTTTGCGGAAGGATTTGGGCGTAAAGCCTTTTAAGATACAGCTGGTGCAAGAACTAAAGCCAGCCGACCTACCACAACGCCGAATTTTTGGTGAATGGGCTCTTGGAAAGCTGGCCGAGGATCCGCTTTTTTATCGAAAAATTGTGTTCAGCGATGAGGCTCATTTTTGGTTGAATGGGTACGTAAATAAGCACAATTGCCGCATTTGGAGTGAAGATCAGCCAGAAGCATTGCAACAGCTACCAATGCATCCCGAAAAAGCCACTGTTTGGTGCGGTTTATGGGCCGGCGGCATTATTGGGCCATATTTCTTCAAAGATGATGCGAATCGCAGCGTTACTGTCAATGGTGAACGCTACCGAGCGATGATAACAAGCTTTCGGGCCGGTCAATTGGCCGCCTAGATCGTGCGATTTGACACCATTAGACTATTTTTTGTGGGGGTATGTCAAGGCTAATGTCTATAGGGACAAGCCCGCTTCGATTGACGCACTGGAAGCCAACATCCATGCATTCATTCGTGAGATACCGGCCGATATGTGTGAAAGAGTATGCCAAAATTGGACTCAGCGGATGGGCTACCTGAGACGCAGCCGCGGTCAACATTTGCATGAAATTATCTTTAAACATTAAATTGCAAGGTTCAAACTATCGATTCAAATAAATATTTCATTCATTTTTTCGAATTTTTTGTGTTTTTTTTTTAAAAAAAAGTTCTAAACCTCTTAAAAAATCACCCGTTAGTAGACCATGGAAAACTATTTGCTGTCGCATGTTAATTTCGTAAAGTCCATGCCATGTCCCATACCAACCAACTTATAATTAAAAATTCAATTGGGACATTCTTTAAAAGTACATACGTTTTCAACTGCTGAAATGTTTGTATATATTCTATTTCTTATTCTCATCGCTACATGACGGCTCTTACACAATGACATTTATGACTCTTTTCGAAAATTGAAAACGATCACAATAATTTTACTTATGACTCACGTGAAGTTATGATTTGTCTCACCTACTCATTCCTTTCGTTTGTACTGAAAAAAGTTTAAACTCAAAATACAGCCTTCAATTCTTCTATGTAGAAGACTGGATTTTCAGTCGTTGTCGCACTTCAAATTCATCACTTGTGAGTCAGGAAGAAAAGTAAAATTTTTTGTTTTTTTTTTTTTTGATTTTATTTTAGTGTTCATCTATTTTTTGAGTTGAGATTGAAAGTTGCTCCATTTTATATATTTTTAAGGCTGATATAATTTTCTGGTGTGTATAGGACATTTGTAACAACTCATGAATGAGTTCCGTCCCACTACCTTTAAATTAATTCCAAAGATGGATAATTAGGTTAAAAGGTTAAAAATTCACTCGAACAGCTTTAGCTCCCAGGAACTTCATGACTGGGTGATACATAAAAAGTGAGTAAAAATTAATACCATTAAGCTAAATAATCCGTGTTTTTTTTTATTGTTAAATTTGTAATATTAAGAAATTCTCTGATGTGAATGGGACAATTGAAGCAATTCATGGGAGTTACGTATCACTGCTTATATGCTTTAATGAACCAGTTCAAAATTCAAAAATGCAGCGCTACTTTCCTGGCTATATAATATTGATGATGATTATTGAAACAAGAGTGAAGAAACAAATCTTAAATCGAATCAACAATACAATTTTACGGTTCCCACGATTTTTTTCCAAAGAATTTTTTTTTTTTTTGCACTCGATCGATTTGATTCAAGTTTTGACATCAAAACATCCATTTTTTTTTGTCATCCAGAATCAATATCATTGAATGTTTATGATTCAGAGCACACAAATTAAATTTTTTTTTTAATTTTAATTTCGAATCTATGTGACCTTAATATTCAATTTATTTATTTATTCTTTTCTCCCAAGAATATTAAAACAAACAAAAATTTAATTTAACTTTTTGTTTATTTTGTATATTTATTGGGACAAGCGTGGCATTTAAAAATAAAATAAAACAAATACAAAAAAAAAACAAAATCACTCACAAAAAAATGCATGCAACAATTAAAAATGATAAATATTACCCACCGCACCCAGAAATATGTCAAAGATCGACCATTGGCGATGAATATCAATTAAAAAAAAAACGAAATTTTTTTAAGTTAACCCATATTGCGAGTAGTACTACCTAATAAACGTATTTTTAATAAATCGGACGTGTAATGAATTTTTTATTATTAAATATTTATTATTTTGTATTCTTTCTTTCTTTCGTGATGGTTATAGTAATTATTATTATTCGAGGCTGTTTTTTTGGTTATTTGTTTCTCAAATTTTTAAGGCGTTTTTTGATGCCGGGATGCGGATGCGGTAGTGACGTGGAGAGGTTAAAAAAAAAATTTCATTGGATTGTTGGTTTTATTTTCTGGGCCGACAGCAGATATTTGCTTCTTTTTAAGGATGATGTATTGTATGTTATGAATGTTAATGATTTATGCGGAAAATTGTCTGTTGAAAGAATATTTACAAATAACACAAAGCTACCGACCTCAACGCCGGCCGCAACGCAAGAGAAGACAGGGAGCGCGAACTTTTTTTGTTTTTTTTTTTTGTAAGTGGTTTGTGGGAGCTTCTGCTCGTATTGTTTGTGAGTCTCTTTATTTCCGAATTGAGACTATAATATATATATTGGAACTAGTCATATGGAATTAATTTACATAAATTTAGATACAATATCTTTGTCAAAATAAAAAAAGTAAAACAAGACCCCCACCAACGCACGTACCTGCTATGGTGTATTGTTAACATGGGAAAATATTCGTCAATCATATTTTTGTTTATTTTTTGATAATAAACATCCCTTTCAGCTTTCCAACTTCAAATCTAATTTGCCATTCTTATAATATCATACCTATCGTTATATGTAATATCTATGTCATTTATTTAGTATTTCTTTTAATTATTATAGTTCACATTTGGTTTGAGAATACACATAATATTATTAATTAATGCAATTTTCTTTATAAATTATCAGGAAAAAGAATTTTTTTTATTTAATTCGTTTTTATGTACCTACAGTTTCCCGGCAGATTTTAAATTTAACAGATCTGTTATTTGACTGTGTAAATAAGCTACATGTTGTTTTTGTTGTTTGGACCATTAGCATACTCAGTATTTGAAATTTTGGTATTTATTTGAGTGTGCAAAAAAGAAGTACGCTACATTGGCGCCCAACGTGAGGCTCGAAATCTCTACCCTGAAATTAAGTCTCATGCTATACGGACTCTACTATTAGCTTTTATTGTATTGAAAAATTTGATATTTCCTTGACTGTGCAAATAAGCACGCTACAAATTTTAATCTAAAAAGTATGCTACAATGGCGGTCAACGTGGGGCTCGAAATCTCAACCCTGATATTAAATCTCATGCTATTAGCTTTAATAGTATTTAAAAGTTAACATTTACTTGACTAAAGAAACACGATACATATTTCAATTTAAAAAGCACGCTACATTGGCGCCCAACGTGGGGCTTGAAATCTCAACCATGAGATGAAGTCTCATACTGTACCCATTCTACCATGACATTTACTTGACTACGCCAAGAACCACACTACATACTTTAATTTAAAAAGCACGCTATGTTGGCGCCCAACGTGGGGCTCGAAATCTCAACCCTGATATTAAATCTCATGCTATTAGTTTTAATAGTATTTAAAAGTTGACATTTACTTGACTAAAGAAACACGATACATATTTCAATTTAAAAGCACGCTACATTGGCGCCCAACGTGGGACTCAAAATCTTCACCCTGAGATGAAGTCTCATGATGTACCGATTCTACCATTAGCTTTAATAGTACTTAAAAAGTTGATATTTACTTGAATACGCACAATGCACGCTACATTGGCGCCCAACGTGGGCTTGAAATCTCAACCCTTAGATTAAGCCTCATGCTGTGTCGACTCTACCAAGAGCTATAATAGTTTTTAAAATATTGATATTCACTTGACTGTGATAAGAAATACTGTACATATTTTAATTTATGAAGCACGCTACGTTGGCGCCCAACTTGCGACTCAAAATTTCAACCCTGAGATTATGTCTTAACCTGTACCGACTCTATCATTAGCATTAATATTAGTAAATGTATGTAGATTTAATTACCTTTAATTCCTGGACTAACGTAAATTTAATTTTAAATAAAATA
Source organism: Epistrophe grossulariae (assembly GCA_929447395.1). Classification (NCBI taxonomy): domain Eukaryota; kingdom Metazoa; phylum Arthropoda; class Insecta; order Diptera; family Syrphidae; genus Epistrophe; species Epistrophe grossulariae. The sequence continues at coordinate 118,539,779 of OV839567.1, read as the reverse complement.
TTTCAAACAAAATTAACTCAAAACAAAAAAACTACCAAAACGTCGAAAATAATTATGATCCAGTTCAAAAATTTTCAGCCGCTCATTTACCCTCGAGCATTTTAGGCGTACTGTAAACTATTGAGATAACTTCTTCAACCGTACTACACGAATGTGAAATTCTTTACTCAGTTTAATATTTCTCGCCCATTGTGATTTTCAGAGTTATCCAAAAGCAATGCGATTGAATGTAAAGTGCATCAGCGTGATCTTTTATGAGTTTTAAACTTTTATTTTCTCAATAAAAAGATTAGGTCACTCCTTATAATATAAAAATTGATGGCGTTATAATATCTCTAAATGGTATAATGTCAAACAATCAAATAATTTGAAACTCGTGAGAAGCCAATTAAAAAAAAAAAATTTTAACCAAAAACGAAAAAGGATCATATTATTATAATAAAATCTTCTTTTAAATAAACTGATGATGTTGTTTTTCATGTTCTTGTTTATCCAAAAACCACTTCATCTATATTCACACCACGACACATCTCACCTGTAAAAAAAATACAAGCCATAAAAAAAAGCAAGAATAACTTTGAAAACGTGCATAATTTTTGATGGAGTGCCTCCAACAGATTTTAAGGGGGTCTCCTTTTTTTCTTGCGAAACAAAAGTACACTTTGCGTCTTTTGATTGAAGTGATTCTTTTAAAATTTTGTTTTTACTTGACACGTAGCTTCTTAAATCTTGGGCCGATTTTACTATTGTTTTTTTTTTTTTTTTTTTTACATAGAATCGAAAAATTCATTTAAGTTTCATATCAAATTTATAGGTGCTTAACTAATTACCCAAGCTGGAAGAATTAAGCTTTATAGCTCTTTAAAGGCATAAGCCCTTAAATACTTATATCCTGTGTCAATTGTATTACAACTTGAAAAAGTACATTTTAAATCAACATTTAAGTTCATAACGCCCAGGGGTTATGATTTTTAAACTTTTAAATTCGCACCCTAGAAAGATAAAAATGTAAAACTCCCCAAAATATTTCAACAAAATCTTAAAAATTCGCACAAGAGAACAAAATGTTGTGCGCCGTTCATTCAAATTTGCTCAATTTCTTAATCCACTGGTGACATTGACACCCGTTCTATCAAAAATTCATTCCAATTGACACATGATTTAGCCACAAGTTCTTATATTTTTTATTAGTAAAACATTTTGACTGACTGATATTAAAAAAAAAAAAAAAAAAAAATAGGCGAACTCAATCAATTGACATGAAGTGTATTAACACATGTATGCACGTCTGCCTATTACATGTCATTTCATTGGGTTCGGGCTCCTTAAGATAGGTATGTAAATATGTCCCTATATAGGTAGGGTATACGTCCGGCCCTCGATCTGACAATCATCAACATGATCACGATGCTACAAAACAAAAAAAAAATAATTATTCGTGTTGTGCCTCACGCCATTAGCATGTGACATTTTGACATAATTTTTCTTCAATATTTTTTTTTATTTATTTATTTTATACTTTTACATTATTTTCTTTTTTGTTTGTTGAAGTTTCTTGTATGATTTTGCAATTTTTTTTTCTTTATATTTGTTGTTCATACATTCATCATTTTGTAACATGCTGCTATGTCAGTTTGATGATGGTGCGCAGTTAAACAGCAGCAAAGATGTTACCACGACGACGACGATGTATGTGGACACACAGTCAGACAGACAGACAGATACATCACATCCATATATACAATTCCACATCCTGTGCCTCTGTTTCAAATCTTGTCATTTTCTCGTATAGTTTTGTAGGTATGTATCTACTACTTGTTTTTCAGGTGTGGTGTTTTGGTTGGAAATTGAGAAAAGAAGTAAAAAAACGTGGTTTTAAGAAAGAAAACAAGAAACCGAATTTGGATTTTCTTAAAATAGCTGAGATGTTTTTTTTTTGACTGGTAGATCCTTCAATAGAGATGACTTAAAATCATGCTGTCATTTGTGACAGTTTTTTGACATTAATGTTTTGTACCATGAACAAGTACGGATAGCGGAAGCAGTTGTCTAGTAAGTACAAAGCTTTATGTCAGTGTAACTTATTTTTAAAAATCGCTATTTATGTTGAACGGTTTCGATGGCTGCTTTATCTTAACTTTTTGGATAACTTCTGTTTCATCTTATCTTAAAAGCTGCTTGGTAGGTAAACTGCCTTAACTTCAACGCACCATTTAACTTTATCTCAATTTAATGGCGTTTGTTAAAAAGTTAAGTTAAAGAAAAATGTCGCATTCGAGTTAAGACAGTTTACCAACCACCGTGTAAGATAAAATAAACATTGAGTACTCTGAAAAGTTTTTAAAATGCGGAAATTTTCATCATCGATATGTTTTGAAATAAATCAAACAGCGACCAAATACCGTCAATTTTAACCAGAGGCCAATTTTCATTGGCGAGGGGGGAGGGGGAAGAGTTCCAAAGATGTGAAAAGTATCATTTTTTTTTGCAAAAACAATTTATTGCCTGGGTGGGCCTTCTATTGCAAGCTAATTTCAGTTGTCAAAAATCAGTGTAGAAATTACGACCACAGTCAAGTATTTTTTGCTCTTTAAAATCACAATTGTTGATAATAAAAAAACTTTTATTCAATTAATTTCTCATATTTTCAACTTTAATTTAAAAACGAAGCAAAATTCATTTAAAATCGCGAAGAAACCATTTTGAAAATGGTGAAACGTCAATATTTATTGCCTCATCGATGGAAATCAATAATTGCCTTCCATCAGCCGAGCAATTTTGTCATTGCCATTGCCAAAGCGTCTCTATTCGCAAATTCAAGGCAATGGCAATGAGCCAAGCAATTTATTTCCTCAAGTATTGCTAATGGAGCCGCTGGGTAACTGAGTACATTTACATAACTACTTCAATATTTGTAACTTAGAGAACACTTGTTAGTCCAGTCATTAGATTTACATAAGTGTATTCGAAAAATTTAGGACAAATTTGATTGATGTATGGTTTCCTTGTGCTGTTAAAATTTTTACAAGGGGGTCAAAGGCCTCCAAAACAGTTTTCATGAATATCTCTCTAACGGTTAGTTTTACAGATAAAATGTCAATAGGAAATTCTAACTTATAAAATTTTCTACGAAAAGGACCTTATGGATTTTTCCCATACAGCCTACCGGTATCAAGATAATTTAGTTTCTTTGGAACAAAATCAAAAGGAAGCTTTACACTAAAATTTATATTTCCCCTCAATTTTTCTAGAGTCAATGTCTTAAATGACTTGACTTTAAACCATATCTGAACAACATGCGTCTAATCAGAAGTTTCCCTCAATTAGGGGATACATATGTCTGATAACCATTCTTGTTATTTATAAGGGTTTTTGTGTGATGACACACTTGCAGTTAGGCTGCCAAGGTTTCGCACCATCATGTTATTAGGTGAGCTAACCCCAACTTTTTATTGGCTGGAGTTATAGCTATTTCACGACTTCCAGGCCGATCATCGGACTCCTTTTAGTATTGCTTGGTCATTTATTGTTCTATTTTAATTGAAATACTTTTTGCCTAGCTGTCTAGCTGGGACTCGAGTAGGACAAAGCTCTTTCAGAGCCATATGCACTTCGCATTGCGCTACTGAGATTTTTTCTGTAACTCTTAAAAAAAGGTCTTTGACCTTAGACATATGTAGGTATACAAGACTACAAAATTCTGCCTCATCATAATATTATGGATATCAAATTCTCATCAAAGTCGTATTAAAAGACTGTTAATTAACTTAAAGCCTGTTTATAAATACTAACCTAATTATCTTCGTATTTTTTTGTGAACGTTTCAAAAATAAAACCAAACACATACAATTTAATTGCATCATTTAAAATTACACTTATTTTTGTAGGCACAAATAAACAAGAAAAACCTTAAATTATACCTCGGAAGCCATTAAAATCTGTCAAGAAAATCAAACAAAATTTAATTAAAGCATAAGATAATTGAATTTTATGAAAAAATATCTAAATGAAGACTTCAACATATACCTATCTATTATTTCTTTAATTTAAATTCATCATCAACGTCATCAACACTAAGTACCTACTTGACCAAGTTTTCCTTGAAAAAAAAAAAAAATAAAAAAAAAAAATAAATAAATATTTTTCAAAAACTTTAGATCGATCTTAAATAAACACAGAAAAACTGTATAGATACAAACCTAACTTTAAATCTTTTCACAGCACTAATTAGCGTTAGTGCAATAAATTCAAATTTAGAAATTTAATTACTATGCACTTTAAAAATCGCATAGCGCGAATGTGGTGCTAGGTGTGTTTTTTTTTTTGTTGTATTCTTTGCTTTTCTTAGCTCGCTTGTGTCATCATGTGTCAGATAGATGGAGAGAATTTTCATTTGAAATGCAAAAAAGAAAACAACACAAAGCAACACAAAAAAAGAAAACAAATACTAATACAAAATCCAACAACCTACCCCACAGGCCACAATATTAACCCAGGCGAATTCACATCTAAACATCATTTGAAATAATAATAATAGCAACAACAACCAATAAACTCCCTCTCTCGTCGCTCTCTTTCTGCAAATTTAACATGAAAAATGTAATTGTAACTACAAACTACACTACATGCAGTTGTAGAAAAAGTAGAAAAAAACTCCCTCCTTTTCATTCGCTCTTTCGTTTCTTGCCCATCGCCACCTCGCTTTATATAGTTTTTTTTTTCTCATCTCTAATCACGTTGCCCTCCGAATGCACTATTACCCGCTTATTATTACACTCTACACAACCGACTAGCCGGCGACTTCATCAACAACAACAACGACGACAGCGACGTACCTACATACGTAGTTTGGTCGTGTGGGCAAAAATAGAAAATAGAAAAAAAAAAAAAAAAAAAACTTAAAACACAAGAAACGAACAACAACAATAGCAATAGCAGAAAATAGTAAAAGAAAATTCTTTCCACCTCTCGGATGAGGGAATAAATAAACAAAAAAAAAATAAATGAAATGAAAATCACTTTCCATTTCATGCGCCGCTGGCAACAGTGCAACGTATTAAAGTAGTGTGAACATGAATTACGGCATTTCTGACCATGTCGTATCTTTCGTATTGCCGCTGAACGCATCGTAAATGTTTAGAAATTCTATATGAAACGCATAAGTAAAGATTGTTGTGGAGAATTCTTTCGATTTTTCTTAATTAAAGTTTTTATTTTTCCTATTTTTTTGTTTAGGATTTATTTGAGTTTTATAAAAACGAATAATCGTAAACAGAACGTTTGCATTTATCATCTCAAATAATACTGGAGGAATTGACTCTTCTAATAATATAAAATATAGAATTATGAAATCATTGGTGATGCCAAAGGCAGGCGGGGTGAATTTTTTTAAGGATCGTATGCTATTTCTCGATCGTTGTTGTCTGTATATTTCTTATTTCAATACACAAAATATTCGATAAATAAAAATTGTGTATTTTTTTCCTCATATAAAGTCAAATGATCGTATTTATAAACGTTGTCTAACTTTGGACAGCCATCCAAGTTTTTATGTTATGTTTAAGAGATATCTAACATAGACAACGGACAACGGTTGTTTAAACCTTGACTAATGTAATATTTTATTTAATAAAATAAAGAATTTTTCTAACTATTTCGAACTATTTTGATCTATTTATTTAGTCAAAAATCTAAAAAAAACTACGCCTTAAATTTTTAAGGACGGATTTAGTTTCTTAAAATATTTTCTAAATTTTTGAAAATTTCGGTTGATCATTGACTGGATTGAGGTATTCGAATAATAACACAATCAAAATGTATTAAGGCGTCCTAAGTTTTCTAAAATCAACCATTAGTTAAGCAGTTACTTTGGTGTCCCAAATTTTTCAAGGCGTTTGATCGTGAACGCATAATGTCAATGTGTTGACGGCTGCATTAACAGTTGCGTTGACAGCTTCGTTGACAGCTACGTTGACAGGTGCGTTGACAGCTGGTTGGCAGTTACATTGACAGCTGCGCTAATAGCTGCGTTGACACTTGCGTTGATATGAGTTTTAGGGCCAATGCGTTGATTATTTTGTTGTGTTAACATGTAATCAACCTGCCCACGCAGTAATGACATCGACAGAATGCTGATCAGTGCTTTGACTGTCATTCGTGTGATCAACGCGTTTCATGCGTACACAGTCTTCGTTGACGTATATTGACGAAATTTTTGTACTTTGTTGACGTCGAAGGGTCAACGTATTGATCATTTATGTTGATCGTCTAATCGTAGCTTAACGAGTTTTATGGTGGACGATAGCACGACAGCAGTGTAGAACCGACGATAAAAAATAATTTTGGACATCGATGATTAAAATGGCCGATCTCGTCGTTAGATGACAAAATTGGTATTTTTTTGAGTAGTCTAAATTTTCACACTTCATTAGCATTCACAATTTAGTCCAGAAGTTTAACCTTCGTTATTTAAATTTCTAAGAGCTCTATCTTTCCCTTTATGATATTTTTCTTAATAATTTTTATGATTAAATTAAGTTTATTTAAATAATTTCATATAATAATGTATATTTTTTCTATTTTTATTTCAGGTAAGTTTTTCATCTCATCAATACAAATTTGGGGTAAAGTATAACGGATCTTATCCAGAAATGGATGAAATTTAAAATTATTTATTTGAAAAATGTTAAAAGAGTCAAGAGTTTTTTGCCGATCTGTCTTAGGCGAGTTCAGCTACAGATTAGTTAAAAAAATAAGTTTAGTGCTATAATAGTTTAGTCTTTAAAACAACTGTAGTTGACATGTAGTGACATCTCCATAAAGGATGTAGTGACCTGTGGTGACATGTTCATAAAGATTTAGCATAGAGTTATAGACTTTTGAAGAATTCAGATATCTTTATCTTTATGAACATGTCAGCCGTTAAACAGCCTTCGAGCGAGACGGACGTCTAGGCGGTCCGGCTACTTCAAAAACATGAAATATGGAAAAGTTACTAAACTGCTTGAAAATAAGAAAGTTGTTAAGTAGTATCGCCAATGTGTTATTTTTTTTTAAACTGTGATTTGGTGTCATTTTGAGAGAACCGCCAACACGGAATCTTATTCTTAAATATAGAGTTATCTCCAGTAGCAAGCTTTGTATCAAAACACTTATAATATGAAAAACAAGCCTTGGAACCCTATATTTTGATAGTGTAGATCCATTTAAAAAGAAATTAATCGACATTTTTTGGGACTAAACGTTAAAAGTCTAGTCTCGAATGCTTTGGACCTTTGCATCTGCTTAAATTTCTCGAAAAATATAATCTCCGGCGAACAAAATTTTTTTCTCTATCTATACTTTGCTTAAATATGAATAAGAACATAAAGAGGATTATTTGTTCATCATTGTTTAATTGGCGCCCAACGTGTGGCTATTTTATTACATAGTTTTGTCGGTAGGTACAATTGACCGGATTTAATAATTTTTGTTTTCAAAATCTCGCTTATCGAAATATCGAATTACAAACATTTCGAATTATGTATTATTAAAATCTTGCAAAACGTTAAATCGAAAATTAAAATCAGAAATAGGTACCTAAAAATAAAAAATTTATTAACTCGTGCGGTCGAATTAAATTTTAGGAATTCTAATCCCAACATTTAATTTACTTGAATAAGAATAAGAACATTAAAAACAGCTTTTTTTGAAATGGCGCCCAACGTAGGGCTTTATTGATACATCGTATCGAGGACAACCCTTGTTTGGTGTGATTGACCGCGTTAACGAAATATTATCTTCTGAAAATCTCATATCCAAATGTCAAATTATCAAAACCTTACATATCCAAATGTCGAATTATCAAACATAAAATATTTATTTTCACTCAAGGAGGTGAAGTTAATTTTAATAAATCTCAACAAAATGCTTTACTTGAGAGAACAGTAACTTAAACAAATATCATGTTCCTAAAATGGCGCCCAACGGGGTATATTTTTTTTTTTATGCAATAGTTTTGTGGACAAACTTTGTTCGGTATGATTGACCGTATTTCAAAATGTTTTTTTTTTTTTTTGAAAATATCAAAATCTACCAAAATCTTCCAAACTTACATCTCGAAAACTACAATTTCATTTGAATTATAATTTTTTTTAACTGAAAAATAACTGACAAAGGCGAAATAAATTTATTCAATTCTTAACTTATGCTTTACTTGAATAAAAACATAAAGATCATGTTCTGAAAATGGCGCCCAACGTGAAAATATAATATTTTAAACATTGTTTTTGTTTATTTTTCACGCTCTAATTTTAATCATGCGTAAAATAGAAATAAAAAAAAAAGAAACGAATGGTAAATAAGATTGTAAAACCAACTAGGTATATAATTAAAGTCTAGAGTCAACGTCTTGTGAATTGGAAAGAAAATAAAAAGGCTGTTAAATAAGATCGAAAATACATATGTATTAAATAGACATGTCTATGCACTTCATTTTCAATTATAATGTGATACAAAAGATTCCTTACACAATTTTATTCTTTATTAATAAATTGCAGCAATAAAAATTCTCTTAATATTTTAGTCATTCCCATATTGTCTTAATTGAAAGATGCAGCTTAATGATACTCGTTCCATTTTTTCAAAAAAAAAACAACACATTGAATAATTTTAATAGAATATGCTTTCATAGAATTCATTTGTTTTAATTAATTTTTAGTACTTTTACAATCAATCGACGACGTCGTTATAAAATTTATAGTTTACAACTGAACGCATAAACTTTGATCTCATTTGAAAATGATATGACACAACGTAAATTAATTATTTCTCTACGCTTTGTGTGTCTTGTGTGTGGTATGTAATGTAGTGACACATTTGAATCAGAAATAAATAAAGACACGTTTTTTTCGCAACTTAGCTATTTGAATAGATGAAGATAAAATAAGGGCCCTCTTATTAATTCCAAACAAGACAAAAAAAACTCTAAAAAAAAACCGATAGAAATGTTTGTCAATTGTGACTTTTACTGTATCGTTTTTTGGTATTAAAAAGGGTTACCAATAAATTTGCATAAAATATAGATTTAGATGTCCCTATCTTATCTTGATATCGCTATCAATAAATTACCTAAAATAAATAAACAAAACAAAAATTCCTTTTTAAAATTTTAACACCAGAATTTAGTGTCTTATTTTCTGTTTATGATTCATTTATAATATAAGAAGAACAATTAAGTAATTTGTCTTTGTCACACAATTGAAAAGACGAAAAATAATATCTTAGCCCTTTCAATATATCTCTCGGCATAAAAAGATAGATAGATATTATTATTATCAAACAAAAAAAAACCCTTCACCAAAAAAAAACTAAAAAGAAGCCATCTTAGCTTTCACATCCGTATAAAGAACTATATTATGTTGAATTAAATCAGGGAAAAAGACAAAAAATAAGCTTACTTAATTGAAATAGTGTATCGTATCTTTTCCTCTTAACTACATTTGACACTAACTTGAAATTGAATCACAGTATATACATATCTCCCATGAAACATCCCACACAATATGTTTAGATCTATGTAGGTAATCAACAGAAGCTAATAAGCAATCGTTGCAGTGAGGTCGTTTTTTTTTTTAAATGTCATTAACAGTCAAGGAAGTAATGTTGCTTAGGTATAAATACCTAGTTAATTTTATGCTGATTGGATTTTTAAGAAGTTCTGGTCGTAATGTTTTAAGCAGAGTCAGAAGTTTATAGTTCAATTTTATAAAAATACAAAATTATAAAATAAACAGATTCTGGCAAACCGCGGTATGGTAACTCTTTTAATCATTTCTGTTGCGTCTTGTTATTCGGCAGTAGGTAATGGGGAAGACCTTAAACACATTGACTTTAATTTAGTTTAGTTCCGAATATTCTTTATATCAAGTCCTAAATGACAAACCTTTTTAAATGCTCAAAAAGTGAAGCCTAACGTACTTGTTAATAATTATCAAACAAATTTTATGTTTATGTTAAGCGAGATTAAATTCACCGAGGCTAAATTCAACGGCACTAAATTCAACGGTACTATATTCAGCGATATTAAATTCAGCGAGCCTAAATTCAGCGAGACTGAATTCTGGGAGACTGAATTCAACGGGATTATATTCAGCGACACTAGATTCAGTCACACTAAATTCAGTGGGAATTTTAAACTCAGCGCGACTAATTGCTGTTTTTCCCATCGCCTACAATCTTATCAACTCACAAAATAAATATCCATTTATTTCCAATATTCAACGTTACCACTCAGACTATATAAATATTTTGATCGTCTTTCTTCTCATGATTGCATTTCCATTGTCGAGTCGATGTGTCGAGATACAATGTTGTTTATATCGGCTGCAATTAATCTGTAAATATTTCTTATGAAAGCGAAGCAGATAATTATGGTCTTTTGATCAGGCAAAGGCGAACAAGATACAAAAAGGTTTAGATACTTTTTATTTTTAACGATCGTAATAATAAAATAATTTCATGATGTAAATGTATTGGATCAGTTTGGTCTATATATTGATATAGTTGTACTGATACATATGCTCAACTTGCAACAATGAAAATTCATCGACAGAAAAGTGAAAAGTTGATGATCAAAGGTATATGCTTAGCTATAATTCCAATTAAAACAGAAAAATTGTATTTCTTAGTTCACATCCGAGTGAAAATGGAAAAATAATAATTAATTGACTATTATGTTGCAATGAAGAAAAAAAAATAATGAAAGCAAATTTAATTTGCATTTGATAGTTTTAAGTTGATAACGGAAACTTTAGATAGAAAACATTAAAACAAGAGACCTATTTTAATAGGAAAAAAAAAAAATTAAACAGAAAGAGGTCTCACCTTTTGCTTAGCGATTTTTAATTGTTGGAAAGTCAGTGTGAAATCTATAATAACACTGTAGTGACTTATTGCGAAATCAAGCAATGAATAACATCGATATCTGAGATTTTGTTGCATTCACTGACTCTTTCTTTGCATTTTGTTCATTGGTTTTCTGGGTCCTTAAGAAAGCGGTGTACAACGGTGGAGCCTCTTTCAATTTTGTGACCTATATGAAATTGATGATTTTCCCTTTGCGCTTAAGCCTGAATTTGGTTGATTTGGTCCTCAGTGACAATAACGCATATCATGGAGTTTAATGTTTGGAACTAAAGTCCTTCAAACACTTAACGTCCTTTTTTAAAAAATTCAAATTTCATAACAAATATTAAGCTTATGTTTTTTTTTTTTTTTTTATTTTTTGCGCAACTTTTTTCATGTTAAACTACATATCTCCAAAGTTGAATTTCTTCCAAATATCCATACGATTTAAATATGCATATCTAGATAGTAGATACAAACTTTACAATAAAAAAAAAAATCTCCAAAGATATTAATTAAGCTCCAAGTAATTTGTATCATTTTTGTCATTTCCATCAAACTATTAGTCCCTTCTGTCTTTCATCATCAGTATTCCAATTCATTCTAAGTAATTCACAACTTTTGACCCCCATTAGGAAATGTTACAAATGACTTCAACTCGAGGCCATCCCATGCATGTAAATCAACAAAACTAAGCTAATAATAGAGCTGCAAAAAAAAAAAAAAAAAAAAAAAAAAAAAATGAAGAAAATACAATAAGACTCGACTCTTAGGTAGGTATAGGTACCTACCTACAAGAAGGGGCAAATAATTGCACGACTTTTGCGCGTATATAACAACTTTTATTTTTAACTCCCATAATAAAAAAAATAATAATAATAATAATAATAATAATAATAATAATATTCTTCAACTCCTCATAAAGTTACTTCAACTTCTCTGCTATATGAATCGACTCGTATATCTATCTATTCTGTACTGCTTCACATGCCTTGCATATCTTTTTTTTTTTTTTATTTTTTTTATTTTATGGCCTAGCAACTTGCAACCATAACTTGCAACAAAATTACTAACACTACTACTACTACTACTGGCACTTGTCGTCGACAACTACGACTACGACGGCGACGTACGAGTATAGTCCATCGTCCGTTGTCGTCGTTGTTGCAATGCAATTATGAGAGTCTCGTACGCCTTGCTGGCAATGCACTTTGCCAAGGACAAACTCATTGAAAAATGAAACCATCGAGTTGTCGTTGTCGACGTCTCGCTAACAGAAAAAAAAAAAAAACGAATTAAAAAAAAAAAGTGAAGAAAATTAAAAGGAATGCTGAGAACGATAAACATATGGAAAGTGAGAAGATTACCACGAACAAAAAAAAAAATTCTTAAATACTGATGATGCTGATAGCAAATTGATCAGTGATGTCACATAGTGGGTATTGTGTAATTCGTTACATATCATTCTGGGAAGAAAGTCTTAAATGTTTTTTTTTTTAAATAAAAAATATTTAATTTTATTCATTAGAGATTTTAAGTTCGTGACGTAAATTTCTATATTTTTAGTTACAAAAGTATTAAACCATAAAGTTAAAGCATTATGTACCTACTTACTAGCGATCACTATTTTATTTCATTTTGAATCCTTTAAAGTTCAAACTTCTTTCAAAAAGATCAAATTTGTATATTAAAATAAAAATCGTGAAAAAGTATTAGAAGGTAGTAATTTTTAGTAGCATGTTTTTTTTCAGAAATCAAAACTAATACAAAAAAGTCTTTTCAATTTCTGAAATGGAGTACTACAATGACAAAGAATCGAAGTGTCTTTGACTGAGTTCTACATTTTTTTTTTTTTTTTTTGAAAAAGTACTAAAGTGGAAAACTCTCATGTTGTAGATATCGCTTGTTCGCATTCTTATTTTCTCAAGTATTCATAATCTGCAGCAGATTCTTTATTAACTTTGATCTTAAAATTGTCTGTTTTGTATTTATTAAATCTAAAAATATACTACGATAGTACTATTAACTAGTACTTTTTGGTACTATATTTCTAAAAATTTAACATTGCTTCGTTAAATGTCCTTTGAATACTTTGTATGACAAATGGATGTGACTTCAAAAGATTGTAATTTAATCATAGCTTACTTACTTTTCTATGTTTTTTCATGAAAAAAGTATCATAAAGTACTGAAATACCTAAATTTGACATTTTTGAACTCTTAAACTACTTCAGAATTTTATTTACTCTAAAATCAATATTAAAGATGAACGGTCTAATTTTTAAACATTGTCTAACTTTGTACAGCGGTCCAAGTTATAGATAAACATTTTATTTGATGTTTAAGAGCTATTTAACTTTGACAACAGACTCGATTGTCTAAACCTTGGCTAATGTAACATTTTATTTAATCAAATAAAGTATGTTTACAACTTTTTTCAACTATTTTGAACAATTTTGAACTATCAAGAAGCTGTCTAACTATATTTGCGTCTATTTTGTTTAGTGAATATATAAAAAAAAGTAAAATTAGTACGAGAAAATAGTATCGTATGTAGGTACTTAAAATTGTTACTTTTAGTATCATTTCTTAAAACTCAATCTAAAAACGTCACAAAATTGCTTTGAATTTATCATGACCTAACAATTAAGGGCTAAACAGGACCCATGTTCGGCGATAACTTTTCGTGGCGAAACGGCGAAAAATGGAACAAAAAAGGAACAAAACTCATAGGAATCCTATGGGTTTTGTTCCATTTTTCGCCGTTTATCGCCTCGAAAAGTTATCGCCGAGTTACAGAACATGGGTCCAGGACTTATGGCATTTTCTATAAAAATTAAATAAATGTGTATTTAAAAGTATTAGAAATAGTAGGTACCTTCTGAAATGCCAAAATTCGTCACCTATGGTGCTAAGTCTAATTGGTTCAATAATTTTAAAAATCGTTTTCAAATGGCACTGATCTCACTTGCACCTATTTATTAGATTTTGAATTAAACGAAAACAAAATCTATACATTTGTCCTGCATTGGCAACACTCTTCCAGAGATTGCACATTGAGTTTCATTGTTATATTGTTATTTTTCTTGATCATGATCTTGTTGGTTGCGCCAGTATACCTATAGTTGCCACAAAGGGAATCAAAGCGTGACAAGGAAGATTCTTTGTTTTGATAGGAGGAGAGGAGAAGAAGAGGGCAAAGAGTGAAATCTCAATCTCTGCATTCTCTCACCCAGATTTAAAGAAGAAAGAAGAAGAATACAACAAAAAAAAAAATAAAATAAAATTAATTTGCTCTAGAAAACATGCAAGGACATTGTGATGGCCCCCACCCCACTGCACCATCACACAGATGATGATGTGAGTATGACGGTGATGGTGAGATGACTGGAGTGTTGTTTGCTATTGGCAATGAAACTTCAATTCAAAGTCGTGATACATTTTTTTTTTTTTTTTTTTACTTTTTGTTGTTTTGGTCTGTGTGATGGCATCCGCGTAAGGATGTGTTTTTGTTTGATTATTTCCACTGGAATCTCTTTAGTCTCTTAGTCACGATTCAAAGAAATACTATGTGAGTGCACTTCAAAAATACAATTATCGAGTTGTTTTTCTTTTTTTTTTTTTGTTTGTTATCTGTCGATCAAAAATCCTTCGTGGTCATTGGAAGAATAGAAATCAATTTCAATTGAACCCCCCGAGTATTGACTTGACACACAAAACAAAACAAAAAAAAATTGCATAATTATTTTCGAATCCATTTTTTATCTGTCCGAGTCTGAGTGAGTGCATCTATTCGAGTAGAAAACAATGAAATCTTTGAATTTTGCAAAAAATCAACAATTCTGATATTAAATATTTTTAAGCTGTCATCTATATCTACATTTAGTGAAGAAGGGAAGGAAGGGGGGGGGGGGGGTATATTTAGATTACTGACGCATTGTGTATTTTTGCTTTCAGGAGAGTATTTTGTTTATTTTGTCCAGATTGTTTTTTTTTTTATTTTTCAACTTGTGTTTATTTTTATTTTATTTTTTTATTTCTGCAAACTTTTTTTTTTTTTGTATTTATTTATTCGCATGAAGATGAGTGAATTATGCTGATGTCAAAACAAAAAATTCAAAGCACGTCTTATATTCGAATTCAAGGCTTTATTAAAGATGGTAATTTTTTTTTCTTCAATTTAACGCAGCTGAATTTTGTACTTAATTAAAATGTCTATTGAAATTAAAAGTAAATAATTTGACACGTTTTTTCTGTATTTCTAGACTTTTTCTTGAATCTAAAAATGACGAAAAGAGTTTTCAGATGTTTTGAAAAGGGAGGTGTGAACTCCTATTGTTATTGTTTTTTTTTTTTTTAGAGGCAGAAGGTCTTGTGTTCTGTTTTTTTTTTTTTATTTATTTTGGAGCCACGTTTCAATAAAAACGGGTGTGTCCGTATGATGGTATGATGTAGCGACACGTGTTGACTTAATCCATATTTATTAAAATATAAAACAAGCTGGACTTTCTGATACGTTCACTTCTAAGACGCAAATTATATTCGATGCTTACCGATGAGCCCAATTATCGTATCTTGGCGAAATGCATTTTGGAATTGAGTTCACTTAAACTTATAATTTGAATTATATGCAATCCATGATGCCAAAATATGTCCTGGTGTTTCTTCTCAATTTAAGAATCATATCTAATATTCCATATTTTGAATCTAATCCGAGAACAAAATTTTTTGAAATTTTATAAAACGCTTACCTTTTTTGTAACGGTTTTTGATTTGAATTTAATTCAATTTTTTGTTCTAATTTGATAAAATAAAACATTTTTCTCATTTAATCACCTTATAGTTTAATCCCAAGGTATTTTTAATTATTTTATTCACAAATTTTTTTAACTGTTCCAGGAATGGACCTAAAATATACCAACTTATTTGTTTTATTTTTGTCCTCGAGGCAAAATGACACATAATTGGAGATTGCCTTGCTAGTTTCTAGCCCCTTTTTAGTATCTATTTTAAACTTTCTAGAGATTAGTTGAAATCTAGATTGTTTTTACAGGCGAGTAATATTTATAC
The DNA here is from genome assembly GCA_929447395.1 of Epistrophe grossulariae. NCBI lineage: Eukaryota > Metazoa > Arthropoda > Insecta > Diptera > Syrphidae > Epistrophe > Epistrophe grossulariae. Next base: position 118,523,826 of record OV839567.1, on the reverse strand, counting down.
CTTCCCATTCCATGGCAATTCTTAAATTAAGCCATATACTTGAAATTATTAAAAAAAAAGAAAAAAGTTTTTACTAGCAAGGGCCTTGCGAGTATTTGACAAGTTGTAATCTTTTGGATTTTCCCTTATGAAAATGATTCAGGGCCTTGACTGAACTAGGCAAAAACTTGACATTTTTTCAGGCGATCATTTTCAGTCAGTGCCAGTACCTACAGAATGTCAATTTGATCGCCTTAACGATTAAACAATAATTTCTGATTAAATTTCTCACACCTGTAAACACATTTTGTGTACCACCATCCAGGATATTGTAAAAGTAAGAATTATCGACAACCACTCACGAAGTACATAGAAAAAAAAAATAATAATTTTGTACTCTTTTGTAGAATCAAATGATCTTTTCGTAAGCTTAAATGTTTTAATGAAATTAAAAGATCTATTACTCAAAAAAAAAAAAAAAACAACAAAAAAAACTTACTTTATCGAATCTGTATCTAAACTTTGTCTGAAACAGGTAGCTAAACATCAATCAAGTTGTTTTTTTGTTCTTCACTTTTAACCCAACTCTGTCAGTTGTTCTTCAATTCGGACACGTGCTAATTGAGATAAACAACTTTGTTAACCTCGTACATCATTTCTATGTATTTTCAAATTAAAAAAAATTCTATTAATTTTTTTTTATTTTATTCGTATAATATTATTTCCTTGTTTACATTCATTTTAGACCGCTAAAACTTCGATCCCTACAAGTCATTTTTTATTCATCTAATTCTTTTCGACCAACAACCAACAATATTATTATCTACTATCTTTCGCGTTTACCAGGAATAACTTCGTATTTTAAAAGAAATACAAAAAAAAAAAAAATTAATACAAAAACATTTTTCAAAAAAAAAAAATTTATTTACGCTGAGGCGATATCATGCGAAAATTATAAATTTTATGACCATTTAATTATAAATGAGCAGTAAAACCCATTTAATATTCACATCGTTAAAAATCGCCATCAACTATAAGGAATAAAATATTTATTGTTATGAATTGTTACGTAATACAGTCCAATCAAATAGTACCTAATTACTTAGATTGAGGTTTGAGTTAAATCCGAGTTTAGGGAAATTTTAATGGTAGGTATAGGATGTATTTTGGAATACTCCCCTTAATATTTATTTTTAACTGCTGAAAAATTTTATATATTTGATATATTTTAAATATATGGGACCTATCAGGAATGTCGAGGGAAATTTTATTTCCCCAGAATTTTTAATTTCCCCGAAAGTTTTTCATGCTTTCGGGAATCTTCCCCCGTCAATGAAATTCAATGAAATGATTACTTAAATTTTCCTTAAAAATCTATTTCAGATCTCAATAAAATGCAAGGGGAAATTTAAAGAATCATTTACGTTCGCAATTTTTAAAGGAAGGAAATATTCCGAAGGAAATTTTATCATCCATAACCTTCTTTAAATGTTCAAAATTTACTCTTTTAGTACTAAGCCTTTTTTTATTTTCGAATTTTATTGAACTACTTAATCCATCTTCTATTTCCATCGAACTAGGTGCACTTAAACGGGTTCGACTGTAAAATTTGTTTGTTTTTTATAATTCTTCAACCAATACCATTATTTGATGAATATACACACCCTCATAAAGTACGTCGTCGTCGTCTTTACCGCATGTGCAAAGCTCTCGTTGTTGGTTTTCGTTTCAAAAATTTAAAAATACAAACAAAAAACAACAACAAAAAAAAAACCAACAAAATAAAATTAAATAACATCATCCAATGTCAAGGTCAAACAAATTCATTATTATTTGTGTTTTTCGTTGCTTTTCGTTTGGTTGTTTTTATATATATTTTTTTTTGTTATTGTTGTTGTTGTTATTTCCTTTTCTTTTAATCATTTCTTTCAGTTCTTATTTTTTTTTGTGTTGCTGTTGTTGATAATTTCCCGCCCAGGTACTATTGTTCACAAACAACAACAAAAAAAGCAAAAGTTGTTTAGCAAAAATTTGTATCTATTGTTTCGTCATTCGCGTAGTAAAGAAGTTTGCACATGTTTATAAGTCATTGTGCTGTGTCAGTAGGTATAATGAATTTGCCAAAATTGATAAACTGGAGTAGGAAGAGAAATTCAGAAATAAAAAACAATAAAAACAGAATAATTGGCTTGTAGTCATATAAGAAAAATACACTTAAACAAGTCTATAGACCTTAAGATAGACTTATTTTATTATCAAATTTTATAAAAAGAACCAGAAAACGAAATCTTTAAAAAAAAATAAACAAAAATCTATTATAAGGGGTCTTCCAATAGAAGCGCTCGAAATTTATTAGATTGTATAGGGGCCATGTGGTTAAAGCAACATCTGTCAAATTAGTTGTTTATTGTTCATTTTAGGCAACGTTAATTCACCAAGGGTGGTTATTATAGCATTGAACAGCGCGTGCAAATTATCAAATTATATTTTCCATATCAGTTTTACGTTCGAGAAACGTTTTTTTTTCAAAACAAAAACATTTCCCGCTAAAAAAATTACTTTTCGTCAAAAAAAAATATTTCCTTAAAAAAAAATTTACAGATTTCACTCATAGAGTAACTATGGGAACATTGAAAATGACTTGTGTTAGCTCGATAAAATAAAAACATGAATAATCTTGGTGATTTCTAATTTGTATCCTATAGTTGCACCAAAACTTCTAAAGATGTCTAAGAAACCATTCTTCAGTCTGAAATTACAATATGTAGATATTTTTAATGTTGAATCCCAGTTGGCGGTTAAATTAATGTTGTTCAGTTCAGTTTATTTAATCACGGCGTTGATGTTGAAGAAATTTAAATATTTGCTCAATTTTGCTCAAATGGATTTACAAGTCTCTCAACTTATTGAACTATTTATATATAGGCAAGTTATTTGATTTACTGTTAAAGTGAACCCTTTTTAACGCGAGACCAAATTTATAAATAATTTGATGTGTAGCTCAAACTCAATGCAATCCTGATTTACCTAATTGTTTTTAGGTATTCTATAATATTTTGCATTTTGAACTCATCTTTTAAAAATTTAATAAACTCGAGTCGTTTAATTTCTTAAGACAATATTAATGGTTTTGACAGTTAAGCAGTATTCTTTTATCTGAGTATATGAAAAGCAAAGCACCAATTAAGTTAACAGCTGAGTTGACAACCAAATTGAATCTTTTTTTTTTCATTTGAGGACCTTAAGGTAGAACTGTAATAGTCGGCAGTTGTTGGAAGAAAATTCTCTCAGTTCACTTACGCATGGAGCGGTCGGTGAGCGCGGTGAAAGCAAAAGTAAAAATTGGTCGAAACGAAGCAAAACTCAATTATGGGCACGTCATATGAATTCTTTGTATTCGTTTCGTTTCGTACGACCACTTAGGTCGGCATCCGACTATTATAGTTCTACCTTTAACCTTGAACATCTGAACATTAGAACTAAATCTATATAAGTTTATTAAAGAAGTTCAATTATATTGCAGTAGGTACCTATGAATATTCTAATCGCAGGTAAAGTTTTGTAAAATAAATTTATAGCCTGAGATTTTACTTGAATTCTAAGACCTTAACCTCAAAGATCCGATAATTAGAACAGAAAATAAAAGCTTACCAAGCTTACCAAATAAACCCTTTTCGATATTTATATTTAAGTTGCTTAGGTAAGTTAATCCAACCTCTAGACTGATTAACGTTAACTTAAATACCTTAACCTTCAACAACTTAGAACTAATGTTGTAAGTTTATTAAAGAGAAACGCAAGTAGGTACCTTTGCATTTTTCAGGCTCAAAAATAACATTGGTTTGGACGTAGGTGAAGTTCAAAAATCGCATTGGTTAAGACGTTGGTCAAGTTCAAAAATCGCATTGGTGTAGACGTAGGTCAAGTTCAAAATCCCATTGGCTTAGACGTAGGTCAAGTCCCAAAATCGCATTGGCTTAGACGTTGGTCAAGCTCAAAAATCGAATTGGTTTAGACGTATAGTTCAAGTTACAAAATCACATTGGCTTAGACGTATGTCAAGTTCAAAAATCGCATTGGCTTAGACTTAGGTAAAGTTTTGTGACATAAATTTATAGCCTTAGATTTTACCTTAATTTTAAGACCTTAACCTCAAAGATCCGATAGTTAGAACAGAAAATAAAAGCTTACCAAGTCAACCCTTTTCGATTACTACATTTAAGTTGCTTCGCTAAGTTAATCCTACCTCTAGGCTTATTAATGTTAATTTAAATACCTTAACCTTCAACAACTGGCCCTTAGAGCTAATGTTGTAAGTTTATTAAAGAGATTCACAAGTAGGTACCTTTGCATATTTTAGGTTAAAAAATTGCATTGGTTAGGACGTAGGTCAAGTTCAAAAATCGCATTGGCTTAGACGTAAGTCAAGTCCAAAAATCGCATTGGCTTAGACGTTGGTCAAGCTCAAAAATCGAATTGGCTTAGACGTATAGTTCAAGTTAAAAAATCACATTGGCTTAGACGTAGGTCAAGTTCAAAAGTCGCATTGGTTTAGACGTTGGTCAAGTTCAAAAAACGCATTGGTTTAGATGTTGTTTTGTCACATAAATTTGTAGCCTGAGATTTTACCATAGTTCTAAGACATTAACCTCAAAGATCCGATAATTAGAACAGAAGATACCAAATCAACCCTTTTCGATTAGGTATTATATTTAAGTTGCTTCGCTAGGTTAATCCTACCTCTAGCCTGGTTAACCTTAATTTAAATACCTTAACCTTCAACATCTGGCCCTTATAGAACTAAAGTTATAAGTTATAGTCAAAGAGGTTCAAGTATAGGTCTCTGTGCATATTCTAGGTTCAACAATCGAATTGATTAAGAATGAAGTCAAGTTTTGTCCCACAAAATTTTGAAGCCTATTATTTAACTTATTTCAAAACCTTAATCTTTAAGATCCGATTATTAGTACAGAAGTAAAAAGGCAACCGCAGAACAACTAAATCAATCCTTTTATATAAATGTACGAACATAATGTCATACTAAGGGCTCAAACCTCTTACGTCTCTGAGCCATTCTGAGACATTCCAAACCATTTACATCCACATGTCCAACGAGTTATGGTAACAAAACGGCGCACTCTAGCGCTAATTGGGTTAACGAGCTAGGTTGCTCGTGATCGCCATTTCTACCTACCTACCTACCTACATACATAATGTATGTACCTAAGATACGTAGGTATATGAATTTTGTTGGCGAAGCCCATTTTGTTATTCAATTTTTCAATTTTTGCAATTATGTATTTATATTGGTGAATTAAACCTAAACGTTTTTCACCTACACTTTTATGTTATTTCAATTATTTTTTAACTGAATAAATTAGTTTGATATTTTACCTTCATTTTAAGACCTTTATTTTAAATATCCGATTGTTAGAACAGAAGTTATAAGCCAACCAAACCAACCTAATCGTACCATTACGAATAATATTTTCAAAATACCTACAACAATTTAATCAACATAACATGTTACAGACATACCTAACCTACTTAATAATGTAGCTATGTATGTATATCATTTTTGTTCCCGATGGGAAGCCAAATTGTGTCTGCCACCAGCCACAGTGCAGTGGTCGTTTTTTATTGCACACATTCCACTCCAACCAACGTCTTGCCAACACCCTTACAGCAATGTATATTCTTTGTGGGTACGTTTTTTTCTTTTTCTTTTTGTTTTCTTGTTCCTCACGTCATTTGCCGTGATGAAATTAGTTCTCAAAAGCCAATCTTTCACGTTTTTAGTATGAAATTTTGTAAGCTTTTGCAAATATTTTGATGCTGATTTGTAGCCTGTCATTTTATCTTTAATTATCTATCTTAATATTAAGCATCCGATAATTATAACCTGAGTAAAAGGCTTCTAAGTGCGCTCAAATCGAGTGATTTAAGATTTCATACAAATTCAACTATCCTCCACTGAAGCTCGTCGGTTGGCGACGATCAACGTGTAGGTACGATTCATCGCTTGTGTATTTAGTTCATTTTGGTATTTTCTTTGGTAACACCAACCAAAAATTCGATCCTGAGCCCCCTATACGCTAGAGTTCATTTCGTTCATTTGTTATATATTCATTTGTTCATTTAATCATTTTGGTAACACCATATTTTTCTCAAAACGACCCTATAAACATTTTCAATGTTAAAAAACATTTTTCGACTATCATAAAAAAAATAATCTTTCTCAAAAAAATCATTTTTTCGCCCAAAAAATCATTTACCGCCAAAAAAAAAATATTTTTTCGGCAAAAAAAAATCGTTTTCGTCATTTTTCGCCAAAAAGATAATTTTTCCCCCAAAAAACCATTTTTGATAAAAAAAAAAAACATTTTTCGACAAAAAAACCTTTTGCGACAAAAAACCATTTTTCGTCAAAAAACCATTTTTCGGCAAAAAGATTATTTTTCGCCAAAAAGATTATTTTTCGCCAAAAAGATAATTTTTCGCCAAAAGGACTATTTTCCCCAAAAAACCATTTTTTGAAAAAAAAAAACATTTTTCGCAAAAAAAACATTTTTCGCAAAAAAAACATTTTTCGCATAAAAAACCATTTTTCGCAAAAAAAAAACCATTTTTCGCAAAAAAAACCATTTTTCGCAAAAAAAAACCATTTTTCGCAAAAAAAAAACCATTTTTCGAAAAAAAACATTTTTCGCCAAAAAACCATTTTTCTAGAAAAAATCATTTTTCTTCATAGATATCATTTTCCGCCATAAAAATCATTTTTCACCCAAAAAAAAAAAAAACAAAAATATTTTTCGCCCAAAAAAAATATTTTTCGACCGAAAAATAATTTTTTTCTAAAAAATTTCAACCAATTTCATTAAAATTTTAAAAATTTGTTCGCATTCAGCGACATGGTTTGATGCAGTTGGACATAGTTGTTAAAGTAAAATCCGCCCAATGCGACGCCCATTTTGTATAGTTTTTTTTTCTTATTGAACCACCCCCACTTGCCATATATCTGAGATTTCTCCTATCTTAATATCCCTAAAAAATTGAAATTTTTATCTAAAATAACTTATTATACCTGAAGCATGAGATGTGCGTTATTTTTTAAAAAGTCCACCTACTGCCACACCTACATATCTTAGATTTTACATTTACAAGCAAAATAAAATAAAATAAAATAAAATAAAATAAAATAAAATACAATAAAATAAAATAAAATAAAATAAAATAAAATAAAATAAAATAAAATAAAATAAAATAAAATAAAATAAAATAAAATAAAATAAAATAAAATAAAATAAAATACAATAAAATAAAATAAAATAAAATAAAATAAAATAAAATAAAATAAAAAAAAAAGAGAAACGAGAATATTTTTTGTAGGCGTTGCCGTTGTGTTTAATATTTGTAGATATATATTTTAAGTCAAATTGTTTGATAACTGCCCCTTCCTCTTAAATTGGATAAAACAGTCACCTCTTTCAGCAATTTTTTGTTGGCTTTTTCCAATTTACAAGTTTAAGTAGCGTCTTTTGTGAATCATTTTATACACTTTTTTGGTAAAGATACAACATAAATAAATTTCGTATTCCAATTTAAGTATTTTTTAGATTTAAACTTAGGCCACTCTGCAAGATAATTAACGCCAGCTTTTTATTATTATGAATTGCTGGTAACACGAAGTAACTGAGGTTGTCTACCTTCGTCCAATAGGCTTTTCCCTTCCAACTTCCATGCTACATACTTTTGAGATTTTTTTTTGTTTTTAAAACGTTCGTCTATTTTTTATTTTTACATTTTTATCAAAATAAGTATCTTGACCAAATTCGTTGAGAATTAAATTTTCTCAAAAAATTTGGTAGAATTTTGGTTATGAGACCTTTCGCAAAAAATTTGTTTACATCTCCTTCCTCAAGAAGTTGGCCAAGTCGAATCCTTACAACCCATAGCAAAATTTTATAATCAAGCTTTAAAAATAACAAAAAATTAACCTACTTATACTTTAATCGTATTTATAAATTAAATTGAGAAGGTACGAACATTTTTTAGCTTTGCTCCAAAAATTATATTTTGAGTTCATTTAAAATGTTGATTAGGGCCACACCATAAAATAATCCCATCTCTAGCTAAATTTTTGTATTTATTCCATTTTTTTTTCAACTAAAGAGTATACTCAGTACCTACCTATACCAACATACTCGTAGTTACATATATTTTGCAACTCAATTAATTCTCAGATTTAATTGCTAACAAAAATTTTAAACGTGATCAACATCACGATCGTCGTTTCTAATAAAATTCTAATACTCAGCTATTAAATTTATTTTTCGCTAAGAAAACCCCACCCTCAGTAAAAAAAAAAAGTTTTCTTGTCAATAAAATTAAACCACATAAATTCATAATTCAGTTCAAATAGAATGACTTCCTGCTTACGAGCACGTACTTTATTAAAAAAAAAAAAAAAAAAAAACTGCGCACAAAATATTTTATTATTCTAATGCCACATTTCGTGCATATGGTATTTAAATTTTTTTGTGAAAGATTTCATTTATATACCATACATACATATAAAGTTTTACAGTTGGTAAATTAACTTATTTAACTCCATTGTGAATGAGATTTTGTTTCTCAAACTCCTTTTAAAGGTAGACATGAATTTAATTTAATTCACTTTTCTGTTTTTATTATTTTTTTTTTTGCAACAAAACCACAAAAACTAAATGTAAACAGATAGAACTATACAAATGTTTAGAATTTATTTTGCTTTGCTTTTTCGTTTCTTACTTTTTTTTAAATTTATTTTCTTACATACCTTCAAATTAAATATCAAGTTGAATGAAAGATAAAATAATTAGGTAAACAATATAAAGCCGGAATAAGCAGAAAAATACACTCGCCCACAAAAGTTTTGTATCATATATTTTTTTTAAGAAAACTTGTTTATTATTTTGTATGTATATAAAAATTGAAAATATAAATTTAGAATAAAAATTTAAATTTGTTTTTAGAATTATCTAAGTTTTAAAATTTTAAAATTAAATTTTATTTGTTTTTTATTTTGTTTTTAATTAAATTAAATTATAAATTATAAAATTTTTAACTGGACTGGTTTTTATTATACACACTCCTACTGTAGCCTATTTTCTAAACAATTTTTTTTGAAGACTTTGAACTTTACCTAACGAATATTCTAGAAACAGTAATTGGGGCAGTGCATCTGCGGGTCTTCTAGTGGTCATTATTTATTATTTCAAAAATGTATGAAAATAATAAATGAAATATAATAAATATAAATTAAAAAAACTAATGAAATTTAAATTATGCCAAGTTAACGTTTGTCTACTTCTATGCCCCAATGTTAGATAAGGTTGGATTGATTGTGGTTTTGTTGTATATATCTATCTGCTAACGTGACTTAGTGTAGGTAGATTTCATTCCTAGAATTTTCTACAAATAAATTTCTATACAATTACAAATTAGCAAAGCTAAAGATAAGATGAGTGAGGTAGGTTTGCATTAGTCGCACTGTTGTAGGTTAAAATTTTTATAAATAAAAAATATAATTTGTTATTGTTTATAAGAAAAAAAAAGTCAACATCTTTTGAAATAAAGATTATTACTAATTGACAGCACAATGCATACTTCGTTAAATTTTAATTATTATTGAACTTAAGATGAATCGGTTGATAGAACATCGCATGAAAATGAAGATAAGGTAAAATGCTTGTCGAAATCGATTTAATTGATGAGTTTGATCGGTCAAAAGTCGAGAGATTGCAGAGAATATTTTTTAAGTAAAAAAAAAAAAAAACAAGAATTTACGAGAGCAAAATTTAGTTTGCATGTGCTTTATTATATTATTCAAGTCTAAAAAAATGTATTTTTGAGTCATTTGTGTGAACATGTCATGATGCAATTGTAGCCTTAACCATGCAGCTGATTTGTTTCTTACATTTGATTTGAAGGGTGATTCACTTATAAGGTGTTGCGACCAAAGGCAAATATGTATTGGTTGACGTTGAGACTAGATAAAATCGTATTGTAGAAGCTCTTCCAACTCGTTAAATTGAAAGTGCAATTTTCAAAAAAAGAAGATGAAATTTAAAACAAAAAATTTATTACACGGCAACACTTTACAAGTATTTAATCGTGCATTTTAACCCATGCTCGGATTCATTAAAGAAAAAAATCGACAATGCTGAATTTTGGTGGAGAGTTTTATTTGTATGCATTAAACATTTTTAAAAAGTGTCCAAAATTTAAACAAAAAAAAAATAAAATGTTTTAATGGGAAGAGGGGAGGGAGTGGTTGAAAAAGAGTAAAATGTATTTTTTTTTAGTATCAGAAACTATGTTTTTTTTTAAATGTGAAGATTCAAATTGGAGTTTATAAACATTCTTCTTATTTTATTGTACTTTCTACTGTACCACCGCATTTAGCGCGTAAAGTACTTACCTTCGCTTTTGCACCTTTTGCTTAAAACGTTTTTCTTAATAGTTTAATAGTTTTATTTATAAACGCTGTCTAACTTTAGACAACTGTCCAACTTTGGAAAATGTGTTCAAAAAGGGTTGGGTTCGATATCCCGCTTTTTATAATCCTGTTTTTTAAAACACCGGTTTTAAAATCCCGCTTTTTATAATCCTGTTTTTTATAATCCCGTTTCTTATCATCCCGCTTTTGCAGCTAAAACTACTTATTTTAACTCCCACCAAAATTTCGTTGGGACTTAGTTCATAAATTTGGGAGTTAGTTCATTTGGGACTTAGTTCATTATGAAATAAGTTCCAACGATTTTAATAAACAGTGAGGTATGTATGGGGGGGCATGCTGTCCCCTGCAACCCCCCTGCTGGGCACACTAAAAAATTTGGAGTAGGTGCGAGGTTGGGTATACGCAAAATTTCTTTTTATCATTTTGGTAGTTGGGAGTTAGTTCCAAAAATAATGGGAATGCGTTCATAATGAACCAAGTTTAATACACAAATGAATTGCAAAACGGGATTGGCGGTATTTGGCGGGATTTTAAAAAGCGGGTTTTTAATACATCGGGATTATAAATAAGCGAGATTTTAGAAGACAGGATTTTAAAACTTTTTTTTCCGGATTTTCGAAAATCGGGATTTTAAAAACCGGGATTTCAATACGCTTCCGTTCAAAAACCTTGATTATTGTTGTTTTATAGCTTCCTTACTTAGACACAAGAGAAGATTGTCTTAACCGTGAATAATGTGATATTTATTTTTGTTAAATAAACATATTTCCACCAATTTAAAAATAGTTAGTGTCTAAGGAGACAAAAATATAATAAATACGACTGATAATGTATAAGTTCTCTTCCAAAATTCAACTTTGTCGGACATTTTTCGATGTGAAGGTAAAATTTTTCTAGGCTGTAATATGATGTGTCAGTAGGTATATTCTAAAATCTAGGTGTTGCCATTGTGATTTTAAATTGAGTTTGTATTAGTTTTTAAATTGTGTAATATTTAGGTGGTACTTAAAACATTGGGTCCGCCAATTCAATCAGTTCCAAATATAAAACAAAATCAGATTTATTTTACCTTCTGATTAATTTAGAAGCTCTGGTTAACTTATCTTATTTTTGTTTCAATTTTGGAAATAGGTTATTATGTAATTCAAGTAATATTATATTTCGAAATACATAATATTACGAAAATGATTTTTTAATCGGAAAATAAATCCATTTTTGCATAAATCCTATTTTTATAAGTACCTTCTTACGTACTTAATTTTTGAATAATTTTTTTAAATTTTTGGTATGCATTTTTACTCAAAATTTGAAGATATATACTTGTTGACAAAATGTGAAGAAAATTGGTCAAACCGCGTATTCAGAAAATTAAAAAAAAAGTGAAAACGATTTTTTCAATACTTCTGACTGTAATATAGCTCTCGATATTAAGCGTGTATTTAATTACATGTGTATTCGTATCATGTGTACTAAAAAAAATTCAACAAGTGTATGTTCTAAATACACGTAAATAAAAAATACACGTGTTATTATAAAAGCGTAACTTTTTTGTAACTGACAATGGTGAAGCGATTTAAAGGTATTTTTACCGTTTTTTTTACGGTTTTTACTGCTTGATAATATGTCACACCAAAAAAAATATTTTCCAAAAAATTAGTTACGGCATTGTATATATTTTTCAACGTCTTTTGAATCGTTAAATATCATGAGTACGATTTAGAAGTAATTACACGTGTATTACCTAAATACACGTGTAATATTTATTAAATACACGTATAAATATGTATATTGTTAAACTTTTTTTGAAATAAAATTATATATCTATCTATCTACCTATCTATATAAATATACCTGGTCATACACGAATAATTTAATTACACGTGTAATAGGGACTCTGCTGACCCAACCGTGGATTTTCATGAAATTTGAATAAAATTTATCGAATAGCATATTGAGAAAATTAAAAAAAAGTATTAAAAACAGATACAAAAATTGAATTTCTTTCACATTCGTAGCTTTTATTTTTAATTAAACCTATGAGTAACTTTAAGTGGAAGTTTGATAATTTAAGAAAAAGTACCTACTAATAAAATAAATTGATTGAGATAAATATTAATTTTGTTTACTATTTTTTGTTTGTTTTTATATTGAAACAAACATACGATTGTGATAAACGATAATATAATAATAAAAAATGAGATAATCATCGTACCTCAATATTTAACAAATTCAGCTGTCAGAAGTTTAATATACATTGCATAAGTATAAGTGTATTTATTTAATGATTAACTTTAGCAACTTAAGATAAATTGCCAAAGGATTGAAGTTCATTCAAAAAATAATACAAGTTAATTAATTGTTATGCTAGTTTTGTTCCTATATCTCTCTTTTTTTCGTATGTAAAGTTAATTATTAAAATGAGTAATATAAGATAAAGCGCCTTCTGTAAGATTTATTAAATAATTAAATAAGACTCTCTTATTTCTTTATAATTAACAAGCTTGAAGGTACCATATTTACAGGGGACTTAGATACATCATATTGTTAAGATTATAGTCTTAGTCACTGTTAGAAGTTGTCTTTAGAAATTTTGAATACTAATAGAATGAGTTAATATTTATTTTGCTATCATAAATAACCTTGTTATTACATATATCCACTTAATTTTTTTTTTCTTAAATAGAATTTAGACTTATTTGTATGTTGTTATTTTTTTGCAATTGAATTTTTATTATCGACCGCAATATTGTACATCTATCAGTATGTTTCCTGATGAATACTAGATAATCATCCAACAAAAATAATATTTTGTCTTTAAAAACAATTAAAAAAGGAACAATTGTGAAAATATTCCATATTATTACTAAATTTTTGTAATTTTTGTGTATACAAAATTTATTAAATAATTTACTCGCATGTGCGATGTAAACAAAAATGCATACATATCATCAAGATACAATACTGCATGCAGCGATGCATGCATTTTTATTTAAATTACCGATAATTTGGGTTAAACCTAGGTCACTACGAAGATTGTATTGTCTATTTCCCTCTGCAATTGGTTGTAAACTTTTGTTTCTAATAGAAACTTACTTATAAATGTTTGCTTCTCACAAATTAATGTTTTAATCATTCGTGTTAGTTTCTGAAACCAAGCATCGATTTTATAAATTCAACCTTCGTTTTTTATTTTATTGGGTTATTGTGTAGAAGCTTTCCCCAAAACTTTTAAACTTTAGTACCTATTTGCAGGATTTAGAAATAAAAAAACTTAATTTAGCTTACATTGAAATCGTAAATTGTAAAACTTGTAATAACAGTGCGTTGAGATTTTTGCGATTGTAAAATATTTAAAGGTTTTTTTTTTTTTAATGATTGTTTTATTATATTTCTTTTTTTTTTAACTCATTACTATATATACTGTATGCCAAATTTGAAGGTCTTAACAGTTTTATAACTAACATAACGTTTAACATCATTTTAAGTCAAAAGCTATAAAAGTTTTATTACTTTCATGGGAGGCTTCTGTATTTTCTGTGTTTAAAACGGATTTTATTATTATTTTACAACCATATTCTCTCGCAATATTATATACGATTATTTTGTTTTCGTAAAAAAAAATAGAAACAAAAAACTAAACCGAGATGTAAATCAATTATGACATTTCCTCCATGATAAAGCGCTGAAGAAATAGTCAGCTGCGCAATTCATACCTTTACGTAGGGAAGTAATCCATTTCTGTAAGTGTTTTTATTGCAAATTTTTGTCAATTTAATTGTTGTTTGATGCTGGCTCCTTTATAAAAAGATGTTTTTTTTTTACTTTAATATTTCTTTATTTTATTTGATTTTATTTTTTCTATTTTACTGATTTTTTTTGTTTTGTTTTATTTTTATTTATATTTTTTTGTTTTGTTTTTATTTATTTATATTTTTTTGTTTTGTTTTTATTTATTTATTTTTTCTTAATCTAGTTTAATTTGATTTAATTTTTTTTATTTATTTATTCATTTATTTACCTATTTATTTATTTATTTCATTTTATTTTACTTTAATTTACTTTTTACTTTATTTTATTTTATTTTGTTTTATTTGTTTTATTTTGTTTTATTTTATTTTATTTTATTTTATTTTATTTTATTTCACTTTAATTTATTTTGTTTTATTTTACTTTATTTTATTTTATTTTATTTTATTTTATTTTATTTTATTTTGTTTTATTTTGTTTTATTTTTATTAACTACATGTCCCCTAGAACCATTCTGATAAATCAGGCCTTGACTTGATGACATTCGAAATTCTCTCAAATGAACTTCCATCACTTAGGAAATCTGCTGGCATTTGCTCCTCGAACACACAAACCATTGTGCTGTTTCATACTTGATTAAATTCAATTCTTAAATCTTTGATTAAATTTATTCAAAGCCATAATTTAAGAAATTAAATCCTTCCATCCACTTGGAAAATGTGCATACTTAATTTTTTGGTTTTAAAAAGTTCTTCAACTTTTTTCCATCCATTTACTGCAGAAACAAACAAAAACTAAAAAATAAAGAATAATTCCTGTTCTACTTGCAAAAAAAAAAAAACAAAAACTAATAAAAAAAAATCACACTTTAAAAATCAAAACTTAATTGCATTCAAACTATTTCTGCACTCGAAAGGCACTTATAAATAAGTTTAAAGTCTTCTACTGGCTTCTTTTTTGTTTTGTGAAATCGTGAAAGGTAGAACTTTGGGACCAACTCCTTTTTTTTTTTTTTTTTTTTTTTTTTTTAATGATTTCCATTTTGTATACGGAACGGTACCTTTTCTATGTCGACTATTTCGTCGTATATAGTCTACTTTGTATGTTTTTTTTGTTTTTGTTTTTATGTCAAGTCACGTACCTACTTCTACTTCTACTTCTTCTACCATAGATGATATACAAAATGCACCCACATGGAAATCATGATGTTTGCTGTGAGCGCTGCTTCACCATCAAAAAAGGGTTACGTGCTAAAAAGGGATGAACTTTGTTCTTATTCCATCATGATGAGGACCTAAGCCCCGCATCTATGTTTGTACCTACCACAATGTATGAAGAAGTTGAGAAACGTGATGCAGCACCGTGATGGCGGTTTTGGCAAACGAAATAAATGTTGTCGGTTGGTGTTTTTTTTTTTTTTTTAAGTTTGAAAGTCAAATGTACTGTAAGGAGAAATTTGTTAAAATAAAAACAAGAAGAAAAATCTCCTTCTGTCAACACAGACAACACAGCTGTAAGGAAATCGGTTCTCTCTTGTGATTACTATATTGCAATTATTTTATTTATTTTTTTTTATTACATATTTACTCCATTTTTTTTTTTTTTGTATGCAAGAATGTTTTTGTTTACTTCCTGTCGATACCACATGCTGTGTGTAGAAGAGATTGGCATCAGCATTTAATTTTTTTGTTTGTTTTTTTTTTTTTTTTTTGTATGATGGTTACATTATTTATTGTTGTGAATGAGAGAAGGGGTATCCGGTGGTGGAGTTTATTTGCAGAGTGCAGCAAAAATTTACAAAAAAATAAAATAAAAATTATATATGAAATGAGAGAGATTTGTCAAGGGGGCAGTAGTATTGTTATTTCATAAAATGATAACAAGACAAAAATAGGTCAGATTTTGTGTGGGCGGATTGGTATTTAAGCCAAAAGAATAATATTCATCTCGGAGCATAAAGTAAACAGTGCTGTGTAGAACTATTTTTTTTATATGTATTCGTATCTTATTTGAAATCTCATGATACTGTTTAACGACTAAAGTTAATGGGAAGTTAAAGGTTGTCTCAATAGCAGAGTATTTGGGAATTAAGTAGGGTCACAAAAGTTTAATTGCAAATTTTAAGGTATTTTGACAAAAGGGGAAGAAGATAACTCTCAATAACTAGTCAATCTATAGACTGATTAAGCATATTAAACAGCTGAATCAAAATGAAAATATCTTGTGGTCTCTAAAACGTCTCAGCGAAATGTTTACGAAAAGAGTGGAAAATATTCATGGAGAGTTTCATCAATTGTACAAAAAAATTCAATGAAATGACAGATGCTAGTACAAAAAAGCAACAAAAATAAAAATACTATAAATTAAATCTTATCTTTTCGCGTAGGTTCTGAGGATTGGAGACTCTATTAAAATCAGGTACGATCTATCAATTTCGTGCAACGAAAACCATGCTAATAAAAAGAAAGCAACCAAAACAACAAAAAAATGTCATTTTGTATGTTCCGTAGGCTCTGGAGAATGGAGACTAATTAAAATCAGGTATAATTTATCAATTGCGTGTACCGAAAACAATGCCGATAGTAAAAAAAAAAATAAGACAAACATTATCAAAAATTAAACGCCATGTTTTCGCGAATAATTATGTTGCTCAGACTCTGGAGAGTTGAGACTCTATCAAAATCAGGTACGATTTATCAATTTCGCGTACTAAAAACCATTCTTATGAAAATGCAACCAAACTAATTTTTCTTTTTCTTTATTTCTGCAAATAATTATGTTCCGTAGGCTTTGGAGAGTGGAGACTCTATTATAATCAGGCACAATTTATCAATTTTTTCGTACTGAAAACGATGCTTATTAAAATAACAACCAAAAAAAGTTTTTACAAAAATTAAATGTCATCTTTTCGCTCACAATTATGTTCCGTAGGTTCTGGAGAGTGTAGACTTTATCAAAATCAGGTACGGTTTATCAATTTCGCGTGCCGTAAACCATGCCAATAATTAAAAAAAAAAAAAACAAACCATCAAAAATTAATTGTAATAGTTACCTATGTATGTTCCGAAGGCTTTTGGAGAGTGGAGAGACTCTACCAAAATCATGTACGAAACATACCAAATTATAGAATAATTTTCTACATTAATTTGTTCAGAACTTTTTTTTTTTAGATATGTTTCTATTTGAAGCGTCTAGAGTGAGAAGGGGTCAAGTGACATTTTTCGATTTTTTTGTTTTTTTTTTACCAAAATTGGTGTTAAGCGACAACTTAAATTTTGGTCTAATTCTTGTGTCTCTATTGTTATTACTTACAAAGTTAGCTTCAGATAAAGGGGTTAACTACACGTTTGTTTTGTTATAAACGTAAAACTTTAAACGCTTATAACTCAAAACTTCAAAAATGTCACTTGACCCCTTCTCATTCTCAACGCTTCATTTATAAAGTTAAAACAAAGAAAAATCACTTGCAAAACTTTCTCTAGCAACTCTCATTCTCTGAAAGACTAAAAACTCTACATCTTCTGATTCGACGTGTGCCTCAAACCAAACCATTTACGAGTTAAAAACAAATCTTTTTAATTGGTCTACTTAACTCATGGGCTGGTTAGTGGCTAGTCATCATGTAAATTTTCATCAATACACCCGTCGGACTAATAAATCAATTATATTGTGTTCTTCAAAAACAAGGAAATTATTTTCGTACGTCAATCTATTAAGTGAAATTTTTTCGCACTTCCGCCCGCATACTTGTACTTTTTTATACAAAATTTACTTTGATTTAAAATTTTTTTATTTATACCATCGAACAATTAAGTATAGACCTCTCTATCCGGTTGGAATGTTATTTACAATCTTCCAGGTGTCTACGTATGTATATTCATTTGGCCATCAATCACACTAATAGCGCCCTCAGACTGATATCTCATTTGTTTATTTGACAAAGAGGTGTGGAAGTATGACAAAATTAACCTACAACCAAAAATAAAAATAAATAAACTAAAAGTAAACTGAAAATGAAAATATTACACACGTTCTCCGTCAATTATACATATTTGTATTTTAATTCTCAACATTTACTTTGCTTAACTGATCTTGAAGCGACCTTGGCAAAATATAACGATGATCGACCTGACGATAACGATGATGATGACGACGATGGCATGGCGGCTGAATCTGAAGATTTACAAAAAAAAAAATATTTTATGTCCATTTCTTTGGAATGGTGCTGGATTTAGTCGAATTGATGCCCTTCTTAGCAACTTTATTGGTTAAGACTGTAAAATTCATGGAAAAAGTCGACCTTCCCTTTCAACTGTTATAAAACGATTTGAATAAATTAGTAAAAATAAGAAGGGACTTAATAAAATACATGATACCCTATTAACATGTTGCTCTGGGGCCCCCTATGTCATGGTCCTCATAGAAAGTGTTTGGTCTGCATACTATGAATAAATCCGGCCCTGTAAAGTTTTTTTTTTGTTATATCAGGCAGTCAACCAGTTACATACATACATACTTACTTAAAAATCTGAGAAGAAAAGAAGACAACATCTCTCGAGTTTATTTTGCGAACCTTTCAAAAAAAAAAAAAAACTGACATTCAATAACAAAATCTTTGCATTCTCTGTGTTTACATTTCACTTTTTGTTCGTATTTTGTGCTTGAAATAATAATGAAATAAGGAATTTTAATTGTTTATATAGACAAGTTAAGGCTTTATTGATGCTGTATTTTTCTTTTTTTTTGTAATTTTAACGTCTTTTTCAAAGTTGATTTTTTGACTTAATTTGTTTGAGTTTCAATTTTGGCGCTGATTGATTTTTAATGGCAGTATTTTTTTTTTATTTTGCAAAAAAGGCTTAACGTAATATTAAGTTAAAATGTTCATGGAAAAGGTCATTTGCTTGTAAATTGTAACGCTGGAAGGCTGCTTTAATTTTTTGGATGATTAGCAGATTATTATCTTTTTGTGATATGTATATTGTAAGGCCACCTCTTTAAACCATTAAAACATCTTTTTGAATGACAGATCATTAATTACAAAGTATTTTAAATTCATTCCTACGAAATAACATTTTAAAAATATAAATAAAATATTTTTTTTTAAACTTAGCAACATGTTTATCAACATATTTATTTTTCTTGAATTCACTTATTTTCGACACAGAACATATTTTAAAAAGTTTCGAATATGTTGCCAAAAATTATTTCAACAACTTTGACCTTTATAAAATTAAAATAAAGAAAAGAACATGTTGAGCAAAATTTTTTTTACCAATGCTTTTGTTTGGAAAATGTAAGTAAATTGTTTGTATTAAATGTTCTACTACTTTTAATAATCTTTAATAATCTTTAATTTCTTTTTATTTTTAATAAATTTTGTACTAAATAAAAATATAAAAATAATTAGTCATTTTTATTTCTTCATGAAAGTTTTCAGTGGTTGATTCTGTTGCTTAATATATTTTTTTGTTGTATTAATTACGTAATTTTTAGGTCTTCAGTTTAAAAAACTAAAAATGTTGAGAAACATGTGCTTAAGTTCCTAAGATTACAATATTATTTGCAACATATTTAATAGTCCTTTCTCTGTGTTATTTTTCATTATTTTAAACCTTTTATTTCTCGAACTTTAGTTTTGTTGACTTAGGGAGGTTTGCTGATACTACACATAACGATTTAAGTTGAACTTAATTTCTTAAGTATCACTTTATGACATGGAAAAAGTACCCCTTAAAGATTTTAAGTTCAACTTAAATCGTTATGTGTAGTATCAGCAAACGGGCCTTAACGCTTCTAATGTTACACATTTCAAATGAAACTAATGCAAAATTTTGTAATATTTTTAAATTTTGTTCATTTAATTTTGAATTTTATAAGATTCAAAATTGCTTTAAAAAATCATTAAGTCTACAAAAATTAACGTCTTGTTCCGGCGATCTCACTTGGACTCATCACTTGATTAGTGCCAACCATGGCAATACGAAATTTTTATTTAAGTTCAGTTCAACTAACATAGATTTTTTTCATTGTTACCGCCATGAAAAAATTAAAAATAAACTATAAATATTAAAAATCTATAAACAAAATGCTAGGCAACATGTTGACTGGGATAATTTGTTCCTTCAATAAAACACAACATTTGAAGTGTATAATTTAATATATTGGAATAAATAGTTTATTAATTAATTAGATTAATAAAAACAAAAACAAAATACAATTTGAAGCCATTGCTACTCCTTGTGAATACTTAGTTTTGTTATGATGTGTAGGGATATGTATCATGTGTTTTATCTAAACTTTATTATTAAATAAATGCAACATATTGTCAATATATGTATGAAAATCATCTTTTAAGCCAAGATTCCTAAGATTTTATCTAACAAACAATTAATTTAATCAATTTGAAAATAAAATACAAAACATTAGCAACATGTTGCTTAGTTGTTATTCAATTTAAATTATTAAGGTGTCCATACTTTACAATTTATTCCGTTTTTAAAATGTGAACAAAATTTAAATAATACAAAATAAAAATAAAAAAATACAAAAGTAAAAAAACAAAAACAAGTACTAAATCAAAAATTTGCCATATCCGTCGCTAATCAACATTGTTGCGCCTGAAACATAAAACTACATTACGTTGCAATTACTCACACCCCAGTTATGAGTGATTTTTTATTACTTGTTTTACCAACTAGGAGAAATCCCATTTGATACGCAATTAGAGAATGGATTTGCATTCTAAAAATAGTCATGCATCGTTAATTAATAAATAATAATAATAAAAAAAAAAAAACAATAATAAAATAAAACAAAACCTTATTCAAACTGTGTTGATATATGTACGGTACGTCGGTCGTCGTAGTTGTCCATCGTCATCAAAACCCTGTGTATTCAGCTATACAATTAGTTTGAATGATATAACTGTGCTGGGAATACTTAATTCATTACATTATATAGTGTGCGCTTATAGTACAGCAGCTGCAAAAACTTAAAATAAATAAAAAAAAAAAATCAAATAAAAATAAAAAAAAGTAATCACAGACTCCCGGCATCTGTCTAATGAAACAACACTTGTGTGACCATATTTTAATTCAAATGTAGCAATTGCCACTCACTTCGTACTTCGTGCAAAATCTAGGCATAGATAAAGATACAACAAAAAATTAGATATTTCATTCTAAATTAGTTAATCCATATCGAGAGATCTAATCTTTTGATACTTGTTACTTTTATATATTTAAAAAAAACAATCACGATTAAAATATCATATATCATGTCAGAATTATTGCCCTAAAAAAAAAAACTGCCACCACAAATCAAGTGTAACAGGGTAAGAGGTGCATAGATAGGCACTCCCGCAACTACAAAAACAAAAAAAACAAAATCAAACTAAAAACACACAAAGTATCTCAGTCTGTTTAAAAAAAATTAAATTAGTATCTTTTGACGCACACACGGAAAGATGAATTTAACGAGCTTGAAGAGACTAATAAATCAAATTAGTTTTGTTCGTTGTGGCCGAACTTCAATTATACTACCACCCCAACCATCAAGAATCTATTACACTGCAAAAAAATTCTGCAAAAATACAATTAGAATAATAAATGTTTTTAAACATCTTTTTTAATTAATATTATCTTCTATCTAAAATTGCATAAGAATTCCTCCTAAACTTATGCAATCATTTAACATCATCAATAAAATTGAAATTTAGAAATGTTTAATGTATTTTTAATAAATATTGTCCATGATTCTACTTAACAAACTCAATACTAGAGCTTTAAACTATCAAATTATTGATTATTATTAAAAATAATATGTGTTACATACTTTTAGGCGCAATATCTTTTAAAAAGCAATAAGATATCTGATTGCAAACAAAATCAAATGAGTTGAAAGCTGCACAATTTTTTTTAACTAAGCCGCCCAACTATATAAGACCCTTAACTCTTCCAATTGGTTTAATTCGGAGATTTTATTTTAATGAAAAAAAGTATGTTAATGTTCTTGTTAGGAAATTTTCCAAGCTACAAATAGCTGTACATTTTTTTTGTATAACTTACCATTTGGGAGTTATTCCTGAAAAACCATTTTGGGGGCCTTTAACACCCCCCCCCCCCCCTTAAATTGTTAGCGGCGCTCATATCATATCTTAATAACGCCATAAGGAGGCTATATACTAAAATCCAGCTTTTCGGCGTTTTTTTCCGAGTCAAATGACTGACTGGACTTATTTTTTACATAACTATTTTCAATATAAACACATTTTTCATTAAAAACTTATTGGAAGGTAATTAACAATATTTTAATCTTGTTATGTTTTTTTATTATTTCTTATAGGCTGCAAATGAGAACCTTATCCAAAGCTTTATGAAGAAAAAACAAAAAAACATTTAGTCACACGTTGCAATAGTGTGTTGCTATAATATTTTGTATCGAAAAGGGTTGAATTAAATTTTTGTTTGTCAAAACTCCTAATCTTAAAAAAAAACACCAGCCAACACCATTGGGAAAATTACAAATTTTTTTTGCAACATGTTGTAAATACATATGTATATCTTAATCTAGTTTTCAATAAAAAGCCACTTTTCTTCCTGTTCTTAATAAATACTTAAACGTTGAAGAAATACATTACTCTTGTAAGAAAAATACTAAAACTAGTTTGTGAATTAATACAACTTCTGCTTTTCGAAATAAAACAAACACTATTTTTTCTGGCAACATGTTGCTTGTGTGTCTAAAGTGTAAATTTTGAATGAAAGAATATTTTTTAACAAAAAGTCTGGACACTTTATAAATTCAACCGAATTCGACAAATATATTCTGGCAACATGTTGCACTAAAGTTTGTTGCCGGAAATTTAAAAAAAAAACTCTTATTTATATTGATTTAAATACTTTTTTTTCCAGTGTTCTTCATTCTTAGCCATCTTCCATTCGACGAACTCCACTATTTTAGAGGTGAATTTCTCATCAACTTTGCCATTTGGCTGACTATATACATAGTCTTTTTCGGTCTGTATATCGGTATACAGTCGGTCATATTATGTGTGGCAACGCAACACAGAGACTAAGGATTGGTGCTTGCTCTGGCTAATATGTTTCGTGTTGTGTCTGCCGCAGAAATACTTTTAGACATCGTCGGTCGTTTTAATTCTGATGATGGCTTTTGGTGGTGCTTTTGCTTGTCGAGGTGGTTCACTCTTCACTGCGGATGCGAATCCGAGAAAAGGCGCTTTAATGTTGTACATTAAAGGTAATGTAATGTATAATGTTGAGATGATGTATCTATATGGCTTGGTGTTTATATAGTAGTTTGCCCGTCCATATATATACCTACATATATATACAAGTAATGAAATTACAAAATTCGAAATGGCAGTTGGTATAATGGTCATGTTTTGTGAGAGCTTTTTATGAGCGGTAGTATAGCATTTTCAGCTGCTGCTGTGGTATACAATCCCATTTCAAATGGCATACGATACGCTCCTTTTGGGCCGGGCCCAGGGAACGAATTTCGATTTGGTACCGATCATTATACTGGCAGGTTAGATTCACTGATGGAGATGGTAGTAGTAGCAGCATCTAAATTTAAAATTTTTTTGTTTCGGTTGGTCGCAATGAAAAGTAAAAAAAAAAAAAATATTTTCTTCAGAGAAGAGAAGAACACTGTCACGAATTTAAATGGTTTAAGGGGTGGCACACCACCACAATTTGAGCAAATATAATTTAATTTTTCCTCCCGACACAACATAATGAATGTTAAGGATCAAATCAAAACACTTAACCGATACTTTTTCTATTTCACAAAGATAAATAGCCAGGAGGAGGAAGCTGTTGCATGCTGCTGCAGTTTCTGTTGCTCCTGCTGGAGAGATAATGTTGTAATTTCATTAAGCCATTATAGGTCTCAAAGTGAATGGAGAAGAATTGATTAAGTAAGGTACATTTAGATATATAGATAGGAAGAAAGAAGTAGTAATATTAAAACCGATAAATAAAAAAAAAGAAAAAAAATATCTCAAAAACGAATTGAAACTTTTCGCCATATTTATAATTTGTAGACGTGATAGGGCACCATTATCTGGGCTATTAGATAGAAAATTGAAATCTTAAAACCGACAAATGAAAATTATTGTGAACAATGGTCTAAGTAAATCGACGTTTAGATGAGATTTTAACTATTGGCCTGAGAAAGATACAAATTTTGCAGACTCCCAATATTATGTAAGAAGAGAATTAACTTGGGGGAATGTAAATTTTCAAATCCAATTAGACACGTAATTTTTTTTTTTTATTATCAGTCAGGTATTTTTATTTAGTATTTGAAATTTTTTTTACAAACATATTTCAACTCAAAACTATAATTTTTTTTATTATTCTACACAATTAATTCCCAAAAAAAGACTCGCAGAATTTTTGTTTAGTAAAAAATCCACTTAATCACTGGCTCAATTAGGTAAAGTATTTTTCACCACACTAATGAACGTATGAGATTTTTGTTCTTTGTATTCTCCATGGAATATATGTGTAGTGTGTAGCTATACAAAAATTTACTTATTCGTTCTGTTTTGAGTAAAAATTATTTTGTTTTTTCATACATCGTCCTTTTAACCAAAAAATTCAGTATAATATAAAAATAAAAAAAAGGATACCTCAACCAGACCGAATTTTATGTGCGCAATTAAATCCCATATATAATATGTTGTATGTATATATGTAATATGAAGAGGCTTTGCCAAAGTTTATTGGCCTTGTGGTTGTTACAAAGAGAAACATCATGGATGGCATAGACAAATATTTTTGTTTTTTATTTTTATGAACTCAAATAGAGATAATTAATAAAAAGGATTTTTTGGGAAAAAAAGGTACACACACATGTGTTTTCTCAAAATAAACTTTGAGCTTAAAAGAGAAAAAATAAACAATTTTTTCCTAGATTTCAATTTTAATTTTATGAATTTTTAAATTACTAGTTTAATTTAATATTACCAAATAATAATTTTTTTTAATTTATTTTTCTTTCTTTTAGCTCAACATCAGGATGCAATGGTATATTTTCGCGTCGTTTGGATTTTTCATCATTCAACTTGCTGCCAAAGACACGTTTAAATTCCTATCAAGTTAAGGTGAGTACTTGTTTGTAAGCTATTTTTTTTTTTTAATTTATTCAGCCAAAAAACGGTAAAAAAATAGACAAAACTTCGAAAATAAATTCACAAAGCTGAATTTTGGTGATTTTGGTGGAAAGATTAATTTTGTTGCCTTAATTGGATTCTAAAATAGTTCTTGATTTTTGTTTGGTGTAAATATCCCGAAAAAAGTCTATTCCTTCTGAAAGAATGTTTTTATTGTATTTATTGTAAATTGATGGAAACGTTTTTGGAAAAGAAATGTCTAGACAAAAATTGTGGCTTATAAAATTCTGCACAAACAAAATTTTAACAATTTTCCTCGTTATAGGAATATATTTTTGGGAAAATAGGCGGGAAATAAAGGTTTGAAAGCTCAGTTATTCAGTCCGAGATGATCCGAGCATCGGTCAGACGTTTAAAATCAAGTTTTTCATTCAATTTAAATCTAGAGTTAATTTTGAATAAACTCTCCAATTTTGTAGACTTCATCCCGGATTACCTAAAGCTACATATATGTTCTATGTTTTTAAAAATAGTAACTATATTATTAAAAATTAGTCTTGAGTATACTCTCCAATTTTTTAGACCTACCCCCAGATCACCCGAAGAGATATTCAGCCTTGTTGTGAATTTCACCCGAAAAATATTTCACCTTAAAATTTTGTATTCGCCAGGAATTTTAAAAGCTTTTGTGAGTTTCGCCCGATCGGAATTTCGTTCGCCTAAATAAAACAATTTGGGTGGTCAATGGTATTATATTCCGCCCGAAGTGATTGCTCACAATATGGGGAATGTTTCTAACATGAAATTTAATTTTTCGAACATGAAATTTTGGGTGAAACTCACAATAGGCGAAAAGTGAATTGTCCAATTTTCCGGGTGGAATGTTGTTCGGGTGAAACTCACCATAAGGCCGATTTTCGACGTTTTTAAAGTAGCACCTATAATATTAGTAATTAATCCAAAGTTAACTTGGATTTTACTCTCCAATTTTGTAGACTTTTCCCCGAGGTATTTTCAACATTTCTACTATAGCAACTAGAATATCAACAATTAATCTTGATTGTTGATTTGGAGTAAACTCTCCAATATTGTAGACCTACCCCAGGATTACCTGCACAGCTATTTCGAAGTTATTTTAAAATAGCTGTTATAATATTAATTACGAATTTATATGCAGGACTAGCAAACTCGCTACTATTAAGTACTTAATAATTTGATTTCTTCAATTCATGCATACCTAACACCAAACAAAACAAAGCTGGTGTTTTCTTTATTAAA
Source organism: Epistrophe grossulariae (assembly GCA_929447395.1). Taxonomy (NCBI): domain Eukaryota; kingdom Metazoa; phylum Arthropoda; class Insecta; order Diptera; family Syrphidae; genus Epistrophe; species Epistrophe grossulariae. The sequence continues at coordinate 118,497,178 of OV839567.1, read as the reverse complement.
TTCAATAGCGCTTTATTTAACCATTGTACTAATCTAAATAGATTGCGAGATCATGCGAGCATCGGGTTTAAACATATTTTTTTTTTATTTTAATTTAGATTAAACTTGGAGTAATCTCTCCAGTCTTGTAGAATTAAGTCTGGATTAACTCAAGAGATATTTTCGGCGTATTTTAAACTAACAATAATAAATTAATAATAAATTGACAGGCAGGGTTAGCCAACTTATGACAATAAGTACGAACAAAAAACTTGATTTCTTCAATTCGTACATCGTATAACTCTACAAAACACAATACAGAGGTTCTGAAATTCAATTAGGTAAACTTTATTTAACTCTTTAAATAATTTAAGTTAAGAATGCCTTTTTAAAATATAAATTGAAGTACTACATATAACCAAAAACAAAATTCAAAACAAAATGTAATTAAATCTTTGCTAAAGTTTATATCTCTCAGACAAATTTTGTACTGGAGAATTTTCCTAAAAAAAATTGAAAAAAAAAAAAAATATATTATCCCTTTTGTGTATGCAATAAATGCAAAGTGTTACTTCACATTCCTGGACATTTGAAGAAGGAAAACTCCAGACGACGACGACATTCTTGCTGGCCTTGCTTTCATTCTCTAGGTATATATACGAGTAATAATCTGTTCTATTTCGAGGTAAAAGAGCGGGTGCATCGACTTTGCTGTTATATTTTGGGATGAGTAAAATCCTATTTAGAAATCTGTTACCTGGCAGTATAAACACTTTAATTTCATGGTACATTTAGTTTAAGTGTTTCTTATTTTTTGAAGATGATGATGATGATGATAATAAGGATGATGTTGGTGGCAAAGGAATAATATTGTCTACTTGATGGTAATTATTAACATTATTATACTGTATAGTCTTTTAGATATTGTCTAGGGAATTATCGTTGTAATGTCGTTGTAAGAAGGTTTTTTTATTGCTTTTATCTCATGTTTATCATATTTAAAAGGTAAAAGGGATTTCTAATGAAAAGATTTTGTTAACAAAAAGAAAGAAACGTGTCTTTTAATAAAGCCTTAGATTTTACACAAGATGTGAACTATACTGTCTACCAAAGAAGGATCAATATCTGTTAAGAGCTCTAGTTTAGTTCAAAGAATTATTTTTTTCTTTGTTGTGGTTGAATTTTTTTATTTGTGAAATTTTTCAAATATTTAATTCCAAGAAATTTGTGTTTGAATAGAAAATAATTTGCCAAAAAATATTTACAATTTTTTTAACATTTCTAGAATAATGGTGTTGATACACGAGTTTTCGTTTTTAAGAAGAGTATTTATTTCAATTTTTTATTGCAATTAGAACTACATACGTATAATTTGAATTTCAATTTTTTATTACAATTAGAACTACGAACATTTTTAATTTCATTTCAATTTCAATTATAATTACAATTACAATTACAATGGACACACAATGGGCAATGATTTTTCGGTTTCGTTTTTGAAAATCACTTCATCTAGCGGCAGCAAATAAAAAAAAAAAAAAATTAACGCAATTTATCTCATCAGAAACAATTCCTAAAGGCTTTGATTCTATTAGTTTTTATGGTTATACGTCAAAAGATTACATCTGACTGTGTTTAGTCGTAAAAACCATAAACTCAACAATAATAGATATTACTAGAATTTCCTATCATATTCTCAATTAAATTTTAATTGAATAAAAAAGACTAATAACTTGATTTTTATGGTTTTTTATTATTAAAGGTTACTTTTGCCTGAGTAATGTAATTTTGTATTCCAATGTAATTTCAAGGTCAAATCAAAAACAATTGAGAAACTCCACAGAAAAAAAAACTTCATAAAAATCTATGCACTCATGCGTCTTCAAATTTCCAACCACAAAACATTTCCGAAAATAAACTTAAATTACATTAAAACTTTAACCGACAACGACGTGACAGAGTGGAATTTTGTTGTTGCTATTAATTTAATATTAAAAAAAAAACCTAAGCAGACATTCCTAGAATTGTCACTTAGCTCTCTGTGGCTCTCTGTTGTCTTCCAAGAATAATAATGCAACTCATTTTAAATTAATTGCAAATTTTATTATTATTATTTTTATATTGTCTATTATTGTCTGCTGTCTACTCTAAACGCCCATTCACATTGTGTTTATTTGTTATGAACGAAGGTGTATTAAGGTAGGTGCTTTGTATTATAGTGGAACTGAAAAAAAAAAAAATTAATAGAAAAACATTTATATTTCCCACACATCAATCAAATTAGCAAAGCATATTATATAAATGCAAAATTGCAATCTACACAAATATCTTTCTACTACTTTATTCACTATACAAAACAACTACACTGAAAGAAAATTAAACAGAGTCTTGCTTAAATGAACCAGACTAAGAGGTAAACGTACTATCTTCCCTGTATTCAAATGCTGAACAGTGTGTAGTACTCACATAGAGATTTGAGAATTAGCCCTTCTCGATAAAAACAAGTCTTATATAGAATCACACAAGTTTCTCAATATGAATCATTTAAACATGAAATAAACTTTGTCAATTTTGTATTCTTTGAATTTTTCTCAGTGTACCATAATGTTGCTAATCAAAATAATTGTATCTTATAGTGTTTTAGTTGCCTTATCACGCAGCTTTGGAAGAAATTTGAATTTTATCGTACAAAAGCACGCGAATAAAATATTATTACACTTGGCTGATGTCTTATTTCGTTGTCTAAACAATTTGCTTAACTTAATAGCAAATGGAATAATAACAACAACAAAAATATCGATAAAAATACTCCGAGACGGGCCAGTAAAAAATGAATGCAACACAAAAAAAAAACAACTCAATTCAATTACGTTGATGCCTTTTTTTCTTCTTAAATATATAAATATGTCTAGGTATATAAATGTACTATTATATCTATATGGAAATCCTTAAAATTCTTTCGTTGCATTTGAATTGCATTAAGCAATAGAACGAATACGATGTTGCTGGGGATTCGACCCACTATATTCCCTTTCCCGGCCCTCATCCTACAACTTGAATATGTAAAATTAAAATGAAATCTAAAGTAGATGCAATGCAAAGTAATCCTCGTATCTAAGAGATACTTCCCGTATCCTTGTTTCATTCGAAAAAAAAAACTAAAACTTGCACAACACTCTCTTTTACTCTGTTGCTGCAGGAATTTCCAAACAACATAATACAAAAAAAATACATTCTATGTCCTAAGCACAAGGATATTACAATTTTTCCTCTTTTTTTTGTTTGTGTTTTTTTTTATTCATGTGATTTCTAAGAATATCGTATAAAGGACGTTAGAACTCACTTAAATTGTTTTGAAGTACTCTTACGTACTTTCAAACAAACAAATAGGGATTTACATATATGTATGTGTTTTGTGTATAAAAAAAGAAGAACAAGAAGAGATCTCTCCAAAAAAAAAAAAATATGGGGGAATAAAGTATTTCAGAGGAAAACTTCATTTTGGTGGCAAAATAAGGTTCCAAGTGAAACCAAAACCACTCCCCTCTCTCTCCTAGTTCCAGAACAATTCTGGTTTCTATTCACCCAAAAGACTGCGCAAGGTAAAAATGCATTTTTTTTAAATATGCGGTTGTGACGACAAAAAAAAAGGATACAACACTACTCTACAACTATACTTGAGCAAGTGCATTCAAGAGGATTCTCTGCATGAAAATAAGTGGAAGACTTAAATAAAAATGTACCAGGACATGAGATTATTACTATTATCTGTGGAGAGTAAACAAGTTCAATGACATTTTCATTGGTTTTTTGTGATGTCTTCACATTATTTATGATAAGAAATATGGGACTTTTTTTTTGAAAGAGGTGAAGAGTCTATTGAGTTATGGTACATTGTTTGGATTTGTAAGGGGTAATTATTATAAAACCGGGAACAAGTCTGTGATGAAGACTTTACTATAAAAATTTGGTCAAATAAGGATGATTTCCCTTCAGTCAAATGTTTATTTATATTATTTTGATCAATTTAGAACCCAATGTCGCACTAAATTCAGTCAATTTGTTTTTAGTTATTCCACTTCTTATTCAAGACTTCGTGCATAGCTTTTTAAAAATGTTGCTGTACACATTAATATATCAGGTTCGATTCACTTTCTTTATTAATTTCTGATATAATTATAAACCATTCAAGTTTTCTGGATTATCCCACTTCTGACACTTGTATCTTGTATTTTCTTCTTGAAATTTAACTTAAATATTTTGTTATTTAAGAACTTCCAAGTAGATAAAGTAATTTTGATCAGAATTTCAAAATAGAAACAAGAAAATGTCGAGGGAAAATAATTATAAATTTTTGAAAACGTCCCCCTAGTAGTATGCATACGTAGCTTCTGGAACATTGCGGAACAGAAAGTCAATTTTTCCAATTACAGGCACCGAATTTTTTTTTAATTACATTTATAAATTTTTCAACAATAATTCCTTGGACACTTTTAAATGCTCAAAAAAAAGAAGAAATTTGGTGGTTTTTCATATACCTTAGACCCTTTTAAGGAAAAGAAGAACCGTAGTTTTGGATCCAGGAATACATTCGACTTAAAAAGGACTTAAATATCTTATATCATGTCATTTTTGTATTGTTTGTACATGCGTTTATAATTTCAAGGAACATTATGTGTAGATACTTAGTTAACAAGATTACAAATTTCAAAATCATGTCTCTTCGTAACACAAAAGAAGATGAACAATAAAAAACCTCGGTACATATTTTAATCGCATTTAATAAATTCTTATGGTCTTTTGTTGTTTTTTTTTTTGTTGTGAGAAACACCAAAGATGATAATATACTGTTGCAAACAATTTTAAAGGTAGACATTTGCTTTCCTTTCATCCTTTCAACAAAAGAACATTCTAAGAATTACCTAGAGTACAAAGTGCTACACGACACTTTCTATCGTATCTATTTAAATTTAATTTACATCCAGACACCAATCTTGTATCCTGTCTGTATATATATGATGACACATACACAAGCTCCTGTTCTTCCTTTTATTTTACCTTATTTTTGTTTTATGTTTTTTATTTTGTTGTGTGATATAATCGCATCAAACTGAAACTAACAACTTTACCATATTATTTGATGGAATAAAAAGGAAACCTCATTCTCATTTTAAGTTGAATGATGGATTAATAGCCTTAACGCTAAAAATCAATTAAGCCGAAATTGCAGACAGAAAGGAAGATGTGAAGGGGGTGGAAGGGGGGAAATGAGAAATTTCTCTCATCCTGATGATCTTGCCTCTTGGCAAAGAATAAATTAATAATTTTCAAAATTTTATATGCTTGCTTCAACCCATAGAAACAAAAGATAAGAGGAATAGCTTACCTGCAGCGGTGTTTTTTTTCAGACCAACTTCTGATATAGGGTGTTTCTGTTTTAAATTAAATAAAATTATTTTATTTTGAATTGTTTTTTTTTTTTCTTTTACTAGTTTTTTTTTTTCTTTTACTAGTTTTTTTTTTGATTTATTTAAACTATTCGTTTTTATTTTTTTTTTTATTTGTTTTTTTTTTAATTAATTTTTTTTTTTATTTTTTATTTGTTTTTTTTTTTATTAATTTTTTTTTTGTTATTATTTTTCCATTTTTTTTCTTTTTATGGTATAGGAGTTCTGACTGATTCTTACGAAAAAATACTAAAAGTTTTATTTTTCACATTCAATGGCAACATTTTGCTTGTCAAAGTTCACCATTTGTTTCCAAACATGTTGAAAATAAAATAATCTAGATGGTACGTTTTTAAAATGTCTCCAAAATATTTTATTGTTTAACTAATGTTCTCTCAGAATTTAATTTTGTATAAGAATTCAAAAATTTTCTTTGGAAAAAGGAACTTTTCTGTAGATTTTTATATATAAATAAAAAAAAAAAACAAATTTCAAAATTCAAAAGGGAATTTTATTTTTGATTCGATCGCGAATCTTATTTTGTGGTTCCTTTAAAATAAAATTCGTTTTCACGATCGAATCAAATCCTTTGGGATGTGTAAAATATGGATGTGTAAATATGAATTTATCACGTGGGAATTTTTGAAGATCCATTCACGAACCGTTCTCGACACTTTTTTCAGAATTTTTAGTTTAATTTTTTTTTTAAATTCTTCAGTTTTTTCAAAAAAATTTATTCGTGAGAGAACTACATATACATTTTTATAGATCGAAAATTTTATCATTCGCGAACTATATTTTGTATGGTTCTTGAGAAGATCGAAAATGAACGACAAAGATCCGTATTTTATGATTCGGGAGCCATATACTACAAACACCAAATGAAAAAACATTTATTTCCATAGTTTAAAAAAATGTCGGTGTTTCTTTTTTTTCTTTTTAATTTTTTTTAAAAAAGTTTGTCAAAGTTTAACATTAGTTACTAAAACATGTTAAGAAAAAAATATACCGCTGAGCATAGTTTTTTAAAAAATTCTCCAAAATATTTTATTTTGTAACTTATGTTCAGTCAGAAATTTATTTTGTATGTGCATTCACAAAGTTTCTTTGATAAATGAACAATGGTATGATATTTCTGTAGATTCTCATAAAAACAACTCAAAAAAAAATAATTGTTTTCCAAAACAATGATGGAACACTCTGTATGAACAATGCAATTTAAAAGCATTAAAGCTTTTTTGATATAGTGATGCTGAGTTCTATAGTGATGAGATGTGATGTTCTAAAACAACTACCAGAACACTCCCGCAACACCAGTATATTCTGTGTATACTAACAACTTTCTCTCAAGGATCAAACAAAATATGAAAAGGACTTCCATAACTTGTTCTGAATTTGGTACTTAATTCTCCTTCCTCAGTATTATGATGGTGCGTCTGAGAAAAAGTCTCTATAGGAGAAATAGGTACCACTATGAAAAAAAAAAAAACAAGAATATGACAATCCAACAACAATGACATTGTCAACGACACGATGTGATGGCGATAATGACAATGACAGCAAAAATGATGGCAGTAACAATAAATGTCATGTTGAAGCAAGACAATTTTGCATTTTCTTCCGACCTGCTGCTGCTGTTGCAGCAACGGCTAAAAGTTCTTGTTGCTGCTGCTGCTGTTTTTGTCGTTTTGGTTATATACATATTATATTTAGTTTACTTTTTTTTTATGAACTGAACTGAACAATGGAAAGAGATCCTTGTTTAAAGGCGGCCGGCGGCAGCGGCAGGGACTAACGTCCTCTTCTATTAACAAACACACACAAGGACTGTGATAAATTAAATTTTTGTCGTTGATATAATTTTATTTTTGAATATTATTTTTTTTTTTTTTTCAACAAGAAATATGAGAAAAATTCACTTTCAATGCATTTTTAAAATTGAAATAATAATAAATTTAAACGAATCTTTTGTTAGATTCTAGGTATACCATGGAGTCATAGCTCCTCCTTTGATGATAGTATAGAAAAAAAAGGAGCATCATCTTCTTCACACATACTCGAGGCAATCAATCAAAAGGACTCTTGAGACGATTTTCCACTCAAAAGCGAAATGGAAAATAAAATACAAGAAAAAAAAGTTAAAAAAAAAAACAAACCAAGAAAAGAGCAAAATTTGCACAAATAATGTATCTCGAGGATGTGTTTTGTATTTACCACCATATAGAGTGAGAGTGATTTTGTGTATAGCCAAAGTGGCAATTGTCGGTGTTGTATATGTGTATATTAAAGTTGTTGGTTATTGGCATGACTGCTATTAGATTGAGAGTGAGTGAGTGTGAAGGAGGTTTAGGGACTTTTTTTTTATTTTATTTTTATTTCGTATTTCAAGAATCGTATGCAAATTACTGTACTTAAAGGAAATGATTGATGAGTTAACATTGAAAATTATTGCAGTTTTTTTTCGTTTTTTTTTTTTTCATTTTTGTTTTTTTTCATTTTCTGCTGTAAGAGCAATTTAAAAAATAAAAAGGTACAAGTTCAAGTTTTAAAACACCTTAACAGTGGAAGGGAAAGATTCAAGTTCGAGGTTAGTTGATGAGTAATTTTTGTCAATTAAGAACTTTAAAAGTATGTACCCACTTTAGATAGGTTTGGTGCTATAATTTATTTCTTTTTCAATCCAACCACTGAAAGAAATGTTGTTAAGTACTGACAGGGATTATTTGGACATTTATTAGCATGGGGAACTAAACTTTAAAGCCGAAAAATAAAAAGGCCAGATTAAATAAAAAAAAAAATATACCGTAGAGATGATGTTTTAAAAAAGTCTCCAATTTTTTTTTTTAGAATTTGTATTATTAAAAAAAACCAATATAAACATTGCCTTGGCCCCGGGCAAAAAACAAAAACAAAAACTTCCAATTTAATGATAAGGAATTCTAGTCTTGTTGGATATAAATAGTTCACACTAGATATTCGTCACGAAATCTATGTATGATGAACTGAACTTAACAAAAAATTGCGTATTGACAAAGGCCCTCACTATTCAACTGAGATCGTCGGGACGAAACGCCAAATTTTTGAAGGACTAAAGGCCCTTAAAAGCTATTTTGAATCAAAGAGGCCAGATTTAATTTTTGTTTTATGTTTAAATAAAAAAAAAAATATAAAATATGTAAAACTTAAAAAAAAAAAAATTAATTTTTGAATTTTCCACAAAATTTTATACATATTTTATATACAATTTTATACATGTTATTAACATTTAACACACCACAATGACCAGTTTCCTAGTTTGAATTAAACAAAAAAAATTCTGTTCATTATATTAGATTCGTTACAAAATTTCAACTTTCAAAGAAAAAAAAAGTCAGATATAAAAAATTAGGCGTGGTAGTAGGTGGATTATCCAACAAATATTTCATATTCATGTTCTAGAAAGCTTAATTACAAATAAAAAAAAAAAACGAGGAAAAAACGCAATTTCTAAGAAAGTTGGGCTTGGCAGTAGGCGGATTTTAAAAACTATTTTGTTTCATGTCTTAGATTAAAAAGAGCTTAGTTATAAATTTTCAATTATTAAGGGATGTAAAATATGAACAAAAAATCGGATTTAAAATAAGTGGGCTTTTAGAAGAATTTCCAAACAAATGTATCATACTTCAAGTTCAAGAGAGCTTAATTACAAATTCTAAATTAAAATGAGGAAAAACTTAATTTTATAAGAAAGTTGGGTGTGGTACAGCGAGGTTTTAAAAAATTAAACTAGGCACGTCTTTAATTCAACAGAGCTTAGATACAAAATTTTAACTTCCCATGTAAAACAGGATTTTAAATAAAAAAAAGTGGGTGTGGTAGTAGGCGAATTTACAAACAAATGTTTCATATTTTAAGAGCTTAATTCAAATTGTTTGATAATTAAAATAAGTACAAAACTCAAATAAATATAAGTTAGTTGGGCGTGGCTGTAGGCGGATTAAAAAATATCAATTTTATAGGTATGTTAAATCAGAAGAATATTTTGATATAAACAAAAATGGGCAAAAAGTGGGCGTGTTAGTAGGCGGATTTCCCTACATACATATATTTAGGTAATTCAGATTAACTAAGCTTGGTAGTAGGTGGATTTCAAAACAAGTATATCAAACTTGAAGTTCAAGATAGCTTTCTTCAAATTTTCAGAAATTAAAATGAGGTTGTTTAAACTCAATTTTATAAAAAAGTTGGGTGTGGCTGTAGGCGGAAGTAAAAAAAAAAATTACACTTGTCACGTCTTTGATTGAACAGTGGTTTATTAGAAAATTTAAACTGTGGGATGTTAAATAGAAAAAAAAATCAGATTAACAATAAGTGGGCGTGATAGTAGGTCGATTTTCAAATATGTATTTCATATTTCATGTTCAAGAAAGCTTAAATACAAATTTTCATAAAAAAAAATGAAAAAAAAAAACAGAAATATAAAAAAGTTGGGTGTGGCTGTAGGCGGAATCTAAAAAAAAATTCACGTTTCATGTTTTCATTGAACAGAGCCTAGATACAATATTTCAATTTTGTAAAGGGAATAAAATTCAAATAAAAAAAAAATAGGCGTGGCAGCAGGTGGATTTACAAAGAAAAATATCAAGTTACAAATACATACAAGGCAAAATACACATGTTCAAGCTTTCCAGAAACGCTCTAGAGAAAATTTAGAAATTTACTAAAAAAGGGCGGGAAAAATTTAACAATTAACATGCCTTAGATGATTAAAAAAATCGGATTTACAAACAAATTTTTGTCTAAAGAACAAGAAGAAAACTCAGAAAAATAGGCGTGGTAGTGGGCAGATTTTACTAAAACCACTATCTTAACCTTTTCTATGCTAAATAAGAACAAACTATAAAATTTTAAACTCAATGAATAATTTTTAAATGTATCCACGAGAATTGAAATAAAAATTTAAACCCAATTTAAATAAAATTTAAACCCAATTTAAATAAAATTTAAACCCAATTTAAATAAAATTTAAACCCAATTTAAATAAAATTCATTTCCTCAAACTTCTCTCAAAAACAAAACTAAATCCTTTCCAAAATTTGTCCACACAAAGTCCACATCTGTCCAAACAAGCATCTCAATAAAATAATGTACTCTTATAACTCGATGGCATCAAATTTATTCAAATCAAGGCAACGAGAATCGCTCCGAAAAGTTTGTTCACTAAAGATAATTTTAAATGTGCATTCAAGGATTCGTAAAATGTCATGTTTTTTTTTTTTTTTTTTTTTTTATTGAAAGTTGTTGCCAGAATTTCATTTCATTTCGATTTTTGTTTGTTTTGTTCTTTGTTTGTTTTATTTTGTTTTTCATTGAATATGAAATTCCACAAGAAAAACTCGACTCGACTTGACTTGACTAAGTCAATTTTCTTAAATAGTTTTAGTTGTATTTTAAAGATTTTCGCGTCGCATCGTCTTCGACATCGTCCTGAACTAAAGGATATTCGAATCTCTAACTGTGTATATCTGTCTGCCAACACACATCCTATAGAGGTGAATTTCAAAATTGCATTGAATGTATAAATATTTAATTCGACTGCGAACTCACATGATGAAAAAAAAAAAAAGGATCAAAATTTGAATGAGAAATAGAGATGTTTGCCAAAAAGGTCGATGCATGAATTTCTCTCAATATCTATGTATGAATTTGGAAGAACATCTCTTTGTTATCCTTTCGAGAAATCGTATATGTTATAGGTACATTGTTATAAGTTTTTTTTATCTTTAGGGCAAAGACAATGTAAAGAAAATTTCCAATTGTCTCTGCATATTTAAGAGGGGAGGGATATGGGAGGAAGAAAAAGAATCACTTGTTGTTCTTTAAATAATAAGTTCTTTATTTATTTATTTTTTTTTTTGTTCTTTAAATTTCAAAAAGGATAAACTACAAAAGTTTTATGTTTGACCATCTGGTTGGATTCAATTAAAGCATCAACGGCAATGGCAGCGGCGACAACGGCAATCCTTTTTAATTAAAATGCACATTCGTCTTTAGTTTGTTTAAAATGGAACTCCTCATTGCTTTCCACCACCACCACCACCCTTTGCAGACTCTTGTGTTTACTTTGCAGTTAATCCTTTCATTGCAATTATACACTAGGAGATGAGATGAGTAGGGTGAGTTCAGATCTTTTTGACTTAATACATGTTTCATCTTCTCGTTGACAGCGGAAAACAACTTCAACGAACCGTATATCTTGGTTGGTTGTTGACAAAACATTGACGCAGTAAATTTTAACAATAATTAACTAAGCGTTAAAATTGTAACGATATTTTAAGACAACAAAGATAATAAACCCTCTTTTTTTTCTATGTTACTTTCAAGACCTTGTGCCAGTAGAAATTGAACAAGGTCTTTGTGTTGTTTGTTTGTGTTTTCAGTCTTGTATATATAAAATTTGTGCATTTTGATACTCTTGTTGCTAATTTATACGTAACTTTAGGTATAAGTATAGCATAACGAAAGGATTTAAACAAACAATAAACTATGAGAATGAAAAAGGGGTAGATAGATATATGATGCTTCATTCATTGACATGCAAATAGATATAGAGATTGATTAAAAGGATATGCCCTGAAGGATACAAAAACGAGATACTCTTTTATGATTTTTGTTTTTTTTTTATTTGTTTGTTGTTTTGTGAATTTCCAAAAAATAACAAAATCATCATCATGTGCATTTCTTCTCCTTTTTCATTAAAATGATTGATTATAATCATACTTATACGTAGTGTGATGGAAGATAGAGTGTTGAATTTCATGTGGAATGCACATCTCAATCAAACTTTGTGCGCAACAAAGCTATTAATCATTTTGTTAATGTTAAGTTTTTTTTTTTTTTTTTTTAAGAAGAAGAAGACAAAAAAGAAGGATAAAATGCAGAATTGGATGAATATCTTGTGTGAAATGATTTATTTAAATTCCACCAGAAAGTAACACAATCGAAAATATAGTTTTTTTGGTTATCATATTCGAAGCCACAAAATTGTGTATATGCCATCAATCATTGAACTTGAGAATATTGTCGTTTAGTCATCGGGATTGGTGGCGTGTAATTTGATATTTCTGAAGAAGTGTAAAGTTACAGATGAAAAGTAAGCAATTTTTCAAATATGCAATTATATTTATGACGAAAAAATTCAATTAACAGAAGAACTGAAGCCCGTGTTCCGTGAAGAATTTCTAAGGCAACAAAAAATTATTTATTTATTTACATGTGGTAACTTTCAAAAAGCCCATGCAAATGTTCTTTTCCTGCGGGAAAAAAACAAAATGATAATTTTTATTTGAAATTATCTCAATTTTGGATTCAAGAAATAATGTCTAAAATTTCATAAAAAATTTATTCACATGCCGAAGGTATCGATTTTTCGCCTAAAACTTTAAAACCGTTAACGCTATCGTAACGTACTGCCAGAAAAACTTGTAGATCATGTTTAGAAGACATTCATGTCGTTTATGGATTCTCAGAACAGTGTTCTCTTTTCTTTTCACGACAAATGGGTAAAGCAAAAAGAGAGCACTGCGAATAACTGCGGATCCAGAATTGCCGATTCCATAATCAACATGATTAAAGTTTGAAACAAAAAATCTGTAAATGACACAAAATGTTGGTTTTTGGCGTAAAACTGTTGACAGTAAGTGTTGACGATAAAAAATTCATGTAAAGTTTGTACACTACGTAACTTTGTAGACAAGAAACCATTAGCACTATTTTCACAAAAACAAAAAAAAAATTGTTTTTTTGACACATATGACACCATGCTCATATAAGGCCGAAAATTCAGTGCAAGTACAAAATTGGACGTCATCCATATATGTACATATCGGAAAAAGTAGTTGCCAGTTGTAGTAAAGAGAGTTCATTTACATTCATTAAAAATAAAAAGGGACCAAACATGGAACCTTGAGGGACCCCAGAAACATTTATTATTTTGGCTTTTCAATTGACTTTATTTGTTTTTTTTTTAAACAAAAACGATGGAATGCAAGTTCTAAGTTCACCCGTGAAAAAACTATTCAGGTCTATCAAAGAATCCATCATAGAAAATTCCTGAATGGATTATTCCACTACGAAATCCGAAAAATTGATTCACAAAATCCGAATAGAATCAAAAAAGCAATAGTCGTGTTTTTTTTTGGGAAAGCTATTCACACTAAAGTAGGATTTTACACAAGTTACAAATACAACATCCACAGTAGAATTACTGCCAATAAAAGCAGAAGTAGAATCCTACTGCGAATGGGTAGGCTACTGCGGACGGGTTATTTTTTCGAATTCCTACTTTACTATATATAAAATCCCAAAAAAACACGGCTAATGCTACATTAAAAGCATTAATTATGAATTTCGAAATCAGCTGTCCTATGTCACACCAATATTCGGAGCTTTTAAAAACAAAAATTCCTTTAACTTTTCAAAAAGTCCCATTTTGTACCCTTTTTATTTTCCACAAAAAAAAGCGGAACATTTGTATTAGGTATTAGGAATTGTTTTAATAAATAACGGTTTAGAGAAGCTTTGGGTCTTTAGTTCCAATTTCGATAATTCATAGGCAGCACAATTTTACAAATCCACAGTTTTAAACTCATGTTCAAAAATGTTGTATCTCCTAAAGAAAAATAGAATGAGATATCTCATTTTCCATTTGAGATCAAAATTTTCGAATCTCGATTTTAAGCATTCTCTCAAATGAGAATCTATAGACAAATTTTACCTTTGGGCTTTGACCTTCAACATGAAAACTCTCGCAACAAAAAAATCCCCGAGCTGTCAAATGATTGATATCGTAGAAAAAACTGTGTTGTTGATATTTTTGTCTATATGTATGTATATGCAAACAATGTTTTAGGATTTTTTTTTTCTATGAAAATAGATTCAACTTAAAACTAAATTAAAGTTATAAAAATAAAGTGGTTTCGAATGTACCGAAAAACTAATTTAATAGTCCAGCTTGTTTTAAAAAGTGATGTTCTTTTACTTCCTCGGTTTTTTTTAAAGCCCATAGTTTTGTTTTGACTTCTTTTGTAAATTGTTTTGTACTGGGATGGCATTCAATTATTTTAAGAATTATACGAATTTAATAAAATAAAAATTGATTAACTTGCGTTTGCAATCATTGAAAATTTTAGAATTTACTAAAACACAATCGCTTCCCACTTGGCTACGAAAAGAATCAGTTGTCGATGAAAGGGATGTCATATTTCCGTTTCATTCGGAATTAGTGATATGATAGCAGATTCCCTCCAAAACTAAAACTTAAAACTGCAAAAAATTTCCCGTTTTGGGGATTTCAAAAAAATAAATACCTATAAATCGAAAAGAAAATATTTGCTCAGTACTCATTGTGTTCCCCTAAAAATTCCCAATAAGTTGACATCATACGAGTTTTTACGGTAACAACGACGATATACCTACATACATATTTACTCATTGGAAGTTTTGAGTAATTGGTTTAAAATTTTGGAAATAATTGAATCTTAAGTGGCTTTCGTTTTGTTTTTTTATATTTTAAATTAGCCCACTTAGGATTCAATTATTATAAATTTGAAAAGGCCACGAAAAAGGAATAAATAAATTTGTGTTACTTCCAGAAATTATTAAAAAAAAAAATACGTTTCGTTTACGTTTTTATTTAATTAAAATACATACCTACGTACTTTTTTTTTCATATCTTTTCAGGTAAGCTACTATCTTCAAACTTATTCAACAATCAACTTGGTAAAGTATATTTTTAAAAACAAAAATTTCTCCATTAATTATACTCATTTAATTTAATTAAAAATTAAAAAAATAAAGGAAAAACTGACTATACGTACGTATCCTAATTGGACCTGCCACCACACAACATTTACTCAACAAAAAAAAAAATTTTAAAACAAAATAATTTATTGTGTTTATAGCGCAAATCAGTGCATTTTCAAAGTGCAACATATTGCAATCAATTCATTTAAAATACATGTGGTTAGCCACTTAAAAGTAGCCCTACTCATAAATAACAAGAAAAAACAACAACAAAAAACTTGGCAAAGCTATATTACACACCCGAACAAAAACACCTCCGCATTTTTCCTCGAACTACTAACTGTCTGACTAAGTTGAAAGTATATTCTGAAAACAAAAACATCAAGAGTAATATATCTCTTGATAGGTATTTACGTAGTTAGTAGGTACAGCAGCAGAAAAAAAAGTAAAAAAAAAAAAAACAAACAAACATGCATCTATCTATCTATATCTATTCGTTTAACTTTTAATAAATTGTCTTAGGTCAGTCACGTTTACAAATTCATAGTAACATCTCTCTAAGTTGAAGCATTACAATTTTATTAAAATTATTTATTATTTTCCTTAAATATCTTCACAAAATATTTTATCAAATACTAATAGTATTATTTAATATGAAAAAGTTCAATATATTATGTATCTCAAGTTTTTGGTTGAAATTTTGTAATCCTAACTTCTTTAGCCCTTTACCGCATACGAAGCCAAATATGGGTTTCTACAGTTATGTCCTCTTTTCTCCTGACTTCAATAAAAAAAATGATCAAAACGCAACAAGATCCTCTTGCACACGTGCACCAAACAAGAAGGAAGATATTCGTGTTTGCAGGTCATGTGTTACTTGTTGTCAATGAAAACGGAAGTATGAAAAATGTTCTTATTTCAAATAATAACAACTTTTCTGTTAGGTTAGTTCAGTGATCATAAAAATATATTTCGGATTGTGTGTCTAATTCTCTTTGAAATGAATACATTTTTATTAAAAAAAATTATTAACTTGCTCGTTTGAGAGTTAAAAGTGTACAAGCCATATTTGGCTTCGTATGCAGTAAGGGGTTGAAAATATACATATTTGGGTGAGTTTTTTATTTAAACGAAAATTTTTTTTTTTGGTTTTTAATAAAAAAAAACGTCTTAAAACAACCGAAAGAAGTCATTTTAGGCGTATTTAATTTTTTTCCTCTTTAAACAATAATTCATGCGGTAAAGGGTAAGTAAAGTTTTACATAAAATTACAAATTATCAATTTTTTATTTATAGAAAACGGTTAGAGAAAGGAAAATAATAAATACATTTATATTTAATTCTGTTTTATCAAGAATTAAACACCTTGAAGATATAATAGAAAACTGTTGGAAATCTTAAAAGCTACACTTTGAATTAAGTGTAAGCAGCTTCTATTGTATTTTGTATTTTAAGCTATTAGATAGCTGAGACTATTGTTTTATATTAATTTTTGTTTTGACTAGAAAATAATTGTTCATTCTATTCATATGTTTTAAATGATCAACATCATGTTCTTACTTCAATAAATAACTTCGTATTATTTGGTCTTTATTAAATTAATTAATCATTGGTACTACAACAAAAACATAGAACAAAACTCATCTTGTTGTGTTCCTCGCAGAATTTTACTATTGTGGCACTAAGCATTTTCGAAACCAGGTTAATCCAAGCAAAATAAAGGAGCACGCAACTCTAACTTAAGTCTATCTTAGCTTACATTAAGTCTATATTAAGTCTACCTTTAAACTACCATAAGTCTGCCTTAAATCTACCTCAAGTCTACTTCAAGTCTTCCTCAAGTTAACCCTTAGTCTACTTTAAATCTTCCTTAAATCTACCTTAAATTTACGTTAAGTCTACCTTCTGTCTAACTTAAATCATTGTTAAATATATTTTGAGTCTACCTAAAGTTTAACTGAAGACTACCTTAAGTCTAAATCTAGTCAACCTAAAGTCTATCTTACCTTTAATCCGCCTTGATTCTACCTTAAGTCTACCTTAAACCTACCTTATATCTTTCTTAAGTTTACTTCCGATCTTACTGAAGTTTGCATTAAGTCTACCTTAAGTCTTTCTTAAATCTATTTAATTTTATTTATTTATTAATTAATTAACGTCTATAAGTTACAAAACTTTCTTAGACTACAATATACTTAAAATAAAAGTAACTTAAGTCTACCGTAAGTCTTACTCAATTGTACACCAAGTCTATCTTAAGTCTACCTTAAAGTATTTTTAAGGAAAATCCGACAAAATAGTTAGTTTTTTTTAATCATTTTTAACAACATTTCAAAACCAAAATGGTTGTTCGAGACAAACTAATATACGAACTTATTTAATTAAGAAAAAATAGGGAACAAATTTTGTGTGTAGTTGCGAAGTCTACTCAATTCCGAACAAGGAGATTTCACTGTAGCAGCAACATAGCTAGGTGACGCGGGTGCCCAGTAGTATTGATACAGCAGTTTATTTTGTTATGTTCTCACATAATTATCCTCACGTACACACTTCATTTTTAAATCTATCTAACGAGAGTGGAAATAATTCTTCTTTTCAAAAATCACAAAAAAAAAATAATAGAACTATTCATAGATTTTTGTTCGTACGTATAAATGAGGATTTTAGTTTAATTATATGTTTTAGGGGGAAATCAAAACTATTTTGTGAATAGTTTTTAGTTTGGTTTGGTTTTTTTTTTTTTTTTTTAATTTGAATTTTATTCAACATCGGAACTTCATTAACATTCAAACAAAAATACCAAAAATTAACTCTGCAGGATTTTTTTCCCTCTATATAAATGTGTACATTGTTCATATAATACCTATATAGGAATTTAAAAGGAATTTAATTTGTATGTTTTGGGTCGCGCTTGATAAATATTAGAGATGTGATGAAAATTCAATTTCAAAATCATCCACCCACACACAACCGAGAGTTGAGCCGTTAGGTTTTTCGCATAACTGCGACTGAGAATGTGCTAACTCGACTTTTATAAAATGAGGTCAAATATCAAAAATGTATAGTTTGTTTTTTTTTTTTATTTTAAGATACTATTTTTGCCCACATAGAGGCACAGGCACAGAAAAATAGATAGATAGATAGGTATTGCTATTGCTAATATGCAAAACAATTTGTGTGCGGTAATAAAATTCATGACCAAATTTAGCTCGATTTGAAAATAATTTTTTTTTTATTTTAATTGAATATTTTATTATTGTTTTTGTTTAATTTTTTCTCTATGTTGGTAATGTAGATTAAAAAAAAAATAAAAAATTACTTATGATTTAGAATCAAGTTTTGGATTCGGTAAATATCAAGTGATTTATCTTATTTGTTAGATAGTTTGTAAATTTAGAAAAAAATGGATAAAGGATTTAGGGGTCTTTAAAAAACTCGAAAAATTCTTTAAAAATTTATAGAGTCAAAGGTCACAAAAAAAAATATTTTTAATTAATTTATTTTTTATTTTAAAATATGAATAACTCAAATTTGATTACTCATAGAAAAAAATTTAAAAAATATAAAATAAAAATTTTATAGCTAAGAAGAATTCTCAGAAAAAGGAGGCTTTTTAAAGATTTTCAAAAAACTGATCGATAAATTAGTTAGATATCAACATAAACCTTTCTTGGTCCTTCTATAGGCTTTTTCTAAAAAGTCGTAAGGGTTCGCGAGAATGCCTAAGACCATTTAATTTAAAGTTAAATTTTGGACTTTCTTATTATGTACGAAGAAGAAAAAAGCCAAAACAATAGAAAATACATTTTTTGGCTTTGTTGTCTCCAAGTTGTGTTATAATTTATAAAAAAAATATTATTTTTAATTTTTATTGTTAAATAATATTTTTTTTTATAGGTACAATAGAAAATATTTTATTTCTTATTATGGTTATTGGTTTGTAGGAGTGTCTGAATAAAAAAAATTATTTTGGGATATAATGGACACCCTAATGTATCATATATACACCCCAAGTGTGCACTTACATTTGTTTCTTAAAGCTTCGTAGCTATATCAGCTTAGATTGTGGATAAATTCCAATTTGAGAGTCACAAGTTAAACAAACTGCATTGAAGGTTGCGTAGTATTTTCAAATGTTAATATAAGACTTTTTGAAGTCGTTGATGCATGACATCAAACATCAAACACTCAGGTAGGTTTCTTTTTTCTTTTTTTTTTAAACAAGCTTAGTTACCTATCTGTAAAAGTAACTTTCAATAAAAAATTGCACAAAACCAAAACTTCAAACCAAGATCGTAAAAAGATTTTGATGTTTTGGATTTGATTTAATTTTTTTTTTCTTGTTATCATGAGAAAGAAAATAATCTTTTTTTCTTTTAAGACAAGTCACATTTGCAATAACTTTGATGTTTACCTACTGTGGTTATTTTGAGAAGGTTTTTTTTTCAACTACATATCCTCTGTTTTTTTTTTTTTTTTTTTTTTCTTGGAAGAACTTATATTGAATTGTAATATTTAGGATAGATAAGAAAAGTTTGAAGAACTCTCTTAAATATCAAGAGTTTTGTCCTTCAGTTGATGGTTATTGAACTATATGCGTTTTGTAGACTGGCATGACATTTCGAACTGAAAAATGCAGGTTCGGTAAGTTAGTTTCTTATTTTTTATTTTTTTTATCGAAATGTGTTCATTTTAGTGACTATAGAAAGTTTTTGATAAACATGAAAATTTTCTTTGAATTAAATTTAATGAAAGGTTAAAGATTAAAGGTTAATAGCTTGTTAGTTGTCAAGTCTAGAAAGCTTTCTACATGATAGAATTTAATTCCCCAAAAAAGTACAAAAAATATCATTTAATTTATTCCTTGACAAAATCGAATTTTATGTCAAATCTCATTAGAATCCGTCCAGACGTTCGAGCATGATTGAAGGACTAAAATACAAAAAAAATATACTTTCACATCATAATTCTGTTAAAAATCAAACTGTGTATAAAACTCTAAAAAAGGATTTTTCTTGCAAATTATATATCTCTAATGTCATCCTTTTCTAAATCACTAAACCGAAAATTAATTTAATCTTCCTTTAGTCACCTTAAAATCTCGAGAATTAGAATAAAAATGTGTTATGTTAATCTTGAAAATTCAAAAAACAAATCTTGTTTCAATCTATTTAATAATCATTGTTTTGCAAACATTATTATTGCGCTGGACGTATTCATTCATTGAAAATGGAAAAAAAAAATATTCTATCCAATGCATCTTTTCACCATTAAACAGAGATTGTACTTAATCTACCATTAATCTCCTACAAATCCCCAGATTATGCACACAAATTAATTTTATTAATCTAGTTAATTAAAAAATTAATCTTGCGTAAATTTATTTAAGGCTAATAGTAGTTTTACAAATCGAACTTTTCTTCTGCACTGGATATTTTCATTCGAAATGTTATTAGAAGCGTTTGACAGTAAAAAATATTGTATACTCCCTCTAAACTAAACACATGAACCGAGATTAAATTTAATCTACACTTACTTTCCTTCAAATCTCCAGATTTTTGTTGAAAATTAATTTCGATAATCTAGTTGAATGGAAATTAAATCTTATGTTAATTTATTAACTTTAAGCACAAACAGTTTTCAAAAATCAACTATTGCTCTGGACGCATTCATTCGAAACGTCAATTTTATCGTTTGACTCTCGAAACTCAACCAAAATAAAATTTAATCTAGCCTTAAAATTAGCTTTCTTGATCTAGTTTAATAAAAAATGTAATCTTAAGTTAATCTCCTTTTAGGACTTACAGTTTTAAAATCGAACTTACCTATTATTGCCCTGGACGCAATCATTTCAAACAAATAAAACTTTCCACCTCCTTGTAAATTAAACCAATAAACTGAGATTTGATTTAAGTTACCCTTAATCTTCTTCAAATCTGGAGATTTAAAATAAAAATTGGGTTTGTTAATTTAGTACGTAGGTATATTAAAAAGTTAATCTCGTGTTAATCTACTTTTAGGGTCAATCTTAATCAAAATCCTTCGGTCTATTATTTTCAGTTTTTAACAGTAAATCAAAATATTCTGTCCAATGAAACTTTCCATCTTCCTCTAAACTAAACCACTCCACCGAGATGTAATTTAATCTACCCCTAATCACCTTCAAATCGCGAGCTTAAAAATTCTAATTTATAACTTTTATCTGGTAGGTTAAAAATGTAATCTTGTGTTAGACTATTTAAGACCAAAAATTTTTAATATCTAACCTATTGCGCTGAACGCATTCACATACAAAACTTCGCTTTCAGCGTTAAAATAAAAATGACATTCTGTCTAGTGAAACCTGCTTCTTTCTAAATTAAACTATTATAAACTGACATTTGATTTAATCTACTATTAATCGCTTTCAAATTTGGAGATTAATTAATATTCAGATTTATTACGTTAATCTAGTGGATTAAAAATTGAATATTGTGTTCCTCTACATTTAGGAAAAAAATTTTTTTTGAAAATCGAAGTAACTTATTTTTATTGGAAACGTCCGTCATTTTCAGTGTTTGACTGAACCAGTGAACCCTAATTTATTTTAACCTAATCTTAATCTCTTTTAAATCTTCAGATTAAATATTCAAATTTATTACGTAAGTCTAGTGGATTAAAACTTGTAAATCTCATTTTAGGACAAACGCAAACAGATTTCAATATTAAACTTACCTATTCCGCTGGACGCATTCATTAGAAACGTCTTTCATTTTCAGTGGTTGACATATTCTGTTCAATGAAAATTTCAACCGCTCGAGTGGCTGTCAAAGTAAATCTACACTAGTAGGGCTAAATATTTTTTTTTGTTTTTTTTTTTCTTAACCCTTTACCGCATACGAAGCCAAATATGGCTTTCTACAGCTATGTCCTCTTTTCTACTGACTTCAATTCAATAATAAAAAAATTAACAAAACGCAACAAGATTCTCTTCTGTGCATTTCTGAGAACAAATAGCTGTGCTTTTGCACACGTGCACCAAACAAGAAGGAAGATATTCATGTTTGCAGGTCAGTGTGTGTTACTTGTTGTCAATGAAAATGGAAGTGTGAAAAATTTTCTTATTTCAAATAATAATAATTTTTCTGTTAGGTGAGTTCAGTGATCATAAAAATATATTTCGGATTATTAGACACTAATTCTCTTTGAAATGAAAAACTACATTTTTATTAAAAAAAAGTTATTAACTTGCTCGTTTGAGAGGTAAAAGTTTACAAGTTTATTTGGCTTCGTATGCAGTAAGGGATTGAAAATATGCATATTTGGTTGAGTTTTTTTATTTAAACAAAAACATTTTTTTGGTTATTAATAAAAAAATGTCTTAAAACAACCTAAGAAAGTCATTTTAAGCGTATTTTATTTTTTTCCTCTTTAAACAATAATTCATGCGGTAAAGGGTTAACGATGAATGTTTTATTTAATTTTTGTGTTGGTGGAAGTAGCAGTCATCCTTGCTTTAAATTAATTAAATATTGATTATACAAAATATGTACGTATAGACTTTTTACTAAAGCGAAAATAAGAGATAAAGTTTAAAATAAAATAAACATTTTTTATGAGCATCGATCGAAATCTCACGACTCATCACTCAAGGACGAATTTCATAAACCAATTACATAAAAATCTTTTTTATCTTTTTTTTCACCGAACTGATATGACGTTCAATGTGCAATATATATTTTATTTATACAGATAAATACTTTTCTCATTGTAAAACAATCAAAATAATTGTTAATATATTTTCATTTTGTGGAATATTAATTTTATTTGTACGATTAGGCCTTGAAAGAATTATCTTATCAAGAATGAATTACACAGCGATAAATTTGATAATGATTGAAGTAATCTTGCTTAAGTTTTTTTTTTTTGTCATTATAAGTAAGAGGCAGCATTAAGATTAAATTCATTCAGTTCATTAAGCTGTTGTTGCGTGTGTGTAAAAAGATATCTATAGAAGTGAATCGTTGACGAGACAGTTCTGTTTTGTTTTTAGGTACGAGTATAATATGGAGCTTAAAGGCCACCCACATAATATTAAATTAACTTTATCAAATGAGATTTAATAAGAATTGACAAACTTTGTCTTGATAATTTTTTAAAAGGTATTTAATTTATATATCGAGTATTAGCATGAGAGAGCTGCTTCGTGTAGTCTGGTAGGGTTGCCGCGTGTGCAAGGCTGGCATGCAGATTTTTTTTTTTAATATAACCTTATTCTACAATGTTTAAACCCAACCCGCGCTTAAACAGTGACACATGTACAAAATTCTTTTTAATGCCTTGACTAATAAATCATTTGGTTTCAAGAAAAAATAATTTATCTGTCTATACAATTTTGTAATTAAAAAAAAAATTAAACACCACAATTCTCATCTTTTTGCCTTTGTCACCACAAAGCCAATGTTTATTTCCCTTTGTGTCTGGTGGTTTGATTGATTTAGTTTTTTTTTTATAAATTTTTTTTTTTGCAGAACAAAAATGACTATTTATCATTTCAAAGAGGCGTCCTCTTATAATGTTTATTGACCTCGCTCCTCCTCCTCTTTTTATCCATTTGACATAAATTTTTTGTTTTGTTTTCATTTTTTTTTTTAATTTCCCTCTCCATTTCTGTGTGATTTTTTTCTCATTAATTTTAATAAAAAAAAATTTCATAAAAAAAGTTAATTCTCTGCGATTACATTTCTTCAACGTGTTTTTTTTTTTTTAATTTTTTATTTTTAGTAAATCATTTTTTAAAAATTTATTTTCCATTATTTATGATAATTTTTTTTTGTTATCTCTCCTGTTCGACGTGCATTATCATCTCAGAGAGGCATCTTTCGTCAAAATCATCATCATCATCATTATTATCATCATCATCCCCTGTGCTTGCAACAAAACACTGACTGTTGCCGAATCCTTAAGCTCTTGCCATTGCCACTGCCTCTGTCCAATAGGTATCTATATATATTTTTCATTTGAAATGCAAACCGCCCTAGGGAGAGATTATGACAACGCGGAGAATGTGATAAATGATTGCGGGTAATTAAAGTGTCTGCAATAACAAAGAACAAAAAAAAAGAAAAGAAATAAAAAAAAAAAAATTGTTTGTTTTTTTTCTGTGAAAAGTTTGGCTTTTAGATGCTGCCATACCTTATAACTTTTTTTTGTTTTTTTTTTTTTTTTCATTCTCCGGCGATCCACTTAATATCTTATTTTATTTTTTTTTTCATTCGTCGTCGGTTGGTTAGTCCTTTTATTCTCTATTTTTTTCTTTTATTTTCTGAAATTTTAATAAATGACTTTCCTTTCGACTAGAATAATATTCCTTAGAACAAAAATGAAAAAAAAAAAAGCAACTCCTTCCCTCATCTCAAGACTTATTATATTTTTGTGTTCTATGCGCTCGACCATAAGCAGCACACCACATATACACGTTTTGCCATTTTCGGTTTCAGTATTTCATATGCACTCGGTACGGTTATGATACTTATATCTATGCAAGTCCCTATGCCACACTAGTCTCTATTTATGGTGTTGCATTATATGTTCCCTTAGGATACCGAAAAACCAAAAAAAAAAAAGCTTCTAATTCACATTTTTGTTGAAAAATTATGCGTCTGTCCATGTGAACACTGAAAAGTGCCATTAAAACCAGAAGTGCATGAGTGTTCCTTTTTTTTTTTTTCTTTTTTTAGTAAAGCTCGGAAAGACCTTTAAATGGAGGAAGCCAAGACCGAGACCGAGACTCGTATGGGCAAACATGGAAATAAATTGAAAATAATAAAATATTGTCACGTTCTACCATAATTGCAAAAACATACGTCGTCGTCTTTGAATATGGTGTGTTGTCCGATGAAAGTTGAGGGAAGGGTGATGGTACTTTCAAAGAGGAAGGTTTTGTTTTTTTTTTTTGGAGGGATCGTCTTTTGAATGGATTTCTTTTTGGTTTTAGTTAAAGTTAAAGATCATGCTGTTACCCTAATATGTAGTCGCACTTAGTAAATTGAAAGGTTGGTATTTGGTAAAAATGGTCCTTTCTCAAACTCATTAAAAGGCTTGACATACCAATTTTAACTAGATTTTTTGTATTAAGTCTACCAGGTTAGGTGGTCAATAAGACTAACCACCTTTAATTTTTTTTTTCTTGACACCCTCACCACCTTTCGAATGAAATTAAATTAAATAAATTTTATCAATCCTGTATGATAAACTAGTGGTAAAAATGGCGCAAAATATTATCTATTTTTCAAGTCATCTGAAATTAAAAAATCTTGCTGTAACCATTTTTTCCTTATCGTTGTATATAAAATTGTAAAAAAAAGGCAGATTTAAAGGTTTTCCAATACTATTTCAGCAAACTCTTATTACTTTTTTTTGTATGATTATGTATTGCAAGTATAAGCATACAATAATAATTTTTTTGGAAATGTTTAAGATTTTTGGTGGTGGTTAGTTCTGTTAACCACCTTTAAAATAATATTTTCGCACAAATATAAGATCAAATACGTAATTTTTTTTTTAAATATCATATTTTGCCTCAGACAAACTATAGAAGTTATAAAAAAATAAATAAAAAAATGTAGTATACCTTTAGGCGAATTTAAATAATTATTCTTATGATTGCTATATTCCTAGCCGAAACTTTGAGGAAGTCTTCTTTTAATCTTTCGTTTAATTTTGTAATAATTCGTTAAATTTTAGTCAAATAAGGCTTGAGAAATTATTCTTATGTACAGTAGTGGACAAGAATTGAGCACACTTATTGACGAAAATTTAAACTATTTAATTTTTTTAGTTATTTTATATTAAGTTTCTTATGTTTATTTTATTAATATTTTATAGTGGCAATTAATTTAAAGAGACAAAATTAGAAACAGGGTATTCCAAACCGTAGCTTTGGCTACGATTTCAAGAAAAGCTACCGTTGTCAATTAAACTACTATCTATTGACCCATTTTAACAGGAAATTACAAAAATCTATACTTTCAGGCGCAATATATCAATTTTAACTAATTTAAGCTGTGAATTTTAAATTCAGTAATAAATATTAAGCAAATATAAAAATGCACTGCATGTGCGTTTTAAACATTATGAAATACGTGCGAGTGGCCACAAAATTATTGCAGATATTAAAATGTTGCATACTTAAATTGAAAAAAAAAAAAAAAAAATAACAGACAATTTCCTGTTTCACAGCGAACGTCATGAATTCATTAAATATATATACAAAATAAAAAAAAATTACAAAAACACTGTGATCAATTTGATTTCAGTTAGTAGCTACAAAAAAAGTTGCATACTTTCCAGCTCACTTTATTTAAATTCTTAGGAATTAGATTTTTGTGTAAAGGAATTTAAAATCCAACCGAAATATGTTCTAGAAAAAAAAATCTTTGACGTTCACAAGAACCGCCAAGTCCTGAAAATAAATTTATTATTAACATAAATTTATTGGAAAACCTTGGAAGGCATAAAAAAATAAAAAAAAGGGGCTTTGTTTTAATCAAATTGATTTT
The DNA here is from genome assembly GCA_929447395.1 of Epistrophe grossulariae. NCBI lineage: Eukaryota > Metazoa > Arthropoda > Insecta > Diptera > Syrphidae > Epistrophe > Epistrophe grossulariae. The sequence continues at coordinate 118,470,429 of OV839567.1, read as the reverse complement.
ACTCAAAAAAATTAGAAAAATAATATGAACAAAAACATTGCATATTTAAAGTTTTAATTAGATTTAAAAATCCAAGAGAAAGAACTCCTGGATCGTGTTTCATAAAAAATAAATACAGATATCAATTTGTAAATCGACAACACTTAGAATTTAAAAATTGTCAGAAAATTTGTAAGAAATTTCGAATCTTACGAAAATTGGGCAAGTTTAGGAAGTGTGATCGCAGGGACTTCAAAAATCTTACTTACATCTACAGGATTCTTCTGAAAAATTTACCAGTTTTGCTGTCAAAATATTGAGGAAAAAATTTTTGAATTAAGTTTCTCACTTTTTGACGGAGCGAGATCTTCTGAGATCTCATTTTCTTGAACGTGCCTATATTGTGATAGCAATGAATTATCAAGAATTTGTCGAAAATGATCCTGAAGATATCTCATGGCCTGCTCAAAAAAATACTACAGCATTTTAGGCGTTTTGCGAGTTTTTAAGTAGTTACGGGCATTAAACCATCTTTCTTGACATTTTTCTATGTGTGATGTTTATATATCTGAAAGTTTGTTGCATAATGCTGTGCATGTTATGAAGAAGAATTTATTATTTTTTTTTTAATTTTGACAAGAAAATAGGAAGACATGGGGAATATTAACTGACAATTACATAACTGGCCAATATTTTATGAACTGAAATTAAATAAAAAAAATGCGATAAATTTATTTGGGCATAGGGTCGTCCTATAATGTAAAAATAAGAATAATAAAATGTTTGCATATTTGTAGGCTTCTATCCATATTAATTTTACTAGGATTACCACTACGAAATATGTTTTAAAGAAATATCCCAATATTATAAAAAATCATTCAAGAATGCCTATCTATAATAATTTGGTAAATGTTTAAAATTTTGTCGGAACATACAAAAAAAAACTACATTCTTGAATTCGCAATGAAATTCGCCATAAAAAACAGCATTAACTTGCCCATAACTATCAATCGAAAGCATTAATTTTGTTTATTAAAAAAAAAAAACAGTTGTCAAATCCCTGTACAATCATTCAAGGATTTTCTGTCTGCCATCGCACTTAACCACACCAGAATTCTCTCATTCAACGAAAATAAAAATTAGGAAATTGAAAAAAACTAAATGAAAACCCACACATTTCAATTGAATTTCATCTCAAAATCTAGTCGTGTCGCCACAAAAGTATCGAAATGGATATATCTATAAAAATAATAAAAAAAAGAAGAATTTGAAAGTATCTGGCGGAACATTCAATATTGGTGGTAATAAAAAATAAGCCAGGAGTATTACATCTACGACGAATGCAGTCCTCCTGCAACATGCCACACGATCTAAACCATTTTTTTTTCTCTCTTGTCGTTGTGTCGTTCTCCTGCACACACCACACACTGTCGATATCATTCTGAGAGTTTGCTTTTTGTAAAATATACAAAAAAAAAAAACCAATGCGACGAACAAAGTATCTCGAACATAAAATGGGATTTCCTCTAGCTCTCCAATAAGCCACTAAAACATCCTTCGACAAAAAAAATATCCTTTAAAAAGTTCTTTTTATTTTTTAAACGACCATATTTACGTTTTATCGATATTAAGTGGCAAATAAATTGTCTATAAAGTTAGCAGGGTGTAGTTCTTATTACCAAAAAATACCATAAGGATCAACAAGAGTAGCTATTTTCGACAAAATACCAAAAAAAAAACTAAAGTTTCTCAAAGCATATTTTCTTTGAGATCGACATTTTTTTTAAACATATTTTACTGCCTTAAGGACAAACTTTGTCGTATCTTTAAGATGACTCCTTGTCTTGCCTAATGATGATAATATGAAATGAGTTTAAATAATCGATATATTGACAGCAATTTGTATGATAAAAGCCAACATAAACTGAACTTTTGACCAATTTAACTAAGCAGACGAGAATTCTTTTTTTTTTTGTTATTTTCTTTAAAATCAAATATTTAAGGAGCAACCATAATGCTTTGTTGTTTTGCTGCGAGCGAATAAATATACATATATGAACTTGTGCTGAAATGCCCTTTAAGTGGTGCGGCCATTAACCATGATAAGGATACAAAAAAAAAAAAACGAAAGGATTTTAACTTTTTCCTCTTCAATGGAGAGTCTGAATTTGAATGATGTCGGTGGATTGTATACCATCCATGAGTTGAACCTTTTTTTTTTTGTATTATTTTTTTGCATCTCGTCGGATGAAAGGCAAATTGAGAATAGATTGGATATTTTTCTTGCTATTATTCTTCGATTAACTTGGCTAAATGAGATAAGAGCAATGGCCTTCATGGGTAAGACTTTCTGACATTTCATTTAAGCTTTATTAAAGGATTTTGCAGTCAAAACAAACCAATGATAAGATTTAATTAAATTGACGTATTTATTTAAAAAAAGAAGCAATTTTAAATAATGTATGGCATACTTTAAGGAGCTTTAGTGTTGTATTTCTTTCTTTCTTCGTGATCTTTCTAAAATGTCAAACGTTTATACAAACTTATGTTCATCAAGTAGACCTCTCGTCTAATCCATATAAGGAACATAATCTTTAAAATTTATTATTAATTTAAATCTGACAAACAAAGGGAATATTGTAAGAATTTTATGTTCAATTAGTAACCCATACAGCACCGTAAAGGCATATAAACTCTTTATTTTAATGATTTTATCTTAAGAAAGTGATTTTGAGAGAATTTTCTTAATTTATAAGCGAGAAGATTTAATTTTTATTTTTTGGAAGAAAAGTTGTAGATTTTTAGGCTCGATTGGTTTCTTTCTACTCAGAAACAGTAAAAGGCTTATAGCTGAGAACTTGAATAGTGCAATATCAAACATTAAATGGATTTTTACAAAATGCAAATGTCATATAAAAGTATGCAACAAATTTTGAATTTTTCATTTGTTGGTTTATACTGAAAGTATGCAATTTTTATTGTTTGATTTAATTAAATTATTTTTATTGAAACTGACACTGACTATATGTCTTATATTTGTGTATTCAGTTGTAAAAAAATCATAAATAATTTTTTGTTTGTTAGCTCCTTTAATTATGCAATTTTATCATAAAGGTCAAATAATTAAATATAAAGTCCTAATTATCATTTAATTCTAACTGGTTAAACTTGACGTCTTAAGTGTTCGGCTGAAAATAAGCCCGCATAAAAAAAACATCTTGAAATCGTTTTTTTTTTTATTTATTTAGCATAAAAGTATGCAATTTTGTAAAACAAAATTAACCAATCTTCAATATAAAAGGCTTCTCTTTAACTTATTCAGTTTTATTATCGATTGTTCAATGAAATACAAATTTAATTAAAACTTAAAAATAAATTCCAATTACCATGAATTTTCTTTCAAAAGTTTCTCTTTCAAAATTAAATTCTTCTCATTTCTCATAAATAATAAAAAAAAAAAAAAAAAACAATTTAATCCTTTAATTAAAACTTTCACCAAAAACAACTTAAAATAGATTTTCTTGCAAATTTCACAATTTACCTTTAGCTAGAATTTAATTCAAAATACCAACACAATTATTGCCTCTCCTTTGGCAATATTAGTTAAATATTCCAAAGGACAAAATGAAAATTCGTAGACTTTCAAATTAAATAGAGAATTCGAAATGAAACTTTAAAAAAAAATAAAAAAACAACCTAATATTCAAAGTCATTTGTCAAATTCCTTTTGCAAGAATAAACTTTTAAACGTTGAATGATATTATACTAAAAAAAAAAATAAAACTTCAATTTTTATAAATTGTAAAAAAAAGTTAAATAAAAATTCATGACCCAGTCAAGTGCACTGACCCATTAGAAAAAAAAAAAAAAAACCAATAGAATCTTACAGACGTTGAGTGAAGTAGGTACGTGATAGATACGACTCACCTTTCCCAAAAAACACAACAACAGCAACAAAAAAGGTTCTTATTTTGATTATGATACCACCAAACCATCCAGACCACCTTTTCAAATCTACCAAAAAAGGACTCAACCAACAAAAACGATAAACTAGCAACATCCTTCCACCACACAATAAATTGCAACAAAAAAAAAACCAAAATCCATAAGGATCCAATAGAGAAACAGCAGTAACAAAAAATAAATTGTCTTTAGAAAAACGATTTAACAACCCCTATTTGAAGAGAGAATATATATTAAAAACACCTAATGCCACCCTGTCATGTACAGGCAATTCAACGTGCTTTGCCTTTGCCTTCGTTTCGTTTGGGTTGTTGTTTCGTGCAAGAATATTTATTTTCTACCAAGAAGGAGTGTAATTTATAAATAACCTCAACCATTCCGAGAATATCTCACAACGACAATGAAAATATCCTCAAAAAAAGTTTTTTTCTCTTTATTTTGTTTCAAAGGATCAAATCCCTTTCTAAGCTTTAATACTGTGGCACCTACTTTCAGCCAACAACAAAACGTCCCGGGTTCAGGAACCTTATTAGAATGTCTATCAAGGGCATATGAACCAAAAAAAAAAAAAAAGGACTCCAGGCATCCTAAAATCCATGAGAATAAAAACCTTGTTTGGAGGATATTCCTTCCAATGAATGTATATCTACTCCTATCCAACTAAAAGAAATTACCAACAACAGCCGGTTACCAGACATGGCTGGTGTTAAGTGAGAATGTCTTTTATTACACAAGGGCAAGGTCATATCGCACGTTTTCTTCGAAAAATTCCCAGAGAGCAAAAATTTTATCTTTCTCAATGTCTGGGCCTACATCAAGATCAAGGCTGGTGTGGTGATAGTCATACAACAAATAGAGAAGAAGAAAAAAATACTCAGAGAGCCTCTTTGTATGCATGAAAGCAAAAAAAAAAAAATAAAGCATAGAGGCGTTTTAGGCGCATGATCTTAGAAATGGATTCCTAATGACGTAGGACACAGAAATTTAGAAGAATAAAGCAAAAACCCCATAAATAAAGCTTTCACTTAACGTAGGTTGGTGGTGTGTCGGTATAAATACAAAAACAAGTCTATAAAATGTATTATACATATGTGTACATATATTTGTCTGGGTATATGAACTTGTTAGGTTTATTGGTTTAACTGGTGTTTTATTTAAGGGTTTTTGTTTTTGTTTATTTATTTTTTTTTTTTTTTTTTTGGAAGGAAATTATTTATTCAGACAGTTGTCATTTATTATTCACAACAAGATGGTTTTAGGTTAACTCTTTTGGAATAAAACCTTAACGATAATATTCTAAATCAATGATTTTGAAGGTATACCTACATGTAAACATGCATTCATTTGGCAAATGTTTATTTATGATAAGAAGGTTAACGAAAGTGATGGTTTTTTCATTTCAAAAATAATTCAATAAATGTGTAGACTGAATCTAGAGATAAAATTCAATGACCTTCCTGTGAAAATTGAATATTTATGCAAAAATATCGTTTCAAAAATTATTTGTACTATACCAGAGTGTTCAAAAATGTTATAGAAAACATTATAATAACGATTTATGATCCTAAAAGTATGCAACATAATTTGAAAATTTTATGAATTATGATCTTTATTTTTCGGGAAAATATTCAGTGTTCAAAAATTTTATAGGCCGCGTTTTATCTACGGATCTGGATCAGAATCATCCCATTAAAATAAAACGATACGGATCTAAATGACAACAGTGCTGTATGCTCATCTCTTTTTTCTTAAGTTTGTTTATTTTCTATATAGATACTGTCTGTTTTCTTTACACTAAAGTTCTAACTCATTGAAGAGCCGTCTATCCACCAGAGTAAAAACTTATTTTCGGATCTTAAGAATAGATCCAGATACAGAGCAGGATCCAAAGTTGTTGTTGTATTACGTGTTAAAAAAAGATCCCGATCCAGATCCGTAGATAATAAAACGCTATAGAAAACTTTAAAAAAATTACGATTTATGATCCTAAAAGTATGCAACATAATTTGCAAATTTTATGAATTCTTATGATCTTTATTTTTCTGGAAAATATTCAGTGTTCAAAAATGTTATGAAAACTTTTACGATTTATGATCCTAAAAGTATGCAACATAATTTGAAAATTTTATGAATTCTTATGATCTTTATTTTTTTGGAAAAATATTCTCGATAATATTGAAGTATGTAACTATATTGAATGCTTCTTTATTAGAATGCGGCATTTGATCTTGAACCATTTTTGTATTATCTATTCATATCGCAAAAAGTATGCAATTATTTTAGTAATTCCATTTTGTGGGAATAAATTACAAAATTTTAAATATTTTAAATTAATAATTATCTTCAAAAATATAAGTTCCAACTTCTTCCTGCAATGGATTACAATTTATAATTTTCAATATTGCTAAACTTTTAAAGATTTAACATAACCCTTTTTGAGAAAATGAGATTTTGTCTCTTAGACCTTCAGTTTTTAAAAAGAAATCAAGAAGAAAGCGGAATTCTTCTTCTAAATAGCTCTTGTAACCTGTTGTAGTTTTTTTTTATAATTTTATCTATTTTAAAATTTGTGTGCATACTTAATGAAATTCTGTTTAAGGGTCTGTTTCACAATGTCTGAGTAAGTTCTGATTAGTTACTCGAGACATTAAATATTGACACAGGGTCATAATTTCACAAGAGAAAAATTAACAAATTGTCTTTTGTCTCTGTCTTTTAAGTTGTCTTTTTGGTTATAAATGCAAAAGTAATTTTATCTGGTTTGTGGACTTATGACCCTGTTCCGATATTTATGTGTCAAGTTACTATTCAGAACTTTACTCAGACATTGTGAAACAAACCCTAAGACTCCTGAGAGTCACATTAAATAAAAAGTTGTATATTTTTCATATAATTATGCAAGTCTGTCCATACAAGTTCTTTTACTGTTACTAAGCAAATGTAAAGCTTGTAACTCTAATACAATAATCTGATTCTTTTGTTTATATATAAATGAGTAATACAATTATAAATAATAACATTTAATTTTCTTTTGTTTTTTTATTATTTAATCAATAGTAAGGGATGTAGTTTTTTTTAACGTAACTTTTACTTTATTTGTTGGTGGTAACTTAGTTGTTGGTGGTAATCTAGTTGTTGGTAATTCAGTTGTTGCCTCAAAAATCGGTTTAATGTCATCAGGTCGATGGTGGCCAGAATGAAAACTGTCAGCCGCAGCTGGAACAACTTCCACTGATCCAATTGTTGGCAAGCTATTTATTTTTGAACAAAATGTTATTAAAACAATTATCAAAAATAATAAACAATTTTTATTCAACATTTTTATTTTTTTAATTTTAAGTCGGAAAAAAATAAAGTATACAAATTTGTCTTCTTGAATAATGCAACTAACTGATTTGATTTTATCTTTAACTTGCTGCTTTTATACACAAAAATTGCAATAATTAATTTATATAAACTTGTTTTAAATTATTTTATCAAGTTTATTTTAAAAATATATTGACACTTGCAAAAGTGACAAATTATTGATATTTGAACAAGAAATAAAATAAAATTTAAAGTACCTACTGGTTAAATGGGTTTTCCTGGTTTTTATTCAACTTAAAGAATAAAAGAGTTTTTTTTTATTGTTTACTAATAAATCGTTAAATAAATACATACATTAAATTTTATTGAAGTTAAATGATAGTCAAAATATTTGTACATACCCCTTTTAACACTTTCAGGTTAAGTGGTTATAGGTTTGTTAAGTTAACCTCTTTTGATTTTTTGTTTTATGTCAATCTCATGTGAAAAATTCAATGGAAGGAGTGGCGAAAGATCTTAACTAGGAATATACCAAATAATTGAAAATTAATTTTTTAATAATTTTACCGACTTGATTGTTGTTGATTGTATTTACTTGGTTTAACTGATAAGTTATCTATTAAATTATTAAGAAAACTATCAAAATTGGATCTGGATTGGACCCGTGTCTTTAGTTAGTTGTGTCTTTTGATTAGAGAAAGTGATTTTACTAGGTTTAACTGTTAATTTATCGATGAAGTTGTCAAAAAAACTATCAAAATCGATTTTTTCATAGATTACTCAGTTGAGGTCTATAAACAGTGGCGCAAAATTTTAAACGATTAAGTACGTTGTTAACATCGTACTAAATCGTTTAAAATTTTGCGCCAGTATCTTCAGTTAGTTGGGTTTTTCCTCTGGAGGTAGTGACTTTACTTGGTTTTACTGCTACGTTATCGATTAATTGTTAAAAACTATCGAAATCGATTTTTTTTTACTGAAAGCTTTGTAGACGACTGGATCTTCAGTAAGTTGTCTTTTCAGTGAAGGTTGTGATTTTAATTAGTTTAACCGCTAAGTTATCGATTAATATGTCAATAAAAAATATCGTTAACCTGCTAAGTTATCGATTAAATTCTCAAAAAAAACTATCGAAATCCAGATTTTTTCACAAATAGGTGGGGACTAACAGCAAATCGTGTCTTTTACTACTGAAGGAAGTTAATTGTTCAAATAATGTTAAAATTGTACAAACGTTACAAAAATTTTACGAAACAAGAAGTTGTTTTTTTTAATATAAAAATAAAATGTATAATGGCATGTCCATGTACATTGTACTGTTGATTAAATCAGTAGATAGTGCCGCATGAATAGAACAGATGATAGTTTAATTACAAAAAATGTTACGAAAACTCTTCTAAAAGTCGAGAATTTTCTTCAATTCACTTCTATTACGATTGCTGTATTATTTAAGCTCTTAGTATCTGTCAAAAATGTCATTTCAGTTAATAGGTTTGTTTTTTTTCCAATCCCGGAGGGAACTGGTTGAAAAAAAAAACGATATCGGGGATTAGCGACGCCATTACAGAAAAAAAATGGAGTTTCCATACATACGGTAATACAGTTTTTCGCCGTGCTTAAGTTAAGCCCCGAAAATTATCTGGGTTTAGCTAAGCCCATTGGGGCTAAGTTGTTATTCCATTTAACATGTACATTATTTACATTTACATTTTGAGTTGGTACCACAACAGCATTCGTCCAATTACCAAGCAAGGTACGTTCTCCCTCTTCTAAATGCCAATCATTTGCACATAAGTCCTTTTTTCGCCCAGGTCATAGAAACACTGATTAATCCGTAGCTTAAAAAAAAATATCTAAGTCCACTAGTGATTTTCAAGTCATGTTAGCATCGTTGAAGAGAAAGTTAGATTACTGTCCTTGAATATTCGAAAGGCTTGCGTATTGTCGAAATTGCATGTCATCGGTTAATTCCTTCGTCATTCAATTAGAAATAACTCTTCTAAAGCTTTTTAACTAAGTTGTTTTTGGTTATTCAATTCAGAAGTTCAATCTAAAAATTCTGGTTTGCCGCAAGGTTCGGTTCTGTCGCTGAAACATTTTATCATTTTTACTTCTTAACCTTAATTTTGTCCACTTTTGGCTAATTCTTCAGGGAAAATGTCGACGCACGCTTTAATTTTTAAAATTTTCTCTGTTCCTACGGTCTGTAACTCTCGCATTGATCAAATTGGTCAAGAAACGTTGAAAAATGGAACAAAATTCATATGATTTGTTTAAATTTTCATCTTTTCTCCACTAATTTTATCGATGCGAGAGTTACAGAACGTAGGCACTGGTCTATCTAAAACCTAAAACCTTACACCAAATAGATATACAAGATAAGATACAAAAAAAGAGCTTAAAAACTCCAAATACTTAAAACCCAGACATGTTCTTGTTTAACTCATATTTTACTCAAGAATAATACGCATCACCACAACATCGTCTTCCTTTTTTTTATATCCGAACTTTTCTTCTTCACATTTCAACCATGCTTTCATTTTTATTTCTTTGTTTCTGTAGCTACACACACAAAAAAAAGTCTCCTTCAAAACTTTTTTGTTTTTTTTTTTACTTCATTTTATGTAATCGTCTACATTAAGCTGCGTAAATGAAGTAATAAGTACTGCAATTACTCATCTTTCGTTTTTGTTTCCTTATACTGACGTCATTAATTGCAGTACTTATGCTGTTCGTCTTCTTTCACAATTATTTTCTTATGTTGTCATTTATTTTTTTTTGTTTTATTTTTTTTTGTCTTCAATGCATACAAAATTTTAATCATCTGCAATGAGTTGAGAGTGACTTCCTTGACAGTGGGAGGTGACTTGTATGAGTATATCTATAAAAGTGGTGTGGCCAAATCAGTCTGATGGATCTTATGATTTTTTCTTTTGTTCTTCCTGAAAGTCCACTTAAGTAAAAAAGTCAAAGTCACCAGACGAACAAAATTAAATTCCTTTTAAGAGAAAATTTCGGACTCTAATCGAATATAAAATTCAACCTCTTTCAAGAAATCTTCGAAAACACAAAGAATCCCCTTTTGAAAGTTGGTGAACAAAATATGCGATGGCATTACAAAAATCAAGTTCTCCTTAGTGATATTTAAAAAAAAAAAAAAAAAAACTTTCTGGCTCTCTTGGTTATTTAATGTTGGGGGATCGAAATAGTTCTGAGTTGTTGCTGGGTATAATATAATACCCTAAATACCCCCTTGGACAATAGCCTAAATCTGTAAATTGTCCCATTAAGAAAGGGTTCTCTTACAGCACGTTGGGAGCTGTAAATAATTTCTATAACTACAGCAGACCCTATAGAGTCGGAATCCCGGTTTTAAAATCCAATTTTTTAAAAATCCCACTTTTTAAAATCCCGTCAAATACCGCAAAATCCATTTTCTAAATATATTTTGATATATTTAAAAAAACAAAAATTAATCGACTTAACGGAATTATAAAGAGTGGGATTAAAAAAAGCGGGATTTAAAAAAGCGGGATTAAAAAATAGAGATTTAAAAAAAAGGGGACTATAAAAAGCGGAATATTGAACCCAACCCGTTGGACAATTCTGTTGAGGATATTGCTGCAGAATTGAATAAGAAAAATTGGGCAAAACCCTGAGAATGTTTCAAATAGTTCGGATCAACTATTCCCTATGGTTGCATATTGGACCGTGGGTTTTCTGATTTCACACGAAACAACTGGATCAGTTTTCCCGGGATCTCGAGTTCGACCTTCGCCATATATATAGGTCCTGACGATGTAGGTAGTATTTATGATACCCATTCATCGTCATTGCTTTGTAATTCAAGATGGCTGCCAAAACTTTTCTGCTCGATAATATGGACTTATACTACTTTTAATCCCTTCCAACGATACTTTATATCTTTTTCCATTTTATGTGTACATTTTGACTGCATGTTTATGTGATACCCCTCTCTACCAAAAAGTGATATGCAACTGCATCCTCATCTATGAATTAAGCATTGAGCATTTCTAAAAAGTAAAAGTTTTTGTCAATTCTTTTTTTATTTTTTTGAAAAATTCCTCTGGCAATAGCAGGATATCAATTGAGGATTTAAAATAAAAACCATGACGGGACAAAACAAGTTTCATTAAATCCTTCGCTGAGAACAGCATATAAGCTTTCAAGTGCACAAAGATTCTACTCTTGAAAAAAATATCCTTGGAATGGGGGATCCATCATCCAAACGTATATAATCGGTTCTTCGTCCTTTTTTTCGTTTTAATACAATAATTCTCTATAGCATCAGATTTCCATCTTTCTGAAATCGAAGAGAAATCACTTCGAATGGCACAATCGTGTGGCTATTAATTATGTTTTGTTTTTTTTTTTGCTCCCTTCGTATCCATTTTTTTTTGTCAAATATATTCGTTCATTTTGGTAATATTTTTCCCATTGGCAATTTCAATGTTGGAAAATACCAATTCCAAGGATTTTGTGTAATTTTAGTCGCCATTATTTCGAGACTTGTGTATTTTTTTTTCTATGCTTTCTATTTTTTGTTTCCCTCGAGTTTCCTTTCAACGATTTCACTTCTTTTTTTTTGTTTTTGTTCTTGTGTCAAGGAGTTTTGGTTGGCATGTGCTGAAATCGATTGTGGAGTTGCAAAAAACACATAATAAAGTATGTCTGGAGCAATTCGATTGCTTTTTGTGTTTTAAGACGATCCAAGAGTTGGGAGTGTAATAAATTTTAATCCTTTTTCATTTCATTCTCGAATATTCGATGTTAGGGTTTTGCAAAAAAAAATTGTGTTGCAAGTTGAATTTATTTTTTTTTTTTGCGAAAAAGTAATTCTTTTACGAACTTTAGAAATTAAGAATCCATGAGCCTCCTTTATTTAAATCGTAGACTATTTATTATTTTTTTTATTTTTTTTTTGAATTTCTTGGATTAATTTGATTGTTCTTTATTTTTATATAAAACCAAAAAAAATAATTAATGGTATACAAGCTATAAGAAAGATGTCATTAAATTTAGCAGTCAAAATTTTTCACATTATATTTTTCTTGGAATTTAATTAAATTTAATGCATCATTATTCATGCAGAAAAATGTACACATAATATCATTAATATTTTCAATGAAATGTCTTTTTAATTTTTGTCATGAACGAAACCAATTATTTTATCATTCAAATTTTTTTTTTTTTTTTTTTTGAGTGGACGAGAATCAATTTTGATCATTAATCATTTTTTTGACTTTTGATTTTTGTTTTCATAATTTTGCTCTTCCATTCAGTACAAAATATGAGCTTACTGCTTGGAAATTCTTCCAAAAAAGCTATAAGAAATTAAAAAAAATAATCTGAAGTGACAAACTTGCACTAAAGAAACCCAAACAAAATTTACGTCATAATCACATTTCACGAGATAAAATTTTTAATGACCGAAAAAAAGATAGAAAAAATCTATAATAAAAAATAATGAAACAAAATATAAATAAAATCGAATATATTTATAAAAAAATTTATTTATGTATATAGATTCTTAGCTTCTCAACGTTGATTTTATTAACGATTTTGAAAAAAGCAAAATAATGGATCTGCGTGTGGCGACATTTTTCAATTATGAAACATTTGGAATTTTCCATGTTTATGATTTATTTAACTTTTATTTTTAGTTAAAACACATAATCTTTTTATTCGCGTTGGGCGCCATTTAATAATATATATACATTATACATTCTTATTACTTATTCAATAAAATAGAGCACGGGATCCATATAATTGGCTTTATCACAGACCCCGTCGTAATAGATTCGTAATACGAATAGCACCGTCATAAAAAAAAATTTTGACATGAATTTGTGGTCTATCGATATAACTTTTTACGAACTCGAAATTTGTTTGAAAATATTTCTGTTACGATGGCAACTATAATACTTTTTTTTCGGGATTCGTAGAACAAATCAATTAGGACAAAGCCTGTGGGTAGTTCGAATGTACTTAAGACTTTTCTGAACTAAACAGGAAATAGATATAGATTTGAAAATTGTTCTTTATTTTAAATGGCGCCCAATGTGACTAATAGAAATTTTTTTGTTAAAACACGGTTAATTTGGTGTCATTTTTGCAGTGATGAAACATTTAAAAATTTCGAACATGTTAATATATGTTTTCTTTAACTTTTGGTATAAAAATACTCGTATTGGACGCCATTTAAAATTAAGATAATTTTCTTAAGCATTTATTACTTGTTCAATAAGATTAATGATGTACAGACTTTTTTCTATACCGAGTAATATGTATAAATTTGGGAAATTTTAATTATTTTAAATGGCGCCCAATGCGACTATAATTAAAAAATTTATTTTTAAACCACATAGCGCATGTGATGACATTATTTCAATGATGAAACATTTTGAAATACCAAAGCTTGTTTAAATTTTCTTTAACTTTTACCGTGGTTTAAAAATATACATGCATCTATTGGTAATACTCGCGTTGGGCGCCATTTAAGATTAAAATAATTGTTCATAATTTATAAATTTATTACTTGATTTAGTAAGATAAATCCGACGCACGATATAATGTAAATGGTGTCCTTAAGACTTTTTTTAAAACTTAAAGTATAGATTTTGGGAAAGGTTGCGCCCAACCAGTGTATATATTTTTTATATATTCTTTTAAAAAAAATATAAGAAGGTGAAACACGAAGTTAAATTATACTAATAGTTATATAAATATGTACTTTCAAAAAGCTACACGAGTCAACGACGCCGCACAGTAACCCGTTTGTTTAGTTTTTGTGACAAAATAATTCCTACATCCAAGACGAAAATCAATAAAATTTGGTGCAGTTAATAATTTGGAGACGCTTATGTCAGTGATAATGCCTATTTTTTGTTTTGTATTTCAAATTGATGCTTCACAATCTAGGTCAGAATATAGTACAAAAATTCAAAATTCATACAAAAAAGATAAGAAAATTTAGTTAAATTATTTTTTGATGAGATGGCTTTATGTGTACCTACTTTTCTTCAATATTTAGGTCAAAATATGGAACAAAAAACCGAAATTCATAAAAATGGTGGGAATGTTCAAATTATTGCTTGAAATGGCTTAATGCTTACTTTAACATAATAGTAATTTCAATAAAGATTTGTTCCAAATTTAGAGAAAAAAAAAGTCCAAGATATTACCAACGGATTATAACTTCATTGCATAGTCATATTTTATGCACTGAAAATTAATTTCAGACAATAGCTGATCAAATATGATAAAAATTTGACAGTTGAAAGTTCCAAGTTTTTAAGTTTTTTTTTTTAGGTAAAGACATGAAAAATCGACTTTTTGGGATATCTTTTTGCATTTCACCTCTTTAGGCTATAGAATTATTCAGATAAGAATGGGTCAGAATTTCAAACTGAACATTTTTGCGCAAAATTTTAAACGATTTATTACGATGAAATACATTCAGCCAATTTAATACGATGTTAGTACATTTTTCATATGATAAAAATGCTTTAACATGGTACAAAATCGTTTAAAATTTTGACCCTTTATCTCTCCGACCAATAAGTATCGAATTAATTCATTTTATTATTTTTTTTTTTATATGTGTATCTAAAAGTGGTAAAATTATATGAGTTCTGGAAGAGGGAGTTCGGGGTTTTAGAGTATGTCATCCTAATTTTGTTCTTTAGACCATAAAATCCAAATTTTAACCAGTTAAAAAAATTTGTGATCTTAAAACTTACTGCAAAATTGTCTGTTAAGCGGAATTGATTGTGTTTTCTATACAATATAAAACTTTAATTTTTATAAAATATTTGTTGGAAAATTCAAAATCACTCAATGTCAATATACTCCAAGTGCAATTCGTAATATTAAATTGTTTACAATTTCGCCAACACCATTTTATTCTTTTAAAATGCAACTCTTGAGAAATGTTTATACAAAATAAACTATGCAAACTAAGGTGTGCCAGATTCCAAAATAGACGAATAAATTATTATCCATATACTTTATGATACTTACACACTTGATTTATGTTTTTTCTTCTTGAAAAAAAAAAAAAAAAAAAAAAATTGTTTTAGTTGGTCGGACACAATATGTTTACTTAGCTATAATTTGTCATTAATCAAAATTATTATAGCTATGCAAAAAAGCTTCATTTCAAGTTCATATGTATTCCTTTGAAGTGGTAAATTTTATTATTACTTTATTAAATCTTGTTTTATTCAAAGATTCTAAGCTGCAAACAAAGCTTTTGCAATGAAGCAATAACCTTTATAATCATGCCCCAACATTTTTAGTTAACATTTTGCAGTGTCTTAATAAAGAAGTATTATTTTTTCATACATAACTTATACCTATACCTAGTTTATTCGAAGAAAAATAAAATGTTTACCAAATTGACAATTTTAACAATTTGTATTGTTTTTTCATTTATTGTGCGAAATTATTCATTTCCTGTTGTTGAACCAGTTTTTGCCGGACCACCATATTTGCCACCAATGACATTGCAGCCATCTCTGTGTTCCAATAAGTCCGACACAACTAAATGTATTTTATATTCACCGTCCTTATCATTACATACTTTAAAAATTGTTACAGGATAAATTTAAACATTAAAATAATTGCTTAAAACCACATTTTAAATTGTTTCATTTTTTAAAAAAAATTAATCTTTTTTTATTTTTTTATGAAATGATTCTAACTTAATTTATTTTTTTGATGATGAAGTCTTCTCCAAAATACAATGCATATTTTAAATGGTTCAGTTTATGTATTGGAACTTTTTAGTCTATTTTATTTATTATTTGTATGTGCTCGCGTATTAACTTTGATTTGAATCAATCAAATTCACGACGTTTAAATTTACTAAAAATATGTATTTATCTTGAGCTGCGTGCTAAGTGCATGAATCTAGGTGAAATATTGGGCTGGTGGTTAAAAATAAATAAATTGGGTGGCGCGACAGCTCGTGACTTACAACTCGCAACCATTCCTGTGCGTGCTATTGGCAGGAATGGAGGGGACCTATAATTTTCTGCCAAATCCGAACGGCTAAGGTAAGAAGCACTTTTTCATGACAAGAGGATACTCTTGGAGGATTTGTCAATTCCTCGCAAGATGCAGTGGCCTGTGAATAACATTTCTGTTTTAAGGTGGCATAGGCTGGGAATGGAACCAAGATCTTCGGCGTAACAGTCTTACGCACTTACCATTACGCCCCAGGCTACTCCTGGTGGGCTTGTAGTTATTTCTTGTATGGAGAACAAAAAATATCACAAAAGCTGTGGGCTTTTTTCCAAAAATTTTGCAAATAAGTTGCCCCAAAGTGTATTTTTATTTGCTAACTCATATTTACTTAAATATTTTGATATCTATAAACAGAATTTAGAACTTGTATTAATAATAACAATCTATTAGAATATACGGTACAACCGAGTTAGCCTGAAAACTGGCTATTGATGTGAATACCTGCAAACGTGATTACTTTTTTCATATAACTTAAACGTGAACAATACATAGGTATTATATTGTTTACGTTTTACAGTTTTAATAAAGATTTTGGTGTATTGTTTATTAACTTTAAGATCCAATGCAATGCTTCATTAATATTTCATTGAGGAGACTAAAATTTTTTTTTTTTTTTTTTTTTTTTTTTTAGAGAGCAGTAGGTATTCAAAACCCGGTTTTTACTAGAAGTTTTTTCTTTTATTTAATTTTAAAATTTTACGATCGGAAACATAAACAACGTCTTAAACGTAAACTGGATTGTTTTTTAATTTTTCAAGTTATCGCGACATTCCTCCATAAAAAAAAATCAGGGAGTTTCCGAAAAGTCATCATATAAAAAAAAAAACAATAAATACAGTAAAACCTCTCTTGGGCGGACAGTGACAGTCGCAACACTTTGGGCCGTTGGCGACTGTCCGCTTAAGGGAGTTGTCCGCAAAAAGAGGTTTCACCGTAGTGCTATGTCTTCTTCTTGACTGATTTCTTTCAGTTGCATTCAACCTTCGTGTAAAAACGTAAATTTTTTTTTTAATTTAATTTTTTAAACTAATTTTTTTTTATTTAATTTTTTAAACTATTTTGTTTTTATTTAATTTTTTTATTTAATTATGTTTTTATTAAAATTTCTTTTTTGTTTTTTTTTTTTCTATATTTTTTTTTATTTTTTTTTCTATATTTTTTTTATTTTTTTTTATTTTTTTTTATTTTTTTATTTTTTTTTATTTTTTTATTTTTTTTTATTTTTTTTTATTTTTTTTTTATTTTTTTATATGTAGGTATAATAAAACCGAGTAAAAAAACAATTTTTCCAAAACAATTTCAATTTTCAAATTTTGAAAAAATTATTTTTTTTTGTTTAACATTTGTTTTTTATTATTTTATTTTTTATTTTTTTTATTTTGGTAATTTATTTTATTATTCTTTTATATTTTGGTACGAAAAACGGGTTCGATGTTTTAACTTTAAAGTTGACAGGAAGAATATTGGTTATTTATTAATGTGAAGAACCTCATACCAATTAAAGTCTTCCATACAATTTTTGTTAGAAACGAAAGATATACCAAACGTTTTGATCAAACTTAATATGTATTCATAATACTTTTGGCTTTCGCAATTCCGTCTGTCAGTTTATTTAGGGCCAATTTTTTTTTTAGAACCAAAAACAACGGTACTTAGCATACAAAATTTTTAACCTTTAAGGAAAATCTTGACATCTTTATTTTTATAAAAAACAATCCATTAAATCCAATACCTTGTCTTAAAAAAAAAATCTAAAAATGGCGCCCCAAATTTTTTTTTTTTTTTTATTAATTTTTACTTTTCTCAAAAATTGTAAAATTTTGTATGTAAAATCTCCTAGAAAGATAGATAGAACTGTCATTAAAAATTTCCAAAACAAAAATTATTAAAATATAATGAATTTTTGTGTGATAACAAACTCGCAATTAGGCTGCAAAGTTTTTGGGCTGGCAGTCTTGAAAAGGCTATAAATCCGGCCTAAAATTTGGTGGTAGTTTACCCAATTGACTGTAGTTGTCACATTCAAACTTTCAATATTGAATTTTATTTTTGATTTTTAAAAAGGAATTTCAAAAAAAAAAAAAAACTGGTTGATAGAGGCAAAATAAATCATACATTTTTGTGGTTTTTGTCTCCAAGTTGTATTTAAATGATATATTTTAATGAAATAATTAAAAGAAAAGAAGCTTGTTTTTATTTTGTTTAATTTTAATTTTTAATATTTAACAATTTTCACAACTTAATGAAATTTAAATTTTTATATGAATTTGCGACGCGTTTCGGAGTGTACCTCCATCTTCCGGCGAAATACTCAAAAAAAATAAATCATAATACAGTAACGATTTATTGATATTTGCATTCAGAAATACATTTAAATATAATTTTTAGACTTATGACGTTTTGGCAGAAATCATAAAATAATACGATTTTTTTTTATTAAATACAAAAAAAAAAAAAAAAAAAAAATGAACAAAAGAAAATGGCTTAAATTTTAATGCACACATTTAGCTCCATTTTTTCAGTTCGATATCAGAATAAAACTCGAGTTACTTTCACAAATTTTTGGTGAGTTAGCTCTGGATTTACTGAAAAAATTCATTGATGTTCTATTCTCTGAGTTTCTAGGTCAATCCGTATACCTTCATTCTTTACAAAAAAAAAAAAAAAACTGCTTCTTGAGTTTACCTTTAAAACATTTATGTCCAGAGTTAACTTACTCTGCTTTAATTCACTACTACAAAATTGGACCTTATAGTGTAGCAATATTTAACAAGTTTAATTGAAATTCATTTGCGTTCATCGGGTTTCGATATATTTATCTATCTTAAAAAATCTCCACTCAAAAGCTCATTTCAAGTTCATATTATTTGAGCTGACGGCTTTTCTATACTACACAAATCTGGTTTTATCTCAGATTTAAAGATTCCAGGTAAAGCTTTAATTTTATGGGAATTTTTTTTAAAAATCCTTTATTATCTAATTTATTATACAACTTAGCACTTCTAGTTACTTATTCGCAGTGTCTAACTGAAGAAGTGTTTTTGTTTTTTTTTTTGCAGCAGTCGAATTCATATTTGAACAATAAATATAAAAAAAATGTTTTTCAAACTAACAGTGTTTACAATTTGTATGGTTTTTTCATTTATTGTGAGAAATTATTCATTTCCTATTGAAGAGTCTACCCTCGCTGCCCTCGTCGGACCGCCAATTGTGAAACCAACAAATTTAACAGCGACAAATTTGCCAACTCAAATTCAACCGATTAAAACAGCTAATCAATATAATTTGACTACAGGATCACAACTTTCTAGTGTCTGTGCCAATCCCCATATTAGGTGTCGTATAACCTTATCATTGACTTCACTTAAAACTGCTACGGGATAGTTTTAAAAAAATAAAATAATCTATTATAAAACTGAATTTAAAATTGTTGTTTTTATTTTTTATCGATGATTCCTTTTAATCTACGTATGTATCTAGGTATGTACCTAAGAACTTTTTTCAGTTTAGGAAACATTAAACCTATGAGTCAAAAAAATTATTGAATTTTTGTTGAGAAAAGTAACAGTTATCTCAAAGCTCAGTTTGATATCGTTTGACGTACAGAAACCGTTTTTTTTTTTAATTTTATTTTTGGCTGTAAATTTTCTTGTTTTATTATAACTTGCCTTCTATTTTTATTTTGATTTTGAGCAGAAACCTCTTTACCGGCTTTGCGAGCCTTATTATTGAAACTTTGTTTTTAATGGAAAAATTTCTATGTTTAGCACTTATTTTCATTGTCAAAGATCACTTAATTCGCAATTAATTTAATATATTTTTGAAAATAAACTGTTTCAGCGTTTTTTTTTTCATTTATAATTTTATAAAAGTAAGGCGTTTTCACAAATTAAATATACTTCATTAAGGTTTGGATTAACCAAAAAAAAAAAGAAGAGGTAAAAACAATTACTGCACAAGTGACTTGAAGTGAATAAAGACAACGAATGAATGAAAAAGGTCGAAGGAACCTACCTACCGACCGGTCAAAAGGCGAAATTTTTTAAGTGAAATATGTAGTATAATTATTTTTGGTAATTTGTATTCAACATGAGTTCAAATAATATCTATTTATATATTTATGATGACAAGCGTAAACAAAAACTTGTCCAAACACTTTTAAGACTGACCTTAATGAACAGAAATTCCAAATGACTAATTGGAGTTTAAAAATATAATTCGAGAATTTCGTAATATCTAGCAATTTATTTTTACAAGGGAAATTCCCAAAAAAAATTTATTTTAGTTTCTTTAAAAGTCATGTCTATATTTAATTTTTTGTTTACATTTCATTTTGGGCAAAAGTTGATATTGTAATTCATATGAACCATATTTTAGTCGGGACTTCACAATAAAATAATAAATATATCTTTTTAACCATAGGTAATCATTATTTAAGCCGATTTTAAAAATTTCAAAATTTGTATGAACTTACATATGTAGGTACTAATAAAATAAGCTTTTAGGAACAACGAACTCAGAATCCAATGTTGTGTTTCTGATGAAAAATGACATTTTCCATAATTTTTAAAATACCCTAATATTAAAACTTAGGTTTTTCTAACAAAAAAGTAGTTTTTGTAACTTTTTAGTGCATTTGATATTTTTATAACCAAATACATTGTTTGTAAAATTCTGAAAAAAATTATTAAGGTAGGTATACAATTTATATAAAATCTTTTTTTTTAAATTTTAAGTTTGAAATTATTATTCTCATATAACATTAAAACATTCAATTATATAGATAACTTAAACTTATTTAATTTAGAAAATGAAAATCTGTTCCCGTAAATCATTGTCCCGAAAATTCAAAAACCCGAAAACCCAAAATACAGAAAGGCCAAAATCCCAAAATCCAGAAAACCCAAAGTCCCGAAAACAAACTCGAATTCCCAAAATCCATTACCCCAAAGTTTGCCCAATTTTTTTATATTTTGTTTTAGAAACAAGAATTTTTAAAGGCTATATTTACCAATTTAATAATTTGAAGGATTTTTTTTTTCAGTTTTAACTGCGTGATTTTGGGTTTTCAAGATTTTGGATTAACTGGATTTTGGGGTTTTCTGGATTTCGGGCTTTTGCATTCTGGGATTTTGGGTTTTCAAGATAATTTTAGTTTCAGTTAGCTACGGGATTTTGGGATTTCAGGATTTTCTGGATTTTGGATAATTTTTGTTTCAGTTTTAAGTACGGTATTTTGGATTTTCAAGATTTTGGATTTACATGGGTTTTATGTTTTCTGGATTTCGGGTTTTCTGCATTCTGGGATTTTGAGTCTTCGGGATAATTTTTGTTTCAGTTTTGACTATGGGATTTTGGATTTTGAGTTTTCTGGATTTCGGGCTTTCTGCATGCTGGGATTGTGCATTTTCGGTAAACTTTTTGTTTCAGTTTTACTAATGCCTTTTTGGGTTTTCAGGATTTTGGGTTATATGGATTTTGAGTTTTCTGGATTTCGGGGTTTCTGCATTCTGGGATTTTGGGTTTTCAGGATAATTTTTGTTTCAGTTTTAATTAAGGGGATTTTAGATTTAGCGATTCTGTCCGACTCCCTATAAACAAAGCTTTAGCTTAGTAAAAAAAAAGAAAAACGAAAAAAAAAACTAGGCTTCGACAAAATTCCTTAAAATTTGCTTTAATTTCGACAGGACTTTTAAATTAAATTAAAATTTTCATTTTTTGAAACAAATTATTCAAAAAAAGAACACTAAGGTGGTGTGGAAAATTTTCCAATACAACGAAAAAATAAAACCTACATATTTCGCAAGTAAAAACGTATACGCCATTTTTTCTCGAAATCTATGCTCCTGCGAAAAAAAAGTGCTGAGATATTTTTTGTTGTAGAGTTGCATAAGGTGAAATTTTTGCCCAAATAATTTTTCGCTATTTTTCCAGCAATTTACAAGAATTCACATTTTTTTCAGAATATAAAAAAATAAAAAACTTATAAGGGGTAATTTTTTTTTTAGACGTCTGGCAATACTTTTGTCGGAGTTGGTGTTTTTGACAACTGTCACTTGATTTATGCTCAGTTTGGTTTGCCATTTCATAATGAACAGACTTACTCCTGAACAACGTTTGCAAATCGTGCAAATTTATTACCAAAATAATAGTTCGGTTCGCGCGACGCATCGCGCGCTGCGTCCAATATTCGGTCGACATAATCGCCCAGCAGAGTAATTCGAGCAACTATGGATCGGTTTCGCACCACGTTTACTCTAGTGGATAATGCGCATACTCAAAGACCACGAATGAGGCCATCCGCTATCGCGCGGAACAATTGGAGCTGGGGCCTCTTGGGCCTCCCGGCTGGAATTTATTCGAGCGCAGTCGCAGTGCAATTAATACCTCGAAATGTTCATTCATAACGAAATGGTGCTTAAGACACAATAAAGCACTCCACCCTTATTTATCTTAGTCGGATTGTTTTTTTTTTTTTTTTTTAGAAGTTTGACTTTTTTGTCTTCTTTTTCTGGACTTAATACTTTTATTTTTCTGAATTTTGTTTAATTTTTTTTTTATTTAAGTCCATTTAATTTAAGCTACTGCTGTGTACTTGGGGTGTGATAGCCACCCTCTCCCTTACCTACGATTTATATCACGTCTCAGCTTATCTGACGCATTTTTGGTGAACCACCTGGGTAAAATTTGAATCTAATACAAAGAAAAATCCCCTAAAATTTTTCTTATCTATATAAACTTAAATCTATGTCAGTTACGGATAAAAGTGATTGACAAAAAAAAAACAAGTTTAAATCAACAAAACTCTCTCTAACCTCTTTTTCCATATTGAAGACTATTTTTTCTATACGCAATTGTTTTTTTTTATATGTGTATATATTTGTAATAAGTACCAAAAGTACCTGCTCTATCAATCGTGCAGTATAATAATTTGTCATCATTAAATCATATTTTAATAAGAAATCAAAATAAAAAAAAACCACAAGATTGTGTTGACTAATTGATTGATTCTATTCATGCACATATATTATTTATGTATATATAGTAAAGAAAAAGTTTCTCTTTTCATCATTTTCATTTCTATCTCATCAGTGTCAATCGGTTGTCCCTCGCATGTGGTTTGATTATCTTTCGCAAAAACAAACAAAAATGTTTAAGAATATTAAATTTATTCTATTAATAGTAGTTTTAATTTGTATTGTGCTATGTGATTGTGGGAATATACGTTATCCTAAAAAAACCAATAGTATTTCTTCGTCTGTCGAGCAAACACATTCTATTTCACTTAAAGAATTCCAAAGATTAGTAGGAAAACCTGAAACAACAACAGAAAATTCCTTGGAAGAAGAGCTGACAACAACAGAATTACCAACAATAGAAGATCCTTGTTTAGCACAAGAAAAAAGCGATGAAAGCAATATTAATTGTCATCAAATTGAAAACCGTTTAAGCCTTAACACATTAAAAACTGCTACCGGATAAATATAATTGTATATATAGAATTTATTAATTTATTAATTTATTTGTTTTTTTTTTTTATGTTTTAATAAAAAACTTGTTTTATAATTTTTAATGAATAATTGGAAAATCAAATTTAATAAAAGTTACCATAAGGAAAAGCTGAAAATTGGTTGCATAATTATTGTATAAAATTCGTTTTTTTTATTCCGTTATTTTCTATCCATAGACAAGATGTGTAGGCGTTTGAAATCAAGAGCAAACATTCGTAAGGAGTTGGAATTTGGATTTTTTTTTCGCCGGTAATATACATATTGAAATAAGCCAGTGAATAACTTGTGTATGCTAAACTTTTAATTTGGAATTTATCAACTAAAAAAAAAAATCTCAAACTTATAGATGAGAATAGAGAAAGAGAAATATAGTAAAACCCGCTTAAGAGAAACGGCAAAATGTCAGTGTTAGCGGGTGTTTCAATTCAACGAACCCCAATTAAGTAAAAAAAAAAAAAAAAAATCACTCCAGCGAATTTAAAAATTCCATGAAGTGGAAATTTGAAGCTAGGAAAATTTTAATTTATCTTTTTGAAGCAAAAATTTAAATAAAATAATTTTTTTCACTTAAGAGAGATTTATTTTCAATGAAAAATATGAAATTTAACTGAAAATATGTTTCAGATATCTGGGTTTTCACTTAAGCAAATATTGCTTAAGCAGTGTTTTATAGGTAATTTGTCGACAAATACTCGAAAAAAGTGTTTAAGATAAGCGGGTTTTACTATAACACAAAACATTAGAAACAATTTTGTTTTACTTTATTAAAATTGGATTGAAAATGGAAATGAATTATTTTTCCCAGTATTTTTTCAAACTGATAACTTCAAAGCATAATGTAAAGGTGGGATAACCGCAGTCTCTTTTCTGACATTAGGTATAAGGGATGTTTTTTGATTTATGAAATTTCGGTCATAGAAAAATATTTATGGTAGTCAAATAAAAAAACGAGTTACAATATCACCCCGTTTCGGTCGATTAGGGGTTTAGTTTTAGTTTAATTTTTGTTTTTTAATAAGACTGAAAAGGAGTGTAAGATTTGGCTTTTTTTTGGTAATTGAGAGCCATACATCTAAATGCATGACCAAAGATTCACCCATTCACCGATGAGAAAAAAAAACCGCTTTTAGCTCTCGGACTTTTTTTTTGTATGTATCTTATCTCAAACGAAATCTTATATCAAACGAAATTACGCATTTCTTCAATTTTTTTTTTAATTTTAATGAAGATTTTTTTGAGTAAATTCCTTAAAATTGTAAAAATATTAATAAACAAATAAATAAAATAAATTAGGTGGCGCGACAGCTCTTGTAGAACCAAGGCCTAGTGACTTACAACTCTCAACCATTCCTGTGTACGTGTTATTAGCAGGAATAGAGGGGAACTACAGTTTTCTGCCGAATCCGAACGGTTAAGGTGAGAAGTAATTTTTCAGGAGGATTTGGCAATTCCTCGAAAGACAGACCCGTGAAAAACATTTATGTTTTTAGGTGGCATATGCTGGGAATCGAAGCAAGACCTTCGGCGTAATAGTCCCACGCATTAACTATTACGCCACGGGCTACTAAAAAAATATTAATTAAAAAGATATTTTAACTAATAAAATATATAATATACTAGCTGGTCCGTCCGACTTCGCTCGGAATTTTTCATCAATTTTAGAATTGTAAAGCCTAGTACATACTTCCTCGTGAAGTGAACAACCATCAATGGAGAAAGTGAATTTGTGACACAATTTGCTTGACTTTTGCAGGATTTATGTTCAAATTGTCAAAGCTTTACCAAAAATCAAAGAGTTCCCGCACATTTTGCGCGTGAATATATGATTCACCGCTCGTGAACGCAAACTCTCCACTTTCTGTCATGGCTTCACGAGCACGCTCACGGGTGAACATAAATGCAAATTTGTATTGGTTGACATGATTCAAAAGTATGTACTAGGCTTAAAACGTAAAAATAAATTTTTTAGGAGGCTTGAAAAATTCGCTATAATTAATTGTTTTTGAACGCTCCAATAATTTTCATATACCTACAAATGAAGCAGCCTGAGAAATTAATGCCAACTTGTAGCGACCCCATTTTGTTGAGGGACAAAGCTAGACAATTGTTAATTCCGCAGTATTTATCATTGCTTAGAATTAATATTTTCCTTCCCATACCTTTCCAATTTTTCCAGTCAAAATTTCCAATTTTTAGCTCCGTATTGTTTAACTAGTTCAATACGAATCCGCAACAAAAAATCCATATACTAAAATCAGATAATGTTCAGCCGAGTTATGCATGTAGAAACAAAAAAACCAATAAATTTTTAAATATTTATTAAGGTACATATTAATAAATTTCATACTATATATCTAAAATTAAATAATTTTAAGGTTCGTCTTCTATGTTTAAGCGCATCCATATTTCGATTAAGTTGAAATTTTCAGAGTTTGTTCCAGTAAGCGGTGGGAAGGTTTATAAAGTTGTTATAGTAAAATCCGACGATTGCCACGCCCACTTTTCTCATATTTGAGTTTTGTCATCATTCAAAATTCTTAGAATTTAAAAAAATTTGTATTTAAATTCTTTTGAACTCAAAATATGATGTGGAATTTTTTTCCCGCCGACTACGTACATTTTCTTTAATTTGAATTTTCTCCTACTACCACGCCCACTTTATAAATGTAAATTTTTTCCTTACTTTAAGTCCTGTGACATAAGGTAGGTTACCATATCGAAACCAAATGCACTGAATGATTTAAAAGTTTGTACAAAAATTCATTTTATACTCCCATAAGTAAAATATGATTACAAAAAAAAAGAACGATAGCTGAAATGACGTTTTTGATGTTGACAATAATTTCATAATAATAAGTAAATAGTAACCTAAAATGGGAGGGGGGGAGCCTGCATTTCCAGTTGGAGTTCTAGTTGCAGTAGATATTAGAAAAAGTTTAAAATTTGCATTTAAAATTTTTGATATTTTTGCATTTATTTTGGTTTGTTAAAAGCTCCTGCACGGGAAATTAATAATCGAAACAGAAAACAAGAAAAAGAACTTTCGATTTTAAAAGCTATTTACCTTAGTATATCTACTTCCATAGCAATATCTTG
Source organism: Epistrophe grossulariae (assembly GCA_929447395.1). NCBI lineage: Eukaryota > Metazoa > Arthropoda > Insecta > Diptera > Syrphidae > Epistrophe > Epistrophe grossulariae. The sequence continues at coordinate 118,443,523 of OV839567.1, read as the reverse complement.
AAGTATAGTAGGTCAAAATACCTGTATCTGTAAAATATGAATAACAAAGATATTAAATTAAAATAAATTAATAAAAAAAAAAAAAAAAACACTTATTTCGTCTTAAGATGTCTTAAAAGGGTGAGAATGTACGGAATTCCATCGCTATAATCATGAATATTTTATAAATTATATAAAAAAGGTCAGTCAAATTTTGTTTTCATATAATCCATGGTTTAAGGTAAACTTCTGTGTAATATTGACTTTTATATCGGAAATCACATGTTAATATCATATGAGGGGTATTTAGAACCCCAATTAATTTTGAAAATATATCTTTCTGATTATTATTGTGCATTCTACTTACACTTTGCCATTGCTGATTCAACAACAAAAAAATTCATAATTTTTCAAATAAAATGACTTCGAATTTTGATATTCAAATCCAGATTTTTAACCCTTCAAACCTGTCTAAACCATATTTATTCGAAGTCGAGTTTAGATACTAAAGAAACTTTACGAATTGAAGAAATGTATCTGCACAATTATTGTAAACCACTCTCGATTGTTATTGTCTTGCCTTCTAACCCTTCCAGCAGCTTTTCAAATTAAAGTATCACTTTATAAAAACGAGCTTTTTTTGTAGCTAAATGAATAAATATTATTCTTAAAAAAAAAACTTTATTAATAATTAATTTATTCAGCAATATATTGCTGTATGTTAATTTATTTTTTTTTTAATTAAAACCAACAAAAAGAAGAATTGAATTATATTTATTCATATAAATTGTGTTCGTTTCAAATTTTCCATCACTTTAGTATTTTATCTTCCCTCGTTCGATAAACACTTAAAATGTCACCAAAAATTTTAATTTTGTTTAATTTTGTGTTAATTTTGTATTTTTTTTCTAATTGTAATGCCATTCCCTTGACGGCACAAGAAGCGATAGCGGAAGTTGATAAACTTCTAATGGAAGTTCCCCAACTATGCTCGGAGCTCACATCAGACATGATCACGGATAGGCCATGTTTGATGGAAGAACCCAATAACGAAAGTGATACAACACAATCTCCTACACCAGAAACTCTTACATCTGAAACTCTTACATCAGAAACTCCAACATCAGAGAATCCTACATCAGATTCTTCTACATCAGAAACTCCTACATCAGAAACTCCTACATCAGATTCTCCTTCCTCAGAATCTCCTTCCTCAGAATCTCTTACAACAGCACCTTTTACAACGGATGATACTATTTCGAATCTCACATCAACAACTGTTGCGGCATAAGCGTTATGTGCTATTTTTTACCTAATCAGAAAAGGCTTGAATAAAGAATTAAACAAAAAATGCTTCTTTATTCATTTATCATTTATTATTTATTTATCACTAATGTACATGAATTTTCAGTTTTAAAGTTTTATGAAAAAAGTGAAGTTTTGTTTCTAAGCTGTGCCGCTGAAACCCTAGGTAAACCCTGAAACGGGTAAAAAATTTGATGTCGAAGCTAACTGGTTCGTTTTAGCAGTAGTGTGATTTTTTGTTCTTTTGTGTGGGAATGGCCTTGGCCATTTGTATATTTTTTAACAGAAAAGAGTCTCGTGAGAAAATTACAAAATTTCGCCTTTCTGTGGTTTTTTGCGTGTAAGCTTCGAAAAACATTTCACAGTTTAGCAAAAAGTCAGCATTAAAATGAAAGAATGAGTGTGAAAGAAAGACATTTCGTAGGAGTCATTTTATTAGTTAATACGAAATATGCAGATACTGTCAATTTGCGATCTCTTTTTTTTCGAAGTTTCCACTTTTTGTTAAAATTTTCTTTCTTTTCTTTAAAATTTGACAATTTGTGAATTTCTGGGCAAAAATCAAAAGAATCGAATTTAATATGTACAAAGCTACAGTTAGTCAAAAGTACCTTCTTCAAAAATATTCAAATATGTACTTAGAAAAAGTATTAAAAAAAAAAAATATTAAAAATTAACTTTTTGAGTATCCCAAAAAGAGGTGCTGAAATCCCCCGATGCTAATCTTAAAGATAAATTGAAGAAATTCATAAAAAATTGCCTATGGCTAATAAATGATTGAAACTAATTGGTCATTTACTGACCTTTCAAGCGGAATACTTCTTTCTTTTCTTTTTTTTTTTGAAAATCCCACAAATGATGTGCTTATTTCTTCTCTGACCTTAAAAAAAAAACTTCAAATACATCATTACAAAAAATCGCCTTTAACCAACCAATTGATGATTGTGTATAGGAATGTACTTATTTTTCTTCTTTTTGAATATCCCTTAATTGAAGTGCCAACATCGTTTAGTTGTGAAATTGAAAATTTTTAAAAATTCTTTAAAAAAATAATTGCTTAAAATGTCTGAAGTTTAATTAAATTTCTGATATTTTATTTATTTTTTGAATATCCCAAAAAATAAAATTTAAACATCCTCTTCAGCTGACCTTGAAAAAATTCATTAAAAATTATGACTAATTGCTGAGTCTAACTTTTATGACCATTTAGTGACCTTTCAGATTGTACACTTATTTTTTGAATATGCCTTTAATACAGAGCTCGAAATAATCATAAATATTCCCATTTGGCTGATCAATTGCTGAAACTAACCTATTCTATTACCTTTCAGATGGTATAGTTATATTTTGAATATCCCACAAATGAGTTGTTTGAAAAAATCCCCAAAAATTCAATAAAAATCGGCTATGACTAAGTAATTGCCGAAATTATCTGAACTTTAATGAACTTTCTGATAGCATACCAATTTATTTTTCTGAATATCCCAAAAATAAGGTTCCAACATCCTCTAATGCTGAATTTAAAAAAATCTTTAACATATCATAAAAAATATCTTATGGCTGCGCAATGAAACTAACTGAATTTGTATTATCATTTAATGATCTCTATAATGGTATATGCACTTATTTTTTGAATATCCCAAGTGAAGTGTCAACATCCTGTTATTGACTGACTTTGAAACAATCTTTAAAAAAATTATTTCAAATAGCCTATACGACTGACTAATTGATCAAACTAACTGAACATTTATAAGCATTTACCGGTCTTTAAGATGGTTTACCAGTACCAGAACCAGTACCATTTTTTTTTGAATATCCCAAAAAAGTAAGTGCCTCTAATTCTGCCTTTGAAGTCTTTAAAAATTCATAAAAAAAGCTTTTCACTGACTAATTGCTACAACTTGAACTGAATTTTTGTGACTTTTTACTGACGTTTCATAAAATATAAATATTTTTTGAATATCCCGAAAACGAAGTTTCAATATCCTCCACTGCTTAGCTTGAAGGTATCTTAAAGAATTGATAAAACATCATAAGTGGTTAAACAATTGCAGACACTAATTAAACTGTTATGACCATTTACTCACCTTTCGGATGGTATTCTTGTTATTTTGAATATCCCACATATGAGTTGCTAATATCCCATAGCCATAACTTTTAATGATTTTTTTTTATTAAAAATCTTTTATTTACGTGGTTCACTTAATTATTAATATTATTATTTGAATCGATTTTTTCTCCAAAACTAGGTATTTTTTTTTATAAGGAAAAATTTTTAACCTAAAATTTAGAACGTGGATGTTTTTTTTGTTTTTGTAGAAGTTACCGTTTTTTTTTTTTGTAAAAGTGACCTTTTTTTTTGTAAAAGTGACCGTTTTTTTTTTGTAAAAGTGACCTTTTTTTTTTTTTGTCTGAAAGTGACCGTTTAGGAGATATGCGCATTATATGCGATATTTTTGGGGAAATTGACCGCTATATAATTTAACTGAATATCACTTTCTAGCGTAACTAGCCGAGAGTAAAAAAAAAAACGCTCTTAAATAACTTAAAGATAGAGCTAAGGTGTTTTCAAAAGGCCCATAAAGCTGGTTATTGGTCAATTAAACCTGCGAGCTTTCAACACCATGGATATATTACAAAAGCAATAATTTTATTTTACCATAAAAACTCCCAAAGACCTCTAACTCACATCGTAATTTTTTTTTTTGATTTTTTCATTAACACTACAGAAGAAGATTTTCATCTTTTTCTCTTATTCAACTGTTATGAGCTTTGAAATTGATGTTTCATTACACCGAATCATCATTTTATTTCCCATCACCATAGTCATCATCATCACTAACAACCCAAAAGTATCTATTCCATCGTCTGCTTACCATATGCTACTCCTAATCCTAGCTTATGGGTATATTGAATGTTTGTTTGTTTGTTTGGTTGGTTTTGTTGGTTGGTTCATTCGTTCGCCCAGTCATCATCATCATCATTCCAACTGACTGACAAAAAGATCTCGCAAATATGATAACGAAGCACATCATAGAAAAAAAAAAAAAAACAAAAAGAAGAATCAAAAAAAAAAAAAAAAAATCTAGATACTCTCGGTGTGTTCAAGTTTGCAAAACGATGATAGACATAAAATAGATTGTTATGATGGTCCTTAACAAGTTCATTACTTGATGCGGTACGTGTATTTCTGTACAGTACCATATGTTTGTAGATATGTATATAAACCTTGGACATTGTGAGAAGATTGTTGATGACAACACATTCCGCTACGAAACCAGAAGAACCCTATATACTCTTTCTTCCCGTCTTCTTCTTCCCCCGCACATTGTTGCAAAAGAATAGAAACAAATCTGGGAAAATTTCCAAAATGTCTGGTCACCTGGAAATTCCGGATGTCAAAGTTCAGCGATAGTGTTTTTCAGCTGCCATTAAAGTCCGACAAAAGGATTTTTTAAATATTTTATTCTCTTTATAAAAAAAAAAAAAAAACCAGAACGACACAATGAGGAGCAGTAGTATCGCCATCAAGTGAGACAGAGAGAAAGAGGGATAAATACCCATAGAGATACAATAAATAGAAGCAGGAGTAAGATAGGTGGTGTTTATAAATGTGTTGGCAAAAAAACGGATCGATAGATAGATAAAAAGCAAGCAAACCCACACAAAGCTTTTCCATAGTGCATACATATTATATACCTTCTTCTCTATGTCTATGGTTTGCGAATAGAGTAGTTCAAGACCAGACAAGGACTTTGTACAGCCGTGCGTGATGTGTCGGTTCGTTTGTTCATTTTAGATCGTTGGTTTTGGTTCTCAAGCCCCGCAACAACTAACCATCGCACCACCAACAAAAAGAATTGAACAAAAAATGGGCATGAAGTTTAAAAATAAAAAAAAATAAAACAACTGACTACAAGGAAGTTCCTTCCAACAGCAGCGTTTCTCAACATAGACACTGTGTGTTGCTAGCCGATGGTGTGTCACTGATAAGTTTACACCAATCGTCACAATATAAAGAGAAGATGCGGTCTCTATATATGTATGTATGTGGCGCATCTTGTTCCTTTGCTCCTTAAATACCCGACAAAAGGAGTTTTTTTATTTTTTTTTTTATTTTTTTAGGTGCTTGACCTTGTCCAGAGCAGAATCCAAAGATGAAATTGTGTACTGGATATTCTGTAAGCCAGATAAGACACATCCTTTATAAACTTCATTCATATTCGTCTTCTCTTTTAAAGTCAAAGGTTCCTTTACTCGAAAATCATGTTCAATGTAATAAATGTCACCATCATCATCATCATCATGAACATCATATTCGTATTTATATGAAGTCATCATGTTGCACAAATTGGTATTCAAAGTGTTATGTATCGCATAGTTTTCGCTTCATCGCTTTTTTCTGTTTCAACAAATTTCTATATGAAATTTATGTGTGAGTCCTTTTTTTTTCTCTTCATGTAGGTTTTTGGATTTTTTTTCGTATTTCAATGACGAAGGATAACGAGTAACATTAATATAAAAAAAAAAAAAAAAAAAAAAAAAAAAACTGAGCAAAAATTGTCTGTTTCAACATCTTACTTAGGTACTTGGTATTCATTCCGCTTGAATGACAAAACAAGTGATATAATAAAAATATTGTTGATGCGGTTTTATATACCTTATATATGCACCAACACTATGGATGCGTATAAAATATAAGGAGTTCTTTTTTCTTAACATCTATTGCAAAAAGATGAAGACTGTGGAAGGATAGATCACATTGTATCTGGGGGAAACAAAGTATTTATAGTCAACTTAATCCGGATTTTTTCTTTTTTTTTTAATTCTTAAAATGTATTGTTTTTTTTTTCAAATTTTAAGAGTACAAATTTTTTTTACTGCATTGCAAAATCTTTTATTCTCAAAATTAGATTTTTGTGTTTTTAAGACTCTGGCATACATATAGATTAAAACACCCCATTTATCTTTAAGTGGAATGAAATTCAGTGTTTTCTTTTTCTAAATTTTTCGAAAACCCTCAGTTTTTTTTCAAGGAAATGTCAAGAATAAAATTTGTTGATAATAAAATTTTGCACAAAAAAGTTGTCAACACTTTTTTTCATATAAGAGCAATAGATTTTGAGAAAAACGATCAAAAATGCTACCATATCGAATAAAGAGGCTACAAATTTTTTGTTTGCAATTTTATTGCTACAAATTGCGCTTTGAATGAATACTTTGAAGGACTGACGTTTTTGCCAAACAATAATCAGCACCAAACAGTGACTACAGGTACGTCCAAAAAAGGCATTTTTCTTAAACTAAAAATTTGAAGTATAGGGTAAAACAGGGTAAATATGTTCTAAGTTCAAAAGTCTGTTATTCTCAACGCCAGTAGATGAGAGTTTTTTTTTTTTTCTTGAAAGTTACTATAAAGTTGAGAATGTCAATCTTTTGTGATTCCGTCATAAAAAAAAACTATTACTTTTCTATACATTTTAGTATTATTGATTCTTCTAAGGCAAGGCACGCACATGCATTTAAACTCTTTGATTTTGATTTTGAGTACTATAGGATTAGGTATATGAGAGTCCGCAAAAGTTTATGTTCGCGCACTCCCATATAAGCCCATTGTGCTCAAAATCGAAACCAAACTGTTTAGTTGCATGTGCGCGCCTAGCCTAATTGTCCTTTATAATTGGTGATTCCTTATAAAATCTTTTAAACCACGAAAGTAGTGTATTTGCCCGCATTTAGATAGGAAAAGCACCTTTGTAAAACATTGACTCAAATTAAATTATAATTTTTTTTTTTAAACAACGGCAACACTTACAAAATTTATACAAACAAATTAAAACAAACAAATGACAACACTTACAATATTGAGCTTTAACCAGAAATTTATAATTCATATTAGAAAAAAGTAATCATCTTTATTTTCAATATTTACAACATACTAAAAGAAAAAGTATTAACAGCCAAAATAGTACTTTTTTTAGAGATTTCTATGCGACAAAAAATCAACAAATTACTTTTTCCAAATTTGTTTGCAATTTTTTTTATTTTTTCAAAAATATTCATTGAAACAACTCCATTTTTAATAAACTAAAAGACTAAAATTCTGACTTTAAAAAAAGTTAGTATTGCCGTTGTGTTTTATTAATTTATGCCTACTATCTATTTTGAGTAGAAACTCCTATTTCTGCGTCCAATTCTTATTTTTAAAAAAACATGTTCAATAATCATTTTCCAAAGTTTTGATATGCCGGAAATACCTTGTAGATACAGAAAAATTTTAGTAGTTTTAGTAGTCCATTTACCTTGCATTTTGCACAGCTTACTATTTATTTTATGTAAAAATGGGGTCAGTGTGAATAAAAAAGTTGGTTTTTGGGGTTGAAATCCATCAGTTTGGAATAGTGTGAGGGGGGTATAATAGGGTTTTCGCCATATCTTAAAAACCATAAGTCTCACACACAAAATTCTTTCACATTTTTGTAGAAAATTGAATCCTTTACAATTTTGAATAAAATTGTTTTACCTTAAAATAAAAAAATTTAAAATATAAAATATAAAATAGACAAACATTTTCAAGAAAAATGTCATTAAATCAATCCTTAAATTAAAAAAGACTTAAATGATATTCTTCAAGTCAATTCTATGTTTGCCATTTTAAAGCGAAACAGTTCAAAATTTTGAAGCAAAAAAAAAATTTACATTGATAATAGAGGTGTTTTCGTGAGACGAGAATTCTCAAATTTACTATCCAAATTTGTTCCGCATATTTTTTGTTGAAAAGTGCTTTATTTTATTCTAAAAAAAAAAAAACACGACACATATAACAAAAAAGTACCAGTTAGTGCCAGTTTTTTTTTTTATTCAAAGTGGGTTAAATTCCAACGGTATACCAAATTTATTTAAAGTTCAATAAAACACAACACATCAATATAATTAAATTATTATTGAATTAGAATTAAATATAACAATTTATTTAAAATATGAAGATATTTTTTTAATCATTAACCAGTTATAGTTTTTAATGTAAATTGACTTAAATAATATGTCCTCATAAGACATTCGCCATTTGCATCACGATATATGCACGGCTGTGGTGTTGTTGTTGTTTTTGATGTTGATGTTATTAAATCTTTTGATGTTAATATTCTTTTTTGAAGAATTGGTTGTTTGTGTTGTTGTTGATCTTGTCGTTGGAAAATTATTGGTGGGGGTGTAATTGATTGATGTCCTTTCTCAATAATTGTCTCAGGAAAACCATTACAATTAGAAATCACATTTATGAATGTCAGAATTATGACAGTAAGAAGACTAAAATACTTGAAGAAGCACATTTTTTTCTACTTCTTTGTTTTTTTTTTTTTTGGATCACACACCAATTTTATACACAACTTATATTAAATAATTTTGAAGGTTTGAATGAAATGAATTCATAAAATTAAACAACTTTATTCAAACGATGTTAAGCTAATACTGAAAGGCAAATATCATTCTCGTTGTTGATTATAGAGACTTAAACTTTTGTTAATATGATGAGAATACAAAATAAGGAAAAAGTAAAACAAAAAACAGAAAAACTGGTTTCCATTAATACCTTTTCTATTTATGATTTTTTTTGTTTAAACAATAATATTAAAATTAATGAATATTGCAAATTTTATATAAATCGCAGTACCTATACGTTTTATGCAATTATTTTTTTTTTTTAAACCCTATAAGTGATTGAATAATTAAGTACCTACACAAGTTGTAGAAAGTCAATGTGGAGGAGGTTTTAATTATTTATTATTAATGAAATGATTTATATAAAAATAAATTTTTAACTATTGAGTTCTTACGCATTCATATATTTTTTTTTATCAGACACTACTGGAATAGCTATAAAAGCTCAGGAAATTTGTACAAAAAATCGATAATCTTCAAACAAAAATGTAAATTTTGAAGGCTTAGAGCTTTGTTTTGACGTCTAAAGTATTTCGTATAATGCTTCGACGCTTAAAGCGTTTTCTTAAGTACCCTTAATTTAGTCCTCAAAAACTATGAATTTTTTGAAGAAGTCAAAGCCAAATTTGGAACCCATCTATGGCCCATATCTACCTGTTCTTTAAATCAAAACCGAGATCCTACAGGGTTCTATTTTATCACCACTTTTTTTTTAATTTTTTTTGGTAATAAAGAGGGTTGTTATACTTTATCATTATCAAGGAGCAGAATAGAGGAGTCACATCTTACCTTTAACAGCCTGATTACTGTGATGATATCTACTTGTTTGGGAACATGTACCTCAGATAAGTCTGGAATATCAAGGCAGAAGGGGGCTTAAAATAAATTTATCTAAAATTATTTTTTTTTTTTTGAAAATTCAAACTATTTCCCTTAAAAATTTTAATCCCGGGGTGGAATTGGAGAATATTCAAAGTTTTCAATTATCTGGTCAGACAAAATTTGTGTTTTTTAAGTTTGAAATTCTTCTTTTGAAAATAATTTTAAGTCTTCAGTGAAAGTGATTCCCATGCAGATATTATTTACCAAATTTTGTGCAATCCTCCCAAGAGATGCACTTTTACACAAATTGATTTTAATGTACCGAATTTGCGCAGTGCTTCCATAGTGCTCACAACTTATTTTTGTGCTAAACCTCTGATGTTCTTTTATTGAAAATGCTTTTTAGACCGAAATTTCTTAAAATAAGTACTTGATTCCAATGCAGACGCATGTTCAAAATTTTGAGCAATGTTCCCAAGGGATCAAAATAATTTTTGAGCTAAATCTTTGATATTCTTTTATATTGAAAAATGAATTTTAGACAAAAATTTGATAGAAATTTGACAATTTGGACAAGTAAAAGTTGCCAACCAAATTTAAGGTCAAAGAAACGGCTCAAAAACTCGAAATAATCTAAAATAATATTTAAAATTATTATTTTAATAATGTTATGTCATGGTTGCTGTATTTGCTGTATTTGCTGTATTTGCTGTATTTGCTGTATTTGCTGTATTTAAATCTGAATTCAGGCTAAAAAATTTAGTCGAGAATTGACATAGGAAATGATTTTGTCGCTAAAAATTTAACAAAGCCCGCAATTTATTCGGTCCGGAAGAAGAGAAGTTCGATCTTACCAGACATGGCGGCGAATAATTGAGTAAAAATCGACCATAATTCTAGAATTCTTGTAGTAAATTTAAAGTTTTACTTCCTTATATGGTTTTTATAAGTCTGTGAATATACAAAAAGAAGTTTTCAACTAAGTTCTTGGACCAGGCTTCTGTCTTGGGATTGTCTTTTTAGAGTAGATAGAAATAAAATGTTACTTTGGTAAAGAGTTCCGGATTATTGTTTTCATTCTTTCATTCTTTCAATATTTTGTATTATTATTCTTATTTATTTAAAATTAAAAAAAAAAACGAATAACTTTTCTTTCTGGGTCAATATTGCACACACACACACACACACACACAAAAATAAAAACAAATCGATTTCTTATTTCTAATTAAATTAATTTTATTAACTAAATTTCATATCTATCCAAAATTCACTGAACTTATTCCTATATTATTACTATGCACTTCATTTTGTTCTTGAGGTGAATAATCCGGTGGAAGTAATCTATCTTCCAAAAATGGTACAAATGGTTGCGATGACTGTAATAATTGTGGTGACTTTGTTGATGGTATGTTAAATTGGCGTTGAAACATAAATACTGGAAATGGAAGGCGTCTCGAATCAGCAGGATAACAATAACTAGTTTTAATTAAAGCCAAAACTATGGCAATATTAATTATCAATAAGAAAATGTTTTTTGAAAACATTTTCGTGGAATTAAAAAAAATATTAACGATGGTTAGTTTAAACTCTTTGAGTGAAGAAATGATACTAAAAACTTTTAATCGTTACCATGAAGATTTTATAGAAGAATTGATATAAATTAAATTTGATCAATTTATATATTTAAAATAGATTATAATGATGTAGGTAGGTAGGTAGGTAGGTACCTATCATGCCATGCGTGTATAAGAACATGCATGCATAATTTCGTTGGTTTATTATAAGGCGGAAGCAATGTGTGTTTTGTTGTTTTATTTTTTTTTTTTATAAAATTTTCTGAATGTTTTACATTGAAAATTAATTATGTGCCAATGACTTTAAAGGCTTTTTAAATTAAGTGCTATGTTTTAATTAAAATAAATATTCGAATGTTACGATAAGAGAATATATGAGAACCAGCCCTGGTTTTTTTTTTTTTTATTTTAATGGAAGCGCCACAAAGATATGTTTACAATGTCTTGTTTTTTTTTTTTTTCTTGTAGATCAACTTTTGAAATTGGTATACATTTTGAATTCATTGAATTCTTTTCATTCTATATTTTTTACAACTCGTATAAAATTTGACTAATACGATTTTAAATAAAATATACATGTGCGAGATTTGATCACATGTTGTATGCCAACGTAATTGCCTCTGACTTTGGCGACCTCTCGCATGAATAAGTTATAGCTTCTTTATTCAAAGCTTTTTAGTAAGAAACCACAACTGTCTTAAAATGGAAAATAAAATAGTTTAATTTTTTTTTAATGCAGTTTCTCGAAAATCAATATCAGGGTTCTCCATTTCACAATGCCGCGAGCCTTAGCATTTTTTTTTTCTAGTGGATAAATTTATTTTTTGTAAATATGTAATTGATTTTATCACTACAATATTTATTTATTTATTAAGTTGTGCCGTTTTTTTGCTGGGTAACGATATGTACTTCAAAGCATTGACTGGTAAATAAAAATTATCTACATATTTGCATTAATTAAATTCTTCAAAAATTAACTCCGAAATAATTACTTATTTTTAAAAAAAAAAATAAAAATTTAACTAAAATAAATAATTTATTGTTTCGACAGATAAATAATTAATTAAAAACGGTGATAATCTGTCATATTAATTTAAAAACAAATAAATAATGAGTTGAAATAATTTCTTTATATTTCCAAATTAAAAAAAAATCCTTTTATTTAAAAACTTAAAATTAATGAAACATTATTTCTAATTTTTGTTTTCTAAAAAAATGAGAAAATCCGAAAATTTTTAGTGACGCATTCAAAATAAATAAAAATTGCTGAACATTTTTTCTAATTGTTTGAAACCTTTAAAATACAATCAAAAATCTACCAAAATGGTATTTTTTCATTAAAAAAAATTCCAGTTAAAGAATTTGAATGACCATTTATTTACAAAAGTATTAAAAAAAAATGTGTAAAAAATTTAAATATTTCTATTTTATGTAGATATGTATAATATATCAGTTGAAAAAAAATTGCAAACAATTAAACATAATACTCAAATAAGAAATAACCAAGTGTACTTTTTATTAATATTTTTGCAGTTTTTTCAAAAAAAAAAAAAAACAAAAATCAAAACTAAATCTTAAATTTAAAAAAAAATTTAAAAAAACATAAACATTCTTATATGCATATTTACAAAAACTATTCTTTATCGTGAACTTTTAATTTTAAGAAAACTTAAAAACATTTTTTCTTCAATCCTCAAATTTAAGATTTTTTGTTTCAGATAGGTGGGTATACATTTTTCTAAAAATTCGAATTTTTTTCGATTCAAAATTGCTTTTAAGGGCCTTTAGTCCTATAAAAATTTGGCGTTTCGTCCCGGCGATCTCACTTGAACTCATCAGTTGACTAGTGAAGGCCTTTGTCAAATTCCAATTTTTTGTTAAGTTCAGTTCATCATACATAGATTTTGTGACGAATATCGAGTGTGAACTAGACAACAAGACTAGAATTTCTAATCATTAAATTGGAAGTTTTAGTTTTTTAGTGGGCGTGGTAAAAAAAATATATGAACATGGATTTCTCTCAAGACAGATTTAATAAAAATTTTAAGTCGTATAAAAATAAAATGCTACATAAATAAGAAAAGTGGGTGTGGAAGAGGGCGAGACAAATAACACAAGTCATGCTTTTATGTTAAAAACCAATTGAATGTCGAGCAAAAGTACTATTTTATTTTAGTTCTTAATTATTATAGGTATACATAAAAAATTTATACAAATCTTGCGTACAATTTTTTTCCATAACCTGAATCTTAGCCAAAGACGAAAATCAACATTAATAAATCTTTTTTTTTAAATTTCTCATTCATTAGTCATCAGCCTTTTTATTATTCTCACCACATGTTGTTCAAAGATAACGCATCAAATGTTTACATAAAATTTAGCTTGAATGTTTGTTTGTTCCTATACAAGACTGTTAAAACGCTCGGTTTTGATTAAAACTATTTCATGGTCTGAAGAATTAATACCTTAAAATAAATTAATGAATTATTTTGTAGACTATTTAAAATATCGACTGAATGCAATTTAAATACATTATTTCTTTTTATCTATTAAATTAAGAATTAAAAAACAAAACAAAAAAACTAGTGTCAGTTATACAGACATGCATATGTCTGTATACTTAATTTTTCAAAATAATGATCGGAAAAGATATTTATTAATTTATGTAAATTTAGATTTATAATACACCATGTAAAATATTCGTAGAAAAACCCCAGCATATATGTATGAAGAAGGAAACAGCGGCTTGCATTTTAAAATAATATTTTTCTGAATATCAAATAGGTATCAATAATTTTTTTGTTTCGATCTTAGCAATGCAATTATTTCCATTCATCCCAAAATAAAACAACAAGCAACAACAACTTAAGTGTGTCTGCTGATGATCGATTTGATATAGTCCCACTTCCGTAAAATCGTGAAATAACTCGAGTCTATAACTTGGTAGTAGCACACTACTAACCGCTAACGTATAATTATTCAAATTTTCAATGTTGTTTAGTTTAATTGTTTAAACAAAAAGAATCAACTAAGAGTTGTCACCAAACACTTTTTGATCAGAATATTTTTGTTTGTATTTTATCAGGAATTTCAAATAAATTAACTAGCTGAACCGTTTTTGCGTTGCTTCGTTAATTTATTTTTAGTTAAAAGTCGAGTAAAAATATCAAAATTATAATTTGGTTCGTTGTCAAAAACGTATTATAACGTCGCGTCGGCTAAATTATATAACTACTATGTTAACTTTTACAAATTTTACAGGACCAAAAAAAAAAAAACAAGAAAATGGCATCAAAATTTCAATTTCGGTTTAAAGTGGACTCAACAGCTTTATGCATTTAGCCAACGATATTCACTTCCATATACAAAATTAAAATAATTTCATATAGAAATAACTAAAATTCCTTCTCAACTTCAAAATAAAGAAAATTATGTAGGTACTTACTAAATGAATTTTATTGAAATCAGTTCAGGATTTTCTGAGATTATCGCAGATAATAATTTTAAACGTTTGGTTTTTTTTTTATGATTTACTTATCTTTAATTTTCTTCATTACTGTGGTACACTTTTTCTTTTCTTGACTTCGAAATGGTAAACAAGTCATTATTGAAGTTTGTTTATTTGAAAATCTCTTATAGAAAAATCTTATTTCGACTGGGTATTTAATTAAAACTGTCACTTTCACACATCAATCCTAAAGTTGTTGTCTTCAGTTGGAAAAAAAGTTTCGTGTAAAACTTTTTGACAAAGAACAACAAAGAATTTTTCTTTCACTCTTTCTGAAAATATTTTTTATTTTTGTATGTACATACATACATATACAATATACATAGGTATTAGGTACTCGTAAATACTTTGTAAGAAAGAAAAATATTTATTTTTATTTATGTTTTTTTTTTTTTTGAAATCGAAATTAAATCGGAAAAGTGTCGAAAAAGTTTTATTTGCTATGTTGGTTGGCGGCTTGGGTATATATATTTTTTTTTTTTATTTTTCCCCCGAATATCTTCTGGACTGTGTTTTATACGGCTACAATATATATATTAAGAAAATAATGTAAAAATAAAAATAAAAATATTAAAAACACCCAGAGAAACAAGTTTAATTATAAAAGTCAATATAAATACAGTAAAATCGATTTTTTTACTTTTATTTTTGTTTCTCTTTTGTTTTATGGTGGAGATGTAATTAGTTTCGTTTACTTATTGGATTAAGATCATAGATTACTATACAGGGTGTCCCGTAACTCAAAGTCAAGCGGGTAACGGGTGATAGGGTAGGTTGTACCTGTTCTGAAAAAAATAAGAAAAAAAATCTATCTTGCTTGGTTAAGTAATAATAGTAATATTTAGAAAGATAGTGAAAATCGATACCCTAGACCACATTTTTAGCTACTGTGGTCACAAATTTCCGAATTTTGACGTGTTTATTTTTTTTATGTAATCCTAAATAACCATGCTATTGATTTCAATCACAAATTTAAAAATAAATATTGTAAGTTTCGTAAGAAAAATAAAGTTTGACTGAGTCATGTTTCAAAAAAAATTTTTAAGCGAACTTTGACACTTCATATTTAAAAAAAAATGTACTACACTACCTTGGCAAGTTTTTTAAAAAATTGGCGCGTTTTGTCAAGATTTCAAAATGGTACAACACTTGCTACTTATTCATTCGTAAAAAATATTTTTCATTTTTTATTTGCAAAAAACACCTCAGTTCACTTCAATCACTTTTACCAGAATAATGCGTTTTTGTACTCAAAAATCCATTTTACCAAGGTGTACGTGACATAAAGAGAGGCACTAGAATCAGACATTGTTTGCCGTCAATAAGAGTGAGACAGATCTACATTACACAATATGGTACGCTACGATATACGTTCGGTACGGTACGTTCCTTGGTTTACTCGCAACTTCTCACAATCGTGCGTTTTTGTGATACCCTGGACTCGATTATTGTTGTAAAAATTTTGTCAGTTATTATCTAGTAATAGGTACTTAAAACTTCACAAATTTTTGCCAACATTGTTCAGCAAATATCAACACTGGGAGCGTATAGTTACGAGAGAGCAAACTTCGTATACACGTTGCATATGGTTCGGGTCACGGGTGGTAGTTGTTTTGATTTAAAATTCGATGAGCAATGCTTTTCGGTATTCCAGTAGATCTTTCAATCGCACTGATCAAGCGCTGGAATCACATTCAATTCAATTTAATTTAAAACTACTTCGTTGTTATGTCCTTGGAGTCTCCCTTCTGCAGCGCCGCCATACGAGTACTATAGGCAATCGTCCTTGCGAGTATGATAGGTGAGCATAGATGAACACCCGGTGGTCATGGGTGATGCCCCACATTTGGGTACCTTTCGATCCACTGGAATACCGAAAAGAATTGCTCATCGAATTTTAAAACAGAACTACTTCAGCCCGTACTATGTGCAACGTGTACAAAGTTTGCTACCTCGTGACTAAACGCTCCCAGAGTCGATATCTGCAGAACAATGTTGGCGAAAAATATGGAAGTTTTTAGTTCCTATTTCTAGATAATAACTGACAAAATTTTTTCAACAATAATCGAGTCCAGGGTATCACAAAAACGCACGATTGTGAGAAGTTGCGAGTAAACCAAGGAACGTACCGTACCGAACGTATATCGTAGCGTACCATATTGTGTAATGTAGATCTGTCTCACTCTTATTGACGGCAAACAATGTCTGATTCTAGTGCCTCTCTTTATGTCACGTACACCTTGGTAAAATGGATTTTTGAGTACAAAAACGCATTATTCTGGTAAAAGTGATTGAAGTGAACTGAGGTGTTTTTTGCAAATAAAAAATGAAAAATATTTTTTACGAATGAATAAGTAGCAAGTGTTGTACCATTTTGAAATCTTGACAAAACGCGCCAATTTTTTAAAAAACTTGCCAAGGTAGTGTAGTACATTTTTTTTTAAATATGAAGTGTCAAAGTTCGCTTAAAAATTTTTTTTGAAACATGACTCAGTCAAACTTTATTTTTCTTACGAAACTTACAATATTTATTTTTAAATTTGTGATTGAAATCAATAGCATGGTTATTTAGGATTACATAAAAAAAATAAACACGTCAAAATTCGGAAATTTGTGACCACAGTAGCTAAAAATGTGGTCTAGGGTATCGATTTTCACTATTTTTCTAAATATTACTATTATTACTTAACCAAGCAAGATAGATTTTTTTTCTTATTTTTTTCAGAACAGGTACAACCTACCCTATCACCCGTTACCCGCTTGACTTTGAGTTACGGGACACCCTGTATATGAGATGATGGTGGTTATTTTTTTGCTTTGGTCGTAGGTAGGTAGGTACTGACTTTTGTTTACTTGGAAAAATGTATTTTTATTCAATTAACAAAGTTGTAATTATACGAGAGTGCAATTTATGGTTGTTGTTTTTTTCTTTATTATTTTTTTTTTTTTACAATTTTGCATCGATAAATATTTTTTTTTATTTAAAATGTATATTTATATGTATCCAGATAACAGGGAGAAATGGAATAAATCAATCAATATAATTATCTGGTCGAAATGTATATAATAATATTGAAGTGTGTTTTCTTTTAATATTGAATTATGAATATAATTTTTAAATTTTAAACAAATTTCATTTCTAGATTCCTTGCACGTATATACATAGGTACTTGCTTTTATAACTCAAACGGCTTAGTAATCTTTATCTTAGTCTCTATTCTCTATTCAACAGGGTTGCAAACGCTTGAGCTTTTTTTAGTTTAAGCCCTCATTCAATTCAAAAGTCAGCAATAGACTCATAAATACATAAATATTCAATTCATAAACTTGTTTGGAATCTATAAATTGAAAAATATTTAATTCACAAGCTCTTTAGAATTTGGGAATTGAATGAGTTTCAATTTATAAGGTTTTTTCGACTCGTGCTTTGTGAAACGAAAAATACGCCATTCACATCGTGATGTGTTATCGTAAAGAAAATTAATGGTTTCTACCTCAGTTTTATAAAATAAAAGCAAATATTTTTTAAATTGGATATTATTACAAAACAAAAAATGAATGAATTCCATAACTGAATAAATGAATGAGCACAGCTCTTTAAAAATAATGAAAATTCAATCTACAAATCATAGACAACCTATATTATCTAGAGAACCGACTCGTACCCCCTTGCCTAAAACATCCGCAAATTTTATTTTAGCACAGTAAGAGAAAACTCCTAAATTCCCTATCCGTGTGAATTGTTGATATAATAACAAATTCGCGCCTTGTATAGCTCAAAAAGATGAAAAATTGAAAAACACCCTAGTTGCGTTCTTTTAAATGCTTATATCTTATGATCCTGAACTTTGCAGACAATGCGTCCGTTGAAGTTTGAATAACCACCAAAGTCGTAATACTTGTTCGATTTTAAAAAAACTAAAGAGCAATCGCTTCGTCTCGGCAAAATCTAGTGCCGATATTTTTTTTTTATTTGCCTTAAAAAAAAGTTATGGCCAAAAGATACAAAAAACCACCAAAAAATTAACTACAAAAAATGTTTGGACTTCTGTCACCACTGTAATATTTTTTTTTTAATTTTTTTTGTGTTTTTTTTTAAATCTTTTGGCCCTAGCTTTTTTTTAAGGCAAATAAAAAAAAAAACAAAAAAATATCGGCACTAGATTTTGCCGAGACGAAGCGATTGCTCTTTAGTTTTTTTTTAAATCGAACAAGTATTACGACTTTGGTGGTTGTTCAAACTTCAGCGGACGCATTGTCTGCAAAGTTCAGGATCATTATATATTTAGATCCAATGTTCGGATTTAAAAAATTCAAAATTCACATTAAAGCAACAATGACAGGCTTGTACCAGCTACAACAAAATTTTCAAAACCGTTCAAAATTTCATACTAAAATCACAAAATCCATAACAGTGTCGCTGTGTTGGTGCTGTTACATTTAAAATGCATTGGGCAACTAACACATGGTCACCCTTGTGGAGGATATCTCTCAGTGCAGCTTGTAGGTTGAAAGATACAAATCACGATCCAAAAAGGGCTTTTAAACTAAATCCCTTTCAATTGACAAATCCCAAAGAGCTTGTGAATAAAATTTGTCTTACCTAATTGAAAAATCCAAAAGAGCTTGTGAATTGATTTCAATTTACAAATCAAAAAGAACTTACGGAAAAAATTTTTTACGAATTTTTTTTCTTTTTTTTTTTCTTTTTTTTTTCTTTTTTTTTCTTTTTTTTTTCTTTTTTTTCTTTTTTTTTCTTTTTTTTTCTTTTTTTTTCTTTTTTTTTAATTTATTTTTAACTTTTTTTTATTTTTTTTTAACTTTTTTTAAACTTTTTTGTATTTTTTTATTTTCGACTAAACCGATTTATATTAAACTGTTCATTATTTTTTTTTAAAGTTTTATTCATGTAATTTATTTTTACAAAAAATATAAAAAAAAAAAAAATGTTCTACATTGCCTGGCACTCAAAACAATTTATTTTTTAATTTTGTTGATTTTTCAGAAATTTTACTTTCAATACTTCTTAACTAAACCGCATGTCATGAATAAAATTTTAAGTTTGATATTTCCTACCAAATGCAAAACATGCACTTTATTCCCTCTCTTAAATATCACAATTCCAGATTTACCTATATAATTTAAAAAATATTTCCCATTAATATGCGTTCTTATATTTTCTGAATTATTTTCCTAGAATTTAAAACCTTGTTTGTCTATTGAATTGATTCTATTTCTTAAAAAAAAAAAAAATTAATAAAATAAATTCTGATATCCAATTACACTTCTTTTAAATTCATCCATATAGAATCTCATTTATTGAATATTCACCGTAATTAATCTTAAAAGATTCTCAACTAACATTAAATAAAAAAAAAAAACCTAAAAAATTCCATTATTTTTACCTATAGCTATTTATTTCCCTTCCATCGATTCTATTATTTTTTTTCTTTATTTTATTATTGAAATAAAAACCCTTTGTTCCATGACGATGGTAAATATAAAAAGTCCTTCCTTAGAGCATTCTTAAACTTATGACATACGATTCTCAATATTCAATTTATAATAGGGATTCTTTTTCATTGATAAAAGTTTTTCGTTCCTTTAAATTAAGATATACATCAAATAATCTTTCACATGCTCGCTCTATAGCTGACTTCATATCCTTCGAGATTATACATATATCCTTGAATTTTATTTATTTTAAAGATTTGATTTAGTTTAAGAAGCTTTTGTTCTCAAATTCTCTGGTAAAACAATACTTCCAATAATAAACAAAAACAAAAAAAAAAAAAACATAAAGGAAAGAACAGAAAAAAAAAAAGAAAAGAATTAAATTGTATTAATAGAGTTTTGTCTAGAAAGTTGTTCTTCGTTCACTTGTTCGTCTTCCTTGAAACATTCAACATCAGAACACACGTCACATCATTCATTTGAATGACAGTTTTGTATTGTATTCTATCTCAAAAATCTGTATCTTTTTACCTTTTTCTCTCTTTTTGCAGTTTTTTGATTCTTTTAGTTTTTTAATGACAAAAACAAAAGTGCAAAAGATTTATCTTAAATCCTTGTTGGGTTTTGTCATGTGTGACGAAGGACATAATATGTTTGTGGATCTGCGTGAAACACATTAAAAACCTTGAAATGCCTGCATCATGATAATAAAGTTTTTTTTGTTTGTTTTACTTTTCTAAACTTAAAACCCTCTAACACATGTGGAAAGATAGTGTTGTTTCTGTTTGTGGCAGGACTTTGCCCGACTTCAAACATGAACTTCAACTTTTAGCATTTCCGACGAAAAAGAAACAGAACCTTAGGTTTTCTTTTCTTAATTTTTTTTTTTTTTTTTAGATTTATTTTCAAAGAACAAAAAACTTGTTTATCCTTTCTTCTTTTGCTTAGTTTTGCTATTAGTTTTGCATTGGTTCGAGTCCTTATTTTTTGAAACTTCCTTTATTTTCTTTTGATACATTTTTTATCTTGCAAAAGTATTTTTCTATTATTTATGGCTTGAAGATTCTCTAGACACACTTGAGACACAGATACAGATGTACACACACTGACTCACACTCACTCAGTCTCTTGCTGCAAAACAAGAAAATTATATTATAACGGTGGCATTTTTAACTTCTTCCATTTGCCATCACTGTATTCTCTCTGAGACGTTAGTTGTTTCCTTTATTTTTATACTTTATTCGTCCTTTTAAGTTAGTCATCTATATTTGTATGAGAACTGTGT
The DNA here is from genome assembly GCA_929447395.1 of Epistrophe grossulariae. Classification (NCBI taxonomy): domain Eukaryota; kingdom Metazoa; phylum Arthropoda; class Insecta; order Diptera; family Syrphidae; genus Epistrophe; species Epistrophe grossulariae. The sequence goes on along the minus strand of OV839567.1, from coordinate 118,422,156 downwards.
ATATGGAGTCGTCCATTATGTGTAGGTAGAGAGAGGTATTTTTATTTGCACCTCATAAAAAGGAAATGAGAAAAGTTCAAACGGTTTTCTCTATGTATATATGCACTTACTATCATACTACTCTTTATTTCCTTTTCTTTTACATCCTCGCGCCAGCCATTTCAACTTGAAATTGTTTAGTTGCAAATGTGCGTTTTTTTCTAGTTTCCTGTTCCTGTTGGTTTATTTTTTTTTTGTTTAACTGGCTGACTGGATGGCCAGATCTATGAACCTATAGTCTGAGTCTGTTACATCTGGTCTCTATGTGCAATTTATTATAGTTTCATATTTTTTTTTTATTATTTTTGTTGAATTTGTTTTTCCTTGCCTCACCACACTTGGTAGGTACTTTATTTTATTTGTCAGGGCTTGGTTTGGTTATGGGTATGGATCGGATGTGTGTATATTGTTGGAGGTGGACATCATAATTTGTGCGTCTGGCTTGGACAATTTATGGAGTTTTGTATAGTTTTTGCAGCACATTTTACCTATAGGAAGAAATTTGTTTTACTATCTACAATTCACACAGAATGTTATGTCAGCTTTATATTTTATTTTTTATTTTTACTTTTCACTTTTTATATACCTACATAGTTTTGTAATTTAAAATAATTTTTTTTTTATTTATTTATTTTCAGGTATGTAAAAAGTTTCAAACTAAATTTAATGGACTTGGGGTAAGTGTAAGTTGCAGTTTATTTGTTTATTTTCTTTTTTTTTGTTTTAAATATTTTTATATTTTAGAACTATGCCATTAAATTTTTATTTGATTTTTTTTTTTGCAGAAAAAATGATAAATTGTTCAGTGTTCGTAGAAATAATCATCGTAAAAATATGCAATGCTGCCTTTTTTTAGCCTATATGTGTATTTTTGTTAACTTTAATATAAACACATGAGAAAAAAGGGAGAAAATAAGGCGTATGGAAATTCTAGAACCTAAGTAAATATTTTAGTTAGCAAAAATTCAGCCACTCAACAAATTACAAAAGCATTGCATGCTTTAAGGATAATTATGGATGACAAAGTGGGAGAAAATACGGCAGTTTGTTAGTCGTGTCAAAAATCTAGAATTTAAGTAAATATTTAAGTTTGCAAAAATTTAGTCACTAACAAAATTGCAAAATCATTGCATGCTTATAGGATGATTATTTCAAAAAAAAAAAAAAACTTTAAAAAATGGTGGAGGTAATTGCATTTTGTTATTTCGTCAGTCATGAAAAGTCATCAAAAGACTGGGGTGGAATCGTGTAGGGTGATTTGCGATAAAAGAGAGACACATTCATCCGATTCAGTCTGTGTAAGATGATAATACATTTGATAGCTAAAGAGCTATAACATCAAAAATATGATTGTCATTTTCCAACAGATTTGACGTAACTATCGCAGTACGACTAGAGTTCGCACCAGCCAACAAAAATTGTTCAACTATTTCTGAGTTCTTTTTTTTTAACCATTCATACAAACAAAAATAAACATTCTTGTGACCAAAAAAGTTAACTACATACATTCCGGAAGATGAAGAAAATATAGGAATCATATCGCAAAGACGTCATTTTCGTTCAATATTTTTGAAAGCTCATTACAAACATTTGAAACATTCACCATTGCACCCATGTTTTTGATAAATGTCATTTAAAAGTATTCAATTGAATTGAATTGAGTTGAATCACCTTACCCATACGGAAAGCTCTTAGCTCAATGACAGTCACATGTGACTATGGTTTATGTGACAATCACACATTACCTTAGCCGATTCCACCCCTGGCCAAATTTGGAAGTCCTAAAGAGTGTTTTTTTCACATATTTTGAATTTACCTGTAATCATTCTTGTTGAAGAATGTTTTTGGCTAACACTTTTTTAATCATGTTCGTTCTGATTCCATAAAAAAGCATGGAAACAGCTTTCGTCAAAGTACTAAAAAAAATTCGTCTGGCAGGCAATTGGTCTCGTCAGAAACGCCTGGAACATTAAAAAATAATGACAAATAATTTTATTCGTCATATAATACATATACATACATAATACGTATGCATGTTATAAAGTACCTATGTACACATAAAAAAAATATTTTTCATATTTTGAAAACGTCTGGCAAATATTTCACTCCTTGAAAATTTTCTGGGGCCAATTTCTTCGCAGCTCATTTTTTTTTTTTTTTTAATCTACAACTTAGCTATACACATCCAATTCAAACTTTGTTAAAAAAATCCAAATTCGTTAAATTTTTTTTAATTCTTTCAACGCGTATGGTACACGTTTGGCACCTTTGAAAACGTCAGGGATTAATTTTATGAATATGTAAGAAATCTTGTATTTAGTTTTCAGAAATGAGAAATGAAAATTCAAAAATTAATTCTTTACATTTATTTGCTGCTAAGAAAAGCATCTGGCACTTAATATTTATTTGATAATTAAAATTACATGTTTATTTCAAAGAACAGATTTTTTAAAAGATTTAAATATTTATAATTTTAATATCATAAATTCTCAAAACAATATAATAATGTAATACCATACCTACCTAACAACATATTATATTTTCCAATAAATGTACATATGGCAGAAATTGTGACATCTGAGATGAATATTTTTTGAACTTATTTGTTTTTTCAAAAAACACATTGAAGATCTACAGTAAAGTTTTTTAGCATTTCTTAGTTATTTTAGATAGTGAAGATATTGCGGAACAGATATTTTCACAATATCATTTTATAACCATTCTATTTATTGACGGAAAATTGTCATTTATTGTCATTCTTTGAGTTTAAATATACTCATTACGCTCTCTACTTTAAAAACGTTTGAAATCTATCCTTTTCACTCAATTCGGGTAAAGAATTAAATACATATGATCACACACAAATCGAATGTTATTTTGTTTATGAAATCTAAATCATCTGGCACGATATATTTACACAATTCAAGAGTCTTTAAATCTGAAAATCATTTTTAATTTCACATTTCAAGTTCTATCTGGTAAAAACATTGAAAAACATTTGTAATAATAGAGACTTCAAATTAGTTTTTAAAACCATCAAATAAAAATGTTTGACAAAAAAAAATTAGAAAAGCGTCTGGCAGGAACTCGTAAATTGAAAAATATCTGGTGCCAGTAGTTCACTGCAGATGCCCAAACTAAGTAAGGAACCAAAATAAAATTTGTTTAGAATCATCAACTAAACATTTTTGGGCAAAAATCCGAAATCCGTCTGGCAGGAAATCGTTCATTGGAAAATGTCTGGTGCCAATAGTTCGGTACAGATGCCCAAATTAATTTATTTTTTCGATTCTTCGAAGCATCTGGCAAGATTGTAGTTTATTAAAGTTTGAGACCAATTTTTGTTGAGAATACAGAAAAAACTGAAACAATCTGAAATAGAAAAAAATATCTGGCAATAATTCAGTTCCATGCCCGGTCAGATAAGGCAATATTTTTATATCAAATGTTCGTCTATATTCGTTATATGAACAAAAATGGTATATTGCATGCCATATGGAATATATCTATATGGCATGCATTTGGCACTTTCAGACTGTCTCTTCTTCTTTTGCCTACCCATACAATTGAGGTTTGTCAAACTGTGTCGTGTTTCGCTTTCTTTTTTTTTAACGACAATATATTCCGCAAAACCATGATCGATTTCATTTGTATTAATTTTTGTTTAAGAAACTTTTAAAAATACAACCAGTTTGGTAAATTTGATCATTCAAGCCCTTATAGTTCTCCGAACTTGTCAAATCTTAAAGGTTAACACCAGTTTATAAGATATAATATCTAAATGTGTATTGCTTTATCGAAATAAACAAATTAATAAAACATAAAATAAATAAACTTTTTAAAACAACAAATAGCTGAGAAGAGAATTTTTGTTTTAATTCTTTACAATTTTCACGGAGGTATCCTGAGTAATTATGACAATATCCTAAGCCCTAAACAAACAAAGCCGACTGTGAATATGTTAAGATATCTTTAGAAAAATCAATTTTTTAAACGAAAAAACCCATTAAAGGCTTAAAAAGTATCGATATCATTAAAAAAAAAAAAAAAAACAAAAACAAAAACAAAAACCGAATTATGTATTTAAAAAGACCATTTTTTTAATCAGTTTATTTTCGTAATTCAAGCTCTACAAAGCCCTCCCGTAAAGCTATTCATCCGTTCAAGGTATTAGTTTGATTGAAAAATAAAACAAAAATGAAAATAATAAACAATAAAAAAAACATTCTTCTAACTTTGGGTCTTTTTAATCCGAAATTGATGTTTTGTTTTGAAGATTTTAATTCTCTTTCAATTGAGTGCACATCATCATCTCATCATGATATAGAAATAGATTGTAAAAATATTCATTCGACTAAGAGGATTTCTTTTTTATTTTTGTTTTCTTCTAACTCCAGCACTATTAAGTTGTTTTTTTGTTTGTTCCTATACTGCCTTCCTTTTACCCATCATAGGATTAAAAAAACAAACGTTCATAATTTTTATTACAAATGACGGCGTCACGCGAATTTGAAAAGTTCCTGAACTTAAATATAGTGTATTTTTTTCCATCCCTATGCAAATAAATACATATTTCATGGATATTTTCACAAAAATGTACTCAGCTGTCAATTATGACATTTCACACATAGTTGCCAGCTGAAGTTTTCTACTATTTATTTTTTTCCACATAGATATAATTTTTAAAGACTCACGTATCCAGGGGATAATAAAGTGAATAAGAGATATCTTTGTGCTTCTGGCACATGTCCAGGTTCAGGTCCACCAATTTGCACACCAAAGAGCAGAGAAGAGTGTGTGTGTTTTTTTTTGTTGTTTCTTTCTTTTTTTTATATCTTTGAGTTACTTTTGTGGGAGCTAATAAAATGACACTAAAATAAAATCACACGCACATGAAATACCTGTGTCTGAGAGTAAATTGCATGCCATCAATCTTTCTAATTTTCGACAACAGAGGGAGTATACATAAAAAGCGTCTGTTTTTCTGTAGAAATTGTCAATAACTTTTTTGGTTTTATTTGTATATTTATGAACATCATTTTCGAAACGTTGTGTTTCTGTGTTGGTTGGTTGTGTCGTCTTCATCATGTGAGTTAAAAATTTGTATAGTTTTTTTTTTTTTCTGTTTGTTGTTCTTATTTTTGGTTTATGATCTTGGTTGAAATTTTGTGCTTATTTTTGTTTGTTTATTATGACACGTCTACACTACAAACTACACAACAATATTCGTCATTTTATTAATGATGGAAGTTTATGTTTATGTTTATGATTTTATTTATATTTTTTTTTGTTTTTTGAAAAAGGTAACATAAACTGTTTTCAAAATGAAATGTCAAAGTTTTTTTTTTTTTGAAGTTTATTGCTTTTAGTTTGGGAGAATTTGTTTTAAGCATGCCAGACAGACAAAGTAAGTTCATGCTAAAATATATTTTATTTAGCAGGTTATAACTTTTAATTTGTTGAACGATTTTAAATGTTTTTATTTGTTTATGTGGGATATCTTTTTTAAAATTCATCATGTTGATGGAGAAAGCCGGGGACATTAAATATTTTGTATTCTTTATTTATTTTATTCAAAATAAGAAAACTTTAGTTGATGAAAAATTGATTAAATTATTTAATTTGTTTTTAAAATATTAAAAATAAAATAAAAGAATTTTTTTCTATTTTTTTTTTCTAATTTAATATTAAATGTTGGAACTTTAATGAGTTCTTGTGTCACAACATCAAAGAAATACATTAATTGTAAATACATTTTATGAAGATTATTTGACTAATTAATACATTAAAAAATAATAGAAATTGCACTTTTGCCAAAACTAAAATAATAAGATGCGAATTTCTATCGAGGTTCAAAGCTATAGCGCGTATGTATGGTAATTAACAAGAAAATGTAAAAAAACAATCAAAATTCTACAAATGTTTTTTTTTTTCTAAAATTTTTTTTAATTCATAAAAAAGTTTTTTATAATTTTTTTATATTCAATATTATTTGGGGTACTTAAAAATACCGGGTTGCAAAATTTTATGAACATCGATCTAACTTTTAACTAGATATTCGGGAATAACTTAAAAATAAGATAATGTTCTCACAAAACCTCAAAAAGGATCTCGATAAATTAAACTTAACATTAAATTCCTTAGTAATGTCAATTTAAGTCTTAAATTGCATATATCTAGCTAAAGATGTGGGGCATTTTATCGTCTACAATTTGTATCGTTTTTTTTAGGATTGATATTTGTCGACTTAATTAAAAAAGAACTGTCAACGCGACGTATTACCTCGTTTATTTAGAATTTCAACTCATAAAAGAAAACTCATGAGCCGATTTCGAATGAAGATAAATATGAAAAAGTGGGCGTGGCAGTAGGCGGTAGCTAAAAAAGCTTTCTGTAGCTGATAAGACCAGACTGAAATTTTCAGAGAATTAGGTTCTTTAGTTTTTGAGTGAACTAAATTTAAAAAAAAACGAGATTATGCGGTAATAATCTTATTTTTTTAATTAACTAAAAACTGTTATTGTACGAAAAGTCGATGCTGTGACGTTTAAATTTAATTTAAAAATAATCAAAGAAATTCTAATAATATCTTTGGAAGTAAACGAACAATATTCCAAGAAGTTTGAACAGGTTTAAAAAAAAAAATAGAAATAATCCTTTTCACTAAAAATAAAATTTGTACATTATTTCACTTTTCCTTATCAGCACTTTGCTAAGAAGCAATTCAACACTTCTAGACTCTTACATTTACAACATAAGTTGCATATAAATTGAAGGGTTGTTTTTTTTTTTTTAATTTGTTAACCAAGGCTGTTCGTTTTACTATTACGTTATCGTCTAGAACGCAAAAGCTATAAATTGTTATTTTGTCAAATTACTTCCTTGAAAAATATTTTTATTTAATGTGTGGTGGCTAAAACACAGCAAACTTGTTCCAATACAAAAAAAAATACAAAAAAGCTCATTAAAATTATGAGTTTTTCATGATCATTTTTAAATTATTGTAAATTCCAACATGTTATGGTTCGCCCTCGTCTATATTGCTTTATTTTATAGCTTAGTCGTGTCTATTTCTGGAAAAGAAAAATCATCAGACAGTGTTATTTAAATGTTTTGTTTTGGTGACTCTATGAGTATATTATTGTGGTAGGTCGGTGATATATAAATAATTTGTGGTGGTGTTTGAAGCATTAACCTCAATGAAAGAACTTTATGGTTTTATGAGGTTGAAATGGCCGTGCATCGTATATATGCCTGTAGTTCTTGATTTTCCTGCATTCCTGAACAATGAAATATTTTGAAATAAAAAAAAATAAAATAAAGTTTAAATGTTTTTCTTGAGGCAAAACAAGAACATTTTATGCGCAATGCGATGATGTATTGTTTATTTCAAGGCATTGCTATTTTCCATAAAATTTCGTCTTGGGAAATCTTTGATAAAAACTGAACAAGCTTTTGAGCAATAATACCGAGAGGAATACGTGGGCTCTAGTTGCAATTTATGTTTACTCACTGCAAAGAATTCGCGTTGGGCGCCATTTCAGCTAAATTTTGTTTCACATTTAAATAACAAATAGAGAAACCAGTGGTTTAATGCTAAATTTAATATAACTATTCATTGGACTCTAATTCAAATTGGATAAAGTTTTTGAGATATTCTAATTTATATGTTGGAGCTTATCATGACAAAATACGATACGGCAGCTAAAGTAATCGTTGGAGAAGGAATTAAACTTTCCCTTTAAAAATATTATTCTTTACCTTTTGTATTAATTTTGAATCTTTTTATTTCATTCTCTCTTTTTCTAGAAATCTTTATTTGATTGTATCTATTTCTTTGCCTAACCTACTAATTCCCGAATACCCCACTATTATGTAAAATATTATTCATTCCAAGTAAGGATTTCGAGAGTAATAAAAATATATTTTGGATGAATTCCAAATGGTTCTTTAAGATGACATAATAAGTTTTTGGGAAACACAATAATTGTTTGGTAACATCGCCTCATGAAAGACATATTTTTCTCAATTCCCTTTTTCTTTTTTAATGTCCTACCCTACGCAATATTTTAATATACGACTCAATTGGAACAAATATCTCAAATAGACGCTGCTATAATTCATATTGTAACATAAATCTTTAACAATATCTTAACATAATTCCTTGACGCTTTACAGCATTGCAAATATCGACTTCTTTATACTGTTTATGGTTTACTCTTTTCATTATAATATATTCGTCAATTAAACAAAATTTAAAATGACTCTTTGTTGGGCGCCATTTGAGATTTCTCTTAGTATAATTTACACTGGATTTGCTCGCTCTATCATTCTCTCTCTCTCTATCATTCTCTCTCTCTATCATTCTCTCTCTCTCACACTCTCACTCTCTCTCTTTATTTCTTAGCCTCGGTTAATATGAGTGAACAAATTATTGTTATAATCCCGAATATTATAACGATCCTGGGGAACTTAGTTCTACGTTATAAAACGAGTATTCACGAGAGTTCACGTTGGGCGCCATTTGTATTATTCTTTGTTTAATATATTTTACAAAATTAAATGATGTTTTTTTTGTTGTTTTACCAATAAGACAATTAATTTACGACTAAGATTTATTAATTTCGTTGTTTAGGCGAACCAATGAAAATAATGTAACTTATCTTGCCGATTATAGCCTTTGTACACCAAACAAAAAAATTAAAATAATGCTAACCTAAAGTGATGAAAGCATCACAAATATCTTAAATAACGCTTTGATCATCATTTATTTCGATTAAACTTCATATAAAACTAATTAAGTAAAGCTTACGTTGGGCGCCATTATAATTTTCTTAGTTTAACATTAAAATTTTGTATGATCACTAAAAAAAATGTATTCTACGTCTTGATGAAAATTGTTTATAGTGAAAATGATGCTTTTATTTTATAGGATTCAATATTTTCAGTATGAGTTGGGCGCCATTTATTTTTTTCCAATGGCCCATTAAAGTTAATGATTAACAATGATATGTGAAAATATTAAATTGTCTATGCCAAAAAGTGGTTCATTGAAAATCGCTTTAATAAGCCCTCGAAAATCTCATAAACAAAAAATCCAATCCCAACAAAGCCTTTGTTTCATTTTATTTCATATTTTTGAAGTTGTTTCGCATGAAACCTTGTTCAAAGCTCATACCTTAATTTTCCAAAAAATTCATTTATCGTAATCATGACATTGCATGCAGCATAATATAAGATGTATCCTTCACCAGCAAATTGCAGAGAAAGTGAAATTAATGTCGACGATGTTGTTCTATTAAAAAAAAAAAAACGATACAGATACAAGAATAAAAATAAATCCATGAAGCAAAAATTGTTCTGCACAGCAATTTTTCATTTAAACAACAATAAAACAACTCTCATCCTTACATCTAACCTCTATATAGTAGATACATCCTTCTCATCACTTTCATTTCAACAGCAGCCGATTCAACAGACAATCTGACAGTGATAAAGGACTCCTGATAGTCGCTGGCATTTTAATATTATGTACAAAAAAAAAGGAAGAAAAAAAAATCCCAGACAAGGATGCGACTTCTAAATAAAATATGAATAAAATCATCAACTAAATTGCTTCACGTCAGTTATGCACTTTTTCACAGGATATCAAGCAAATAAACCTAGAATGACACAGGACATTCGAACAAATTTCAACAAATACAAACAAAAAAGTGGAGAGACACGAACATTCTATTTTATTTTTTTGTTTTTTGCAGAAACCATAGAAATAAAACCTCGTATATCCGATGGCTAGTTTGGTTAAAAATTCCTTCACAGATTCTTATTCATATATATATGTATTTAGATTGATGATGGTGGTAATATCAAATCACGTTTGAAATTATTGTTATTGGTCCTTATTTGCATTTTTGAATAGTTAGGGAAAATTTAAATGCAAAACAATATTTCAAAACATGTTTAAGCACATGCCAAACAGGAATGACCATTGGGGACAGGACACAAAATATACATCATGCCTGCCCATCACCAGCAGATGATTAGGACGGACAACAACTGGTGCTCTGGTTCTTCGTGGCAATTGCAAAATTTAATTTGCATAAATAATTCAAAAGAATATTTAATACCCTGCCATACTATCATACTTGGTAGTAGTACTCAATGCTTGTGGCACAAAAATGACAGATGTTCTTTGAAGCTTACATTTTCTGTGTTGCAAAAATGTTTTTATAGAGAACAAAATGAAAAAAAATGACGAAGGACATTAGTCATTGTTTAGTTTTTGTTACGCATTTCCGGTGGAAGGGAGGAATTTTACCTTGAAAATGCGAAAATAATTACTGTGCCAACCCTTTGATTGTCATAAAAAAGTGCGTGCCAAAAGAACCCGCTGTTGTGTAAGTTTTAAGCTTCAATGAATGTGAGGTTTTTATAATGCATATGATCAACCCTTGCGAATTGGCTTCTTGATTCTAATTTTATTGAATCACATGTCGTATTTAATTCAAATGAATAAAATGATAGAAAGTTAAAAAAAAAACTATTATATTACAAAATACGTTATGAGATTTCAGAATGTTCACGTTGGGCGCCATTTATGAATCATTCAATTTTCCATTTTTATAATGATTGATTTTATTTATCAGCTTATTCATTCTAGTTAAAAAATGAAGTTCCTAAAAATTTGTCTCTTAAAATATTAGCTATCATAACATTACGGCGAAAAGAAGGCAATCAAGGATTGGTCTAATGGTCTTGCCGTTTGTTGTTGAAAGCATTGCAATATATAATTTTAAATATCATAATTATTATCAAAATTTTCTGAATTTATTACAAAGAAATGTGTCTTTAGATGCCTTCACGTTGGGCGCCATTTGTATTTTCATTGTTCGGTTCGATGAATGCTTTTGTTTACCTTTTTCAAAATAATCAAACATATTTTCCATATTTTTTTTTATGAAGTGGAACCATTAAAAGGCTGGAAAATAGAAAATGTATTCTTTAAATTGGAATCGGTCATAAACTGCGTTTCGAAATAATAAACAAATTGACCAAAAAGACTGACTTGATGAAATTGCCTAATCATTCAAAAGATCTAAAAGCAACATTGATCTCAGAAAATTTGGGACATATTTCATGATAAAGTATTTTGGATTGACAAAGAGTACACGTTGGGTGCCATCTTTACTTCGTTTAACTAATGATTGTTTAAGTTTAATATATTTTTTTATCAAAAAATTGAAAACAATTCAAGAAACTCCTTAATTACTTTTGTATTCCACGTTGGGCGCCATTTTAGTTTACTTTAGTTTGAGATTAAACTTTGGAAAGATGTTATTTCTTACGTATTTGTTCAAATAAGAAGAAGAGTTGTAGAAATACTTTTAATAGATTCTCCGCATTGAAAATGTTTGGAATATTTAAATTTACAATTTTCACGTTGGGCGCCAATTAGAGACTACAATTATTGTTCTTCGCAAAATCTCGCTTAAGCTTCCAATTTTAAATTATAGTATATAAATAAAATCTAATATAAAGGTTAGAAAATAATAGTCTTAAATCTGAAGATTCACGTTGGGCGCCAATTAGGAATTCTTTTATTTTTCTTGGAAAAAGCTTACTCAAACTCACTTCTTTGAACCTTAAAATTTAAATCACATGAAATTCAGTACATAATGATTCAAATTACTTTGGAGCTATGGATAACAGAAACTGAAAATATGTAAAGAAACGACTATAGACACATGATAACGCACTTCATAGTATTTCAAAGTCAATTTAGTTCAAACCCTGATATACATATCCTAGCTTGAATCATTCCTTTTCCATTTATTTGTCTGTACTTTTACCTTAAATAAGGCTGAGAGTGCAACAGTGATATAGCCCTTTTCAAAAAAAAAAAATATAAAAGGTTAATCCGATAAAAATCAATTTGAAGGAAGGAAAGAAAAAAAATATTTAGATGTTATAAAAATAATAAGAAAAATTCCAGGAAAGCCTTATAAAAAAATTCTGCAATAAAACTAATCGGAATATTTAGGTTCATAATTTTCACGTTGGGCGCCAATTAGCGTTTTTTTTTTCTTTTATATTGTTCTGTTTTTTCGTTTTAAATAGATGGATGATTTTCGACATCGTTTTAGATTCTAGAGTATCTAACTTTGTCAAAAAGATATAACACAACGATGCGACATTGCATACATATTCACAAACAAAAATCAAGTATTAAGTACACCACTTTTTCACTTACAGCCTCAATTGTAAGAAGCTGCCATTTATCTGTTTTTCCCACAATAATTCAGATTAAAGCTTAACCTTCAAACAGAAAACCTGGGCCCAGACAACTTTAATCACATGTCTATCGTCTATGAATTTTATCTCCTCTCTCTTTGAGACACACCTACTTCATGTGTTATTGTTATCCTTGTTTTTCTTTTTCACTTCAATAAATTATCCTTAAACTACATTTTCCTCACTTATCGTCATCGTTTTGTTTTTTCCTTTTTTTTTTTTTTATTTATCGCCATGCCGATTAACGTATATACTATGTTTAAGTTTATGCACTGTGCACATGGAGAATTTTAAAAAACAAAATTGTAGAAAAATCCTTGCCATCATAGTGTAAAAGTTTTCTTGTTTTTTTTTTGTTTTGTTCTTGTCCTTTTTAATTTGAAGCCCGTAAATTTATTCGCAATGTTCATTTATCATTTTTTATCGTCGCTTAATGTCCTTTTTATTTCGCTAACAAAGTGATTTATAAATGTGTGTGGCTGCTCTTCTCACATACTTCTCTATATGTATATGGATTGACATATTATAGATATACATACCCCCATATAATATACCTTAAAGTAGATTTTAATCGTAGTAATGTCTTTTTCATGTACATAAATATGGCAGTAACTTTCCCACTTTCACTATTTTAACTTGCGATGAGGGAAATTTTTTAATGATCCTTCTGATAAGCATAAGAGAACGACAATAAATGACGACGACAACAACGACGACAATAATAAAATCAGTAGAGAAGAGTTAATGACTTCATCGAGTAATTATTTTATAGACATCTATCTATCTATCGAATGTCCGCCGAAGAGAAAGAGGACATATGTATTTAAGCATATAATAATGATAGTGATAATCTGTCCATTTGTTATCAAAGTATATAAGAGAGCTATAAACATAATTCACTTTGCTAATTTCTACTGAATTGCTTTACAACAACTTAATTCATTGCTAATAATAAATTCTTAACTTTTATGGCTTTTTCTTTGTCAAAGTCGCGATTAGAAAGATGAAAATGTATGCTATGAGTAAGAGGGGCTGGTAAGAGAAGAGAAACTTCACCATAGCTGATGAAACTTTTGTCATTATATCTCTCAGAATTAAGCAAAACAATATTTATCAATTTAAATAAATAATACCCTTCCAAGAGCTGAACCTTGTGGCACTCCATTTTATTTAAACTTAAAATTCCTTTGGTCCTATTTATATTTATTTATTTTCCGTGTCCAAAGCAACAGCTGTTATTCAATATCTATCATAACACCAACAACGACCTAAGGGGGAGGCGGTTTCAAATTGTTTCACACTCTCTCATTACTGCCGGGGCAATAATAATTATGAAATTACAATATAATATGACTTCAGCCACCAGCAAGCAATTTAATATAATCAGTCAGCAACAATGTAGCTATAATTTCATTATAGCCTCTAAAGAACTTATTTTGTAGATAAATACATACATACGTTCTCTGTTCAATGTGATTATTGTTGGGCTATTCTAAACGATAATTTCTTGATATTTTTTATTTTTTTTGTTGATGTATTCGTTTTGTTTACACATTAATATAAACGGTATGTACGTGCTAAAAAGCAAGTAAATACCATTTAATTGAGCTTCGAAACGCAAGGAATGATTAGAGAAAAGCAATTGAAAAAGTAAAAAAAAATAAAATAAAATACTCCACACCCAGTTGTAGTTCTGATGGATGTTTTGTTTATTTAATGGATACAGTTGCACCCGATTAAATGCGTATTCAATTATTTCGCCTGAAAATAGAAAATTATTTATTTTAGAATAAGGGTAGATAATTGGCGATTTTCTAATTTAATTTGTTCTTTTAGAACTGTTTGTTGCATGTTTTAAATTTCATACATTTGTGCCCGTTTAAATGCATTTAACAAAATAAATTATAAAAAATAACAAGAAAGAAGCCATTTTAGCTTACAATGCCTCGGAAATAATTTGACAGTATTTCCTTGCATAAACATCAGCTATCAGCTGTACGTAGAAATCTGTATTTGGCAGTACTTTTTGAGGGTAAAATTAACATGTGACTTAAAAATATTTTCTTATACCATTTTTTCTTAGAAATTTTAAAAGAAGCAGCTGCATATTAAATTTGTGTCAATTATGAATTCAATTTAGTTTTTCGGATAATCGCGTAAAATATTGTAATTATTTCAACGCCAAACAATTAAACGGGTTTTACTGTATGACATATTTAACCATATACACCTACCTCAATATATTATCATGTGAGGTATGAGATACTAAGAACAACAATATTTCAGCAATATTTTGTTTTAATATTTTTTTTTATTTAATAACTAAACAAAGATAAATGGCAATTTGTTGAGAAATTGTTTAAACAAACGTTCAGGCTATAAAATACAGTAATAATTCACATCAACATTGGATCGACTCAATGAACTTATATTGATTTTTTTTTATCACCAACATTTTCTATATGTAATAGGTACCTACTTATGTATATTTTGTGCAAATATATGTATTTTTTTTTAAGATAAGATTGCACAGTTTGTAGACATTATAATGGGTTGGACGGATAACATTATGCCAATAAAAATATAATATATGTTTTTAGTTATTTTTTTTTGTTTGTTTGTATATTTAATGGGGACGATTAGTTCTTAAGGTTAACTTTCCCATTTTGATGAAACCACTGTCATTAAAAAAAAAGAAGCCTATTCACCTATTTTGTTCGTCTTTTTTTAATGTATGTAGAAATTGAAAGCTTTGAAGACTGATTAATAAATAAATTCATTTAATGGCTTTTACTTTTTCATATTTCCGATTAGACGGAGAGAACTAAACAAGTTAATGAAAATTATGAAAAAAAAAAAAATGAATTTAACTGGTGCTAAGGTTTTTATTCGTCATATTTCTCGCTGAATTGGCGACTATTGTCTTGGTAAATTTTTGACTCCTTTCTCAAAAAAACGAAGTTCGGTAACGATCTGATAGTAACTCCTTGCTAAACAACTACATTTGTGGAATGGTGTCCTGTTTCAACCCTCGGAATGAGTTCTGACAATTCTTTTGATGTCCAGCATACACTTGACCATTGTGTTTACTAAACGATTCTTCGACTGTGAAGATTTTTTAGTTAGTAAACAGAATCTGTCTGTGAGCATTCTTCTCTTAACGACTACCAGAGCTTTCGATTTTTGCTTCAGTGTTACTGTGAACAGTTTTTTTTTGTATGCACTGAGTCCCAAATCTTTTCTAATGATGAGAGACAGGGATTTTTGGGAATACACATCTCTCGCAAGAAGAATTCAGTGTTTTGAGCCTTCAGAGATATTTGATTGCAAGTGGAATCTTCATTGTGCCTGGGCGCTCGGATCTTTGGCAGTCAAGTACTCCCAGCAGTATCTTCAAACAACTGCACCAAAAATAACCACAACAACACGTGATTCCCAGCGGTCCCAAGGTACGAAAGATATAACCTTTTTCCATTGTTAGACTTTGTGTAGGCCGCACCAATAAAGCATAAAAGTAACTGGTTAAATTGCGGTAAACATGAACAATTTTGCAACGAATACTTTATTATATGTAAATTGATGAAATGAAATATTTGTATCAGTATTTATGACTTGACTAAGTATAATTGCGTTTCGCCTAGGTACGACGGTTGGGCTGTCGTACCCTTTTAAGACGTAAATTATAGTCGATGCTTACCGACTGTTATAGGGGAATTTGAATTTTAATTTTTCTAATTCTAGCTTGTGTTGGGCGCCAGTTTGAATTTTAAGTAAAATGCTTTTTAATAATTAGGCACTTTACTAATCTAAAGTTGTTGCCCGTGGCGTGTGGCTTGTCATGAAAAAGTGCTTCTCATCTTAGCCGTTCAGATTCGGCAGAAAATTGTAGGTCCCCTCCATTTCTGACAATAAGTTGGAAGTCAATAGGGTCTGGTTCTGCACGAGCTGTTGCGCCACCCAATTTATTTTTTGTATTATTTTAAAATTTGAGACTTAAAGTAGGTATGCCCATGTATAGATAGAAAATTTTGCAAAATTTATTTTCTAAAATTTTAAACTCAACACGCCCACTTTTGTTATATTTTATTTATTTTTCTCCTTAAAATTAATTTTATCTTTAAAATGTATTACTAATTATGGAAGTTTACACTGAAAATTAGAAAAGAAATAGAAATCACAGCCTTCATTTAGTATAATATCCGCAAAAAGATGATTGTTTATGTTTTTGCGGATATTATACTAAATGAAGGCTGTGATTTAGACAGGCCGCTATTAATTGTATCACAATTTAGACCACAAAATATGTTTATTTAACAGATTAACTCATAAGTTGTTTTTTTTTTTCAATAAAAAGTAAAACAAAATTGTATCAATTTACCTTTTATAACTTCCTCCACATTCACCAATAAAAAAGGACTAATTTGCACAAAAAAAAACAGTATTTAATAACAACATTGCCTCCCCCAAAATTGCAACCATCGTTTTGAGAAAAGAAAATAATCCTTTTTTACGGTCTTGCTCTAGGTATAGCTATACTAATTTCATAAATCTCATTTATTAATTATCCTTGAATGGACAATGAACTCTCTCTTTCGATTTATTTTATTTTATGTTGCTTTATCTTCAACAAGGACTTGAAATTTAATATAAGAATAAAAATAAAAAAACAAATATATAAATGTTCATAAAGAAATTAATCCGCAACATAACCCAATTATAAACCCTTTTTTTTGTGTTGTGTTCTTCTCTAGCTGTAGCTATGCTTCTCTTTTTATTCTTTCTTAAATCCACTTAAGAATACCGAATTATAGAATAAAATTTATTCTGCAAAACCAAAGAAGGGAACATAATAAAAATGAGAAGAAGTAGATATGATAAAAAAAATACTTGAAAACAAAATTCAAATGAATGCGTACTTGAATTGAGGATTAAAAATAATAAATTGATACCCAATGTCCGTAGTTTCCAAAGCAATTTAAACCATTAAACTGACATTTTAATTGATATAGAGGTATACAAGTTCTCCATACTAAAGATGTGTAGGTATAGGAATAACGAGTCCTTAAATTTGTATGTTTAGGTCGTTACCTATAATATTATTTATATAATTCCTATATTTCCACAAGAGGAAAAGGGTTGTTAAAAAAAAATAAATAATATTTAATATGATCCTTAAAAGGATCCACTTAAAAGGATTATTATTTTTAATGTTTCTTACATTAAATGCAGTCTTTTCAAGGGCTGTGCTGTTTTTAATACCATGATTGTAAGTCGTTATAATTTATAGGTATCGTTGCGTCGTCGTCGTCGTCGGAAATAAGTTAAAAAGGATTATTATATAAACGCAAACTAGATTGAATGTTGTCAATGTCAAAGGTCCTTTGAAAAATTATTCTTCAAAGAAGTATAGAAGAAGAACTGAAGGACATACTCGTATAGCGTAGGTATATGTATATGTACTTATAGAAAATGGCAAAGTTCAAGTTTTTACAAATGACATGCAGACATGTTTTTGTGAGTATTTTTGGCGCTCCTGGCATTGTTCCCATTAGTAAAGATGAATGCTCAGCACCCACAAAACATTGCCAAAATTAATTGAATACATTACTTTTGTTTTGTTTCTGACTGTGACTGTGTGTGTGTGTGTGTGTGAGAGTGTTTTTTTTTTTGTTCTTATTAGCAAAATAAAAAAGACCAAAGAAATGGTAAACCACGAAAATTTGGCATAGACATGTGAGACAAAAAAAAAAAAAAAAAACCAAACCATCGACTTAAAGATATCATTGTGGTGATATTGGATCATTAAGGTGTATAACCAAACCACACACATTTGTGTTATACATGTATACGAGTGCGGTATGGCAATTAAGTTAAAGTTTCACCTGAAATTCGTGTCATTATTGCGATAAGTTCTATACACTTACACACATATCCAAAGCCAAGCCAAACAATGATGCAAAAAGGATACTCTTTAGCTTGAAGAATGGCGCATATGTTTATCACATGGGTCATGCATGTGGCATTATTAAGGACTAAACAAAAGCATTTGAAACTTTGCCCATTATACAGAATGAAGGAGCAGTGTGTGTTGCCTTATCCAACAGGACCATTCATTTTGGTTTGGAAGTGTACCAAATACCAATATAATACTCGTATATAGGTATATATGCATGTCCTTTTGTGGAAGATAAAGAATTTTTTTTTTTGTTTTTTTTTTGAAATATCTTAAGGGGGTGACTTCAATTCATAGCACAGGTCATGACTTGGGTCATGTTGTATGAAGAATTTAAGATAAGAGAAAAGGACATTCTGTCACATAATTTTGGCAGAAGATATTACTGCGCGATAGCGATGTTTGAAGAATCTCATTTAAATGCATATGAGGTATGTATATACAGTTTGGGGAAGTTCTTCAAGTGCCATAAATTGTTTTGATGTGTTTTCTAGTAGAGTTGTATTTTTTGTTGGTCAAGTTGACGAATATAGTCCAACAAAGTCTTTGATTGTAAAGGAATAGTCATGAAGATTAAACTCAGAAAAGAAAGGGATGACATTAAGAATTTAAGTGTGGCAGCAGCGTTCCTTAAGATTTTGCTTTAGAACTTTAACTTCTTAAGGTGTCCCTCATCTCTTATATTTCTTGAGGAAAATTTTAAACTCATTTATTTGATTACAGGTATTTATTTCTTTAAGCCTTAAAAATATCAAATAAATGATAAATCTAGTTCGGAATGGGTTTTCCATGCAGCCACAAAAAATTGCAGGAAAAAAATTAAAAACCATACAAATTTCTGTTAATCTTCCATGCTCTAAATTATAATATTTGTCTTGATAAAAAATTCGTTGCACGAAATGTTGAAAGCAAAACACAACGAAAAATTGTTGTCAAAATTTATGTTGGTACCTACATATTCCCTTCGACCATATATTGATGATGAATTGCCAGTTGTGTTGTGTAGTATTGAATTCGTCATGGTTTAACCGAACTAAATCTGAATTTTCATCTCCATTATTCGACTTTTGAACAATATTGCGTGTTGCGTATCTTGTTTTTTTTTTACAATTTATTTTTTTTTTTTTAATTTTTTTCTTTTTATAAATCGAAGACAATTTGCGGCACTTATCTTACACAATCGATTCGACAGGCTTCGACTTGATGTTGTTGTTGTTATTATTTTCACCCCAATCTTGTCCTATAGGTATGTACCAACTTAAGTCCTATCTTGAAAAAGTTTTTTTCTTTTTTTTTAATTTTTCTGCTCCAATAAAAAAAATTGAGTTTCACTCTGTGTTTCGGGAGATGCTTTAAGGCAGCCGCCGCGCCGCCGAACTGTCCGATAAGTAAAATTATACTTTAGTATATATATGGCCAAAAGCGACGGATGTGGACAAACGACCGACCGACGATGTTATGCTCTTGGTTACAAAATATATATGTATGAGCTAAAGCAAGTGATTTATGGATTGCAAAATATTTAACTTTAGGACCAGACATCGCAATATTCAATCTTGAAATCCTTCAACTTATACATCGATATAATATAAAAACGAACTATGGAGAATTATTACATAATCAATATTAACATATTTAGCTTGATTCAAGACTAAAGAAGACGAAGAAGAAGAAGAAGAAAAAAAATCAGAGATGATTCCCTGGGAGTCCACTGCTCCATTTTTTTTACTTGCATTATGGGACAGTTAAGGACAAGTTATGCGTTTGTAAAAAAATCGAGGTGGATGTTAAAATCAAATATGTTGAATACTATTTATGATAGATCATAGCATATGATAAACTAAATCTTATGATAAAAGTAGAACTTTTTGGATATGGATATCAGTATCTGACCAATTCGAACATTCTTTAATCTCCGGATAAACTCGGATAATTACCTAGGATTTAATATCTGGTTGTATTTGAATTTACCATGAGTCGGATAACCTGGCTAGAGATATCCGAGCATATGTGTAGTCTGAATCGGATGATTTTTTTAATACTGGTTCCGAATATTGATATCCGAAATTAATTGGGATCAGTTATGTGATATGCGCCTTATTATAATACTCTTGAGCTTTCGGATAAACTCGGATAACTACATAGTGTCTTATTTACGAATATATTTTACTGTACGATGAGTCGGATAACCTGGATAGAGATATCCGAGCATATTTGTAGTCTGAATTGCTTGAATTTTTAATACTGGTTCCGAATATGGATATTCTTTATTCAAAATTATAAACATGGGGCGTAGGTACATTAAGAATTAAATTCTTTTAATGTGTACCTACACATTAGAAAATATTAAAAATTTACTTATCTGGGTAATTCGAATACTCCTTGGCTTCCGGATAAATTCGGACAACTGATATCCAGATATCTTTCCCTACGACTTATAACGTGAATACAAATAACCGAATTTATGCAGAGTTTGAATAGATTAATAGATATTGAATACCCGTTCCGAATTTAGATATCGGAAAACGATTTGGAACCATTATTTTTTATCTGACCAGTTCTGATACTCTTGGGTCGCCGGAAAAACTCGGATAATTACTTTGTGTGTGGTATCCGGATATCTTTTACTATCCCGATGAGTCGGATAACCTGGCATGGGCTTCGGAT
This sequence comes from Epistrophe grossulariae, assembly GCA_929447395.1. Taxonomy (NCBI): domain Eukaryota; kingdom Metazoa; phylum Arthropoda; class Insecta; order Diptera; family Syrphidae; genus Epistrophe; species Epistrophe grossulariae. The sequence goes on along the minus strand of OV839567.1, from coordinate 118,401,206 downwards.
AAACTCGAATATCTACGTAGAGTCTGATATCCGGACATTTTATATTATCCAGATGTGTCCAATAGCCTGGACACCAATATGTATCCGAATTTATGCCGAGTCTGAATTGGTTTGATATTGAATAACGGTTCCGAACATAGTTATCCGGGAACGATTTAGAACCAATTTTTAGTATCTGAGTATTTTGGATATCTCTGATATCCAAATATTGTCTCATATCGGGATATATTTAACTATCTTATTAGTCATATGACCTGGATAGAGTTATCCGATATTATACGGAGAACTGGATTTCTTTAATAATTGATATCCATTTCTGAAAATCTGGCTACACTTGTTATTCTCTTTATTTTTTTATGTATAAAGAGAGAAAACGGTGTCCAGCTTTTTAAATATGGATATCCGAAAACAATTAAGAACCAGTTTTTAATATCAAACTAATTTAGTCTTTATTTTGGCCCCGGATAAACTCCCATATCCGTGCTGTTAAACATTCAGATAATTTCGACTTTCTCGATATCTCGGATAGCCTGGATACAGAAATTTCTAGAATACCCGCATATCGACAATACCCTTATGCTTTAAATAGTGTCGGATTACTTAGTTGTGTCCGATATAAGATTATTCGGTAATTTCGTATATCGGATTTCGGATAAAAATATTTTTCGGATAATCGGATATCCGAATTTTTAAAAGCACAAATAGTTACTAGACCATTAACGACTGGACTGATTTCCGTTAAACTTGTTGAAGATAATTTTAAGGTCCACATATGAGGTGTTCTAAAATTTCGTATCTTGTTAGTACCTACGTGCGACCCAGATGGAGTAATTTATTTTGGTTTTATTTTTTTTGCTTTGTGATTTTTTTTTTTCCATACATGTTCCTACTGACAGAATGAAAATTTACTGCCCTACTGATTGGAACAAGGAATACAGCGTGACATACAAACATACAACATACATACATGCAACGATGAGAGGGCTTGTTAAAGATGGGATTTATGATTGCGCCCTTGTTCTTTGGTAATATTTATACCTTCCATAGTTTTTTTTCTCGATACCGCGCTATTATGAAAACAGCAGCATGAGTGTCATCACATCCATCCACACAATAGGAATATAAATTTATAATCAAAAGAATCGAAAGCTACTAAATCGCCGCTGCTGCTGCTGCCACTGCCACTGCTGTGCTAAAGGGCTTCATTGGTTCCAAGGTTTTTATTTTTTTTTTTCTTCGGAATTCAAGGTACACCATTTAAAAAAAAAAAAAAAAAAGTGGAAGACGAACGAACGTGTCTCTCTCTATATAGATAGTAAAACCAGTGAGTAAGCGCAAACCGTGTTAAATGCCATCGCTGATAATATGATGAAGGATTTACCTGTTTTGTATTATTAAATTACAAGGAAACCCAAACAATCAACACGTTCGCGAATGAAATCAGAGAAACCTTAAACAAAACAAAAAAATTGGAACAACACTCCTCAATGGTCAGGTAGCAAGAAACACCACATCGAACAGCAAATACGACGACGACGGAACCAACTAAACAAAAAAAAAACCCAAATCGTGATTCGAAAACTACAAACACGAAATCCGTGCGTCTTGTAATCTCGATATAAAAAAAAAACAATGGTTTCTATCGAATATGTTTGTATGTGGAAATCTTATCAAATTACATAATGGCATAATTAATTTCGAAATAAATAATTTTTTTGTACCTAAAGGTTTTCCTTTTTTTTTAAGAATTTGTGTGTTGCATCGTGCTCATCTTGATTTGATTTGTGTCCCATTTGACCGAATTACAAAAGAGAACATTGTTTTCTAGGCTAATCACGTGTGGTATGTATTGCATGACCTGACCCATGAGCCGTCTTCACTCATTTGTCATCCATATGTTGGGAATGGAATGGAGTCAGGGTGGGCATCATTCGAAGCCCTTTGTTGTTATCTTATCTTAATTGGTCCTGAGTAAATTACTTTTTTTTTTGTAACAATATGGGACTTTGATGGTTAGGATGAAATTTATGACTTTCAACTACTGTTGGTTTGGGAAAAAATAGATTAGGGAAATTTGACTTTTTTTGTTTTGGAGAAATTCTTGATGCAATCTTGAAAGAAAGATGTCACTATCTTTATCAACTTTTAAAAGGTAGGTTTTTATCAAACTTTCTTTTGGGAATATATATCTAGGTACCTAATACCTATGTGAAAATTATACAAGTTTTGTTTTATTTCAAATGCGATCAGACACATTTTATTTCACGGTGGTATCTCTGATGTGTGAATTTTATATTTGAATTCTGGGAACCTAAAAAATACATTCCACAATGTCATCTGTTATCTGGGATTATTTTTTAAAGCAAGATAAGTTGACCTTTTACGTGCATGTATTAGAAGAACCTAACAGAAAACATAGGTGAAAACATTTTGAATGTGTTGATTTATTAAGAAATTTCATTGAGCTATGACAAAGTCAAAGGGTTATCCAGACTTAACTCTTGTTTTTAAATTAATGTTTTTAAAGATACAAGACACGAAAAATACTTGCAGACATTTAATAAAGTGGATAATCGAGATTGTCGAGATTGGCGAGAATGTTATAAATTAAAAGTGACGAGACATGCAGTGACCAAATGCATTATGAGCTAAATTTGTACTTTTAATGTCTTGACAAGCCAAGTTGACAATCAGAACCAATCAACTGAATTTGATGAAATTTTAAGACATTAACCCCTGTTCCGATTTCCGTTCCGAATCAAATCCGTAAACGCAATTGATTTCCACTCGGATTAAAAAAAAAGTGTTCTGATTTTCACTTTCAAGTTAGCTAGTATTCAGACCTTTTTTTCTTTCGAAATTAGTAAAACAAAATTCTAAACGTCAAATTTGTTCAAAAAAATTACATAATAAATCACAAAAAAATCTAATAATATATCTACGAATAATACCGTGTCAATTTAATTCGTACACTTAAACTCAAATGAATTTCCAAATGTCGATTATTTTCAATGCGATCAAAAATTAAAACACACTCATTCCGCAAGTATTGAAAGCGAAAAGTATTTCAGAACACCTAGAGTTTGAAAACTAATGGAATTTAAAACCGATCGGAAATCAGAACAGGGGTGATTATTTATTAATAAAATAGTAAATTTAATGTACAGTTTCAATTAATGTACACCCACTGACACTCCAACTTTTCAAAAAAAATTTTTTTTTTGAATATGGATATCCGCAAACGATTTTGAACAAGTATTTAATTTCTAACCAATTCGGTTCATTAAGTTCATTGGATAAAATCGATTATCTATATAGTGTCTGATATCCGGATAACTCCTAGTATATCCATGAGTTCGATAATCTAGTTGATGTCTGTTAGTTATTGAATACCGGTCCCAATATAGATATCCGAAAACGTTTTAATACAGTTGGGTCTCCGGATAAATTGGATATTTACATTGTGACTGATATCCGGATATTTTTTTCTATCCCCATGACTCGGATAACCTAGATACAGATATCCGAATTCATCCTGAGTCAGGATCGGTTAGATATTGAACACCGTTTCCGAATATGGATACATACATACCCGAAAAATTTTTGGAACCGTTATTTAATATCTGAACAATTCGAGTCCAATGAGTTCAAATAGCAAAAATTCATCTAATTGTATCGAATTGTTGATAGTAATGAAGGTTATGTTCTTCAGAAAAGTTATTGATATAATGTGTTTTCGACAAATTCTCCAAAATATTGTTTTTTTTGTCACGCTCGTATTTTGAGGATGTTGTTTTTGATATAAATTTCGTAATTACATTTGAAGAACAAAATACTCTTGCTTAGTGTTTACCACGCCAACATAGAAAATTTATATGGTGGTAAAGTCAAAAATGAATTATTAAAACAAAATATTTCTTACAAGTTTTACCGGTAAATTGTAGAATATAGAATTACCACATTTTGTGGTTTTACGACACTGACATATATCTAAAGAAACGGATTATCAAACTTCTTTATTATCTTGTTCTTATAAAAAAGGTCTCGAAATAATGAGTCCCTAAAGCAGTTGGGATGTTTCAAGTGTCTTCAACCATTTTTAAGTAGTAAAACTAAAAACCCCAACGAACGAACGAAACGAACAGAAATCTTAGGAATAATTGAATTCCTGATGCAATTCCTATAAATCTAGCATATTGTCTAAATATCTTTTAAACACACAACTTTTAAAACTGGACAGGTACCATTTTTCGAGTTCCCTTTTCATTCCCCATATGATACTGTTTTTTTGTTTTTACCCAGTTTCCCCTTATAAATACCTACATTTTGTAAAATCTTATCCTAAATGCATATTCTCTTAGTCCATCCTCTAGTCTAAATATCTTCCAAACTCAAAAAAAAAAATTTTAAACACGTATATCATATTTTTAATTCCGTTTTCTTTAATACCATTTTCTATATTAAACCAACCCACTTCACCATATTATAAACAGCTAGCTACATTTTGAAAAGTATTTAGCCATTCTCAAAAAATACCCTTTCAAATACAAAATCCAATTTTCTTCACCCTATTTCACCCTATAAATAGAAAATGTTTGAAAAATCCTTCAAATTTATCAAAAATAACAAAATATATTATTTTAAATCGCATTCCATTTTTATTTTTACCCCATTTTACCCTACTAACAGCTACACTTTGATAACTTTTTTTATTTAAAGCCATTCTCAAAATATAAACTTTTAAACATGAAATTTAAATATAGATATAATTTTTCTTAAGGAACTCCATTTCACCCTATTAATAGATTTTTTTTTTTTTGAAAAATCCTCCAAGCATATTTTTTTAAAATAAAAAATGTATTTAGAACCGCATTTAATTTTTTATTTTGTACCCCATTTTACCCTATATTAAGCTAAATTTTGAAAACTATTTTGCCATCAAGCCATCTTCTAAAATAAGCCTTTCAAATAGATTTTTTGATTGGAATTGTGTTTTCTTAGATTACCATAAAATGTTGCTAAACTGCTGAAACGATTTTAACACACAAAACAGAAACCAAAGATTTACTAAAATTTTGACCAATGCATGATTAGAAAATTGCCCCTTCCGCCTAAACGGGGAGAAATAGTCCCCCCTCCCATACGATTTTTTTCTTGTCTTCACCCAACCTACTCAATCTAGATTTTTGGTGCACCTTATACCAATCACCCTGTATACAAAAAAAGAATTTAGCAATCTACACCTAACTGTAAGAAATGTATACCAATAAAAAAGAGGTTTCATTAAGTTTTCTGCCATTCTTATTTTCTGGGACAAACTAATTTCAGAATATTGGTTAAAGTGCATTTTTTAAAATTGCTTCTGATGATTCCATATTTCTGACTGCAATATATTATAAGTAAGATGACTAAAATTCATCATTGTTATATTTTAGAATTGAAGGCAATGTTTAAAGTGGTAGATATAATCACTTGCTATTACATTAAGTATTTAACAATTTAATATAATGAACAGCTGCAGTTAGTTAATTCAAACAATTCAGTACTATTCTTCAATGTTTGTCATAATTATGTATGTCAACATAATCAACGGTCATCAAAGAACCAAAAATTATGTCAAATTATACTGACAGCTGCTGCATTGATGAATATAAAAGTGGGAACACTTGGACAACTTCCACACACCATAGCATGTCAATAAAAATAAATATTAATTTGTTGAATATTTTTAATTGAATTCGAGTCGTAGTTAATCGGCCCTACCAATAATCAAATTTAGTGACGACTTAAATATTTCAGTAAAATGGACCATAATAGAATGGGCTCTAGCCTCTAGCTAATAAATCATTGTATAGTATGACGTTAATATTCAAGTGCACTCTTAATAATGAATCATATATGGAATGGACTTCAAAAAATTAAACATTCCATGAATGGTACATTATTTGGGATCACCAGAATTAAGGTTAATTTCACTGAAATATTTAAGTCGTCGCCAAATTTGATTATTGGTAAGGCCCAATGTGTCATTAGAAAGTGTGTGATATCTTCTTTGAGAAATCCTTCAAAAAATCCTACCAGTTTTCTGCTCTTTTCGTGTTTCTTTTTTTGAATATTAAATAGTCCTTTAATTATGTTTCCTATCAACTGCTGGCAAATATTTAAACAGTAAATTTTAGGGTTTGTTTCACAATGTCTGATATCTTGTTGTTTACAATTTTAAATTCAAATTGAATTTTTAAAGTTTAAATCGAAAAAAAAAATCAAAAAGTTCTAATATAAGTTTTTAATAATCATTGGTAATGAATTTCTCTATAAGTTAAAATTTAAAGACATAATAATTTAAGCTTCTCCTCCAAATTGTTATAAAGACTGCAAACCTAATTCAATTTTGAAATTAATAATGGTCTATTGATGAACAAGACAGAAATCAGTTTACGAAGTGTTAATTTTGGGAGTTCACATTTGTTTTAATATTTTATTTAAGTTTTTTTTTTCTGACATATCTGAAAATCCGAACTTGTATAACGAAGAAACCAATATCGATATTTGACAAGTTGTCTATATGTTTCTTGTATTCACCTCGTAGAATTATTATAGTTAATATTCTTATCTGAGGTATTTTGTATTTGTATCTATTTTTAAAACTTTAACAATCCTCAGATATCATAAAATAGATTGAATAAAAAAAAAAGCATCCACTATCTATGATCGCCGCACGAGCAATATAATAAATATATATACGATCAAGTCTCCCCCTCACATGATATATGTGATCATCTAAAATTAAGCCCCTAAGAGCTGCAAATATCGTTTAGATTACCGAGAGTAACTATAATATAAACGCAAACGAACACCACGATCACATTAAGAGATCATTGATCTGAATCATGTCGAGACCGTCGCGTTGTTGTCGTCCCCGTATAGTCGTCGGTCGTCGTAATCGAAGCTTGTCGTCCATCGAGCTATGGACTTGCAACAACGACCGACCGACGACGTTACATAGGTTAGTTTTGTACATACATACATGTGAATATAATATCAAAAACACTTAATCTACTGTCTACCCACCAATTGAACCAATATTTAAGTGCAAAAGCGCATTTGAAGTACCAACTTCTCCTTAGCGGTGCTTCAAGTCTAATTATTGCTTGGTTTTTTTTTCTCTGTTTTGTTTCGCTTATAGTTTCGAGATCAGCGCAAACATCTCGAATACTCGATATGGCATACGAAGCTGTTGTATGTATGTAGGTATATAGAAGAAAGAAGATAAATAAAGTATATTGTATCTCAAGTATCTAATCTTATGTGGCAATTTATTAAGTTGTTGCACGCGATACAGTAGGAATAGGTCAGTGTCTGCGAATGATGACGCATCAAATATTATACATATAGATACAATATCTATGTTTGCCTACAACTAATATAGACACACACTAAATATTCTGCAAATTGTTTTTTTTTACTTTTTTTATCTTACCTTTTTTATTCACACACATGTTGAGGTGTAATAATGTCCATAAATATTCTGACAAATAATTGTAATCACACTCATTTAGCTATATTCATTTACTTATAGATAGAAAATAGATAAATATAGATATATATATACCTATATAAATGCATTTTGCAGCGGTTAAATAAGTCCCACATATATATAAGTCGTGCAAGATGGTGAGCCAAGGCAAACCGACAGCCATCAGCCCGCGCACTGATGACGGTCAATAGAATTTTGTCGTCGGCCGCCACAAGCAACACCACCACACCGGTCGTCGTCGTCGGTCGTCGTCATTTTTATCTATCTATAAACTATTGCTTATAGTGCAGCACAACGATATGGCTGCTGTTTTTGCTGCTGGCCTGGCTAGAGCTGCTTTGAAAGTTTAATGACCGCCTACAAGGCAATAAGAGAGTTCGCTAGCATTTCAAAGGTTTTTTTATTTTTGTTTTCCTTGCATTTGTTTATTTTTTGTTTTTTCTTACGTATATATATAGATAGTTTATATTATTTTTATGCAACTAATTTTGCACAAGATATAGCTGCGAATGAAATGAGCTGTTAATGGCATAGTGATAGTGAGAAATGAGTAAGAAAATAAAAGATATAGAAAAGTATCTAAAAATGCATAATTTCTTAGCAACTCGTTCCTGATGCGAGGTAAAGAGTTTATCTTTTTTAACTTTCGATTGAAAATACATATTATAAGGGCAAGTTTTGGACTCTTAAAAAAAAATCGAGTTCCATTTAAAAAAATATGACATAATACATAAAGATAGCGGAGACTACAAGAAAATTAGTTATGCAATTCTGTCTGCCAGAGTCTGTGGGTCTTTGACATCAGGTCCATGCTTGACTAATTTAACGAATTTAACGAATTTTGCAATTTGTGATTCTGAAAAAAAATTAAAGAAACTAAAACTATTGACAACCATATATTTCGAGAAACAAAATGCTATGTCACCTAAAAAAAAAATCATCAGAAATGTTGTTCAAGGTTGTTGCCTGTTGTCAGGAATTGGAAAATCATTCAAGAGTATCTCTTGTCATGAAAAAATGTCTCTCATCTAAGCCGTTCGAATTCGGCAGAAAATTGTAGGTCCCCTGAATTTCTGCCAATAACGCACCCAGGAATGGTTGAGAGCTGAACGTCATTAAGCCCTGGTTTTATTTGAGCTGTCGCGCTACCCAATTTATTCATTTGCAGTGAAACCTCAAACATCCCTTGGGCGGACAGACTCTTATCCGTCTTTGGCAGTTTGTCCGTCCAAGGGAAAAAATAAAAAAAATATTTACATACAAGAAACATGATACAAAAACAGTTCACAGCTACAGAAATAAAATTCATTATGAATTCACCACAGAAAACTGTGATTTGTTGGCATGCACCACACACACAATATACAACATGGTCGCAAATTTGTTATTTTCGTTAGTTTTGTTAGTTCGTTTGTCTTTATCGTTCGCATCTATTGTCGTTGTGAACGTTTTTAATGAAATGAGAAGATGGGAAAGTATTTCTGAAAATAAGGGTTAAAATTTACAAATTATGAAACGTTTTTATCCGCCTAAGAGAAATAAATTGATGAAATTGTGTTTGATATTTTTGTCCGCGTCTGGGTAAGGAAGTGTCTGCTTAAGGGATCATAAAATGTATAGAAATTAAATTCAAGATCCACGATCGTGAGAATTCGTCAGGTCAAGGGAATTGTCCGCTTAAGGGATTTGTCCGCAATGGGAGGTTTCACTGTATTTATGCACAACAAAAAAACAATCTCCCCTTTTACGATTATCATCAATTGAAATTTGATATAAAATTAGTATTTTAAAGTCCAATTTATTGAAAAAAAAAACAAAAAAAAACTGATCACCACTTCGAAAAAAAATTACGACAGCTATGAATTTTAATGAAGAATTTTATTTATGAGCAAAGCATTTTCTAAGAAGTTTCATAAATTTGGACCAGAGCTTTTGATATTGTCATCTTTTTTTTTTTTTTTTTTGCAAAAATATTAAGGCAAAAATTATAGCTTTTCTGAAATTCTACACAAACAAGATTATAAGAAACTTTTTTATAAGAGCAATAGATTTTGAGAAAAAAGTACCTACTCGCGTAGATATCGCATACACCAAGGTGGTGTGGAAAAGTGTAAGTACATTAAAACAAACAACTGATATTTTAATGTTTCCACACGTTTTTCTCAAAATATTTTTGGCTTCAATTTTTCCTTGACATTTCTCCAAAAAAAAAAAAAAAACAATGGAATTTCGGCTATGCGAAAAATCGCCCAAAACCTACAAATGAGAAATCGCCCAAAATTATTGGGTGATCTTGCATAATGAAAAAAAGACCCAAAAAAATTAATGCAAGATCGACCAAAAATTAAAATGAATAATCGCCCAATTTTTTTTTGTTTTATTAAAATAATCACAAAACGCAAGATCGCCCAAAATGTAATAATGAAAAATTACCCAAAAACCGATTTGGGCGATTCATCATTTATTTTTGGCGATTTTTCATTTTTGTTTTTTGGATGATTTTTCATAATGAAAAATCGACCAAAATAAAAAATTCTCCACACGGTTATTTTATGTTGGCTCGCAGCAAATGATAAAAAGAAACTTTGCATACACCCAATCTCGCACCTACCCAAAATCCTATAGTGTGCTCAAGCAGGGGGGCAGCATGCCCCCCCATACATATCTCACTGTTTATAGGCCGCCGTAATGCTGGGTGCTAGCACTGTACTAATTTTCCTTCAAATAAAACCTCAACAAATTATTATTATCTTCTATGCCTGCTAAAAATTTGGAACTTATGTCCAATTTAGATTTTGTTCATTTATTACATCTACATCAAAATACATTTGCTGTTTTTTGGGCGATTTTTCATTATGTTTTGGGTATTTTTGGGCTTTCTTACATTTTCCAAGTTCGCCCAAATGTTTTGGGTGATTCTTCATTTACAATTTTGTGCCAAAAAAATTTTGTGTGATTTTTCATTAAAAAAATATAACTGTTTTGGGCGATTTTACATTTATAATTTTTTCATTATGAAAAATGACCAAAATAGTACAAAATGAAGAGTCACCCGCAAATATTATTTTTGGCGATTTCTTATTTTTTTAGGTTTTGGGTGTTTTGTTTTTGGGTGATTTTTCGGATAGCCTGGAAATTCATCTCCCTGAAAACTTTAACCCTGGTTCAAATGTAAGAATCTTTTTATGCCTAACACATTAAAACAGTCCAAAGCTTTTTGCTCAAATTAAGCTTTGTTAAGATTTTTTTGCGCAGATTGGCATTTTTTTGTCTAATTTTTCTGGGTTATACAATTCATAATTATTAATTTTCATGTACTTAATTAACAACATCATTCTGCATTATTATCAATTAGGTTGTAAAATGCTGAATTTTAATAATTATGAATTATCAATGGATATTTGAAAATAAATAATAATTAGTGGTGAATATACTTATTTTTAACTATTCATTATTATTTCATCAAGTAAGCTAATTCAAGTTAGTTTGAGTAATTTAAGCCTAAGAGTACTCAGTCATTTGGGTAAGAGTGCACAATTTGCAACCATTTTGATTCACATTTTCTATAGTCCTTATAGCTGGAAGCAAAAATAAACTTCATACTTAATAAATCGAGATATAAAAATGTAGAAAAGAAGAAAATTGTTCAATTTCTTTCATAATTTTGATCTGAAAACTAAAAACTCATCTAGTTTCTTTAATAATAACACAAGAAAGACAAAACTTTCTCGTAGAAAAGTGTAAAGGATGACTGATTTTTTAATGCATGAAAGAGTCCTATTATAGAAAATTAAAAGTCAACATTTTTTGGGTCCCATAATTTTGGCTAAATTCGCCATTTTGGAAAAAAACTAACTGATCTTTATATCACTCCGAAAATATTGGTTTTAGCGAAAATATGGTTTAGACCAAAGTTGTACGTTGTAAAATCATCTTTTATTTGAATACATATTTGTTTGGGTGTGGGAGATATTTTTGAGGTTACATATATCGTTTCTATTTTCATTAAAAATTTTTTTTTTACTTTTTCGCGTTTTTTAATAAGATTTCGTAAATTTTTCTAAGACCAAGAAATTTCCAAAATCCCTCTTTCGAGGTTATATCGTTTCGATTTTCATTAATTTTTTTTTTACTTTGCGTTTTTCAAAAAGATTTCGTAAATTTTTTTTAAGACCACGAAATTTCCAAAATCCCTCTTTCAGTTTCCACAAAATGGAGATTTTTGTTTGCTATTTATAGATGTGAATTTAATTTTGGTAACGAAGATTCATTTAAATAATCATTTTAATTTCTTTTTCTTTTAATTATAATAAAAAATATTAAGAAACACTGTTAGAAAATTGAAGTTTTTCAGCTTATTTTATTTTGAGTTATATTAGTTGATAAAAATCGATCATAGGGAAAAAAATCATTAACATCACAAATTGGTTGAGAATTTAATTATCTTTAAGTTTTGTCTTGGGTGTTTTTAGCCAAATTAAAAATTGGACGCTTAATTTAAAGAAAAACAAAATATGTCAGAAATTCAAAATGGCGGCTGAAACTGCAAAAAAAATTGATTGAAATTCAAATTTTTTTTTTTGTTAATGGATGAAAATCCCCTTCCATCGATCGATTCGTAAAACAAAATGTTCATATACCTCAGATGTAATTCCATAAGATCCTAAACCTGTAGATTTTAATTCTTCAAACTAAACACTATAGAATATATAGATACCTGCTAAAGAGCCAGAATATGCGTCCTAGTCGTATATATTTTATTTGTTCATTGTTTCTTCCATCAATATAAAAACTAAAAATAGTGTAGGTAATATATAATTAATTAAATGGAATTAAGCACAAAGCCAAATAATACTCATTTGTTTGCGTAAAGATATAGAAATAAATATACATTATATACATATATATGTACGTTTTGGCGTATTATAATGATTGTGTGAGGTAAAATATACAAGAAAGATACTGTTTTTTAATTAATAGAATTTAGGTGCGGTTAAGGAGATTTTCTTTTATTTTTTTTTTTCCTACTCAGTCCCTGTGAATAGCAACCAAACAGGATTGATGATGAAGAATGAAAACTTAATAAATTAAGTACATTTTAGTTACACTCTTGGCCTTGCTGTGGTGTGTGATTGGTAACCCTTTTAGTAATTTTTGTTTCTATTCTTCAATTAAATATTATGTTAAGTGAAGAATTTTAATGAGCAAACGATTTGTCTTTTGTTGTAAGAAAATACAAGAATTAAAAGTAATGGCTAACAAATGTGAAATGTACTGGCTTAATGCCAGGTGTTGTTGGATTTTATGGCTAAGAGGCCATTATCTACATTAAAGTTGGCTCATGGTACGCTATACAACATTACTCGATTGAAGCGAATATTTAGACACACTTATGGTATGCAGTGTTGGAAGTTATATAGGTACCTAATGAAAGATTTTAATTAAGTTTTAAATGATTAAGATAATATAAATTAAACATTAATTTGGGATTTAAATCGTTTCATATTTAACAAAATAAAATGAAAACTTGTAGGACACCCTTTATGTTCAATTTCTTTCTGCCTATATGATGACAATTGGAGCTATTTTTGTTTTGTTGACACAAATTTTTTTTTTTGAATTCAATTTAATTTTTTTTTTTAAATACCTCATTTTGGTGAAAGTATAAAATTATCTACCGAAATTTTCTCTTATTGAAATTCACTTGGAAAAACGCCCACAACTTAGATTTTTGATAACCAAGATTACAGAAGTATCTATTCGTTCATATATTCCTCATGGGACAAAAATGTTTTTACAGTTATAATTAATTCTTTAAACATATCATTTACATATGAATATATCAAACGATTCTGTGAAAATAACATTCGTCTAGACTACTATAGTCCTTCCTGTGGTATATTATAACACACATCATATTTCAAACCAGAATTTTATAATACGCCTACATTGTAACTTCTTGTTTTTTTCAATCATTTAAAATTATTTTTCATTTTGATTAAATTGACTTTGCACATATGTCAAATCATCTCCAGAATTGATTAATTTCCTTCATCGTTTAGAGATACCTACTCAGACTGTGACCAAATTTGTGTCAAATGCAAAAATTTCCCATAAAATCAATCAACTAAAATCAAATATAATATGCAATAAATAAAGTCAAGTTATATTTTTTTTACAATTTATAAAAAAAAGAGTCTCTTGAAGACAATATGAAAAATTTATATTATGTTGTGGGTGCAAATACTCAATAAATCTCAATAATACAGACGAAGTAATTCTATATTCATTATTATTATCTTTATTTTTTTTTTTTGTATCTTAAACATTGTGTCTGACCTTAAAAAGATTATTCAACTGCTTGGCGCAGTAAAATATATATCTGTGTATGTTTGAACATTATATGAATATTAAAATAAAAAATAAATAATAATAACAAGCCTATACCATGGATAACTCGTACATATCTCATATGACAAGTCAAGAGTTCCATTTTATTTTATTTTTTCTAAGAGGGTGCACTGAAATTTAAATAAAGTTTCTTTCTTTTTCATTAAATAAAAATTTTGTTAAAATAAAATAGTAATTTATTTTGGTAATTTTGTATGCAACTATATAAGTCTGTTCCTTTACTGTCCAAAACTGTGAATTTTTACGAATTTCAATCAAAAGTACCTATGTCAAATGTCATATATAAAAAAAATTAAAATGTGTAGAAATTCACAGCAATGCACAAAAGTTTCAAAGTAAAGGAACACGCCTCATTATTCAATCAGAAATTTCATTTACACAGCAAGAATATTAATACAAAAAAGACACACAAATTTTAACAATTCAGTTAAATTTTGTCTTGTATCCTGTCTAATAAAAGCAGCATAACTGCATCTAAATCTTAAATCAAACATCTCACGAAATGTCGAATTTGTCCATGCACTGAACTTAAGTCCTATGATCAAATTTTAATTATAATATTATGTCCCAGTTAATGAGACATTATAATGAGTTTATATTACAGACTACTAGATTTTTGTTCTACCTCAACGGCACATGATTAAACCCGTTGAGGTGGGACAAAAATCTATTTTGGTTTTGAATTGGTACAATAGTCTCTCATTTAGTTTTTGATTTCTAGTGATATTACATCCTGATTGATTAGAGGTCCATACTTTATTATGGTTCTGTCCCACTGAATTGGGACAAATGATTTGCCTCAAAAGTCCATACTTAAATTGTATTTTGTCCCACTGAACTGGGACTGGGACTTTTTTTGAAATTTTGATCTTGAATCTTATAATCCTTGTACCAAATTTAATTTAATATAATTGTATTATAGGTTCCAATATATTGTTTTTAATATAATTACCTATGTAAAAAACGTCTTATTGGCATACACAAAATAGATGTGTCTAAAATAAATGCTTTTTGCATATATGTAAATATTATGTGCCTATGAAAATAAGACAAACAAATTTCAACAAAGCAAAATTTTGATGATGAGGTACCTCTTTTATCTCTTCATAAAATTACACCTAATTCGGACAAAGGGCTAAAGCGTTTAAGAAGCGTGATAACGTAAAAATATATCACAAAAACTTTCAATTTTTGTTCGTTAAAAAAAATACAAAGATACAAATTGTAGCTTTTTCAATTCTAAACGAAAAATATTATGATATTTTTCTACGTACATAACTAGATCAATAGATTTTTGGGAAAACTTGCAGAAAACTTAACAATATCTGTTTTTTGTTTTAATGAACTATACGGAGTACTGTTTGCGTTAGTTTACGTTTTACTTAAAATCAATTGTTCTCACCAAAGATTTTTCTGACCTTTTTTTGGTAGAATTTCATAAGCTACAATTTTTGTCTTGACAGAAAACTAATAGTTTTCGAACATATTAAAAAAAAAAACTGAATGTTGTGAAAAACACACTAACAAAGAAGCTGGTCCGAATTAAGGAAACTTTTTAGGAAATTATCAACACATTTTTAAAAATAACGCTTTTAACCAAAATTCATATTTGATCGACTTTTATTGAAGTGAAGGTATAATAAAAAAAAAACACTAGCGAAGGAGCTAGACATAAACAAAATTCAAGCAATTTTGCAAACACGATGATGCTTTTTTTCAGTTTCAACAAAACAATAAATGAAAAAAATAAGGTTGTCGATTATTAATGCGATATATTTGACTTTAACCAATAAAATTGATAAATCGGTATTATACTGTGAATAGTTTACGATAGAAGACGGAATAAAAATGGCACGGCTTTAATTGGTTTAATTTCTTAACTCTAAGCTTTTCTACAAAACTCTAAAGAATATACAGTATACACTTATAAGTTCCTTCTCCTGGAAAATTTGTAAAAATAGATTTGAAATTAAACTTTCAAAAAGATAAATCCAAATAAATAGTGCTTAGTGTTCTACTTGTCCGATTCCTTTCAGTACAATATTTTATAGAATTTGTTTGTATTATAAAAACATTTAAATAAACCTGCAAAATTGCTACACATAATAATCCAAATTAATATTTCTTTGGAGCCACCCTGTTAAGTTGAACATCAAGTGTAAAAAGAAGATAAAAAAAGTAAAAATAAATTATTATTAAATATCCAAGAAAGGAAAACCAACAACTAAAAAAAAAAAAATTAACCTTAAGATACATTTATATAATTCGAGACTTTTGTTACTATTATTTTTTTTATATCATTAGCTGTATGATGGTGGTGACGATGATGAGTGATTTTCTGAGAGAAGAAAAAAATGCAAAAAAAAATAAATAAGAAGAAAAGCGTTAACGCTTTATAAACAGACATAATTCTGGGTCAATGCCGCCCTCTCTGATGCAGTGCAATAAGCAGTTTAATACAGATTCATATTCTCGTATACATAAAAATATTATCTCAGCTCCCACCTCGCTTAATTAAGATTGGAATTATTTTTTTTTGTATTTCTCTGTGCTGTAGTTAAATGAACGATACTTATTTATTTAATTTTTTTAAGATTATAATTGTAATAAAAAAAATTAAATAAAACCTAAAACCAATTCAGAAATATTTAATGTAGTTTAATTTTTGATGATTTAATTGATGTCATGTGAGTTTCAATTTAAAACAAAAATAAAAATAAATAAGATTGACAGTAGGCACTGTAATCAAAAATGATTTATTTATTTTTTGGGGCAAGAAGATTTACGTCATATGGAATATAATTATTAAATTTAAGAAAATCATGCTGATTATGGAATTCGAAATAATTTACTTCTGACGATTTTTAATATTTTTTTGTAAGCGTTATTTTTATTTTTATTTATTGCTTTTGATCAAAAATACATCTGGTCCAAATATTATAAATGGTCTGCGGCAATATAGATTCGGTAATCGTGAAAATGGCAAAAATGAGTCTGACTCTCACGCTGCGCCGTTCGCCGGATTCAGTATTCACATTGCTTTGTATCTTATTTGTACTAATCAAAAATACAATGGGTGCTTTTTTTTTTGCATATTTAAAGCTTTAAAAATCTGTTAGGTGTACAAGAATTAATCCTTTGAATTTGGTAACTTAGAAGACTTTGTGTCGCCTAAGTATACATTCTTCAATTTTTTTTTATTCGGGAATAACTTAATCCTTCAATTGCATACTTTTATATAGTTCTATCATCGCATCTATAAAAAAGACATAGAGAAAGAGAGAGAGAAAGCAATCGTCGAGCCAAAATTCGTTTAATCGTTTTAATCTTACGTGGTATTGGCTCGCAAACGACTACAGATGGCTCGTTAGATGTGACAGATCGCACGCTGTTCATCCATAAAACGCTTCATATGGGATCCTAACTTGACTCATCGCTCCCACGCATGGCTACCATTTGGAAGCAAGACTGTTTCTTAATTTGCTCAACTTAATTTTCCACCCTTTACCAGTGCTAAAAAAAGGTTACGTATACGCCACCGTTCACTTTTTTTTAGTTAAAACAAAATTAAAAACTAGTCAAAAGAATATCTCCTTGGGGTTTTGTTCTTTTAAGTCAAATAAATAATGTTCTTAATTTTTTTCTTTTTGAGCATCACATTATTTATAAGTTGCTGATATGTATGTACATATGTAACCTCCTATATAATAATTTAAGTTTTTATTTTCTAACGTTAAGATTTGGCCTATTCTTTATAAATATCCGACACGAACTTGACTTGAGTTCGTAACCATTATTAGTTTAAAATCATAAGCCTTATGTACAAACATATGTATGTAGGTGTACACGATTTTGTTTGTTCTCTTCTTTGTTAACAATATTTCTAAGCGGCTTACTTAGCGTTGTAATTATTTCTTAGTTTCCAGTTATTTTTTTTTTTATTTGATTAAATTGTGTTTGAGTTATAATAACATTTTTATTAGCATTATTCATTATATTGTCTTATACTTATGTTTATCTTCTTCTTTTTTTTTCTTTACAGGTAAGTGCTAATCAATTGAACTAATGAAAAAAAATTGTAAGCATATGCGGCTTAAGGTTTTAATTAAATTAATGACTTTTTTGAAGATGTTAATTCTTCTTTACATGTTGTAACAAATAATATTTCGAGTTTTACCTTTGTTTATCTAGTTAATTTTTTGTTTGTTACAAAAAATTACTAGAAGACCCGTGGTGGCGTTGCTTCACTTAAAAAAAAAAAAAAAAAAAAACAAAACATCCAAAGAGGTGGAAAGTAAAATATAGCTCGCAAATCATAAAATACGGATCTTCTAAACTCATTTCCGATCTCTTAACGAGTCTTAAAAAATAAAGTTAGCAAATGATAAAAAGTGTGAACCATAAAAATGTTTAGTTCGCTTACGAAGAAACTTGATTTTTTTTCTGTAGGTATTTTAAAATAATGTGAACAGTAAAAATACGTTTCGTTATCTCCTTGATTTTATTTAAAAATTCCACCCACTTCCACGCCCCTTAATGATAACCTAAATGCAAACAAAAATTAGAAAATACAAAAATCTTTAATATTTAAATCTTGTTAAAAATTGAAATTAAGAATTTTGTTTATTCCTCCATTTTTCACGCCCCTTTAAGTAAATGAAACTAACTCTTAAACAAAAACAGTTACAAATTGGTGATTTTCTTTTCTAGTTCAGAGCTGAGCATCTGAGTAGAGTCTGGGCGAACAGAGTAAAGTTCTGAGCAGAGTATGTGCAGAGCTCTCTGATTTAATTAATGAAACAACTTGAGCAGTGAACTGTCATGACATAAAAAACACAAATTTGAAGTTCTGAACGATCAGAGCTAAAAAAGAAACACAATTATTTTTTTGACAGTTCAGGCCCTGTCTGAAATAAAAAAAAAGAAAACCGCCTTTTGTTAACTCACTTTCGGTGACTTAATAAAACATTTAATTTTAAAATCCGCCCATTAAACGCCCACTTATTGTTTACGTAAAATAATGGCTAAGATCGAAGTTTAGTATCCACGTTAATCTATCCGATTACTTTACCTCTCATAATTTTGTAATATTTTAATTCTATTCAAAATTAAATTAATGTAACTTCCACCCACATTTACGCCATTTTTCTATTTGAGAAAATTTCGCTTACTGTTAAAGAAAAAGTGTTATAGACTTACAATTTTGCAAACGTTATGTAGGTTAAAAAT
Organism: Epistrophe grossulariae; assembly: GCA_929447395.1. Classification (NCBI taxonomy): domain Eukaryota; kingdom Metazoa; phylum Arthropoda; class Insecta; order Diptera; family Syrphidae; genus Epistrophe; species Epistrophe grossulariae. The sequence continues at coordinate 118,382,029 of OV839567.1, read as the reverse complement.
GTTAATATAAAATTTTTAAAATCCGCCCACTAAACCCCCATTTTTATTTTTTTTTTGGTTAAAATTCTTAAAAAATGCTTCGTTAACTATCCATCCACTGGTTTATTGAAATACCCCCTGTCAGTAATTGAAATTATTTATTTTTTACATAATTTTCAATAATTGCTATGATTTTCACTTAAATTACGGGATGACACAAAGGTGACAAATTGACTCCCAGGCTAAGTTTGAACTAATTTGATTAATAGGTTAAAGGAGACTGACCTTTCATACTTGATGGAAAGATATCGTGACTAGACTTAATTCTAGTGGGAACAATTCAAAAAGTTCAAATTGGTTTTGGTCCTTTAAGTGTGCCATGTGTCATTAGTTCGAGCATTTTAACAAGTTCATACCCTGAATGAAGTGTACCTATGTACATACATATATCGTCGAAAAAGAAATTTAAATTTCTTTACACCATAGAAGAATGTCCCTAAAAAATCGTTTCAAACAAAGTTCATTCGTCAACTGGGATTCGGAGAAAGCTATTCATCATAACTAGTTGCTTAGACAGAGGTAATTGTTTTACTGAATATTTTTTTTATTTTTTTCTTAGAAGGGCATTACCAACTTTTTCATTTCTCTCGCTTGACTAGTTGCCACTTGCGCTTTAATATTCAAATAGTTTCTATAATATGAAACTCTATATCTCACGTAAATAGAGCTTGTTTTCCCATCAAATAATGTTGCATTTGATTGAAAAAAAAAAAAAAAATACAACAAAAATAATTCAATGAGATATTTATTTTCTCAAAAAATATGCACTTCTATCTACCCTACCTATCAATCTTATATAGAAATAATAAATAAAACACAAAATTGTACGAATACTCGTGACTGAAATAATAGCACACATCATATATTTTTTTTTAAATATTCAATCAAGGGGAATTTCACCCGATTGAATTGTCTGAAACGTTTAATTTAATTTTAGCTGGGATTTTCACTCGACCAACTTAAGTCATAATCGATTAGCATGTGAATTGCAATTTAGTATAATTAAATTGGATTTCCATAATCAAAGGAAAAACTTAAGACGAATAAAAAAAAAATTTATTAAAAAATGGATAAAATAGAGATAGATACGTGTTCTGCACACCATTTTCACATACACTGCACCTTTTTGCTTACCCTACCAATTAATTTACTCTCTCGTTGTGTACGTATGTGTGAATGTATCGGTTTATGAAAAAGATAAAAGTCCACATGCTTATTCGTCATCGTTGTTGTCGTCCGTCGCTTTTCAGTTTTTTTTTTTTTTTTTTTTTTTGTATCTATTGCATGCAACTATAAAGTTGAATGAACTGAACTCGGTACTTACCGTCGATTATTATGTCACACAGATACTCTAATGCAACTCCATACTCATTCAATCACTTAAATATACACCATGTGCGTTTCTAATAAATTTTGCCATATTCGCTATCAAATATTATAATTGCTCATCGCAACAATAGCCCCACAGACATAAAGAAATATCACCACAGCAGCAACAATTATTGTTAGAAATTAAAAAAAAAATATATATATATAGATACATCCACGCATTCGTCAGATTGGAAATAAAAAAAAAAATTTAAAAAAAAAGTATTTGTTTATCTCTAATTAATATCCGAAAAAAAAGTCTACGTTGCTTGTTACTAGCTATAGAAGTGGTATATTTGCTATTTGTATCTTTTGTTAACTATCTATAGATAGATAGATGTATTTGGCACTATCTATTGTAATTCTCTTTAATTGATGTGTACACCCAATGCCATTTGATTAGGATCTATTTGTTTTTTGAAGTTTTACGATGTCAGTATAGTGAACGTGATTTGTTTAGACTGATAAATCTTATTGAATATAGGGATACAATCAGGGTTCGCCGGAAGAACTACACTACAATTTCTACATCATTAACTACGCGTATATAAACTATAATAAACTACATCCTTATTTACTACAAATTTTTACGTTTGCTATACATGCATAGTAAATCTAGAGAAATAAGAAAATTTCAATAAAAAAATTGAACATTTCAACTCAAAACTTCAAACTTCAAAATGACAGCTGACAAATCATTTGACATTTTGAAACTACGTTTGCTACAATTTGTTTCATTAACTACATTTAACTACATAAACTAAGTAGCAAATGTAAAAAATTTAGTTTATTTCAAAAAGTGGCAGTTCCAAGTAATTTTATTGGGAAAAAGCAAAAATAAGTTGATAAAAAATAGACATATGTACATATCAACGATTTTGCAACAAATTAAAAAAAATATTAAATTTTAAAATACAGTAACCCCTATCAAGTGACATAGAGTGTATTTCAAAAAACCAATTGGTATGGATCTTGTTGAGCTCGTGGAGGAGTCATATTATATAGTAGATATACCTGAAGGCGGCCTAACTTCTGTTGCTGTTGCTGCTGCTATTGCAGTTGCCGCTGCATTAGAAACGACATCGCATATTGAACGGCAGTGGCAGCGGCGGTGGTACACACATACATTTGTATATTATGCGGTTTCAATGAACCGCATGACGGCAAGAGGCTTATTTTTATGAGCTAAAGATCTATGCCAAAAGTCAACGAACGAACGAACGATTGAAAATGTTTGAAAAACTGCATATGCCTGATGTTGGTTGCGCCGCGCCGCAATGAGGTAGGTACTAAGTATATAATATATACCTACAACGACGCGTGACAGGGAGACTTGATTTAGTTTTGTTTTTTTTTTTTTTATCAATCAAATTTTTTTTTTTTTATTTTCTATGATTGATGTGGATTTTTTTTTTTTTTTTTTTTGTGACCTTAGAGTTTCGTGGTCTGGGACACTTTTGAGGTTGAAAGTAATGTGATGAGACTTAATAATATTAAAAAAATCATTCGGATGGCAGTAATTAAAAAGCGTCCTCGTTTCTGCTTGATGGCACGATTATTTTATTATTTTTTTTAACTACTCTCTGCGGTGTACCATAATATATAAGTACGTGCCTGATGTATTTAGTTTTAATAGACAATAAGTCGCACACGCTCTCAAACCAATGTAATTTAAGTCAATTTTAAAGTGAATTATGATAATTTTTGAGATGATCTTCAAATGATCACTGTTTAATAGAGTCTCTTTGTCTATCAAGTAGATATGTGTAGACAGTTTTACTTCATTCAAAAATTCAAATTTAAAAAAAAAGATGCGTGTTCAATTCAACAAGATGGTTTGACAACCTTAAAAATTCCAAAATATTCATTTTATTTCGTCTAAACTTTGAAAAATGCTGCCAAAAAATTGAAAATGTCTTGCTTAAGTATATTTCTCAGTTAATTTAATATGTGTTTTGAGCCTGGCAATGCTAAATTGGATATGCATACTGATTGCATACTTTAAAGTGTGCGATCAAGCCATACTCTGGTAAAAAAAAATTTGTTTTCTATACATATACCTACTTAGAGATGATGGCCCTATTAGTACGATTGTCAGTTACCAATATGATATTTGACGATCGTCAACATAAATTGAAATTTTTTGCGTTATCTAAATTTAATTGGTATTATGGATATCAATCCATAAAATTTGTTGACAAACTTTGAAATTCAAGCAGACTGAAATCTGTTTTTAAAACTTCTATTGAAAAAAACTTGCTATTTTCTATCACTGTCAGAAAAATTTGTATTTATAAAATTTTTAGTCAATTACAAATTCTAATTATTTGATAGATATTTTAACAAGTCTTCTTAAGAAATTAAACATTTTTTAGCAACAAAGAGAATTAATTAATTGATTGGCCATGATAACACCAAAATTTCTATCAATAGATTCGTTCTATTGTTTATCAATTTATTAAGTTTTTGAAACTTCATATTATATAGGGGCCAGTGAAAACCACTGGCACTGTGCCAAACAAATTCTTTTCTACCGTTTTAAACCTTCAAGTGGCAATCCACAGTAAAATTAGTCCAGAAACGTTGAAAAATGGAACAAAACTCATATGATTTGTTTCGATTTTCATTGTTTCTCGACCAATTTTATCGATGCAAGAGTTACAGAATGTAGGCTTAGAATTCATTTAAAAAAATGTTATGTCCGAGAGATGGGTGACAAAATTTATATACATATGTAGTAAAAAACAAGCAAACACATTCAATTTTTTTTTTATCAATAAATAAGAAATAATTTTCAAATAGCCCCAAAACTATAGAAAGTTTTTGTAATTTGTTCGTTTTCAAAATCCTGAAACTATGCAACGTTTTTTATGTTTGAAAAAAATAAGATTATCAGTGTATTTATTTATTTCACAGAAATTGTTATAATATTTTCTTTCTATAGCAAAACTTTTATTTTCCTAAAACTATGCAATATTTATTTAATTTATATTAATTTTTGAAATACATATTATCAGCCCTATTAATAAAAATACACCATCCGCTCGTAAATACACGTTTTACCTAACACATGGATAGTGGACTTACCCGTTTGATAAAATAAAAAATTAATAAATTTATTATATCTTCATTTTATCTGTTCACTGAATAACACCGAAATGTAGGCAGCACTTCCCTCAATTGTACTCAGTATTCAAGTACTTCTTTCATTTTTGAAAGCTATCTGGGTGATTTTCTGCCAACTGTGATTTTTTAAATTAAAATTTTGCTAAAATTAAAAGTCATTGAAAATTAATTTTTTTTTATGTTATTTGTCTTTAAATAGACATGGTATTACCTAAATCTGTAAGAGCATTTTACTACAACTTTTAAGAAACAAAAAATATCGTAAAAAGTACTAAATCTCGAAGGCATGATGCTGACACTGATTTTTTATTTTTGAATTTTTAAACGTTTTTATTCATTTTGACAATATTTAACTGTCAAAGTGCCTAAAGCTAGCTATGCAACATAATGTATACAACATTTCTTTTTCAATACTGGTTAAAATTATAACGATGTTGTAATGACATTATCCTTTTGTAAAATTGTTTAAAGTTTTCTTTAATGTCTGTTTTTAATAAGATTAAATGTATTATGTAAGATCTTAATCATTCTACGGCCAAAAACTATGCAATATTTCATCAGTGTGCCATGTAGTCCTTATGACTATTTTTAAAAGGCTCCTTCGGATAATTAATAATTAATTAATTATTATAAATTATTAATTAATAATATAAATATTAATAATAAATTATTAATTAATAATATAAATAAATATTCAAAAATAGTTATATACTTTACGAAAAGTTGATATGATCTTTACTTCAAAAGTTGAAAAGCATTTCGACCAGTAATCCTGAATTAGGTAGGTCGAACCTTCTAAGATGCAATTTTCTGTCATCTTTGCCGACACTTATCTCAGCAAGAAGAAAATGTGGAATTTTTTTTTTTTTCAAATTTAGACACCTAGAATAAATATTCCCCTCTGTCTAACCAAAACTGACAGTTATAAAACAGTAATTTCTTGATATACATATGTACATAATATGTACCTACTTGAGTTTGAGTTCGAAGACCCGACAATAGGAAAAGTTTTTTTTTTAAATAAATTGTCTAGACTGATCTTACACAACCACTTTAAATCCAACTATAATCTCTGTCTAAACCAATATAGAAACACCCGATTTTATAACCAACAATATTTCAATGACAAAACGTCGCTCCAAGACCAATAAAGTATATAGTGTGTAAGACAACTTCTTAAGTTGCAGGAAAATTGAAAATCGACAAATCACTAGTTAGGTATATCTAATCGTGTATATTGCATGAATTTTATTTTTTTTATTAATTTTTTTTTAACTTAACTTAACTTAACAAACTCCAAAATCTTATCGACAAATCATATATAGGAAATAATATATCCACGCCAACGCAATGAATAAAATATATAATTTTACACAAAATCATTCGATACGATAGAAATCGAAGCTAAAACCAAAAAATGTAAAAAAAAAAAAAAAAAAAACAGGGCAGTCAGCAGCAACAACACTCAACAACAATCCTATACCTATTCTCGCTACCTATATATTATTTGATTCACATTCGAAAAATTGCAATCGTGTTCGCTGCTGCTTTTTGGCGTTGATTTGTGGTTAGCCTCTTAGATTTTTGGCTGACTTTTAGTGGCACTTTGTCAGACATCGTCATCGTCGTTTTCGTCGTCACCTCCAGAGACGAAGTACAGTGGGACAGTCCACTTGAAAATCTGGAAAAACAATTTGTAATAATTTTAATACTTGTATAATAAATAAATTGTTTTATAAATTTCTCGAAATACAATAAACCTTTTTGCTATAAAAAACAGACATAAAATACTAGCTGATCCGTTCTCGCATTTCTTTGTGAAATTATCATTTAATTGTTTTCAAAATTATGGATTTTGGTAGATATCCTTCATTAAATATTCACAAAAAAAAAATGTAAGAAAAATAAATTTTCTGCCGACCAAACATTGATTAATTAAGAACACCCTAAAAATACTTTCGTGAAAATAAGGAATATCACCCAATTTATTTTACGTAAAATTGTTTTCCGAAATTATAGAGGAACACATTTTTTTTCAAATGATTTGTCTTAATATTATTGCTTAAATAACAATGAGAAGTAGTAAAGTGATCAATTTATTATTAAAGTGCCTAAAGGTATGCAACATTATGTCTTATATTTTCCTATGATTATATTTATTCAATTTTAAATGATGTGAATTAATATAAAACAATTTAGGCCCGTTTGCTTATACTACACATAACGATTTAAGTTGAACTTAAATTCTTAAGTGGTACTTTTTCCATGTCATAAAGTGATACTTAAGAAATTAAGTTCAACTTAAATCGTTATGTGTAGTATCAGCAAACGTCCCTTAGTGATATTTGTTCAGTTCAAATCACTGATCTTTATTTTATTGAAAAATTAAAATCAATAGAATTGACGTAAGACAAAAAAGAGGTGTTTTTGTGGGTGGACAGCAATTTAACGTAAATTTTTAATTAAATTAAAATATGAACATAAAATAGAAAATAAGTAAAACTTCAAAAAGTAGGAGTATCGTTGTTCAATATTCATATCGTAAGGCGTGTCAGTGGGCGTTTATATGTTTTTTTTTTTTTTAATAAATTAAGTTTTCTACTTTTATCATTACATTAATGTCTCGCGTTTTATGTCATTATATCCCATTGTTCACTGCCAACCGCCACTTTTGCTATTCAGTGTCGCAGTTTTTAACGCTGTGTCACAAGCTTGTTTGTATATATTTATACATATATATTTTCCTTGTGAATTTTCTTTTTCCTATGTAGGCTTCGGAAAGCCCCAAACTATGACGATGCCATACACTACACAAACATGCAACTGCACAAATACAACCCGCTCTCTAGCCAACACCAAACAAACCAACAACGAGTCCGACAATCTAATGTCAGATAGTTTTGCGGTCGCTAACCTATGCATCCGATGAATGCAAATTTGTAGATACGAAAAGTTTTTTTTTTTTTTTGTTCCGCGAGGAAAAGAAAATAAAATTTGTCAGATGAGTTTTTTTTTTTTTTCATTTTGTCTAAATCTAAATTTACATAAATAGCCACAGTAAAAAAAAAAGTATATATGTAGGTACACTGGCGAAATAGAGGATATATCTCATTCAAATGGAAATTATTGGCGGGAAAATTAGTATTAATTATATTCTGTATATGAGAATGCAACAATGAGTGGCAGCACACTTCACGGATGATGAATTTATGTATACATATTTGTATGGCAACACGCGCAGTTTGTAGTTTTTTTGTTTGTCTTCTTTTGTCAGATGGTTTTTATTTTTCTATTGTGGTCTTTAAGAATTTTTAATAAATTAATTAATTGGCGCCACTACAATATTTCTACCGATGTTTTTTTTCTAGATTTTCATACAAGTTATTTTTACATCAAATTATAAATTTCTTACCCCGAGTAATTGAAAACCATGACCACTCTCAATGCTCGATAGCCAAACTGCACGCCTCAAACGAAAATGAGTCTCGATTAAAGTGAATTTTTAGAAAAAAATAAGAAAACTAATTTATGAATGCTTGTATATACTCACGAGTTACTCAAAACTCCCATGCTCGTGAGTGAGACATGTGTTATATGCTATGCTCTCTTTTAAATTTTGCACATGAGAGATAATTTTCTTCTTTTAAATTTGCTTTCACCCACACACGTTTATGAGTTTTTGCAAACTACTCACGCTCGTGAGTAAAATATGAGCTGAAATCTTTTTTAATGAGCACTCACTCATGAATAAAATGTTCACCCCCATTACACAATGCGCTGCAGAGCGAATAAGACTCAATTTTGACATTTCGATAGGAGTAAAAATGTTAAAATTGAGTCAGACCTCCCTCCGCAGTATTCAGTAATCGGGGCGATTAATAAAATTATTGCTTTTTTTCATCTCTTTTTATTCCATCAAGTCACGGTGATTATACCAATGCTAGCCACAGTTAGTTTTCCTTCAAAAACTCAAATTTAAAATTAAATAACTTGAGTCAAAGTTTGGCGTGTCTTATTTCTGTGAGACATGAGCTCTATGACGAGAATTGAAAGTGTTTATAAATAACTCCTTGAAGTTGACAGTCAACGTAAAGTAAAGCACAATCTGACAAATAGTGTCTCTGAATATTTTAGACCTAAACACAAATATTTAAAATGTCATATCATTTTTTTCACAAATTGTATAAAAAATTCAAATTCGTATGCCATCATCAATGACATTTGCCATTCTATTCACGTGTTGTCTACCAAGTTATTCATTGAACCTGAACCACCTTTCTCTATCTCGTTTAAGCTTAAAAAGTTCAAAAATATATACAACACTCATCCATTCATATATATACAACTAACTTGATGATAAAAAAAATAATGTCACTCCTTACAAAACAAACAGAGCTTGTGTATGTGTATAATGTATATGCGATGACAGTGTAGTGAAACTTTTTCGTAAATTTCGCTGACATGAGTCAGGACATGTGTGGTCAAAATAAATAATTGCTTACCATGCGAATAAATCCACCAAAACACCTGAACGGGAGTACAACTTACTCCCACCGCCGCCGTTTAATATACGTTTTACCTTCCCCATAAAAAAAACCCATATACTCGTATAATATCTAGACAAAGAAGATTGAACAGAAAAATATTTATATCCCCAGTACAGTGACCTGTGATCATTGGTTAGGTTAACTTTATCAACCTGTCATAACCAAACCACTCTTCCACCCTCACCGTCAGTCATCGTCGCATAAACTTGACCTGCTCGGCCTTTTTTCCATTCTTTCCATCACTGCCATCATTATCTTATTATTTTTGAACTGAATTTTCTCTCTGGCTTTATTAAGAAGGTATAACGTGGCAGCAACATCAGCAGCAGGGCAATGGCAAATAATGTTTTAACTTTTCAAAATAAGTTTTTTTTATATTTTTTGTTTTATTTTTACGTTTCGTTGGGATGAGAAGAAAAAATCCCACATAAATATTTGAAATACCTTTGGAAATCTTTTGAGAGCCTTTCAAGGGTGTATATATGTATATACCTAGTTATTGCTTGCCTCGCGTAAGAAAGGTACATGGTTTTATTTTGCCAGACAAAACGAAAGACCAAAACACTTTAAAGCTTTTATACCACACTCGCTCTCTATAGAGAAGTGTGACATGAAAAATCCCTTAACTTCATTTTGGTGTTTAGTCTTTCCCAGGGTATACCTTACCTACTTTACATATGTATACAAGACAACCTGGCAAGCAGTCACCAGGCAGGCAGACAACACACGTCCTTTAGTGTCGTCAATCCATTAAGATGATAACTTTAAACAAAAATATTTTCTTTCTTTCGTTCGTGCTATGTAGTTTAAAAGACAAGCAAGCACAGGCACAGCTCCAGTATCTGGATCTTGAAAAGTTCGTATACCTATATTTTCTCAAAGATTTCCATTAAAATTTCATAAACCAAGGACAAAAGTTTTTTTTTTTTATTTTTTAAAGTTAGAGAGTTTGAATCCTTCTCTTTTGTTATGCAGGCCTTGGGCTTAGTTATATATCTCTCTCTATATTTCTATAATAAGTATAGCACGATTGTGGGCTTTTGTTGCTGAAAAATATTAAGATTGAAAATTGTGTTTTCCAAGTATATCTTGCGTTTTTTTGTTTGTAAAATTTTATCCAGGTCTTGAAGGTTTCAAAGAAAGCCAGATTTAAATTTAGTATAGTTTAAAGAGAGATAAGGTAAATAATGTTTCCAGAAGCTTATGTTGAAAATCTGAAGTAAGCTTTTAGAGTTCAATGGCTTTAAAAATATTTATCTATAAAATATCCAATAACAGTAAGAGTATTAGTACGAAAGAGGAAATGATTTGTTTAATAAATGGCATGTTACTTTTGGAGCCTTTTATAGAAAAAGGCAGTTTAATAATGATAAAATTTGTATTTTAAGAACTTGGAGTCTATCTAAAGGATTAATATGTCAATACTAGGATATGAAACGACCTAACACGATCCTTGGATATAAATATCTCCATCTATCAACCGTCGAGAGATATCAGAGTTTACAATCAAGGGTTAGTTAAGAATAACCTTCAAATTCAACTCTTTCAGTTTGATTAGAAGTAAAAAAAAGTAAGTATGGAATAGAGCTAAAGTTTTACAAAATAAAGGTCTCCAAAGTGTCTTCATAATTTACCTGTCGAAAACATATTCAATATCTCCAAATACAATTACTCCAAATTGGTTTGAAGCAAAAACGAGATATTAGCTACAGCTCTAAAACAAGAGGCCTCAATATGTCTTAATGTGTATCAAAATTTGGGTCTTCAAGTTGACTACATGATCCAACCATAGAAAATAGATTCAATACCTCCAAATTAATTTTCTCCAGATTGGTAAAAATCAAAAACGAGATATTTATTAGCCTGAGCTGGAATTCAAAGACCCTCAAAATACCCAAATGATAATCAAAATGAAGGTATCAAATAAATCAAAACTACTCATATAAAAGATATCTCCACTTCGAGTTTATAACTTAATAATAAGTTTACGACAAGAAGTGGCGATTAAAGGCCCTCAGTGTCTCTTTTTCCTAATAAATATCAGAAGAGCAGCCAATTCGACGTCCTGACTTTGCCTTTTATGGTTATTAAAATAAAGGTAGAAAAGAAATCTAGACGATCCATAGAAAAGAGAATCAATATCTTATTTTACATTGTTTTGAAGCAAAAACGAGGTATAAGCTTGAGCTGGCAATCAAAAAATTTAAATGTGTCTAAATGTATATAAAAAATTATGGTCTTTAAGTTGTCTACGTGATCCACCTTTGGGAAAGAAAGTCAATATCTCTAAGTGCAATTTCTCCAGATTAATTAGAAGCAAAAACGAGATATAAGCCCGAGCTGAAAGTTTACGAGATAAATAGTACCCAAACGATAATCTAAACGAAAGTATTCAAATTACGTTTAGAAAAAAACTCAATATCTTGAATTTCAAGTCCACCAGATCATTTTTAATAAAAAAAAGGTTATTTCACAGAGCTGGTGATTAAAAGGCTTCAGTGCATTCTTTCCGTATATAATGTCAAGTACCGCCAATTCAAGGGCCTAGTTTTGCCCTTTTTAGTTAATAAGATTTCCCTGAATAGATTAGAACCAAAAACCAGATATTTACTCGAGATGGAATTGAAAGAGATATAGGTACCAATGAGTGTTTTGTCCTTATATCAAAAGATCTAATGCAATTTCGACATATAAATCACAATGAATGTTTTAAAGAGAAACAAACACAGATTTTGTTTGATAAATTTTTAAACAAGAATCCAGCTCGAGGGATCATTTTATTAAAAAAAAAAAAAAAAACAAACTTCGCCTCTAACTTAAAATACATCATTTTTATCTGATTTCATTGTCAATCTCGATACCTTATCAACTTTTAAACGAAATATTACTCACCATCCACAACATCGCTGTCATAAAAACTTCCCACAAACATAATTTTTCCTACATCACGACTCGTTCGCAAAAAAGAAAAAAACATATTGAGTCATTCCCACCCACTTACCATAATGTAATGCCCGGAAAGTAAACTGCGCCATTATTATTAAACACATAATCCAAGTAAAAAAATATAAGTCTCTATAGGCACAGGGAATATACACATTAAACACTTCCTCTTTAAAATTATCGATCCGTTTCCTCCATTGGCATCATCGTCATTATTATCATCATCATCGTCATTCTCGGCTTTATGGTAGTCTTCGTCATCATCGTTGTCGGCATTTTCCAGCCAACAGGCAGACAGACGCATGGGAAAATCCTCGCAGCTCGCATAGGTACCTATAATGTACATACAAGTCAATGTTATGTCTACCTTTTCTTTTCCCAGATACATAAAACCAGACCTTACCCAAATGGGTGCAGTCAAAGAAGGAGGTTTTTATGTGCTTTCAGAGAGGAAACAAAAAACAAAACCCTCATCCCGAGATATTGGCATTGAAAGTTCTATACCAAGGGTAAGGTTCCATTTCTATGTGACGTTGATGGAGGAGTATTCTCCAAAACCGTCTGTATGTATTTGTGTTTGGAAAGAAGATGACGATACAAGCGAAACATAAAAAGAAATAAAAAAAAACCCGAAGGATCCAACAATTTGCCTTAAAAAGTGAGAGAGAGAGAGATAGAGAAAGATGGTAGGAAGGAAGGCCTACACCAAGAGGGTATTTATAAATACCCAGACGTGTTGGCATAGGATATGGTTTTTTTTTTTTACTATTTTGTAGAGGATAAGATGTTTAAAATAATCATTCATTTGCATTAATATACAGGTATACGTGAGTTAGTAATTTTAAAGCACACCACCTACAACACTATTCTATTCGCCGCTGCCTGGTGGTTAGCGCTGGCATTGCCGGCGCCGTCGTTTTATTGAAAGACGTGACTGTCATCCGTTTTCCTTCTATATTTTTCTATTTTCATTTTGTGTTCTAATTTGATTGAAAAATTACTGTCAAAGGATGCTTTGGATTATAGAGCTTCAAGCCCGACCAAGGACTAGCACTATCCAATCCATCCCTATCTGCGCCATGCCATTGAGAAGAGACAATGTACGCTTTATGCGGACGACCAGGTGGCATACGGCGCGGCGCGACGGTACTCAGGGACTATACCTATACCAATAAACTGACGTTCCATTTTAATAATTTCTATCATGGGGATTTGCTTTTGCATTTTTTTGTCCTGCTCTGCTTTATATTTCATAAAATGGATTCTGAAAGATTTATAAGGTAAAAATGCAACAAAAAAAAAAATGAAAATAATAACAGGTATATATGTATGTATGTACTATCCTGCCAGGATAAATGTTTTTGAATGCTATACATACAGGGTGGAATATACCCCTATATAGCTGCTTTGGTGGTTTAATAAATCATAACACTGGCGCAATAGTTAAAAAGTCTGCTTTGGAAAAGAAAAATTCGAATCTTGGAATATTTCAAAATGAAAAAAAATAAAGGGTTTTGTTACAGTTAAACACGACCGACTATTCTTTAAAGGATCTTTTCAGAATCCTTTTTTTCTTTTTCTTATAGGTAACATTTTGGAGTTTTGTAGACTCTTGTATATCAGATTTATGTTTAAGTATAAGGACATATTTTCTTACCGTGCTTTTTCGCTATCCTAGATTGAAATATTTATGGCCACAAGTCCTGGAATAGCTAGGTAGGTACCAAACTAGAGGCTGCAGACTTACTGCAATAACTGGTTGAATATTATTTTAGTTTTTGAGACAAAGTTGCAAGAATATATTGTTTTTTTATATAAAATTATAATAAGCGTGAGATTTCTGGACACGAAGAACATTTTAACCCCGCAATAAATCCCGAAAAGTCGTAAATATGCTTGGTTTCTTCCAATTTTCTTTTGCATCTGTCAAATTATAGTTTAGTCATTAAAGCATTTGACTCGGGAAAAATTGCCGAAAAGCTGGATTTTGGTATATAGCCTCCATATGATGTTATTAGGAAACCGTCAAAAGTCCCCATCGATACTAAGGCGGCGCTAACAGTTTTTCAGGGAGTTTAAGGCCCCCCAAAATGGTTTTTCAAGAATATCTCTTTAATGGTTACCTACTTGTACAGACTAATTTGTAGCTTAGAAAATTTCCTACAAAATACATTAATATACTTTTCTTCATAGAAATTGCCATAAACTAATCAGTGAGGATAAGGGTTTTATTTTTCTGTATGTTGAACGCGGCTTAGTTAAAAAATTGTACATTTTGCGATAAAAGCATGTGTTTGTGGGTATATCTAAGTATATTCTATAAAATCAGGATCAAACGAAACGGTTGAAAAGTTATTTTTTCCGGAAGTAGGCAGAATTCAAAATCCAGAAAACTCAAGCTTGAAATCCTATAACACAGGAAACCTAATATCTCGAAAATTCATTATCTCGAAAACCCAAAATTCAGACATCGCCGAAATCACAGAAACCAAAATACCCAAAATCCCGAAAAGTCTAAATCCCGAAAACCGTAAATTTGAAAGCCCAGAAACCAAAAATAACCGAAAATCCCGAAAAATATTTTGGGTTTTCAATTTTTCGAAAATTTGGTTTTTGGGATTCTAACCCCCAACCCGTTTTATTTCATCTGCGTGTGATATAAGAGTCCTTAAAACCCAAAATCCCGCAAATATTGGAAACTCAAAATCCCGAAAACTTTAAATCCCGAAAACCCAAAATCCCGAAAAATCGAAATCCCGAAAACCCAAAATCCCGAAAACCCAAAATCCCGAAAACCCTAAATCCCGAAAACCCAAAATCCCGAAAACTTAAAATACTGAGAACCTAAAATCCAGAAAATTCACTATCCCGAAATTCTTTTTCTCGAATTCGAAATTCCTTATAATAATTATAAAATGAAAAATTTGTTAAACATTGTTTCTAGTGACTATAAATTTGACAGATGACATATTATTTGTATTTGCTATATTTTGCCATTTCACAATGAACTCGAGAGCTCATGGAGAAACAGGGCCTAGTGACACACTCAACCATTTCCGATTTGTGTCTTGCTACTATAGTTTGGAAGAATAGAGGAGACCTTCAAATTTCTGCTCAATCCGAACTGCTAACATGAGAGGAAATTAATTATGACAAAAAATACTTTGAACAATTTTCATATTCGAAAATTATATCCAAATTCTTATTTTTGGGATAAAAAAAATTCCAAATCGTCCAAAAATTTAATACAACATTTAATTTTCTTTTAATATTTTTTCAAATCTAGAGGATTTGAAATTGTTGGAAAACAATGATAATTTTGAACTTAAAAAGTTTTTCATCCAAAATGAAAACTTGTACCTTCTAATGAATTATTATTTTAGATTTGAAATTTTCGTCAACAAATAACGAATCAAATCGATTTTTGTTTGTCTGTCTGTTGTTCTTCTCCTAATCCATACTCTTGTATAACAAATTTCGATAATTAATTCAATAGTTCAATAATTGAAAATCCTGACACTACCCTTAACCATCAAATAAAAAAAAAAAAACATTTTCGAACGAACTGTGCATAAAATACTTCATTCACATCAACCACACAGGATATTGAACTATGTCTGGTTCTATTAGAATAGTGTGTACCTATATAAAGGTTGTTACATATATAAAGAGAGTAACCTATCATTATTTAGAAACGACCTGCTGCACATAGTACAATAGTACTTATCTATACCTCTGCTTCACATAACTCTATGTATACGAGTATATATTATAACAACAAGTATTTCCAATCAGACAACGACAACATCATTCAATTTCAATTGAATTTTAAATCAAGTGGAATTTGCTTACTTTGACAAGACACCACCCCCCAAAAAAATCCACCTCATCCCCCCACACGTCACATCACTTTTCGGACTGACTCCTTCCGAACATTATATAGACTGCCTTAAGCTATTCTTATATTTAACTACATATACATACATATAGCTTTAGTCCTTGTCCTATACGCGCAGACTTCCTTCGTTGTCGTCGATGCGTTTCAATGTTTTGTAATATTATTTTTTTTTTTTTTTGCTTTGAGAAAATTTAATGACTATGACAAGTCGTTCAATGAACTTTTTACTTTCTTCAATAAGAATGTACCTTATGCCTTTACATTTTTTATTTTATTTTATTGAGAATGTCCTTATTGTGTTTCGGTCTTTTTATCCGATCTTACAGCTTAAAAGATGAACAGAATTGGTATTTTAGAACAGTTTCTTTTTACTTTAATATTTTTGTATTTGCGATTTAAAGGTTTGCTTTTTTTTCATACAAGTTTAGTTTTGTATTCGAGAACAAAATGTTCGACCTCGGCACCTACATGAAAA
This sequence comes from Epistrophe grossulariae, assembly GCA_929447395.1. Lineage (NCBI taxonomy): Eukaryota > Metazoa > Arthropoda > Insecta > Diptera > Syrphidae > Epistrophe > Epistrophe grossulariae. Next base: position 118,365,633 of record OV839567.1, on the reverse strand, counting down.
CCATTTTACGACTTTTATCAATGTTTAAATTTAAATTACTATATTTAAGTCCATTGAGAAGAGATAACTATAGATTTTGTATCACAAAAAATAATCTGGTTTGTGACCAAATTTTCTACATTTTGTCAGTGGCCTTGGGGAAGGCATTAGACTTAACTTTAAAATCTGATGACAAAAAAAAACAAAGCTACAAAGACCACAGGTTTTTCTACAGTTGTAGTATACTAATACACTTTCGTCGAAGCCTTATAAAAAACAAGTAAAAAATACATTGAAAAAAAGTCGAACTTTTTTCACAAGAAATAACATTTCGCCAATTAAAATTAGACAAAAAAGGTCAGACTTGAAAAAATCCGACAGCTTAATTTTTGTAGAGTACCTACCAACTTTTTTTTGATTTGTATGCCTTTAGCATTCCCGCAATAGTATTTTCATCAAAGAGTGAAGAAGTTTGAAATTCAGATTTTTGTTAATACAGTAAAACCCGCTTAAGAGAAACTGCAAAATGTCACAGACTTTCTTTCACTTAAACGAACCCCGCTCAAGTGAAAAAAAAAATTCACTTAAGTGGAGTCCCGATAAGTGAAAAAAATTGCACTTAAGCGGATTTAAAAAATCAAAAAAGGGTTCTGACATATCAGAAATTCAATTGTCATTTTCGTGATGAAAATTTGGTGGAGGTGAAAAATAAAAAAGAATTAAAAGCGTTCAGCAATTTTTTTGTTCTGTTCTATTAAATTTTTTTTCACTTAAGAGAGTTTTTTTTTCAAGGAAAAATATAAAATTTAACTGAAAATATGTTTCAGGTATGCGGGTTTTTCACTTTAGCGAGTTTCGCTTAAGCGGAGTGTTATAAAGGTAATTGGTCGACAAATACCCGGGATGAAAAAAGTGTTTCAGATAAGCGGGTTTTTCTCCTAAGCAGGTTTTACTGTATCTCAAAATCAATTGTTTTTTTAGTTTTTAATTTTTTTTTTTTTTAATCTATTTCTCACGAAAAAGTGTCAGAATTTTGTTAGCGTAGAAGAGATTAGAAGAGAATTCAGAGAGAGCCTCAAAAATTACCAAAACTTGTTGAGTTTGCTGCATTGGTACAGTGTCGGTATGAGTCATCACATTTTTATAGTAAAACCACCGTATATTATGATTTGTTACCAATATTAAGGATTTTTCGTTTTTCTTGCACAGATGGTCCCAATATTCCTTGTAAGATTAAAGATTCAAACACAGAACTCAAACTCAGCAGTAAAAATCTGTAAAAAAAAAAAAAAAAACATTAAATAAAGATGCGAATCGCAAACTCATTCTCCGTCCAACGAAAAAGTAAGAGTTTTTGAATACATTTTGCCACATACTTATGTAGATGAACTCAGTCCAAAATTTCCCAGACTAAACAAAACACATTCTTCAAAAAAAAAAAGAAGTCATCCAATCTCCCTAAAATGCTCTATATAGGTACACCTAGGTATATACCTAACATAAGATTCCATTTAATTCCCTCAATTTATCTATTAATCATGAAGGCAAACAGTGCACTTCAATGTTTACGATAAAATTCAATCTAATTAATTTCCAATGTCAAGAATTCCCCTCAGGGATTGGTGTATTCTCTGTGTGTATGTATAGTATGGCGCTGCGCTGCTCACTCTTCATCATCAACTAATCGACGACTACGACCGACGACGGTAACGGTAAAGTTATGTTCACATAATTCATGACATAGGTTTGGTATGTAGGTAGGTGCCCCCAAAGCCTACACATTCCTATAAATTTGGTTCTATATAACTCTATTCAAACCACATTCTATAATATAGGTGCTCTATCCTTAAGACTTTTTTTTATGTACATATGTATGTATATGCCAGCTTGTTGTATACATATGTTTCTATCATAAAAAAAAAATTACTTGAATAATTTAGAAGATGTGTAAATGAATCGTGCAAACTGAAAAAGCCCCTAGAAATATGTATGACAAAAAAGTCCCTAAATTATTGGCAAAAAGAGGGGATCTATTTGGGATAGGTTTATACATATATGTATGTACCTATAAAATTTAAACATTTGTGAATGGGAGTCAATTTTGTATTTCACATTTTGTGAATGGGAGTCAATTTTGTATTTCACATTCGTGATGTGTAGTTTAAAGTCTCATACTCACTTTCCGTAAAATATAAGGTTCCACAATATTTTGTCCATCCCACATTATCAATATAAAGCATATTCGCGAAGAGAGGTTATGAACCGAACAAGTTAACTTTGTTTACTCTTTTTTTTTTTCCAATTTCCACCTTTTGCAAGGAAATATGACTTGAAACAATGAAAGTTTTTCGGGCCACCATAATGCTTCTTAGTCCATTCGAATCCAACCTATTCCACCTAATTTTTCAGGGCTACTGCCTCTAGAGAGAAAGTGAAAAATTCTGCAAGAGTCACAATTAAGTGCCTCTCATCTTAGCCGTTCGAATTTGAAAGAAAATTATAGGTCCCTACCATTCCTTCCAACTAACAATATGTACACAGGAATGGTTGAGAGTTGTAAGTCGTTGGATCTTAGTTCTCCACAATCTTTTGCGTCACCAATTCATTTATTTTCACCTCCCGTGAAATTAAATATTTAAACATTTTATTATCTCATATGATGAAAGTTTAATTTTCGCATATCTAGAGCGACTTCGAGAGAAAATTTTTAAATAAGGTGAAAATGTTGAAAATTTTTTAATCCAAAAAGTGTGGAATGTAAAGAGTTCAAAATTTCACGCAGTCATTTTATTATAGAAATTTCATATTCACTCAAGTGACAAGTAATTTTTCATCTTTCGAAAAATGAAAATTGAATACATTACACAAAATTTAATACGAAATACGTTCCACAACACATTTCAGTAAATATGTTCCCCTTCTCAATTTTGTAAACGACCACATTTTCCACTTCTTAGTGGGTGAGTGACAACTATACAAGGGAAACACTTGGAAGTATTGTGAAAAAGTGTGCGATCAACGATCAAAAGTTGACGCAGTGTGAAATGACACAAACGCATTATAATAGCTTAAGGTTTAGATCGAATGTTAATTAAAAAATTTTACTTTGTGGTTTTAGTATGTACATTTCACTTTGCTAGATTTGTGATCTAGACTCTCTTTGTGAAATGAAAAAAAATCAAGTTCCAAAATCCGTTTCACTCCATATTTTCACGTTCTCAGGATGTTAGAATAATACGTTTCTCTGTATATTTTTCACTTTTCAGTGTGAGATTGCCACTTTTAGGGAAATGCCTTTGGTGGCATGTGAAATTGTGTGAGTAGATGCAAAGAAAAAAGCTAACACTGTGTGGAATGACGCAAATAGCATTGATTTAAGATAAAATGTAAAGTAAAAAATTTAACTTTATGGTTTTAGTATTTAAATTTCACTTTGCTAGATTTGATGAAATGAAAAAAAAAGTGTGAGTGCCGGGATTCACGGTTTAGATGTGTAAACATACGTAACGTAACGTGAGGCTCAGAATCACAAGATACGTTTCACTTCATTGGCACTTTAAGGGAAATGCCCTAAGTGGCATGTTATAATGTGTGATTAACTTCAAAGGAAAAAGCCGACCTATGTGGAATGACGCAAATAGCTTTGAAAGTTTCACCCTGACAATTTTGTATATGGACATTTCATTTTACTCAATTTATGAAGGCCTACTAGCCTTATGGCTTCCTTCGTGAAATGAAAAAACGCGTTCCAATATACATTTCACTCTATATTTTCATATTCTCAGGTTGCGAGAAGAAGACGCGTTTCACTCCTCCGTTTTGAGACCTCAATGGAATTGCCTGCAGTGAAATGCGAAAGTCTGCGAGTGACGTTAACTGAAAAAGCTGACACAGTGTGAAAAAATATAATTTTGGCAATAAAAAAATTTTATTCGAAGATATAAACCGTGGAATAAAAAGTTGTAAATTTCACGCCAAAGTTTTCTTTTCTTTTTTAAGGGGGCAACAAATTTAAAGTGTATATAAATTATCTTTTCAAGTTCACTGCCGTTAGGGTGTTTGTATTGTTTTTCTTATTTTTTTTTTACAAATTAAAACTAACAAAACTTCCCCCTAATAAAGTGTCTACGTTCCATAAAAATATTCGAATTCTTCAAGTCTCCAAATGCGATTTGATTAAAACTTTTATTCCAACTCAAAACCGTGCACAGATTACGTGAAAACTTAAACAGAATGAAAAACACCAGCAATAAAACGAAAAAAAAAAAACAAACAAATTCAAATAACTCCCTAAAGAAAAATATGAAAGTATTCGTTTCTTTTGCAAAAAAAACTTTGTGCATATATTTAGTATTTTTCTTTTCCTTCGTTAAGAAAAACTTTTGCATTAATGTCCAAAATGTAATCCACCTAAAGATATTCAGTTGATAACATTTTGCATAAATACAAACTGCAATTAAACCAGATTGGTTGGGTGGTAGAAGGGGGGGGGGGGGGGGGGGCTGAGTTTAGAATCCTTTATCTGAGGGGGTCTTGGAACAAAACTTAAGACATACAATACCATCATGATATTAAAGGAGATGATCCTTATTTTATATGTTGTATCCGTGATGATGGTGTGTGAACATGATAGTTTTTGGCGATAGAATCTTAAATGAAATCTAGCCACAGCAAAAAAGGGACAGCCATGATTTAATCCTTAAACTCCTTCTAAGACATTACGAGACAACAACTGGATGTGTGTTTCTGTATGTGGAAAAATAAATGTTTAATTCATGAGAAACCAAAAGTAGAACGATGAAGAAGAAGGAACGAACGATACAACAACATACACCCATTAACAGGAATATGTCCTTTCACACATCCTATAACAACCATTAGAATGTTCTCTTTAAATCCATTAGGGAATCCCTTTTAATTTCGTTGTATCGCATGGATTTTCGTATAGAAACTCCAAACTCTCCCTACTTTGTCCCATTCAATTGAAGAGGACTTTAGGGATATAGGAGAGAAGGGTCATGGTCACCACTTATCACCTTGTTCGGTTCAATATTCCATGTAGGAGTCTTTCGTCCTTCATCCTCATCGTTCTAGACGACGACGACGTCCTTGTTGAGAAGGTGATTAACGATCGGCTTCAAAAAAGAAAATTGTTTCCAGCTGAGTGTGCCGCCACCTCTCCTCCTATTTGCAATTTTGACAGATTAAGTGTTTGAATTATTACACAGCTCACTCACTTCTTTCTTCACCTCCTCCTTGAGATATGCAAACATTTTTGTAATTTTGCTACTAAACAAACACACTTCACAAAATTTATTTTCGCTTGAACATTTTATTAATTTCTACTTCAACTCGCATAGAAACATATACAAACATGAGACGTTTAGTTTTTCTTAATTGAATTGAACATGCGAAGTTAACTCAAATCACGCGATAAAAAAAAAACACAATAAAGTATCTTTTAATTCTATGATTTTGCAGACAACTCAGATACTCTTGAAATTTCATTATGAAGTTGAGACATTAGCGCCACCACAAGCTTCATCGTCATGCCAATAACTATGATAATCATAGTGATGATGTGAAAAATCATTAAAATAAAACACAAGGAAAAGGTGTGCTTTCTGCTTCTTCTTCTGTTTAAAAGTATGCAATGTATTTTTTTTTTTTTTTTAAATAAAGTGAATTTTCAATTTTGTCTAAAGATATTTCTGTGTGTGTTTAATGTGGTAATTACATTCAAAAGAGAAGACTCCTTTAGCAACAAAAAACACAAAAGTCTAACTAAATATTATACCCTTGTGGTTCATACCCGTATCTAATCAACCGTGGTATACTTTTAGGAGTAAAGTCGTTAAAGAAAGATTCACATCATTTTCTTTTGTTTGCACCAGCCAAGCCAGCAAGCAACGTGGCAATGACTATACTACGACATCAACCGACACGATATAAGAACACCTCTATTCTATATCACACATCCATACTTATACAAATACCCTACATACATATACAGTCATATGTATATTATTGGCAAGGTAATGACATGTGAAAGTGACTCCTTGAAAGCTAATTAAAGGTGCTAATAAGAATGTATCTTGACAGGCGTGGAATTAAAGTCAATGGGTTGGTGGTTCTTATATTTATATATACGGAGAAAAAGAATGAGACTTCTTTGTTTTAATAAAATTAAAAAAAAAAAATAGAAGAAAACTTTTACGTGTGGTTGAACTTTGATTAAAGATTTTTTGGATAAACTTCATTATGTGCGGTTATGTTGAGATTTATGGAATGACATATAATAAGTTAACTGTGATTTTATCTTGTAAAGGAAACTCATTCTTTTTTCACTCGTTAACAAAAACTGGAGGTATTTTTTTAAACAGAAGAGAGGGAGGTAATAAAGAGTACCCAGGATTAATTATCTAATTTGTATTGCATATTTTTAGGAGATATTGTTCTTATATTTAATACTGGAGCATTAAAAGAATTAGAATTATTAATGGAATGGGTGAAAGTATCTATAGTACAGTTTCTAGGACATAATATACTCTCTAGTTTATAGGTGGTAAAAATTTATACGTTCACAACCTGTAGGCAAAAAAATATGATAATTTCTTCGCGATTATCCTTAGTTTTTGAATTGGGCTTTTTATGTTTTGAAGGACACAAGTGTTTCTTTTCTTAAGACAACCAGAGCCTTGGGAACCGTACTCTCACAGAATTATAATCTATGTTTGCAACCCAAGTTTTTGATGAGAACGAATAACAAACCCATGGAAACATCTCATCTATCGAAAAAAAAAAACAGTATTGAAGGCAGCAATTACTCCTACGTATGATTTCCAACTGTTGCCATAAATACATCTTATATTAAACCTTTAAAAACAAAATCTTATCCCTTCCAAAATCACGAAATGTATAAATCTGTCCGATTATCTTGTTTTTGGGTACCCCTTGAATCATTCTGTAAAATAAGGTAGAATCTGTAAAACAAGGTAGAAGTAAATTGCTATAAAATAATTTATTAGAAAATTACCTCTCTGTCAAAAGGTTGAGTGACTTTTGTGGACGATAATTCAACTTAGTTGGCCTAACTTCAGATCAACATTTAAGATAACAAAATAAATTATTTGTATTTTGGTACACAACAACATACTCTGAGTTAAAATTATTAAAATTAATAAAAAAAAAGTTGCCTATTTATAGGAGTTAAGTTTGTTAGAAAATCAGCTGGTAAATTTCTGAATCAAATTTATTGTAACAGATGGAATTAGAAAAGAGAAAAATTGCAATCGAAAGCAGATTTGATAATTTGGATAAGTTACACATTATAATTTGTTGGTAAGTGAGAAGTGCACGTAAATAGTTCAAGTTTTTCGTTAGATGGCGCTTTCAAAAAAAAACAAACGAACCATACGTTTGAGCTCAGATACAATTTAAAAACAAAACATTGAGTTAAAACTCACAGAATATTGGTTATGAAGTAAGAACTGCAAATTCTTAAAAAAATTTCATGTTTTCCTATAAGAGTAGATGGCGCTAAAATAGATAATATAAAAATAGCTAAAAAGTCAAAAACAAACCATTTTCTGTTGAGCTGCAAAAGTTCACATAAATCAAATCTAGAGTTTCAAATTTTTCTGATATATGGCGTTAAACAGCTTAATCTAAAAATTTGCTCTACAATCGAAAACTTACCATCCGATTGAGCTTTAATTACACAATATAATATATTATACAAATTCAAATGAGAAGAGTAATTAATTCAAAAAGTATTCAAGTTTTTGTTGCTAGATGGCGCTGAACACTTTAATTTAAAAATTAGAAAAAAAATCAAACATTAACCATTTGATTGAGCTGAAACTTACATAATATATTTGAAATATCAGTCAGAAGTCGAAAAGTACATGTAAATAAAAAGTTTTCAAGTCCGATAGATGGCGCTGAAGATTATCACAAAAAAACTTAAATCTCGATAACCCATTGAGATGCAACTTTCCCAATATATTCCAGATAAAGGAAACAACACAAATTAAAGGTTTTCAAGATTTCCGATAGATGGCGCTAAACAACAAAATATAAACATTTGCTTATAAATCAAAAACTAACCATCCGTTTGAGCTGAAATTTACACAATATATTTGTAGTGAAGTATGAAGTTCACTTTAATCAAAAGTTTTAATTTTTTTTTTATAGATGGCGCTTAGCACCAAAATATACGTTGCCCATGAATGTAGCATGCTCACGCGTTATCAAACCAATAGATTTTTTCGTTTACTCACTAGACGGCCGCTCAAAGAGAACGGTTTCTATTTACAAGATTTTGTTTATTTTTTTACTTCAAATTAGCAATCAAAACATTTAAAAAAAAAGGTTTAAAAATATAAAAAACATTACCACCTTGCGCAGTTAAGAATATAAAAATATAGTGACTAACCTTCCAATCCAATTTGAATTTAAAATATCTTAAGTCTTACATGTACATATGTATATGTATTTAAATAATCATATGGAAGTAAAACTTTTTTAGGTGTGACTAGAAAGTAACTCAAATCTTTTTTTGAATGGAAGTTGTTCAGAACATATTCGAGTGGAAGTAATGTAAGGCGCCATCTGTTTTCAAATGTTGCACTTTTTAGTTATATGGAGGGTTGTAGTCTCTGAAAACTGTAACAAAAATACAAGATTATCATCGAAGGTATCTACAAATATGCAATGAATTTTATTTATTTTATTGTTTGAGGCAAATTTGCAATTTGCTTTTAAAAGACAGCTGACTTTCAACTCGATGTTCAGACATCTTATCTTAATCAAGATTTCCCGGTATTCTCATTTTTTTTTAAATTAAGTCAGTAATATCTGTAAAAAATCAAAGATATTTAACTTTAATGGGAGTTATTTTTACTCACAGTCAAGTTTTTATTTGGAGGCCTTTCTTTGTTAAATCTAATTTTTTTGTTTTTATATAGTTGAAGTGACTTATCTATCAAAAGACATTCCATTAAAACACCTTTTATTTAATTTCCCGCCCACCTGTGTGAGAATTCTCGCAATTACATACAAATAAAAGGGGCACGAAAACAAACAAATGCAGTTTTTATTATTATATTTATTGTTATTATCATTTTTTAAATAAAATTATAATTCAGCAAGTAATTTCGCTTCGTTTGACATCTCATTTGTCAAAATCGGTATAGTATGAGAGTCGGAAAGTGATTCTAAACTATAGAAATAATATATAACATTATTCTGTTAAATCCCATAATTTTTTGAATGTGTTTTATTTTGTCCAAAATTACTATGAGTCCCATTGCAAAAAGAAACGAGAATTCGATAACATTTATATAAATAAAACCCCATCTTGAAACTAGCTCAAAGTATTAACCAAAGCTATTAATTGTAGTCATTCCAAGTGAGGTTAAGTCCATACACTTCAAAAAAGAATACCAAGTTAATCCTGTCAAATAATGAATGAAATATGCTACTTTATGCGACCACGAAAACATGTTTTACTACATATACATGTACCTAGTCCCTGCGAAATACCGCATCACCCTATCTCTTACTACAAATAGTTTCTATAACTGAGTTTAAGGATCTTATTGTAGTACTTCAAAACAAATCCCTGCATCCTTTCTCTGTGGCTGCATTTCCTTTTCCATAACCAAAAAAAAAGAAAACATAAACGGCAACCGAAAGAAACGCCAAAGCAACAAAAAAAAACCCGAAAAATGTTTCATAGTAGTAATCATGTGTCTGGACTAAGCTCCAAGGATTTAAGTAAGTGGAAGAAATTACCCCCCACAGAAAAAGGATATACAATTACTTTTGTTTTTTTTTTTTCTGCTGGATTAAGTTCAAATCAAAGGACTTAGAGGTAGAGAGAGAGAGAGAGAGTCTAAGAGGAAAACGAGTCCTTATTTTTTTTTTCTCGTCGTTGTCGTTCGTCGTAGGGATGAATGTTTCCTTTGCTCGTTTAATAGATTGGGGACTTGCCACATATTGGATCGGAGACATTCAGGATACGAAAACTCACTTTGAATGGTTTTCCCAAATGGGACCCGAAATTTCTATGTCTCGCTTTGTTGTTCGTTGTTTTGTTCAATTTGAGCATAGAGTTGATTGATGGAAATGTTTTCCAGTCAGAACACCTACCCCCATCCCCCATTAAGTTTTCTTTCTTATAAACTTATAATTGAAGAATTGATAAACTATTTCAGGGTGAACGACAATAAAAAAAAAAGGATCTAATTAAAATGAGATTCGAACAGGAATACAAACGGAAGGCCATTCAAACCTTTTTTTTTTGTATCCACAAAGTTGCACCAAGATTGAATGTATATTTGAAAAAAAAGAAGAAGTTATATCCCACTTCTGATTGAATTGTGAGTCCTTGCTCCTTTTCAGCTTTGTCTGATGTAAGGTTCATAAAAGAAAAGGTATAGTTCCCTGAAGAAGCTTTGTTTTTTTTTTTTTTAAGAAGAAAATAAGCATTAAACTTGCTTATGGGAATTAATTGGCATCTCTTGGGGTAAATTAAGTTTCTTTTTTTTAATTTTTTTTTCTTTCCTGTTGATACCCATTCAAGAACCATTTTTTTCCTTTCTTTTTTATTTTTTTTTACCAAAGGTCAGTCTTTAAATGAAGAAAAAAAGGTGTATTTTTTGCCATGAAGATCTTTAAACAAGAATCTGTTTCTTTTTTTTTTACTTTTACTATATTTATGTAAAATATATTTATAATTGCGAAACGTCTGCATTTTAATAAAGAAAAGAGAAATTATACTTTTTTTTTATTTTTTTCTTCTTTATTCCTCGTTTTGTGCGAAAGAAAAAATTCTTTAAAAAAGCAAAAAAAGGATTCCATGACAAAACAAAAATGAATGCAAAAAACTTAAATTAAAAAAATAAAAGTTCGTCCTTTATTATTTTTTTTTTTCATTTTCTTTCTTTAAATATTTTGTCCAAGTATAATTTAAAGTTACTTTTGTCAATTCATTTGATCTTGATTTTTATATCAATTCTAATGCTCCATTAAAAAAAAACGAAGGAACAAATGTAAATAGCACTCCACAAAATGACTGTGCATTGTCGTTTGTTGATGAATAAAATGAGCAATTTAAATGCAGACAATGCTTAAGAGAATTGTAGTATTAATGTTAATTTCATGACCATTGGACATAGCGAAATAACAGCGAGAAAGTAGGATATTAAAAGAAAAAGAATTTTTAGGAAAAGGGGTAGAATTTTTCGATGGAAAAGTATTTAGTTTTCTCTGAATGAGTTAATTTCTGCATTTTTCATTAATTTATTTTAAATATTTATGTAAACTATTTACATTATTACATATTCGGGGATAATTTTGTCAACCCTTTTGAGAAGTAATATATCTGAAGACTATTTTTGAAGATACAAGTGACATTATAAAAATTTTAGATAGAAAAAATTTCGAGCTTTTTCAGATGAACTTTATTTCATATTAAAATGGTAGGGTCCTTCGGCGGCACGATGAACCTGAATATACTCTCACTTATTCACACAAAAACCATTTTTATTGTTCCCAAGACAAAACAAAAGTTAATACATAATTCTATCATCTGCAACCAGATGGAAGTGCTTAATGGCCCTTAAATGAATTCTTAAAACATCAAAAACACCTTAATTTTTCGATTAAATCACATTAAGTAATCATAATAGTCTGGGATGTGAAGTTAGTAAATACTTTAGTCTTTTCGAACACTGCTCATTTTTGGGGTGGTATGGCCAGTTTTGTGTAGAATGCGCTCAAGTGGCTTGAAAAAATGCTGCGACATGCATAAATCTGTTTATATATCCTTTGAAATAACAAAAAAAAAAACTTAAATACCAGTTTTATGAAGCATTTAGATTACAAATCATTTATTTATTAATGTTTCACTATAAAGCCTAGTACATACTTCCTCGTGAAGTGAACAACCATCAGTGGAGAAAGTGAATTTTGGATACAATTTGCTTGACTTTTGCAGCTTTTATGGTCAAATTGTCAAAGCTACACCGTAAATCAAAGAGTTCCCGTACATTTTGCGCGTGAATATGGTTCACTGCTCGTGAACGCAAACTCTCCACTTTTTGTCATGGCTTCACGATCACGCTCGCGGTTGAACAAAAATGCAAATTTGTATGGATTCACGACATGATTCACAAGTATGTATGTATGTATGCTTAATAAGTAGGTATCTGCGCTGCTGATGGGTAAAGAAATTTTTAAATACAACAATACAACGAAATGCTTGTTAAGACACGAAAAAAAAATATCCATGGAGAGTTTCACCATCACGGAAAGAAAAAATAACAAAAAAAAACTAAATTTTAAAGTTATTTTCCGCACACAATTATTGGCTAGGGAAATTAAATCCGTATAAAAAAAGAGTGGACACTTCTATTAATCTTACTACAAATATCAATTTTGTTCATCGAAAAGAAATTAATTTTTCCCAATAACAAGAATATACTTCTGAAAACACAGGAAGATTTTAACCAATTACAAACAAAATCACGGAAAGCAACGCTATATTGAAAGAAAAAAACAAAATTTTCCGCATACCATTAATGGTCCGGAAATGAATTATGTACGAAAATATAGTGGAGACTTTTCCAAAACTCCTACAAATGTCAATTTCCATTATCGATCAGCCTAGTTACTAAAGACCTGATTTGTTTGTTCTTATCAATACAAAGAAATGCTTGTGAAAACACATGAAAATTACCATGGAGAGTTTCATCAATTGTGAACAAAAAGAATAAAATCACCAAAAGTCATGCTATAATAAAAGAAATAAAAAGAAAACGAATAAAACTTAAATGTCATTTTTCTGCCTGCAATTAATGGTCCAGACAATTAATTGTGCATGAAGAAAGTGTGTAGACTTCTCCAAATCTACTACAAACATCAATTTCGCTCATCGAACAGCAAAGATACTGGAAAACATATTTTTTTCTTTTCTAATAAAACAATTTATTGCTTGTGAAAACACAGGAAAAATATGCTTGGAGAGTTTCCACAGTAAACAAAAAAATAACAGAAAAATCACGGAAAGATGCTGAAATGAAAGAAAAGAACAAAAAGCCATTTTTTCGCAAACAATTCGTGGTCCGGCCAATCAATTCAGTAAGAAAAAAGATTGGAGACTTCTCTCCAAAACTTCTACAAATAATAATTTACTTTTTTGAACAGCGTAGGCACTGCAAAACTAAATTTTTTTTTCCCAAGAATACAATGAAATGCTTATGAAATCTCCAATGGAGAGTTTCACCAATTGCGAAAAAAATAATATTATAATAACCGAAAGTTACGCTGTAATAAAAGAAACCAAAAGAAAATGAATAAAACTCAAATAAAATTCGTCTACCTACAATTAATCGTTGGGGCAATTAATTCTGTATGAAAAAAGTGTGGAGACTTCTTCAAATCTTAAAGTCTTCAGTAACTTGAGCCATTTACATGGCAACATAGAGCCTTCCGTTTAAAAGTTTTATCAATTTTATGTAAAATCACTTTGTAAAATACAACTCTACCACTTAGCTTATACAAAAAGCACACCAAAATAGATATTTACACCGCCATACGTACGTATACATAATTTAACATCATTCCGTGTCAGATCATCATAATCCTCTTAAAGTCACATCATTCGAATTTAACCAACCGCAACATTTCACACATCCCATCATGGATGAGTCATTCTTAAGTATAGAGTTGCCCTCATCATTGCTGCTGCCGTTGTCGGTCGTCGTTGCCGTATGTCGTCACCGCCGCAGCCGCCTTCGCACATCAAAAACCCTAGCTAAGAAACCCTGTTTAAGCTGAACATATATATATATAAATGACTAAAGATTGTCACTGTCACTCTTGACTGCGTCCAATTTACACCTAACAAATTGAGATTCCTTCTTCACATACATATACTTATATTATAAGAGTGAAAAATACTCCACAACTCCCTATAACTATTGTCGAGGATGGGTGGTGTTTTGTATGTGCGGTCATATAAAAAGGATATTAAATTTTTCTCTGTACACAATTTCTTCGAAATGAATATTACAAAGTAAGTATAAGTACTCGTACAAAATAGTTATAAAAACGAAAAAGAAGAAGAAGAAAAAAAACACACGACTTTCTTATATGAAATCAATTTCTATTTGAAAAGTCCTCATACAGAAATAGAAAAAGATATCCTTCCAAACGATTGCCTTAAGTATGTCATCTAAATGCAGTCGAACGGAAATAGAATTATCATAGAAAAATATTAAACAGTTTATAAAACTCGAATGAATTGGCATTTCTTTTATTGTTATTTGGTTTTGAGAACGACGCACGACGCGCCACACATATACATAGTTGCTTTTTATCCTTTGGCACAACATATTATAGGATCAGCATTTATAGATTGAGCAAATAAAAGACGTTTTAATTTAACGACCAAAAACCAACAACAACAAAAAAACAGAACATTAAACGAAAAATAGAAATTGAAAAGACAAAAATACAAATTAAATATTTCCCAGCAACATTGTTGCTGAAACTTTTAGATTTAATCAACATATATACAAGACTACATAGAAACACAAAGAAACATATTGTATTTTGCAAGTTTCATCGCATCTATCTAAAGAACAAAAATTATCTATTTCCTTCTTGTTATATAAATATATATGGGTGTGTGCGGAGCAATATTTGCTTTAATCTTAACGCACCAATGACCAAGTGGTGTGTATAATTTAATTCACTTCCCAACTGATAGCAACCAGTTCATTGGACTGGACATAAAGTCGTGAGAGTGTAAAACCAGCGAATTCCAATTAAAATTGTAAAAAAAAAAAAATATCGGTGGGTATTTGTAGTGTGTTTGCACAGCTTATCAATACTATCAATAAATGGGAATGGTAAAATTTATAGTTAGTTTGCACAAATTGCACATGCGGGTAAAGCAAAAACAGCTGGACAGCTTGATATATGGAGCAAGCCAAACACGGAATGTGCATGAATTTTAAAGATAATATTATGGTATCAAGTTTTCTAAATGAATTATATATAGCCAAGTAAAAAGCTGGATTTTAGAGGAAGTTAAAGCTAGAGTTTGTCATCACTTTAGTTGGTAGCTAAAGAGAATTCTAAATTAAATCTAATTCATGCGAATCAAGCATTTAGTTTAGGTACAGATTTTCCTGGAAAAACAAAAGAATCTAAAATGCAAAGCAAGAGTTGGGGTGTTTAAGGTTGTGCTATTGCCAGTTTGTTTCTTACGAACCCAGAACCTTTACTCAATAATATTAAGGAATTTGCTTTGAAAAACCGGAATAAACTCAAATAAGCTATTGGTGGACCCTTTTTTATTTTTTTTTTATTCTTCCATAATCAGAAATTAAAGCAATAAGTCCCAAAGCTTATTAAAATTTTTGATACTCTATCAAAAATGTACGGAACTTTACTTTATCGTTGGTTCCAATGTTCGTTTTGTAATAAAATACTGAAGTGGTGTAGTTCGGAAGGAAAAACTAATTTTCTTGCAGTACAGTTTGTTGCTAATTATAGGATTCCTTACGATTTGTCATTAGAGCTGGTTCTGGGTTTTTCAATTCTACTGGTCTCTTTCCGTATAGATGGAAAACAGTATTCATCAAGTGTTTCGCTAAAAAAAAATATCAATCTTTTCTTTCTCCTCCAATTATGGCCTATTGGACCTACGTCCCGTGTTTTCAAGGACTTGGAAGCGCTTATTAATCATTTTTCTCAGTTTAAGAAATATATATAAAACAAGGAGCGTAATGGTTAGTGCGTTAGATTGTCACGCCACGAGCTCCACGTTTGGGGTTCGAATTCCAACTAAAAACGATTTTTTCAGGGGTGATGTTGGTTTCGAGAAGGGAACAAGTTGGTCCAAGAGTTACTTTTATCATGAAAAAGTGTCTCAAGCTTTCTTTCGAAAATGCGTAAATTTATAACAGGTGAATTTCTTATTCGTTGGATTAGAAATTCACTTCTAGTTGTTTTTTTGCAGGGTTTTAGTTCTTTGTTTCTCCCTCTGTTCTGGGTATGATCTATAAGACATATACATTCGCCCAAATCATGGAGTATATAATTCTCACATCTGGGCAAGTGATCTAATAATATACATACCAGCATGAATTGGTTAGAATCTAAACAGAGCTTTGAAGCTTTAAAACTGACGGATCGATAGCAGAAAAAAACCTGTCTATGGAACACCATTGAATTGTTCTATTTAAGTATTTTTTCTTCCGATAATTTTATCAACAACATACGGGCCGACCCGGCTTTGTGCGGATAAAAATCTAAGTTGCGTACAAAATTTACAAAAGAAATAAATAAACCTAAAAGTATGCAATTTTTAGTTTCCAAGATTTTCCGGTCGAAAATTTAATTTTCGGCTCCTTCTCCGTCTGGAGTGTGTTTACCTGGTTCAGTACGAATCCAACAAAAAAATCTCCATGCAAATCGGACTATGTTTAGCCGATTTACACAAAATGAACAAAAAACCAATTAATTTTTTATATATTTCAGAAATTTTGGTTAAATCACCAATTGTATTACTTTATTTCAAGCAATTCCACCGTAAGACCTATACCAATATGAACGTCCATCAGTTTACCATCGAATATCACATCAGACGATTCTGTAAAATGAAGAGATACCTTCCTTAGCCGCACTACACGAATGTGGAATGCTTTATCCGTCTTTGTTTTGATATTTATTTACAATCATAACCAATGTGTACCTATCGGTATTTTCTTTTAAAATCTTCTCCAATTTTACCAGACGGTTTTATAGCGTATTTGCACATTTTAAGGGTATAGTCATAACCCCATTAAGTATCCTCAAAATATTCGTAAAAACAGTTTTGTAGATCAAACATAAATTCAATGATTTTAATCCAAAAAAAAAAAAAAATTCAAATTCTCCATATATAAATTTCGAAGCTTATAACTTAGGTTATGACTGTCGGATCTTTAAAGATTAAAATGGAGGAAAATTATAATACAGTTAAACCCGCTTAAGAGAAAAACCCGCTTACCTGAAGCACTTTTTTCATCCTCGAGTATTTGGCGACCAATTACATTTAAAACATTCCGCTTAAGTAAATCTTGCTTAAGTGAAAAAACCCGGCTACCTGAAACATATTTTCAGTAAAATTTTTTATTTTTCATTGAAAAGAACTCTGGAGTGAAAAAAATTTAATCGAACAGAACAAAAAATTTGCTGAACGCTGCTTTCATTTCTTTTTTATTTTTCACCACATTTAAATTTCTGATAATATGTCACAACCGGTTTTGGAATTTTCAAATCCGCTTAAGTGAAATTTTTGTTCAATTAAACGGGGTTCGTTTATTTATTTATTTATATTGATAGAAACACTGTGACATTTTCCCGTTTCTCTTAAGCGGGTTTAACTGTACCTCATTTTTGTATTCAAACCATTAAGAGGTAATATATTATATTGGTTTCGTATTGAACTACGTAAACAAACTACGGAGCCGATAATTTGAAATTTCGTCTGGAAAAGTGGGAAAATCGTCAAAACCCGAAGTTGCATACTCTTAGGGGTAGATATGGTGGCAATATCTGAAAAGTTAATTTTGTATGGGTAGGGCCAGATATTAATTCTAAGAAAAAACACTAGAATTAACAATTGGCTAATTTTGTCCTTTAAGAAAAGTAATCACCAACAGATGACGTAACGCTCTCAGACTGCTAAATTTGTGTAAAAAATTTATTGGAGCGTGCCAAAAAATTCATTCTAATGGGTTGTTTTAAAAAACTTTTTGCCGTTCTCTAAAATTCTCTCAGAGAGGATATGCAGCAATAAATTTAACAGGAGAGATCCGTTTTAGGTGCTCTTAGGGAATTTTGACAAAAAAAAAAAAAACAATGAAGGAATGATCCTTTTAATAAATTTAAATAAAGTCAAGGTCTTCAAAGACTAAAATGACAAAAAAGC
This sequence comes from Epistrophe grossulariae, assembly GCA_929447395.1. Lineage (NCBI taxonomy): Eukaryota > Metazoa > Arthropoda > Insecta > Diptera > Syrphidae > Epistrophe > Epistrophe grossulariae. The sequence continues at coordinate 118,347,662 of OV839567.1, read as the reverse complement.
ATCATTTTTTTGTTAACAAAATTATCAACGAGCATAATAATTTTGAGTTAAATTTAAATCCCATAAAAAAAGTTGAAGGAAGTCCTTACTAGGAAAACAAGTGGAGAATTCCAAAAAATTTTGAAATTTCAATTCAATTTTGAATGGGATCACTAAAGAATTTATTTTTTACAAATTCATCATTCATTATTAATTCAACAATTAAATGTTAATAGCTTATTAACGCAAAATGAAATAGTGGGTTTTTCTTAAACATGAAATAATAAAACAACCTAAATTTGTATTGCTGTAAAATTTAAGCAAATCATATTCATCCAGAAAAATAAAGTATTTCTTCCCGGGCACATCCATCTTTGTCGATTTTGTGCAAATAAAACATTTATTTTATTTTATTAAATTTTTTTTTCTTTAATCATTTATTAACCAGTCAATTTATATTTTGTCCGTCCATCATTGAAAATATAAGGTACCTACTTGCATTCCATTATAAAACCTTTTATCACAAATTGCTTTAACATCCTGTGAAACGGTTCACAAAAAAATGGATTCCCAAAACACGAGAAATTCGGTTCAGTGAACTTTCAAACGATAATAATAATGCAACTTAAAAAAAAATAAAAATAAAGGGAAATTTTATTTTATTGGCTCTTGTAGGTACCTTTTCTTTGTATAATTTTATGTCGGTTCTTATGCTTACTTTTAGTTTTTTGTGGGACTCTTTACTCTTAGCAAACAACGATTATATTTTTTTTTGTTTAATTTTAATTGCAATTTTTCGCATTTCTGGCGAAGAAAAGCTCTTCTTAAGAAAACACACTTCAAAGGACCTCTTTTTGGGTATTTTTTTTTTTTTTTTTTTTTTTTTTTTTTTTTTTTTTTTTTTTTTTTTTTTAAAGGACCAAAAGCATAATGTCTCTGTTATGGGCTTTCACTTTTTTTTTAAAGACAGTCAGAGAATTTGTTTTAACGTTTTAATCTCAATCGAGATTTGATGTGATGGTGGGAACAGAAAAAAAAATTCTTGGCATATTAGTGTTTGCCCTTTTTTGTTGTCCTTGTTTTGTGTCTCGAATATAAATTGAGTGCAAATTGTATAAGATTTGACATCTCCAACCAACAAAAAAATCAACCTAGAACTAAATAAATTTATATTATGAAATGATCCTGCATCCATAGAAATACAACATCAAGAAATAAAAAAAAAAGTCTTTATGAAGATATAAGTGCGCACGTTTGGTACAAAGACGACGACTACGACGTTCATCTGACACGTTATAATGGTTTTTTTTATTTCATGTTTTAGTAGTCAAACAACTGCAACTGCAGTGTTTCAATCATTCTCTCAAACTCCTTTAACAACAACATCCACCCACAAAGGGAGATGAATACAGCAATACAAAAAAAAAACAACAACAAAAAAACAGGATATCACATAGTATCCTTGAATCCTTTTTGTGTTGCTAAGTTATACGAGAGAGTGCGATGTATTTTCGCGATTTCATTTCATTATTGTTCATTGCCATTTTACCAGATGGGGATTTGTTGTCACCATAAGGATTGTTTTTGTGTTTATTTGTGTCTGGAAATCGAGGTCCTTGAAGATTTTCATATACATATATAAAAAAAAACCCTAGAGTGCAGAGCTTTACAAACGCAGTGCTTAAAAAAAAAAACACCGATGGTTTTTTATGTTCTTGTCAAGGATCTCTATGAGTGTGTTTGTGTGTGTTTGTGTGTGCAATGCGAAATGACATTTGCATATTTTGTGTAATTATTTTATTGTTGATAATGTACAACAAGGATATACATATACATAAAGTATTTTCATCCTGTCATTGCAGTGTATATTGTTAACAGAACAGCTGAGGTCATTTAAGGAAAATGTAAATGAATTGTATCATCATTTTAATCTTTAACATATTTAAGTGCTATGCAAGGATAATTTAAATTTTAATAACTTATGCTTAACCTACCCCATTCAAGAATGTCTAGGATATTTTTTTCAGGAAAGCCTTACAAGCATTGATGTTATAATTCGATTTATATCGCTTCTGCGATATAAGTTTATCCTTCAACGATGATTTTTGACTTTTAATTATCAAAATGGGACGTAATAATGCGTCAAAAATTATAACTTTTTAATCATGGGACGCACGCATTATTACGTCCCATTTTGATAATTAAAAGTCAAAAATCATCGTTCAAGGATAAACTTAAAAATCTATTCTTATTTCGACATCCTTTTAGATAACTTTACAAAATCATACCTCAATTCTCGAAGTCAGTTATTTTGAAAGAAAAATATTCATTAAAATAAATGAGGTACCACAAGGTTCTGTCTTAGGACCGTTGTTGTGTACATGTTTTTTTAATAATATAAATGGCAATGTTTTACTGATTGGAAATATCACATTTATGCCGAGGATGTTCAAGTATACGTAACCTTTCCCAAAATTTGTTATGGATAAAATAAGTTAAGAGCTAAGCCGTTTGTCTAAGACTGAAATAATCTTCATTTTAAGCCATCAAAACCCTTAAGTTTTGCATATCGATAGAAGCAGAAATATTGATATTGTAAATTTTCTGAAAATTCATTTCAATCCAAAACTTTTATTAAGAATTTGTTATTTTTCATGCCCACTACCACGCCTACTTTTCATATTTTTTTTTAAATTATTTTCTTATTTAACGTCCTTAGAAAGCTAAAAAATTTTAATAATGCTTTGTTGAGTCTAAAGCATGATATGTGTAGTGTATATTTTTGAAAACCGCTCACTACCACGCCAACTTTTCTAATATCTTAATTTTCACCTTAGAAAGTTGAAACTTTGTAATTTAAATCTCATGAACTTTAAACATAACAAATGTTATTTTTGTTCATAGCCCGCCTATTGACACATTCATTTTTAATAAAGCTCTCTCGAGTTTAAAGCATGACAACAATTAGTTTTTTTTTAATCCGCCGACTACCACGCCCAATTTTCTCACATATACATATCTGATTTTTCTCTTTAATTTTAATTTCAAGGAAGTTGAAATTTTGTAATCAGTAAGTTTTTTAATAGTCCGCCTATTGCCACTGCCACTGCCACTCCCACTTTTCTTTTCTTTTTTTTCATATTTAAAGTCTTCATTTAAATTTTGTAGTTTAAAAAATGTTCAATAGATGGCGCTGCGAAACGTGGCAGGGTTTAACTAGTTATTAAATTAATTTGGGACTATATGTCAAATTTTTGAGTTCCTTTCTGTCAAATTGTCGTAAGCTGTAAGGCTTCAGCAAGTATTGATTTGTGAGCTCTGAGTGGAACCAACCATATAGTGGTATTTAAATAACTTTCCTCAAAAAAAAAAAAATACTAAAAATCAGAAAAGAAAGTGCAACCTGGCCTAACTGCTTGTTAAAATTCCAATTACCCTATCGACCTACAAAAGTTCAATAGCGTTCAATTTTCAATGCAAATGACACTAGCTGAATATAATTCCATTCGATGAAAGAAACAATCACATTTGGTCAAAGCCCATCTCGAAGTCAATCACACAATTTATGGCATTTATCAAATAACAGTATTTCCGGCGTCTCCGTTTGAAAGCCAACAAATAAAAAAACAAAAAAACTCCCGGTCCTGTAATCACCTTCTGTTTAAAGCCATATCCATTTGTCTTCATCTTTTCGAAACAGTGGTGGTTTTATTTTAACTATAAAAAGGAAAAGCGCATATATACCTACACATCGCATCTCATAAACATTTAAAGTTTTGCTTAATTCAAGAGAAAGATAAAGCACTCACTCCCTCCCCCTTTCCTCTTTCACCTTCGCACCGGCCTTTCGTCTGAACTTTGCAACCTAAAAACCAATGTTTTATGAGCAACCCAAGACGAAGAAGCCATTTGATGTTTATCTTTTTAGAAGACATCAGCGAGGTACAAAGAGTCAGAGCCATCTCATTAAAAGTCTGGCAGTTGGATAGAGTATATAATATGAGAGAAACCCACTCTATAGCTCCTCGTTAGAGGGAAGCTCTGCAGCATTATTTAGAGGTAGCTGTGTTGTACGAATTGATCTGAAATGAACAATATGGCCCCTGAAGGAGAAAACCGTTTAATCTGCGCCTGAATATAAAAAGCTGACAGGTGAGATGATGCTTCGTCTAGCTCTATAGATAGATATGTATATATAAATGGAACGAACGATCCCTAAATTATAAACGGTCCACAAGCTACCATATACGGGTTTGTTCTGTTCTTGGGAAGAAAATAGAATAAACCATTTAATTAAGACTTTCCCGCAAAAACACCCAGGTCCAACGACAACACACCTTCGCTCACGCTATATTCGTCTTGTAAACTGGGAGGAATAGCTCAGGTTTGTATATATGTATCTTCTTACAAAGTTTCTCAGCGATATGGGCATCTTAGGTCAGGTCCGAATTTTCCTTCCTTTAGTAGGGGAATTTCTTCAAATTGATTTATTTTTTTTCACTAAGTCGCTTCTGATATCTGAAATTTGAAAGTTATCCTATTTTGACAGCTTTCTTGTGGTCGCCTTTCTTAGAAATCTGGAGTTGAGATTTTTTGGCAGAAGGTCGTCAGAACTGTCATCGATTAGAAGACTATTTCAAGATAATTCTTATAATTTTTTCAAACTAAAATCGAGGTATTAAGGTCATGATTGTAGTCAACGCCGAATGACTTGATAGCGTTTACGTCCTTCTTTGGAACCTTTTAAAGGCTCATTGATTTAATCGATCACATCTTTTTTTTAATAGTCTTAGACAACGGTCTTGAAATTTAAGGCATACAAAAATAAAAGAAAGCACAAAATTTTTGAAAATATAAAGAAGTTCCGCCGGGAGTCAAAATGACTCTCAGATTGCCCCTTCTTTGTGTATCCGCTCTTTTTTCTTATAGTACACAATAAAATTCAATGTTTGCCCATAAACGAACAAAATTGGCAATGTTCGTCGTCATCGGAAGAATCATCTTACAAGCATCTCATCTAGGTTGGTATACAAGATACAATATTCGGTCAATTGCACACTTTGCATTTATATCGATCTGTTGTCCTGGTTTTAGTGGACTATAAGAATAGACTCAGCGAGAGACTCCCTTCTCTCTTTACACTCAAGTTGGACTATTGCAATAAATGAAATGCTAATCAGCACTAGAAACTCACATTAATTGAGAATAATTTATGTTGAAGAGAGAGATTCAAATGCGAGTATAGATAAAGCGACCGACGACGACGAGGGCAAATGAAAGGACCCATTGTATATCGTTTGTTGCTATCTACATCCATATACAGTAACAAATCTAAAATAGGACTGGTAAATCCCAAATGAGAAAGTGTTACTTGACTAATTCCGAAAATTGGTATTGTAATTAGCAATTGGTGCAGAAGAGCTCTATGATGGCAATATGGCAAGGCAAAATGGTGTGTCTGCTGTGATTGTAAGCTACTGGCTTAAACGTTCATATAAGAGAGTAGGTATATCTGGCTCCCCTGCACCGCCATCGCCACCACTCAGAATAGATACGATTAGGTGGTTAAATAAAATATCTTTCTAATTGGTCTGGTTTTATTTCGTTTCGGGAGAGTGCGAAGTGACTTAGATTAGAGGCAAAAGAAAATAACTTTGATGGTGTTAGGAATTAAGTGTAAGTACATGGGATGGCTGGAGAGATTGTGTCTTCTTGGTTAATTGTTAGCTTGGAATTATTAGGGAACGAAATTGGAGATTTGTATATGCCATAACCATAAATGCAATTTGGAGGAAGTAATACATTTATGGAATAATGTTATAGTTCTTGATTTGAAAAGACTTTTGTATTACCGCAGGCTTAGGTATGTATATCAAGTTTTGCACTTTAAATATGCTGATTGTAGTCATTTGTTTCGATTGAGTAATCTATAATCTATATGATCATTGTTGATGACAAGACATTTGGAAAATTAAGGTTAAGAATTATGTCGCGTCAAACAAGCGAACATAACATTAATATACATAGTCGAATATACTATCGGGAAAAAAGTGTTTTGGGAAAGAATTCAGAAGTTTTTCGGTCTCGCAATGAAATAGAAATCAATTAAATCTTAGTTGATTAACAATTTTAGAGATTTTATGAATCTCGATAATGGACAAGTTACTTTTAGTTAAAGTGCTTAACGAACAAAGCTCATATTGAGAGTGGAGTCAATTTTTCCACAACATTTTTTAACATTGCACCGTGCACCGAATTCGCACAGAATTTTTCATCAATTTTAGCTATTTAAAAGGTAAAAATAAAATTTATGAAAGCTCCAAATAGCCCTTTACAATGAATTTTTTGTCAAGCACCAATAATTGTTGTTCAGACAAATGTAGCAGTCTGAAAGCGTAAATCTATCTGTTGGCGATGTCATTTTCGTGATTGACAAAATTAACCGATTGTCAATTCCGTAGTGTTTGTCATTCCTTAGAATTTTCTCTAATTCCATACAAAATGGAATTATCAGATATTGCCAACATCCACCCTAAAAGTATGCAATTTTGAGTTTTCATAATTTTTTAACTTTTCTGTCGAAAATTAAAAAAATTTGGTTGGGTAGTGTGTTTTCCTGGTTCAATAGCAATCCAACAAAAAAATCCCCATGCAAATCGGATGTTATTCAGCAAAGTTTGCTCGTACAAACAAACAAAACATGTACATACATATATAGATAACAATTATCAATTAATAAAATATTCCAATATCAAGGAGATTTTCAACGTGTTTTTTTCATGAAATAAATAAAACTTACTGACGACGGAAGCATAGCTTCCGAATGCACTTAGAAAATAAATAAATAAAATAAGTGTTTTTAAGTTATTTAAAATCATATCTTTTATTTATTTAATAAAATATATTGATCTTTTGTACTTTTTTTTGCAATTCACAATTTCAATGATTAACACATTTATAAATTGGGGTTTTAAAAAACGATTTTCAATTAGCAATCAACAATCACAATATTTGAGTTGTTTAATGGCAATTTCTAAATGTGACATATTAAAAAAGGGGCAGCTCTTACCAGTTTGCAGTTACTCCAACTCAAAAAAAGATGTTTTTTGTTCGTGAAGTCGTATAAGATTGCTTCCATTGTTACGGTTGTGACACTAATACTCATGATTTTCACACAATATTCTACATTAAAAAAAAACTTCTACGCTTGAAGTCCTTTTCAAAAAAATGGTATATGGACTGAAACTAAAAAAAAAATACGCGATTAAGTTACATATCTTCGTCGTTCTATGAAAACTCCCTAAGTCCAATTTTTCAAAACTGCGATACCATAGTTATTCAAATATCAAGAGTTAAGATTATGTAAGTCTCAACTTGAATGTTGTTTTGATTCTTAATTTAAAATTACTCAAACACAAAAATGTTGCGAGTTGTTGTCAGTAAAAGATCCATAACTTATACAAATGTTTCCATATACGACGATATACACATTTAAAAAAATTGGCTAATTGCGAATCAGACCAAGTGAGAATACTTGGTATTAAAATTTGAATTGGACAAGACTGGATTTTAAGAAAAAAAATTTTTTTTTTTAATTTGTGCCTAAATTATTTCTTCAGAATCGTGAAGAGTGGTGTCGCTTTATTTTTCAAATATTTTCTTGAAAGGTAATCGTCACAACCAGCTAAGAAATGAGATAAAAAAAACTGTGAAAAATGGTCCAAAATTTGTCTTTGAAAATGTAACGGGTGTGACAAGTTTATGTTACGTGAGTGACTTATTATGGTTTTTACCCATGAATATAATAGATTAAACGAAATTCTAATAGAAAATCCTCTCCTATCATTCCAATTCTTTCATATTATGAAAAATGGTCAGGAAAATTCTCTTTGAAAATGTTACGATTGTGACAAGTTTATGTTACGGGTTTGACTAATGATGGATTTTGCCCATGAATGCAATATAATAAACGAAATTTGAAAAGAAAATTCTCTCTTATCCTTCGTATTCCTTCACACTAGTGCCGTGGAATTCAAGTGGCATTTAAAAGGCCTTTGGTCTTATTTATAAACGTTGTTCTAACTTTAGACAACTGTCCAACTTTGGAAAATGTGTTCAAAAACCTTGTTTATTGTTGTCTTATAGCTGCCTAACTTAGATACAAGAGTAAATTGTCTTAACCGTGAATAATGTGATATTTATTTTTATTGAATAAAACATATTTCCACCAATTCGAAAACAGTAAGACAGTGTCTAAGTAGACAAAAATCTAATAAATATGTACGACTATTTAAGGCATATTGTTCAAACTTTAATTATTATTTTTTAATGGTGTCATCATAAGTACCTACCATCAAAATTCACAATTAAAATTTAATTGATTTTCAAGTATATTGATCCAGAATTTATAGTTAAAAATTCGTGTCACATTCTTAACATTTTGGTATTTCAAAAGTTTTCTCTATTTCACTGGATGTTGTTAATAGATATTGAAAGAAATTACTTCACAGAAATCTTCTTTATTTGAATTTCAATCGCAACTAATTCCTATTGGAGTGGGAAATAGTTTCTCTTTCCAATGGTTTTTATTTCGTTTTTTTTTTAGTAAAGAATATGTACGTACTTAAATTTGATTTTATTCCTAAATTAATTTTACGTACATATTTTCGATTTTTTACACATTTGCTATAACAATTTTTTTTTAATTGAAGGTTTGAATGAACACCAACACTTGAGTGAGCAACCACCAAGTTTTTTTTCATCAGACTCCTTTTTGGTGGTGCTCAGTCTTTGTTCAATTTTAATTGAAAAAAACTTTCTATGCCCAGCTGGGATTCGAACTCGGACCAAACTTCCTCAGAGCCATATGTAGGTACTACGCAATTGGCGCTACCGAGGTCACGTGATCAAGTCGATCCCAATTTTAGGTTTTATTGTTTTTTACAATTGCACTTGAAACCAGCATTTTTACTAACCACACACAAGTTGTTGTTGTACATTCGGTTTCTTTCTTGTTTTTTCGCCGTACTCGATTTATAAGTCAACAATTCGTTGAACATAAAAATTATAAGGAGGGAGAATGTATGAAAGATTTGACGCGGGTGAAGAATTAATTTCAAATTTTTCAATTAAAATTGAACAAAGACCAAGCTCCATTTTAAAGGAGTCTGATATTCGGCCTGGCAGTCGTGAAATAGCTATAAGTCCAGCCTATAAAAACTTGGTAGTAACTCACTCAAGTGTTGCTGTTTATTCAAACCTTCAATATTAATATGATGGTGCGAAAGCTTGGCAGCCTAACTGCAAGTGTATTATCAAACAAAAACCCCTTATAATTTGTTTGGTAATGTTTTATATAACTATCTAAAAATGTTTTGAAAAAATTTCGGAAGTGGGATTTTCTAAGCACATAACCATTTAAAATAGTTCTGCTTGAAAAAGTTCTACGAAACATTTTAAGATTTATTTGGTTTATTATTTTAGGATTCAAATTAAAGTGAATTCAATTGAAACTTATACATAACTCAAACAAAAAATTTGCACCTCTATTATAGCGATGAAATATAAATTTCCAATTAAAGAAAATTCATTGTTATACCAAAACTTTTTGTTTAAACAACAGAATGCCAGATCATCATAAAATTCATTTTATCTTATCGAAAGCCTTTAAGAAGGAACAAAAGAAAACTTCTTCTAATCAAATGTAAAAGCTAGACAAATACAAAAATATAGATATTTATACATGTATACCTCCAAAAAGCCACCACATCATATAGCGTACATCATATGGGGCAAGTCACAAGTACAGCCCACCACCACAATATACTTTCTTGCACTGTATACAGCGAAAGACATCGCAGCAGCTAAAGTTGATTACCAATGCGAAATGTCTATTTAATCAGCAATTCAATTTGCAAGAACTTTATCTGTGTTATCCTTGGTGTTTATATATATATTTCGTGTCATCGGATATATAGATAGAAGAAATACATCCACCCATATCGTGTCTGGGAGGTATATTCTCGATGTCAGAAACAGCAACAGAATTTACGATATACGACTACGACGATGAAAACTAATTCTTCAAATGAATTATTATCGCAAGAATGGACGAAGGATATCAACCACCTATCTATAGGACCACCACAGCACACGAAGATGGCAAAATAAACTTTTGCTTTTCTCATTAAGAACGAAACAATAGCAAAGCGCACCTTCTTCGTTGCCCTGCAATATTCCTACATCAAATCATTTATTGGGGATGCCTTCTTTTGCTCTCAAATAAAACAAAGTATTTCGAGATAAAATAAAGAAAACAACTGAGGGGGGGGGGGGGGGGAGAGGATGAGATGAGCTGAGTTATTCGAGCAGCAGATTTGGAATATTTGCACTTTTGTGCGTTTGGGAATTTTCCTACCTTTGTATGGATGTTTGTTTGTCTTTTTCGACTCAACTTAAGGGACTCATTTTGAGAATCTAAGGATTTATTTTTCTTATATAACCAAAGTCTCCAAACTCCCCCCACGGAGATGATGATGATTGTTGACATTAGGTCCTTTCGAGTGTGCAAAGCGCCTTTTCGATTAATAAATTGTTTACACACTTTACTAATTTCATTTATATTTATAAGAGTATCAAAACACCCTTATTTCTATCTGAATCTGGTTCTCATTCCCTTTTTAATACAAAATTCGAAAATCTCTCCTCACATTATAATTCTCTATACAATAAGCGGATAAAACAACTGAATTCATTACACTTGAGTGGATTTTGATATCGAATAGATACCAAATAGAAAGAATACGAGTATATCTCTCAGTTATACTTTTTGATTTGTTTCACATAATACTCTTTCCACGAATTTCTGTCTATCGTTATCCCGACCGACCGCGACGACCGATTCGGAGTTAGCTTTTCATTTTTATATATTCAGTGTAATGCATCTTAATGCTTTTTGCTGGTGGTTGTTGTTAAAAGAAAACCCCCAAATGGCTTGTCTTTTACAGAAAAGAACTTAAGTTTATTGCTTTTTAATATAACTACTATATAACACAACGAGACTGACTATACATTGTAGATACTGCAGCACAGACAAGAATACTGGCTATATATAGTGGATTATTGTTTTTCAGAGAGTTAAGATACATTTAAGCGAAGCAATAAATATTGTTTTTGTGCAAAAAAAAAAAAAAAATAATAATAATAATAAAGGACGAAAACATCCTTTTAAATACATGAGTATTATAGTGTTTTCCTTTTGTTTTGTGTAATCGATAGAGTTTTAGAAAATGAATAGCTGTCAGATGCATTGAGTATAGAGAGGGTACTTATTGGTATATATTTATGGCTTTTAAGTGCAGATTAAACGATGTTAAGACTTTTGACAAGAGAAACATATTAATTGACATTTAGATGGACGGTGATAATATCCTTAAAACTATTTGAAATAAGTAGGGGACTATACCAGATCTCATCAAGAATTTTCGACTTATTGAAAGATATTCTTTGTCAAAAAGGCCCACGCCAATGAATTTTCAAAAAAAACTTTATCCCATCGCAAATGGGTAGGTACTTAATTTCTATGTCAAAATTGAGCCCGAACCAAACTTTAAATCAATTTGTTGCTGGTTGAATTTATTCACAATTTTTACAAACAAAAAAAAAAGAAATTATTGTGTTCACCCTTAAATTTTGTGCAGCGAATAGAATTTTATTCAAAATTTCGATAAAATCACAGAAAAGGTCCTCTCACACTCTAGACTGTTCCAAGAATTCAAGGAAGTCAAAAAGAATCTTGTTAGAACTATTTTTATCTTTAGTTATCATATTTTTTTTCGATATAACTTATTTCGGCTAAAATACTATCTGGGTACGAATCTCACGCTAAATTTTACCTCGCCCTTTTCTCTCCAAAAACCACGTAAAGTTCTAGCTAAATTTTGACATACGTTATCTGTATGTATATATGTATAAGCGTTTTGAAGATTATGGCCCTTATTACGATTGTCGTTTGTTTATTGATAAATGACTTTTATCAAAAGTCGATGATCTGAAATTTAAAATATCTTAAGTTGCTATTTTGCATCATATGTCAGCAGGTGTTTTTCCATAATTAATTACAACAATAAAGAGCTATATTTAATTTTATATAGTATAGCTTTGGATAACAATCTGTAACAATCTTTTTGAAATACGATCGACTTTTGTCGCATTGATAAACGGTTTTTGTCGCATTGATAAAGGACTTTTGTCGCAGTGCTAAACGACTTTTTTCGTATTGATAAACGACTTTTTTCGCATTGATAAACTATTTTTGTCGCATTGATAAACGACTTTTGTCGCATTGATAAATGACTGTCGAAAGTCGATCATTGGGAATTTTGTTTATCTTAAGCTGCTCGTACTTCAGTTTGTCTTTACAGTTGATTACAACAATGTAGAGATATCCACATAACATCACTTTAGATACAAATTTGAATACGCCCAAATTGTTGATGCGATCGACTTTTGTGATTTGTCACATAGAACGTCAAACTATACTCGCAATAAATGGTCTATGGTACAAAAAAAAAACACTTGTTCTCTGAAAATAAATTTTAAAACATTTAAAAACATTTAAAAAAAATTGTAATTTGCCAAACAATAAAGGTGTGTTTCTTTACTTTAAAACTCTGTGCATTTGTGTTAATTCCTACACATTATATTTTTTTATAGGAACTTTGCAATAATACTTGACCCATAAGAAGTATCGGATAGCAAAATTATATTAAAATCGATCAAGCTATTAAACAGACATTCGGACAAAAATTAAAATAAGAGAAATTTCCTGAAAACTTTCCTCAAATATAAAAATTAGACATCGTCTTACAGTTGTTTTTGAGTTAACTGAAAAAGAAAAAAATCGTAGTATAGCAGCTTCTCGTTATTTTGTCTCAACATTTTATATTCAAATTGGTTAAGTGGTTCCAATTTTATCGAACTGAAAAGTAAAAGTAAAACAACGTCCAAAAACAGGGTGTGGAAATCTTAGCATAACCGATTTTCTTAAAAAACCATTGGTGCAAATTTTTAGACGGTATAGTACGATGTTAAATAATTTGTTTTTCACACTAAAAATATTTTAACATCATTCTAAATCATTTAAAATTTTGCGCCATTATTTTTAAGGTTTACAAAGACAACAGATTTTTTGCAATTTAAAATTAATAAATTAATTTATTTAATTTTTTTTTAAAGTAGGTTTGACATTGGGCGGAAATTAATTGTTGTTGATTTTGCATTTTGTTCATTATTTAATGGTTCGATTTTAATGGAATTTGTTTCGCTCTCATATAAAAAAGTACCTAAAAGTACCACGCCAGACGTCAAGTAAGTAATAAAAAATTAAAGAAAGCTTTGAAATTTGCATTATTTTGAATTCGTTTTCTAATTATGTTCTTATGCCTTTTAAGTCAAATAAGTTCTTAAGCAGAGCCATAATTTCTCATAAAAAAAAGTAGATCCAAAGAATTGTTTCTACTTCTGATATTTGTAAAATGACTCCTCTTGTAATTTTGAATTATTTCCACTTCTGATACTTGTAGGATGACTCCTCTTGTAATTTTTACAAAGCGTGTAAAAATAATTTCAAAGTTTAATCTTAAGACTATTTCCCACTTCTGATATTTGTAGTTTTTTAAAGCGTGTAAGAGTGAAGAGTCATTATACAAATTATAACCATTGCCTTTCATTTTAATGCTCGGATTCGGCAGAAAATTGTCATGGCCGAATTTAGAGGAATAAACTCTATGAAATACAATTACTACGCAACAAATGAAGAACATAATAATTATGAAGATAAATACCAACAATCTATGACATATAGCCCTATTCTGCTATTCATCGGGGGAATTTTTCTACTATTTTCAGTCATCACTATTCTGCTATTCATTCGAAGTGAATCTGTATTAAAGTCGGTAACTTTGGTAATACTGCGCGGTATTCTGCTATTCACGTGAACGTATTTATTCTATACAATTCAAATCCGCATATGAAATGTAGCGGATTTTTCATTTAATGGGTCGTTTGTCTGGTTGGTTGTTAGTAAAATTTAAGTAAAAACTCTGTTCGATGATTCTCTTATTCCTCTGTTTACAATTGGAAAAAAAAGTCCAATACTGTCCATTTCCAAATTTAATTACGAAGATGAATCAAATTAAAAATTAAAATCAAAACAATTTATCCAAGATTTTCACATGGACAGCTGTTTACGTGAATGTCGAATTGGTTTGGGATAATGTAGTTCACCCGATGGATAGCAGAATGCAAAGGCAGTGTGAAAGGGAATCGAATGGGTGAATCGAATATACGATCCACGTGAATAGCAGAATAGGGCTGATAGATAACAAAACTACCAAATGTATTCTTATTCCTAATTTCTACGTTACTCGTAACTAACCCAAAACTAAAGACCAGGAATCGCCACTGAAAATTGTAGGTCCCTTTCATACCTGCCGGTCAACGAGACTCACCCACGAATAAATCTCTACCGATCTTCCCATGTGTCATCTTGAAAAAGTAGTAATATCTCTTTATACGTGAAATAAATAAAAAAGTAAAAATTTGACTTTTGAATTTATAAACCACGTCCCAAAGCAAAAGCGTGTACCCTTTTCATATACATGTTTCGTAAGTGCATCAGTTTCAGTACTTATATATTTCGTGCATATTGTATAGCTCTCTTGTATGTCTCACACAAACATTTTGTTTGACTGCTTGTGTAACGGTTTCCTTATGGAAATACCTTCTCTGAAAAATTCATTTTTGAGCTTTTTAGACACCATACCTGTTGAACTTAATATTTACAAATGTTCCTGGAAAAAAATTATCAGTAATTAACATTTGAACCACAGAAATCAATTTTTCTCATTTCCAATACTTCGAGCATAATATTTACTTCTTCGAACACCCTTGAACTATTTCATGGAACATTCTAAAGCATTTTTTCTGCACGAACTTAAAAATTTAAACATAACTCAAAGCTGATTCAGAATTAATTCCTAGGAAAATCGTTCAATCGTTCAACAATCTCTTTGGAAATGACAATTATCTTTATTTTCACTCTTTTGTTATTCTTATGTTATGTTAAATATACTCATTTTCAAAACAACAGCAACAACAACAAAAAAAGAAACTTTCCAATTCAATAAATTCACCAACCACAACTGTCAGGTGGAATTGTTCGTAATTTCATCACAATAAACTTGTTTCGTCATTTGATATCTGTATACGTGACGAATTGATAAATACGTAAATTTATTGAAACTTTTCTTCAAAGAAGAAAAAAAAAACAAAAAAAGGAAACTTTATACAACATCTAAACCTCACAAAACAAAACAATACAGCAATCATAATAAAATTGACATAAATTTTTACCCAGTTGATTTGAATAAATGTCCTTTTTTTTATTCTTATTCAGCTGACCAATATCATTGAGTCTAGACCGACTGGAAAGGTAAATATCTTTCGTATGGTCTCTTAAAGATTGACACATTTTGGAAAGTAAATGAACTTTAAGTAAAGTTCACGGTACAAAAAAAAAACCCCTTTTTATAAAATTCTTGGTCTTTTATTTTGTTTTTCTTCTACATATTTGCACAGGATTTAAACCCAAGAAAAAAGCAAGAGCAAATAAAACAACATCACATATAGCATTTCAGCTATAAAACTTATTTATGACATCTCCGGCTGCTGAATATGAATTGTTTGGTTCGTTCGCTTGATGCCATTCACAGAATAAGAATATTCAACGCTTATTTATATTTTATACATATTTTCGTTTTGTTGGTCTTTTGTTTCTAATAGTGTGCGAGGTCGTGTTGGATAAAATACATTTTCAAAAATTTTAAATTTGTGGGTACGTTAATAAAAACTAAAGTATTTTAAAAGACTTAAAATATTGTTCGAAAATATATAGTCGGAAACAAAAGGACACGCACTCGGAAAGTCTGGTAAAATATTTAAGAAAACTTGTAAATTAATTATCAAAGGTTTTTCTTTCAGATTTTTTCTATGTTGATTAAAGAAAAACTTTCAACAAAATTCAAAATAATTCACTGGTAACAAAAAATTAACCAGGGTAAAATCACTAAAATTTACAACCCTACCTGCTGTACCATGAGCTTGAAAAGGAATTTCTTTTTAATTTCACATTTTGTGGATATTTCTCTCTCGTGTTTATGCACTTTATGAAATATCATTTTCTGGCTGTCTGCGTATGTGTGGATTTTCTTTTAACATTTTCTTCTATTAAGTTGTAAATCAAAAGAATTCAAAATAAAAAATAACTAGAACTCAGTTTTGTCTGAATACATCAGAAACCTACTTTAACAAACAAAAATTGTAAAATCTTTTTTTGAAAAAAAAAAAAAACCTTATTCGAATAGAATGTCATTGGATTCTTTTGTCAGACAGAAAGTAATGCTGGCAAAGTAACCATAATCTCTTGGGTTTTGTTGTCTTTACCAAAACCGAGGAGTACCAACCAAAGCTGTTAAGGGAATGTCAAAGGATGCCGTATTATTTACCATTGAAAAAATTCAAACAAAGCAAAAAAAAAAAAAAAAAACTACTAAAGGAGCTAATGCATTGAAAAATCCTCTACTGATCAAGGTAGTGTAAGGTAGGTACTCTCAAGGACTCGAGATTAACTAGGATTTACATTTAGTGTGGTAAATCGATTGTTCAATTCAATTTAACCAACCGAATATATCATGAAGTGAAATAATTGTATAAAATCCTACATTTTTGTTGTGATGTCACAGTTTGAAAATTGATTCTAAGAAATCAAATCAATGCTTAGTTTCACAGATTTAACATAATGACCTTTTAATTAGGAACGTTTATCAGTATAATTTTTATTTTTAAGGTGATTGCAGTAAAACCACTTTTTTTTAGCTTCTCCGTGATCGTTACGTTAAGTTTAATTAAACTTAAACGTTTTTTTCAAGAAACTAAAACTTGCCCTGTGGAGCAAAAAAAAAATAAAGAAAGTTTTAAAAAAAACATTGATTTGAATTTATTTGCTATTTATGTTCTAATAATGTCTTCTAGGTCAACTAGTTTCCAAGCTTAGCCATGTTTTCTCTTAAGAAAAAGGTAGATCTAAAGAATTATTTCCATTTCTGATATTTGTAGGAAGATTCATCTCGTAATTTTGAAACAATAAAAAAAAAGGATCCTCAGACTTTTTCCCACTTCTGATATTTGTAGTTTTTAAAGTATATGACAGTTAAAAGTCTTTCTAATATAAAGAAGGAGTCGTGCGTATGTTTTTAATGTTTTGTTAAAATGATGATTAAAGTGCCGGCGTTATTCTGGACTAACATACTAACTAACTAATATTACTGTTATACTGTTATTACAGTCATTTATTTTAATAATTATATTTGATGACCAAAAATCGGTACAAAATAGCAGAAAATATGACGATTTTGAATTTATTTCTTTACAATTTTTTTTGACAAATTTTTTTTAACAAAAAATTGAAAATATCAAATGGTATTTAATGTTGTCATTTAAAAAGTGGTCCTAAAATCTGGCAGTATCTGTTTTGACAATAAAATTTAAATAGCAACTGGCATTAAATGTTATAATTTTAGTGGCTTCACGTACATTAAATTGAAATCATTTTGGAAATTATAAAAAAACAACCAGAAAAAATTAACTTGCTCTTTAATTTCTTGAAAGATTGCCAGAATATTAACAGATTATCAGCGCACCATTATTGAACTTAAGTTAAACGTACATAAATTTGACACTTACGAACTGATTAACTTCATTATTCTGTTTGCTAAGTGACAAAAATGATGGTAGTTGTTTGTGTGCTCTTAAACGAATTAATATGATCCTCAGGTTCTTCAATTAGTTCTCTAGTTACATAGTTCAAATTGACTGATGTCCCTTTTTACCTTCATTTATTTCATATATTTTATTTTAGCCCTCGTATATCCCTTTCATTCTATAGGTAATCAATCTGTTTCTAAATTTTGTTCGCTTGATCTAAAATATTTTTTTTTATTGTTCCAAAACGGTCCGTTTTACTCTTCCAATTCCATTAATTCTTTGTAATTTTTATTTGCCTTTTTTAACTTTTACATTTTGAAAACTACCTTGGTTTTACTCGTTGGTTTTATTCTATTTTAAGCTCTTCTTTTATCATAGTTTGTTTTTATTTTTTATAGTTATAGTTTTGTTTCTTTTTATACGTATGTTTCTATAACCACTTCTTCTTATAATATTACTTCTTCTTCTAGTAATTCTTCTACTAATAATTCTTCTACAAATACTTCTTCTTATAATATTACTTCTTCTGCACCACTACTTCTTCTTCAAATACTACTTCTTCTTCCTCTAACACTACCTGTTTTAGCTGCTACTCGCTCTTCTTCTAATACTTCGTCTTCTAATACTACTTCTTTTTCTATCTTCACTTCTTCTTCTAATACTACTTCTTCCACTGGTACTCGCCATTTTTCTAATACTTCTTCTTATAATACTTCTATTTCTTCCAATACTACTTCTATCACTACTTCTTCTTCTATCACTACTTCTTCTTCTAATACTACTTCTTTCTCTAATACTACTTCATTTAATACAACTTCTTCTCCTAACACTACTTCTTCTTCTACTACTAGTTCTTCTTATACTTCTACTAGTACTAATTCTTCCTCTAATACTATTTCTTCTTCTGTTTCTCCCTCTACTTTTAATAGTTCTTCTACTTCTGCTCCGAAAACTACTTACAATGCTTCTTCAAATACTCCTTCTAATACTTCTACTTCCTCTGCTTTTACTTCTAATTCTATTGTTGGTATTGCGTCTTCTGCTTTCACTTTAACTTTTCTTCTACTAATTTACAAACTTGATTTAAAGTAAAAAAAAAAAAAAATTGCAGTATTGTTAATCTTGAACAAAGGCTAAAATAACGGCTGTGCTTATCTATCCCTTAGCGGAAAATCATTTTTCTCCAAATTCTCATGAGAAGCTGTATCAAGTTCGAACCGAAAAAAAACCCCCTGCTATCCACATACCTCTAAGCTTAATGCACTCATAAACTCAGTCAAGGTAACCATGGGAGTTATAAACACTACATATTGCAGTCTATGTCTAATATTCTATGTCTGTCTTGTGGAATGCGCCTTCAGAATTTCAGAATATCAAATCAACCATAAACTGTACAGCTCCTTCCACAATTATTGTCTCGTGTGGATAGGTTTTTTCTTTCAGAATGGATCATATACCTAAATACATATATCTAAGTATTTTAGGATTACTAGCGTATTCATTGTGCTTTTCTGCACAACGTCACACGCGGCATCGGAACAAAATGAAATTCCCAAATCGATAATCAATAAAGTGAAACATGACCGGGACTTGTTTTTCGAAATGAAAACCTCTTCCAGAGGGTTTTTTTGTGTTGTTCAATATAAGAACATACTCGTGTAGATAGATACATATAAGTTTGGAGAAAGATACGTTACACGTTGGTTAAAAAGACATGAATCCAAATAGCTTGTTGTTGTTATGTTTGGTTCGATCTGCAAAAAAATTAAAGGATATTTCTTCATTCCAGGCGGCTTCTTCTTCTTCTTCTGCTTCGTCGTTTTGTTGTTCGTTTTGCTGCAATAGTTTAGCGTGTGTGCTCGATTGTCCCCTGCACTCCCAAAGATATGTCTTTCATTTTTTTTTCAATAATCCAAAAGGACCAAGTCCTTTCTATATAATGGATATCCTTTTCTTTGCCAATTTCAGCTTAATATGGTACTTTGTTGCATACGTGCTGTTCTGTCCTGATGTGTGTATGCGCATTCACCTGTAATGTGATAGAGAGAATTTCCACATGTACCTATATGTCGTTTCTACGACAACAACGACGAAGCACGAAGGACGAACACTTTAACCGTATATTGACTTTTTTTTGTGCACGAACGAACAAACGAACAGGACATTTTTATACATTTTGAGAATAACTATTCGGACTTTCGCCAAAAGTAATGGCTTCAGTTGTTCAACGTACAATTGGCATTTTTTTGAAAATTGACCAAATGAATTACTGTACGTATATGGAGTAACATCAGTTGCACGAACGAAAGAAGAAATATGTCCTGTGGAATTGCAATCGACGAACTAAAGTTCCGCTTGGAAAGTTCAACTGGTTTTGAACTTGTATATATTTCTTTTAAACAAAAAATGCACAAATGTCCTTATATTTTGTGTGCACATGCATGATTTTTTGATATAAATGAAATTTTTATTTTATTTATGTTTTTTTTTTTTTGATTACTTACAGATCGAGGACGAAGGAAACCATGGCAACGATGAAACACGTCTGTTCATTTTATCATCATTGGCACAAAGTCAAATGAGCAGAGTTGCATGCATTCTATGTGAAGAACCAATGTTGGTATTCGATCGTTATCCATTGGTTGATGGGTCATTCTTTTTAAGCCCAAAACAACATTCAGCAGGATGCATTGAGGTAAGTTATATTTTTTGCATATTTTATTAAACAAATGTTTATCAGCCAATCCCAATGAAGCCATAACCCATAACTCTGCCATTCATTCCCACTGGGAATAGCCTTCTATACCTGTTTTGAATAAACATTATAATCCTTTTTATATGTATACATTCAAAAGGCTTAAATTCATTAAAATATTAAGTCAATACGAGTATGATGACAGGGGTGGGATTTATTTGACTTAATTTTAAATGCAAATTAAATTTATTTCATTTAATTATCTGAAAATCTTAAATTGATACATATTCATTTACTCGTGATTTTGTGAATCTCCAAACAATAGTTTTGTCACTGGTTAAAGGTTGGGAGAGAGGCAAATGTCAGTTGTTGTTTACCAGGGGCAGATTTTATAATAGGAAACAATCAACCGACTTGAGGCCCATCGTCTGTTTAAGACTTTTTTATTGGCTCTTTACTTTTGTCTGTCTTATATTTGTGATTGTTAAAAACTCGATGTGTAACTAAAAAAGAAAAGAAATTGACATTTCCATTTCGCTTCCCATTTCGCCCCTTTTTTTAAAAAAAGTATTGTTTCAACACCTATTAGTCAGAAAAAAAAGTGTTTTCCCAAAAAACGTTCGGCTTGAATTTCTGAACATTTTTTGCAAAATTTCGAAAAATCATTTTTTTCATAGTTTAATAAAAAAAACACATCTAACAGCTTGGAACTGTACCGACCTCTATCTCTTTGAAAACTATCTATAGAGAGTTTTACCTGATTTATGAAATGTACAGAATTTAAAGTTCAAACACAATTTCTCTAGGACCAATAATATATAAGTTAGGGCGCCACTCCTCCGTGCGTGTGTTAGTCGGCAGTAATGAAGGTGACCTACAATTTTCATCCGAATCCAAACGGCAAAGATAAGAGATGAGTTTTTCATTAAATGGGATACTCTTGGAAGATTTGTCCCTCATAAGGGGTTTTTTTTGTGAGTCTGATGATCGGCGCGGCAGTCGTGAACTTGATATAACTCCAGCCTGTAAAAATTTGGTGGTAGCTAACCCAAGTGTTGTTGTTCATTCCGACCTTCAATATTCACTCTTATTCTGTAAGGCTTTTGACGAAAGCGACAGTAAAACGACAATTGGCGTTTAAGTAAAACTAAAACTTTACCGTTCTCTTCTTTGTTCACCCTTCTAACCATCAAAACAATAGTCGTTTTACTAAAACACCAATTGCCGCTACTAGAGCTCTGTCGTTTTACTAAAACGCCTTATGGAATAAGGGTGATTGATTATCTCCCGGCCAAAAGAAAAAACACTTCTTTTTTTTTGGTTGAAATAAGCATGAATTCCACAAAGTATTTCTCCGCCCCATAAAAAAAAAATAACTCACAGCTCGTGGAAAATCAGGGCCTATGTGACTTCCTGTATGCGTGTTGTTAGTCGGCAGGAATGGAGGGGACCTATAATTTTCTGCCAAATACGAACAGCTTAGGTGAAAGGCAGTTTTTCATGAGATTTGTCACTAGGCATATCACAAGGGGCAATACCCCTGGAAAAACTTCTTTTTTTGATTGGTGAATAGACTGCGATTTGAACCTCAGTTATTGACCCGAGAGTAAAGCACGGATTTTCTAGTTCAAGAATTAAACCTAAGATTTAAAATGAAAAATTAAAGTACTTTCTAAAACTTCATTCCTATCGCCTTTGCCTTTTACATATAGCCTGGTCCGTCCCTGGCTTTTTAGATTTGGATAATTTAACATCTCTTCTCTTACCTTACGCGACATCTTTTGAATTGACTTGACATGCAACAAAAAACCGCTTTCAAGCTTAAGCTTGATTCAATTACTTTTGTCACTTCTTAAAAAATTTGTAATTAAACTGCAAGTATACAATGTTGTTTAATTGCATTTGTTTTTGCTTAGTTATCAAATGCTTTTTTGACATTCATGTTAAGATGTACATACAATTTTTAGAAGCCAGAAAGTTCGACGACAACATGAACATTTCAAGGGAATGTTTTTTTTTTTTTTTTTTTTTTAATTTCAAAAAATTGATGACCTTGGCAAGTTGTGCAATTAACAGCCAATCTCTGTTTTCGTGGTTTGTGTGGCTAAATTGACCTGAAATTTAGTAAAGTTTACAATACTTGACTATATTGATAGAATTTAAGTGACATTGTTTGACAGTGCGTCATATAAAGTTTTGAAAATGGTTTCCCTCAGGGGACAGTTGTAGGGGCTTTTCTTTTTAGTTTCTATAATTATAAATTGAAAATTTCATACTGTACGATTTTTGTAAGAACGTTGTCATACATTTAAAAAAAATTAATACCATAGAAAGTTAAACTTCCGTCCAATCACCTCGAATCATTTCTATGTGAAACCTCAAAAATAGGTTCTAGAAATTTGATATATTTCAATAACTTAGTTAGATCCCGGGATCAATTCTAGATATTTCTTTTTTTCTTTATTGGCATACAAAAACGAACTTTTGTTATTCATTTCTAGGTAAAATATGAAGGACGTTCTCTCTTTCTAACTTGTGTTTGCATGGGTTGCCTTGATGGTACTTCATCAGGACGTATTATCAGCTGCAGGTAAGTTTCATTTTATAAACAAACATCTTTATAATTTGAAAATAATTTTTTTTTAAGTTTTCTATTTTTATTTTACGTTCTTATTGAAATATTATTATTCAACCATTTTCTTTTAATTTTTTGAAGATTCTGTGGCGAACTTTGGGATGGTTCTAGCCTCGTTCTTGGCACAATGTATGCCTATGATATCTTTGCTGCAATGCCGTGTTGTGCTGAACGTCTCAAGGTGAGTTGTTTCTTTCATTTAATCTTTATGAACATAATTGTATTTGTATTTATTTTTACCATCATTTTACATTTTTTCTTTAACTAACTTTTTGTTTTTTTTTTTTGTTTACTCCTTTTAGTGTAATACTTGCTTAAAATTACTTCTTCATCCACAACAACGATTGAATTTCTTCAGTGACTACTCGCACTGTGTCACATGTCCATATTGTGCAACTCAGGATACCCATTTCGTTAAGCCACTCGGCTATTGCTACACCAAATCTGTCAGCAAGTTTGCGTTGAACCTCGCATAACATGAGGCCCCGTTGGAGTCTCCAAATGGCACGGCAGTCACCACATCGAATAATACTATAACAACATCAATGGTATCATCGGCTGGGACTTCTGGCGGGGCATCATCATTGAAAAAAGCAATTTCTCTTTATTCACCACTGATTGATTATTCGGCACCATTGCTACAACAAACACCGGAATCCAATAGCAGTGCCATCAACCAGATAACCTTGCAACAGCAACAACAACTGCTGACCCAGGTAAGACATCATCGATCGGTTGGGGTAAATGTGCCTCAACAACAAACAACGCCACCACCACCGCCGCCGTCAGCAGCAACAACAACTCTGCTGCAGCCACAAAATCTATCTTCGACTTTGACAACAATCACCAACGGTAATCATCATTTACACAATCAGAATAACAACAACAACAGCAGCAACAACAACACCGGAAACTCTACAAACGTCAACGAATGTAGTAATAATTTTATGAATTCTGTAGTACATGAATTGAATGCAATTAAGTTAATAAGCAATAATAATATTGCATCAGGTGTAATAGGTCAAAATAGCCATCCCACCAATACTGCTCTGAATATCAACTGTCGTACGTCAAATGCCGTCGATCACAGCTTGCTATTCGGAATGCAAAATGGTGGCGGTGGAATCGGAGTAGGAGATTCCAACAACAGTATTAGCATTTTAAGTAGCAACAACTCTGCTTGTAATAAACCACATAATAACAATTTATGGGGCCAATTGCCAACGGCCAATAATATTAACACTAACCCAACAACCCAACTATTGTACAATCAAACATCAGCTACAAACATTTCCAATCTCTGGGGATGTGCACCCGCAAATGCAACCTCTTCCACATCCTCATCCTCGGCTGTGTCGAACAATAATAATAATAATAACCAAATTAACGGCAATAATAATAATACTAACTCCCATCCATCCCTCAGTCCTATTTCCTCGTCGTCTGTGCGCTCGTCCCATTATAATAGCGCCAGCAGCCATCGTAGCAATAGCAAGGAATCCCTCTGGACCTCAAGTCAGTCCTCGCCAAATAGCAATCTCAGGGAAAGTTTTTATTCTATTAAGAGCAATGAATCGCCAACGTCATCTAACACATCATCAGCTGGATCAACATGTTCTTCGAATGGTGGCAATGCAGGAGGAGCAGCAGGGGGAGGAGGCACTTTAGTGTCACAAAATACAAACTTATGGGAGAGTCCTCTGATGGTCTCATCGTCAAAACTCGCAATAGACGCAGCAACATCCTATGCCAGTCAATTGAACAAAATCAGCAACATTTGGGAGATACCAAATCCAGCAGCAAATGTTGCCAATATCTGCAATCCTAAGCCACATCAACAATTACAACAACAACAACAGCAACAGCGCAACGGTAACTGTTTAAATTCATCGGCATCATCATTTATGGGACAAACCCGCGATCTGCTATTCAATGATCTCTGGAGCAACACCGACAATTGCTCTGCAACACTCAATTCCTCCGATCACCATCAACATCAGCAACAGCAACATAATCAGTATACTGTTGGTGGTGTTGCCAGTGATAGTAAACTTCAAAGTGATACAATTGGTTCAATCTGGCGTACAACAGCAACAACAACTCCATCTATCGGCTGCGGTGCTCATCAGCAACAAAATAATATTGCAAATCGCAACAAAATATCAGCAGCAACTTGTGCCCAGGCAAAACAAAATCAACAGCATCAGCGTCCCGTTATTGGTGCAAATGCTAGTTTCTTTACCAATGCCACCGATCCATCGACGGCCTCCTCCTCACATTCGTCAGTCTCAGCAACAGCATCAGCAGGAGTAACAGCAGCAGCATCATCAGAAACAACGGCGTCATCGGGAAGCTCCTCGTGTATACTTTTTTCCGAGGAGTTCCTCAATTATCTTAATATGATTAATTAAACAAAAAGATTAGCTAATTTTTATTTTTTATTCTTCATATAAATATATATATATATACATCTTCTTTTTTTTATATGCATTATATAAAACTACAAAAATTTATAAACTAATTTTAATTATGAGTTTAGTTGAGTTTAGTTTATTTTTTCTGGCATTTTTTTATAGTTTTTTTTTTATTAATTGTCATAAAAAATATATATATATAAAAAATAAATAAAGCATTTCTTAATACAAAAAAAATCAAATAGATTTATATTCTTTATTTTTTGTTAATTAGTTTTACAATTTAATATTTAAAAAAAAAAACAGATTTTTTATTGAACAAAAAAAATACTTTTTTTTTATTTTTATTTTATTTTAAAGTTTCTTTTTATTTTTAGCTCATTTTTCCCCTTGACTTTCTCACAGTTTCTTTTTATTTTTTTTTTGTCTACATTTTTCTAACTTAATATTTATTTTTCTTAAATCATTTAACTAATTTGTTTGTATTAGAATTAATTTTTTTCTCTTTAGTATAAAGAAAACATCACAATTTAAAAAAAATATAAATTAAATAAAATGCTGTGTTTTTCAATAACCTTAACGAACAAAATATAAATTTATAAATTTTAACACATTGAATAAATTTTTTGTATATGTTTTCTTAAACAAAATACAAAAAAAAAAAAACAAAACAAAACAAAACATATAATAATTACTGTTTTTCTTGTGAGAAACACAGAAAGCATTTTAGAATTTAAACAAAAAAAAAGCTCTAAGATGTTAAAAAAAAAGAAACAAATTTATAAATTATATATAGGATAGTTAAGATTTGTTGCAGTTTGATTTTTTTGTTTGTTAATTTATTATTAATTTTTTTTCTTCTTATTGTTTTTGTTTAAAATAAGTTTGTTTGGAAAAAACATATTTCTAAAAATTTTGTACTCGGTAGGGTGGCATTGTTGTGGAATTAACGGCAGGAGGAAATTAGTGGATTGTGAGTTGGAAAAGTGTGAAATAATTTTTGGACAAAAAAAATTCATTCTAAAGTCATAATTAACATGTATAATTACGAACTCGTATTTATCAAATATTCGGTTTATATTTCTGAAACTTACTTTTACTGTAAAACAATTGAAGAAACCAATCCATATTTGCATTCGTTTGATTTGTTTTGCAAAATAGTACAATGAGTACTCTTAAATATTATAATATTTTAGACAATGCTGTCGAAAATTTTCAAATCCAGGTTTCATAAATATGTCAAAGATCACAAAAAGTTTCCTCCGTCAAAAGATGGGGTTTCAAAAAACAAAAGAATTTTATTCAAAATTTCTCAGATTTTTGAAACACTATTTAAATTGTAGACGCTCAGAAACGTGACAATACCAAATATTTAGTATTTTATCATTTCTATTGCAATGATTATAACTAGAAGTTGAATAAATATTTTGACTTTATACGTCCTGGTAAATAACTAAGCTTTTAAAGTCCCCAATGAACAGGAAGCTTAATGCTTGAAAATTTTTCTTTGACTATCTAAAACCACGTTGGCTGGTAGATGCCATATAATTGAAATCAAATTTCGAAACATCCCCTGAAAAAAGTTTTCATAACAACGAAAAAGTTCCCTAACACTAGACCAATCCAAAGCCATCCATTAATTTACAAAAAAAAATCAAATGAATTCTCTGAAAATGTAAATAGTCTTTAAACTTCATCACTAATTTCCTTGCATTTCAATTCTAAAAAAAAACTTCTTAAAAAAAAAATAATTTCGATGTAAATACTTTTAATATGATAAAAACAAAAATTCAAAAATACTTAATTTAATTTTTAAAATTAAAAAAAAAAAAAACTATATAGCTATAGGAAGAACATCATATGTGATCTCTAAATTTGTAAGCTAATTAGATTTAAGATTTGTTTATTTTTTTCATGTTTTTGTTTGTTTTTTATTTTTACAAAAAGATTTTGTTAAAAACAAAATTTTATCCAACATGCCACCACTTCAAAAATAACAGACAAAATTTATAAGCAAATTGTAATAATTTTTTTTATATTCAATATATAAATACCAAATAAATTAAAAACAAAACAAAAAAGAACACGAAGTGATAACAAAACTTAAATTTAAGAAGATTTAATATTGAGGAAAAAAAATTCAAAATTTTTGTATCGTATTAAAGCAAAAAAAAAAAAATATTTGGCATAGTTTTAAAGAAAAAAAATTAAGAAAAAAAAGATGAAAATAAGAAAAAATTACTTCACATTCTATTTTGGTTAATTTTGTATAATTAAACATTTAAATTGGCTTAAGAACTTCTTAAATTTAAACATACAACTAATTATTACATAAATGTTTTTTTTTTCTTTTTTAAATACAAAATAAATATACCTTTAATAATAAAAAAAAAACTTTTAGAAATTAAGATGTTTTCATGTACATAATTAAGTCAGCAGCCCATGTTGTTTCACACAAATTAATTGTTTTTCTTTTTTTATTTTTTAAATTAAATATACGTTACGTATACGTTTTTTATGTTTTGTTTTTAATAACATTTACCTTAATCTTAACCAAATCCTTTGGCAGCAAACAAAAAAAATCATTATTTTATACATTAAGTAATATCACATTTAATACAAATTAATTTAAAAAAAAAAGAATACTTTGAACTAATACCTCTTTAGCGAAAAATGATATAAAACAAAGTAAGTAAATATTAAAACAAAAATTAAAAATTAACATATTATATATATTTAATAATAATTAATATAAATTTATTATATTAAAAAAAAAACTAAATAAAACTTTATATATCATATATGAATACAAAATTCAAATATATATTATGTGTATATATTGTGTTTATGAATTTATCATATTATATTAGTTACTTTATTGTTTACTTTAAATAATTAAATAAATATCCCCCCTAGACAAGATCAATTTAAATAATAAAAAAAAAATACACTACTTCACCAACATCAACAAGAAATATATATAAAAAAAAGTATTTATTTTTGTGAGAAATAGAATTTTGTTTTTTATTTTTGAAAATATAAAGAACAAATTCACTGCAAATTGCTTATTTCTAAAAACTAAATAAATTTTTCTTTTGATAGTCGCCGGTTCCGAAAAAAAGAAAACGTAATAAATAATATAAAAAAAATATAAATAACAAAAATTAAAATAAATAAAATTATTCAAAAATTTGCTTAGACAAATTAAATATCAAAATAATGCAAATTAATAAAATTTAAGAACATTTTCAAGGAACGGATTGACTCTCTCAGATCATCTGATGAAAAAATGTACAAATAGAAATAAAGCAATTTGTAGGATGTGAGTTTGTAATTTATGTTAAAGTTGCTTAGTTTTTTTTTTTGATTATTTTAATTCATATCCAGTGAATTATTATTTATGTACAAAAATTAAAATTAATTTTTTTTTCTGAATTAGTTAAATTTTTTATTTCTTACCAAAAGATTATGTTAATATGCTTGAATGAGTATAACATTTAAATAAACAAAACAAAAACACCGCATTCTTTTGCTGCATTTTATTTTAATGCCAAACTAATATATTGAATATACAAATTATTATAAATAAAATAAAATAAATATTCTTAAATAGAAGAACAAAATTCTTTTTCTCACAAAAATTGTTTTTTTTTTGTGTCAAAATGCAATAAAAATAAGTTTAATAGAAAATTAAACATAATAAACAGCTGTAATTTTGAAATCTGTTTAAAAAACAGAAAATTAACCCAACAAACAGAGTAACATTTTTATTTTAAGAAAGGAAACACCAGGAAATAAAATATTAGTTTAATTTTTTGTATTATTTTTTTATATTATATAGTATATTATATATTTTGTTTTTCTTTTATTTCTGCATTTTGTTTAAATTAAATAATTGCTAGTTCCTTCTTTCTTATGTTTGCAAAACTTTGTAGTTACACTTAATTATATTTTGAACTTAAAATTACCAAAATAAATTCTTGCATTTTTATTTTCACATACCTTAAAAACAAAAAAAAAACAAAATAAACCTACACAAACAAAAATAACTGAAAGAAACAAAAATATATTATTTTAATTAATTAAATGTAATTTAGATAAATATTTTAGTTGATTTATGTAATAAATATATAAAATATTATTATTATTATTATTATTACTCAATGTGAATGGAATATTAAAAAAAAAATACAAAAATGCATTCAAAATAATATAAATTAATTTTGTTGATTATTCAAATGTTTTAAATAAAAATACATACATTTATATTATAATTTTGTTTGTTTTATTTAACTTTTCTCTACTTTTGTTTTCATTATTGTTTTATTTTTTGTTGAAGTGTTTTTTTTTTTTTTTTGTGGATCTATTTTTCTTCTCTTTTTGTGTTTGTTCTTCACTTAGTTCTTCATTTAGCTTTTTATTTTCTCTGTACAAATATTTAAATAATTTAAAATTTAATACAAATTGCAATAATTCATAAACTTCCTTGTTTTGAAATGCGTGTGTACAAACAAAACAAAAAGTCTAAGAAAGCTTTTAAGTTGCTTTATCAATAATTTGAATTAGTTAGAAGAAACTACGAAATGAGGAAGGGTAAAGACCCATTGAATTGTCTGTCGTATTATTTTCAATCTTTATTCAGCAGAGTATTTTGGTGTTTTATACATTGTGTACCCAATTTCCTCTCAATGTAAAATTTTAACAAGGAGTAGATTTTAGTTATTTAGGTATACAATATACAAAGTCCATAGATACAAAGAATGTTTTGGTGAAGTACAGGTTGGAAAAGAAAGAATCACCACATAATTCAGATAAATAAATGAGATCTGTCCGATTCTGCTATCCGCTGTCTGTATAAGAGGGCTATGATTTATGAGCTAATCGAACTCAAAGGCTTGTATTAGGTATTTGTATGACTTTTATGTCACTTGATTGAATGAGCAGAATGAATAAGATAACTGGGTCTGCAACAAAATCTCGAGAACCAAAAATACGAAGATTTAAATTTCGAATGCTTAAATTTCGACTTAAAAAAAAAATGTAAATCACAAATCTGTAGTAATAAACCATCAATTTACTTCTAGAGAAAGAAAGAAAGCAGTTACTTACTCGTATCTTATTTAAATTTAAAATAGACAAAGTCTATCATTACAAGACAAATGATGAAAATATAAATGCATTGGGAGGAGAGTAGACTGGTGCAGAATTAAGAATATAAGTTAAGTCGCGATAAAATATAATGGCGATTAAATATACGATTAATTGCTAAGAAATATTCATCAAACTCAGTTAAATCTAACAAAAAACGATATTGGTAAAAATGACATGTTGGTTAAAAGCAATTATTAAGTTTTTCACTTTTTTTCTTTTCGATAAATAATTGAGCTTTAATCGTATGACGGGCTTCGAACGATTAAAAAAAAAAAAAAAAAAAAACTGAAGTTTGCCTATCCCTACACACGAGTGCACTTTGTATGGGAAAGCTAAATTCCATAAAAACTGAACTACTTAATAGATTTTGATATAATTTTCAGGCATGATAATTAATGGGATGATAAATCAACACAAATAATTCCCGCCCGCTGTTCTTTTTTCCAAAAAATAAAATATATCGTCGCATGTTGTCTAGTTTATAGATAATTTACTTTTTTAGAAAATCAGATTTACAAGGTTTTTCCCCCCTTAATTTTTGTGGCCATTTTTGTTTTGAATTTTTCTTGTATGGAAGCAGTCTTTAACTAAGTACAGACGATTGTCAGATCAAATATTGTCAGATCTGTTAGTAAAAAAAAAACTGTTCCAAATGTCTTACAATCGTCTGAACACACAATTTTGTCTGAAAATATTGTCAGAAATGTCATTGTCAGACGACAATCTGACAAAAAATTGTCAGGGGCCTATTTCACAGAACATACATCACTACATCACAGAAATGTATGTGATGTAAAATAGGCCCCATATGAGTGGGCTTAAATTTTTTTTTAATTATGCGTTTTCTTAGTTGACACACAATTTTTATCATTGTGAGTCGATTAGGACATTGTCAGACTCATTGGTCATTGACAGATTTTTTCATTGAAAACGTCTTACGACAATTGTCATTGTCACATGTTTTCATTGAAATTATCTTACGACAATTTCTTCATTGAGTGAGTTGGTTAAAGAGAGATAAAAAAAGAGCTGACAATCAAATTGTCAGACTGTGGGAAGAAATCTACAACCATGTGAGAGGACAATTTTTCATTGTAAGAAATATGTCAATTGTCAGCTATTGTCAGACCTTTGACAATTCTGACAATATTGTAAGATCGGACAATCGCCTGTACTTAGCTTTAGTTTTATAAAATCTAAATCACTTAACCGATTTTAACGAAATTTTTAGACCTTATTAAGAGTAATATGAGGGATGATGATGATTTCAGCCTACTGACACTTAATAAACACATAATAAATCATCTTAACACTCTTGGCAAGTGGTAATCGTTATTGAAGTGAATGTTATTTGTGATTATTATATTTTGAAGATATTTTTTTCATTACGGATTTTTTTATTGAAGATTTAAAAACAATTATCTCAAGACTTTGCCCATTCCATTCCATTTTTGTCGTTCTATACTAACGTCATGATCCCAAGCAGCTAAGATTAAATCAAGTGGGATTTTCACTATTGAGAATATAATAATTATAGTCGCTTTCATTTAACAATCAGATTAAAAAAAAATCTATTGAATGAATCGTCTGTAAAGATCCATATACGATAGCAGAATTGAATTCCTTTTGTTCACAAGTGTAAGCAATAATAATTAAATCTCTCTCTCCAGGTAATGTCATCAAAATACATAATTTTCTTTATTTCCATTTTTTGTAAATAAAATATATAAAAATATATAAGTCAATGAATAAATTTCCTACGTTCTTATTTTTGAAATTATATTAAAAAATAAAAAACAAAACTACACACATATTATATATTGAAACTGCTGCCAAAGGTTTTTAAAAAGCAACAATGATGTACACAACAACCAAACAACAATTAAGTTGTGTACATACCTACTAATTTGATTGAAAACAAAATTAATAATAATAATTAAATACATATAAAAATAGAAAAATCTGCCAAAATAAATATGAAAATGAATATTAAAATACCTCAATGATGCAAATTATGATTAAAACAAGAAAAAAAAGAAGCGAATATTATTTTGTTTATAGAGAACAAATAAAAATCTTTTATCATATCAGGATGCGACGCAGACAAAGTAAATAGAAAAAAAATAATAAGATTGTGCAATTTAAAAAAAAATAATAATAATAGTAATTAAAAAAAAACGAATATAAGAGGATTAATTATTAAATATTCTGTACATATTTACAAAATCTTTTTTTTATTTGTACTTCCTAATTTTATATTTATTATGTATAATTTTACAATTTTTTTTAAATTAGTTTATTTTTAGTGCCGCGTAATACCTCAAATTAAAAAGAAAAGAACAAAAACAAAAACAAAAAAAATGCAAATATCCAGCACTTTAGACAAATTCAATAAAAAATCTCAATAATATCTATATTAGCAATATTGCACCACAATTTCATTAAACTTAAATTAACAAAAAAATAAAAAACAAAATATCACCGATTAAACAATAAAATAAAATCTTTAAAAAGAAAATTGAGCAATAAAAAATAAATAAATACATACAAACGTAGGAACAATCAATCGCATTGTGTAGAATTCAAACATATGTTTTTTTTCGTTTTAATATTACAGTACATACATACATACAAACATAATATCTTTTTTTTTAATGCAGATGTAGGAATTTGTTTTTTTTTTTTTCATCATCACTTTATATAATTATGTAATAGAATATAAATGTTTATTGTTATTCTGTGTTTTGCATTAAAAAAAAAAAAACAAAACAATAGATGTGGGAGTTTGAATATTTTAACCATTAGTATACACACATATTCCTTTGATTTTTATTATAAATTACGCAGTTATTAATAATTTTAATATTCAATTATTTTCTTGTTTGTTTAATTGAGTACAAATAAAAAAAAACAAAAAGCTTAAGAATATTATTGAAATACGTCATTTTACGATCCGAATTACTAAACTTAAATTGTTAGATATGGCCATAAATAGATTAGATACGCATAATACCTACTATGTATACATTAAATATATTAAAGCCCTCTTTATAGAACGTTGTTATTCGGTAAGATAAATTTACTTTCAAAATAAATTTAACTTTATGCACATTTGTATACGTCATACATTTTTTTGAGGTTGAGAGTATAATTCTATATAATTCTATGGCCTTATCCTCATATAATCTGGTAGGTAAATTTCTTCCAGCACACTCATTACCTACTTAGTTAAGTTACTTACCATTTGTTTGAGTGCAAGTGCGTGTAAATCCTGCTTGAAATCGTGATTATATCCGAAAGAATGTTTGAATGAATATCGAAAACTGGTCTTTTATGCTTTAATAATTTCAAATATATTAATATTAATTTAACACCTCGCTTTGACTTTATTCATTCAGTTTAAATCTTCTTAATAATAAAATGATCAACTCGGTTGCCTTTGCGAAGAAACTAGTAAGTAAATTAAACATTAAAAAAGATTGGTTTCCAAATTTTAAATTGTTTTTTTATTTACACTAAAAACAATAAATTTCAACAAAAAAGTTTATCGGTTTTTTTAAAGAAAAATTTTTGTTTTGAATTTTTATACAAAGAATTTTTGAAATGCAGCAGCATTTAAATTTTTTCGAATCTTTTTCAAATATAAGGTATCATAAAATTTATTTTTACGAATATTACATTCGGCTTTTGTGGGAGGTGGCTCTCGGGAATTGACACCTTGGAAAAGAACTTTTAAAATAAATTAATGAATTTAAGGAGAAAATTGGACTGGAATATCGGAAATTCACGCAGATTAATTGGCTTTGGTAGATAAATTTCAAGGAAATAAAATCGAAATTACACAGAAATGTTACAGTAATGATTTTCAAAGTTTGGATTTTTAATTTCGAAGAGTTTAAAAAAAAAGGCAAACAAAACACTGAACTTGCAATGAAATTCCTAACGTTTTTTCCTTTGAAAAATTATCGAAATTGTATTGAGATTTATCAGTGGCAAGAGAACTAGCTACCGTTATTACTTTCTATAGAAAGTCTGTAGTGTGTGGGGGCTCTAAGTTCTGAAATAGTTGCCGTTAAAAAAGAATATGAAGATAATTTTATATTAACTGCGAAGGTATCGATATCATTGAGATTGCTCCTTCTGCGACTTTTTTGTTGTTTGTGGGTACGTATATTGATTTTTTTTTACAGAAACTTTTGACAGAAATTGTAGTAGAATCGACAAAAAAAGTGTGAAGATTTTGTTAGCGTAAAGTCTAGTACGCAGCTGAAGCGAAACGAAAATTTTCTCTGGTTTTCATATCGATAACGAAAACGTAAAAGAAACGACTACGGAAAAAATAAATGTCACCAATTGTAAAAAAATTAAAAAAACAAATAAATCATAGAATCCTTTGCTGTAATCAAAGAAACAAAAAAAAAACCTCGGATCTCACTTTTCCGCAGACAATTAATGGTTCGTGTAAATAATTCAGAAATTGTGGAGACTATCAATTTCGCTCGTTCAACAGCGTACTGCAGAACAAAAATAAAAACGAAATTTTTCGTTTATGATTTCGTGTCTTCAATTTTTGTATGGAAATTTTTGTTTCGCTTCAGCTGCGTACTATGCTTAAAGGTAAAATTGGTTATTATAGTCCCCTTTCACACAAGGAAACTGAGTTTTCAACAACTTTCAGCTTTTAGATGAGAAAGGTACCAAGTAAATGGAGTGATGGACTGTCTACAATTGGTAGAGTTTGGATATTAAAAGAAAACGTGAAAAAATCTCCAGCAAATTGTTTCCACGTGTCATAGGTGACTTAGTTGGATTCTGTTCAAGCTACATTTTAATTAAACCTTTACAAATGATATAGTCGACATTTATATAATCAGCCTGGTTGTCAGTATCACCCGAACAACATTCGAACCGAAAAATTTGACATTCTACTTTTCGACTAAGTATTGTATGTTTCACCCGAAATTTCATGTTCAAAAAATTCCCCTTACTGTGAATATTCATTTGGTGCGGAATGTTATGCCGTTGACAGCCTAAATGTCTACTTATTTTTAGTAGGGGAACGAAATTTCGTTCGGGCGAAACTCACAATAGCTTTTGAAATTCCGGGCGAATAAAAAAAATTTGAGGTGAAATATTTTTCGGGTGAAACTCACAATAAGGCTGTATGTTTGATTATATTAGTAACCCCTATTTATATGCAAGTTTCTGTTATTTTAGCCGTTGTGGTTCTAAGATTAGCCCGGACAAAAAAAATATAAAACAATAGTTACAAACATTTTAATAATTGGTGATATGAGGGTTCTCCGAAAATTCTTTTGGAAATTGAGTTAACAAATTTTAGAAGAAATTCTGAAAAAAAATAAAGCCGAAATATCGGAAACTACCCTAGATCGCCCGCTGCTAAGTTGGTAGTGTAGATGATCCAATTGTTCAAATAACTATTACCTTAGCTGGTTATTTCGGATTGATTTTCATATCTCATCTCCACAAACAACATCATGTTTATAATGATATTTTTTTCAAAATTCCAAACCAATTTTTCTATAGCCATGTTTTTAAAAAGGTAATGATAACAATATTATAGCAACCCCAAAGAAACCAAAATAAACTTAGAATATTAACTGGAAGTATAAGAAACAAGACTTATATGTCCACAAAAATTTCCGAGTTATTCTAAGACTGAAAACTTATTCCCGCTTTAAATTTGAGGTTACATATGTTCCATTTGTTTTTTTTTTTTTTTTTTAGAAGAATAAGCGTATAAAGTAATTTTGAAATCGAAATATCTGTAAAAAGGGAGGTTTAAATAATTAACAGTTGTTCATCGCGCGCCAAAGAAAATTTGAAAATTGTATTCTTGTAATTCAAACGCACCTAAATCCAATAAATCAAACGTAAATAGACATAACCCCACAAAATAACAAAAAAAAGTCATTCGATAATATTCTATAAGTATAATTTGAATTAAATAAAAAAAAAATTAACAAACAAAAAAGGAAAAAAAAAATTAAAAACCAAAATAATATTTCCTTAGTTCGTTTTCTCTTACAGCGTTACCTGTCCTTAAGCAAAATATATTTAAATTAATTTTTTTATACCATTGTTCTATCTTTGAAAATTTTCCTTTTAAATAATTCTTACATTAATTATTATTATAATTATTAAAAAACAAAATAATAACAAAACAAAAAAAAATTAATATAATGTAAATTGTTTATTTATGTGTTGCTTTTTCCTATAAAATATATTAGAAATTTAATTTTTTTATTTAATTAAGAAAAAAAATAAGTACATAGTTTACATAATAATCCTATTATTGATATTTAATTATCTACTCTTATTATTATTATTAAAAAATAAAATTTAAAGTACAAATGTAAAACAATTCTTCTTATTTTTTTGAATTTTCTATACAAAATTTTAATTTTTTAGTTTATTTTGTTTTTTTTTTATATATAACTTTTTTGTTTAGTTAATTTTGTTTTAGTTGAATACCCTTAGACAAAACATAAAATTGTGACAAAAATAAATTATTAAAATTTTGAATTAACCAAACAAAACAATTACTATAGAAGTTTATATAAAAAGTAAATAAACATTTCTGTTGATCAATCGAATTCTTTCGCTAAATGGGATTTTTTTAATTGTTTATAAGAAATACAGAAAAATAATAATAATTAGTGTTAAGTAAGATTTTGAATTATTATATATAAATAGTATAAGAAAACGTTTGAAGATTGAAGTTTTAAGAGTGAAGACGACGAAAGAAAATGAAAGAAAGCAAGAATTAGTTGGTTAAAAGGACCCTTTAATTAAAAAGAAAAAAAAAAAAATTATGTACTACAAAAATGAAAAGTAGAAAATATAAACTTATCGAAAAAAAATAATAATTATATATAATCCTCATAATTATTATTTAAGCACTCTCTCACTGAAAGTTTTATTAAAATAAAAATTTGATTTTCTGTTTCTTTTTTATTTAATATTATATTATTTAACATCATTACTATTATTACCTGCATTAGATTAATTGTTGTCTGTGTTTTTTAATTAATATCTTTATATATTATATATATATATATTTATATATATATATTAAACAATTGAAGTTAGATATAAACATTTAATTGAGTGAGTTATTGTTTAGTTTAAATTAAAACAAAAAATTTATATATATTAAATATAATATACTTAAATCTAAGAACATAATATTAAATAATGGGCTGCAAGTTAGGTTTTGCTATAAGTAAGTTTAAGTGATTTTTTATACTTAAAAATTTATTAATAATACTCATAAGTAGTAAGTAATAATTGTTTCTAGTTATAAACACATGAAACCAACATCCTTTTAAAATATTTTGTGTAACAAAATATGTTGATTTCATAATAATTTTTTTATTTATTTATTTGTTCATTGATTTGGATTTTTACTCATTGGTCTCCAGGTTTTAAAAGAAACGAATTTAAAGGTATAATTGAGAAAAAACGAAATTTTTTTTACATGGTTAACTAAATTTAAGAAATTTAACAAAAATTAAAAAAAAAAATTAAACCGATGTGGTCACAAAATAAAAAAAATCAATAAAAAAGGATGCGTGGGCAAAATGTCATTTATATGAAAAGAAAATAAAAAATAAATAAAAATCAATTATTAAAAAAAAACACAGTACACACCGAAAAATTCCTCTGAAAAAAAAAAATAAATAAAAAAAAATACCTCAATGAGATGACACTACGCAAGGCTGGTGATGTGGACCAAATCGGTGAAAAAATATAAAAAATAATTGAAAAATAAATAAATCACATTTAATTATTTCCATTAGAAATAATTCATCAGAAATTTAGTTGATAAGTTTTTTTGTATAGATATTTTTAAAATGCATTTGAAAAAATTGAACAAAAAAAAAATACAAAATATATTAAATTTACAAATGCTAAACGAGATTCAGTGTTATTTAAGCAATATTTAAATTTTTGTATTGATTTTTTCATTTTTTTTCTTTCTTCAGAATTAAAATGAATTAACATACAAGTAAGTACATAACTAACATATTTTAATTAAAATTAATCTTTAAAATCATATATACGTATATAAAATAGACTTTTTATATTAACTTTTTTTTTATTTTCTTATAATTTTAATTTTTTATTCTTGTGTTTGTTTTTATTTAAAAAAAAATTAAATAAAATTAAATGAAAACAAAAAAAAAATTGGAATTGTCGAACAATCGAACACAGAAAATTTAAAATTAACTAAAATTTATAAACTTTTAAATGTGTATACTCAAACATTTTTTCCATGTTAAGTGATAAATTAAAAAAAACAAAATAACCATAGATAAAAAAATTAACTTGGAAAGAGGGTATTTTGTGGGGATATTCGACTAAAAAAAAAAGTGAATTTAAGACTGGATATGCGAAAAAAGTGAATAATTTTACATTAACAAAACAAATGTAGTTTATATTAATCATAACTATAGATATGTAACTTTATTATACTAAAAATAAAATGTGATGATTTTATTTTATGCAATTTGCATTAGAAAACAAAATTTAACAAGCAATAGTAAGACTTCCATGTTGTGTACTTATTATACACTGCCAACAATTACCACAAAACAAAACAAAAAAAGGCACAAATTTCGAAAAATTTTCCAAAACGAACTGAATTTAAAATAAAAAAAAATCCTACCTCAATACCAAAGAAAAAAAACAACAAAATTTAAATATTATACAAAATGTATACCTCGAACATCAAAAATCATACATAGCTGCCACAACAACAACAACAACAATACAACACTACACAATAGCTACTTTTTTTATATAAATTTTAGTAGAAATCTTATAGAAGCTTCTTATTAGAAATTTTATTAAAACAAAATGTTTAGAGGCAAATTTCTACAAAAGAAAAAAAAGTAGTAAAAAATTTAAAAAGAAATAATAAACTGTGTGTAGTGTTAATTTTTTAGGTTAAATAAATAAAAAAAATTGAAATTTAAAAGAAAAGAAAAAAAACATAATTAAAAAGGTATTTTCCTAAAATGGGATTGTTGAGGCAGTTGAGTTCTTCTTTTTTTTTTTAATAAAAAGTTGTGAAAATTTTATCTTTGTATATTACGATATATGTAATATAGAAAAAGACTCGCTAAACTTTGTTGAATTAGAAGTATCTTACATTCAAACATTTTTCGAAGGCACATTTTTTTTAAACACGAAGTGCTCACTACAACAATCATAACAACATTATCATCATCATTACAAGGCATAAATGTTACTTCATTGAATTTACTAATCAACAACCATCGTTGTTAAAAAAAAATCTATATAAATGTATTTAGATTCGCAGTGCTGTGCAAAATGTATTTTCAAATTTGTCAAATTTTTTTGAAGTTATCTCTTTTTTGATGTTTACTTGTTTTTTGTCCCCAAGTTGTGTGCTATATTCGAAAATAGTGCCATCTATATTTAAAATTCATTGATTTTTTGAAGATGTTAATTCAGAATAGTTGACTCAAGCTTCAGTTATCTTACAACAATTCCTTGCAGTTCCATGATTTTGATTTTTTAATAATTAAAACAGTATATTTCTGCAAGGTTTAAGGTCTTTTAAATGAAACCTGCATTCCCCGAAAATGAATACCAATAAAGCTTTTACATATTCTGCACTTTAGATATAGAATTTGTCTGATATAGGGATCTCAAAATTCCATTATTTCCATCAACCCTTTAAATTAAATTAAGTAACGTTAAAAAAGAAATCAGCTTTAAATTTCAATTTTGATTCGATTGTTTCAAGAGATTGTACAGATTTATAACGACGGCGGATACGTAGGCTCATCGAAGCAGACACAATCCACTTGAATGTTCATTTTCGTAGCCATGTTTACAGCGTTCTTGTACATAAAATGTACAACTAGACTCAACCGGTTTATCTGAACCAGGGCCGATGATTTCACCAGGGTAATCATCTACACGGGTACCCGGTTACCCGGGTTGCTTGTACCCGGGTAGTAAATTACCCGGCTATTCAGGTATACATAATGGGTATTACCCGGGTACTCGGGTAGTTAAAATTACCTGGGAACCCAGGCGGATGATTACCCGATTGGAATCATCAGCTCTAATTCAATGTCTCCAACATTTTGATGAGACATAAAATTAATTACATAGTTCTATCTTACTTATTTTACAAATGGCTGTGGTTCGCACGCAGTTCCTATTTTTGCTTCCTTTTTTTTTCGCTGTACCCGGGTAATCGGGTAGTCGGGGATTACCCGAATTACTCGAGTACCCGGGTATCATCAGCCATAATCTGAACGTAAGGTACTGTCGCAATTTATCTAAATGCTCCAAACAGTTTAAAAAGTCCATTGATTTTGATAAAAGCTCGTTCCAAATTAATGTTCACAATACAAACTTAAGTTTGTGTACGCGTTTACCAAGTTGAGTTGCTTTAAAACTTGAATCGAATTCCGAAATTTCAGCAATTTCAATTAAAAACGAAAAAAAATTACAGGAAATAGTTATTTAAATAGACGTGTTGTCCTTATTCACTTTGAAACTACCGCGGCGGATCGTTAAAAGTGATACCTCAATTCGACCATCTTCACTTTGGATTATTCCCTAAAGCCAACATGGAAGGTAAAGATCTTTCGTATTTCCAATTTAAATGTCAAATATTTCCAAGTCGCTCCCATTCTTTTTTCCACTCTTCCCATTTAAATGTTAGCTGTTTCCAAAAATATGAAAATTGTTTCAAGTTGGCTGCGAAGAAGACATTTTAGTTTAAATACGTTTGGGAAACTTAAGGGACCGACCTATTTGGTGTGTTCAGAAAAATGAGATCTCAGATATTTTTCTCACTCAAAAAGTGAGCAAGCGAATCCAAGATTTTTTCTCCTCATGTGTTTTGACAGAAAAACTGAGAAATTTTGGTGAGGAATCCTGTTCAGGTAACTGAGATAGCTGAGGTCTCCGAGATCTCATTTTCCTGAACATGCCTATAGAATTTGTCCCTTGCGTTGCGTCAACGCATACAAACTGACAGCTCGATGCTATGAATTCGTTGTGTTGTGTTTTATGTGCCTCTCTGTTCGCCGTGCTTGCAATCTCTTTTTTTAGTTTTAAAGGAAAAAATATATTGTTACTTTGAAATTTTTGTACAAAAACACAAATAAAGCTAATAAATCTAGTAATTTGAAGTTTGGCTTTTCCGAAAATTGACTTTATAAATTCGTGCGAAGATGTCAAAACAACTCAGCGAAGTCTCAAAATGTGCAAAAAATTTGAATGAAAAAGAAAATACTGTTTTTTTTTTCTGGAATCATAGCGTACACAGGAAAAGGTTAGGATAAATGGCCTTCATGGCCTCTCTGGCACAAACGCAGCCTTTTGTCGAAATTTTGGATACCTAACCATTTTGCATGAATGTGGCTGATGCAATGTATTTTTTAATGCAAGGGTGGTTTTGGGCTTGTTGAAATAGACCACCTTTTTTTAAAAAATCCATTCTACCTGAATTTTTCAATTTCTCTCTTCCGAGTTTTCGAACTGTTGCCGCCAAACTTTCATTATTTTTGAAATATTGTTTAACAACAATGAAAACACGTTGCTTCCTTTGGTAATGCTTCATTTTTACTAACACTAAACTGTCAGCTGTCAAATTGTTTTTTTTTTTCAAGGGTTGCCAACACTTTATTACACAAATTGCGCAAAATTCAAATCTTGAGTGCAAAAAAACAAACTTTCACGCGAATATGTTTTTTTGGTTGTTTATATGTTATATATTTTATGATACGAATATTTTAAAATTTTGACAAAAATTATTTGCACAGCATTGTGACCATACAAAAGAGAACAACAAATTATCATTTGCAATTTATTCACTCGTTGAATTTCGCATCATCATCCTCGTCATCTTAATACATCTTTCCACAAAATCATCAACATTTCCATTTATATTTTCAAACATACTTATGTAATTTCAAATGTATAAAAATAAATAACAAAAAATTAAGTAAATATTCTACATATTTCATATTTATTTATTATTTAAAATTAATTTTTTATTA
Organism: Epistrophe grossulariae; assembly: GCA_929447395.1. Classification (NCBI taxonomy): domain Eukaryota; kingdom Metazoa; phylum Arthropoda; class Insecta; order Diptera; family Syrphidae; genus Epistrophe; species Epistrophe grossulariae. The sequence continues at coordinate 118,304,891 of OV839567.1, read as the reverse complement.
TTTTTAAAAATTTGTAAATTTAAAACCACAACTGTAAGAGGAGAACACCAAAACTTTATTAGAGTTAATCGTATTCTTATACGAAAATTAGATTTTAATTTAAAAAAAAAAATTTTAATATATATTATAATTACAAAAAAAAAAAATTAAGATAAATAAATTGTATATACTAATCTACTTATGCACTTTGTTTAAAAATAAAAAAAAAACATTAATTAATTACATCTTAAACCTAGTTCCTTGTTTTCATCACTATCCTTTCCATTGCATTTCAAAATACGAAAAACACAAAATTTAAATAAAAAAAGAAAACAAAAATTTTTGGTCGATTGAAGCACGATTTATATTCCTATAATAAAAAAATTAAAAAAAATACTTCCTTCTTCTTTAGGTTAAAAAATTGGGTGTCCTATAAAAATCCTACGAATTAAAAAAAAATCCTTTAATTATTAATTATATCTCCTAACTATAATTATAACCATAAACGTTATAATATTACTTATATCGTGTTGATTTCTTTGTGTTGTATAAAATAATGTATGTTGTGTACGTTTTTTCTCCATAATAATGTTGTTTTAATTAATATATACATTGTAGAGTGTTAAAAATATACGTTTGTGTCCATATTTAAATGCCACGAAAATTTAAAATAACTAAACAAAAAATTAAAAAAAAAAAAAACAACAGCCACAAAAGTTGATATTAATGTCATAAGAACTGCAAAATATTTGTATACGTCACGTGTGTTAGAAAAGGAAGACTTTATTTATAAATTCTTTGGGTGTGTCTTCCTATTTTGTATCTTACTGTCTCTGTTCTTTTTACTAAAAAAAAAAACAATCATATATTTTCTTGAATTTTTCAAAATTGATAAAAAATTTTAAAAATAATTGGCAAACAACTGTAATATTTTTTTCCTAAAATATAAACATAAGTTTCTTACTTATATTTAAAAAAAAAAATGAAATAAAAAAAAATTCAAATATTTTTATACAAAATTTTGAATACAACAGAAGAGCTCCAGATATGTGATAATGAAATTGACAAGATAAAAAGTATATAAAAAAAACATTTTTTATTATAATTTTTCTTTTCTGAGAAATTTTACTTTTGTTTGTAAAATTTTATAATTTCAACAAAAAAAAAATAAAAAAAATCGAAGACATTTTTTAAGAGATCGTACTCAAAAGTTCGGCAGTAGCGTGTTTCACTTTAAAAAAAAATATTGAAGGATTATGTTTTCTTCAAATCGATCTAAATTTTAATGTTAAATTTAAACAAATAACTTTTGTTTTCTTCTTGTTTGCGCTTTAACGGTAAAGACTCGCAACTGTGAATTTATTGTAATAAATAAGGCATTTTGTGCGTTAGCAGTTAGGATTGGAAAAATTTTGTATTCATAAGTAAATTTCAAAAAAAAAAAAAAAAAACAAAACATTAAAATTAAAATTTAAATTAAATAAAAAAAAATGGATTGTTTTGAAAAAGTCTGCGAACTTTCAAAAAATACAAAAATAAAACATTGGTTACAAAGCTTATTTTTATAATCAGGCTTCTAAAATATAACTCGTATCTGTGAGATTTGGAAAACAAAATTTAATTTATTTTATATTTTTTTTCTTTGTATAAAAAGTGACTTCATAAAGTCGGTGAAATTTTATGACATAACGATTATAATTGTGTAAGAGTTGCGCTCAAAAAACGCACAAAAATTTAAACAAATAAGAAAAGAAAAATCTTTTAATTTTTTATGTGGTAAGAAAAAATAAGTCAAAATTTAATTTTAAAATTTAAATTGTGGCTGAGTTTTAATAAAGTAAAAAAAAAATAAACACATTCCTTCCCCTGGTAATAGATGACACTATTCATTCAAAATCGTGCGATTGCTTGACTTTATAAATTAAAAACCTACATTTTATTTATATAATTTAAATTTAAAACAAAATAAAATAAAAGAAAAAAACTATAAATATTCTTAAAAAAAACGAAATAAAACATTTTTATCACTCAAAACTATACTCAAGATAATAATTCATTAAATCATTAAATAATATTTATTTCGAGCAATATTTTAAAATAAATAAAAAAAAACATACATACAAAAAGAAAATATACCTCACATAGAAATTTAGATAAATTTTCATAACAAAATAAAATATAAAAAAAAAATAAACTATGCGCAAAAAAAGAATAAAATCTATAAATTAAATAAAATTCTAATAGTTAATTGAGAGAGAAATAAACATAAAAAAGAAAACAAACTACATATTATTTATGAACAAACGAAAAAATGTTAAATATCCAACAAAAGAAGTTAATTAAGTTTTTTTTTTTGTTTCATTTATTTAAAATTTTAATTATTATTATTAAATAAAAACAAAATAGAATTATTTCTTGTAAAAAGAGATTGTGAATTATAGAAATTTTGAACTACCTTTATTCACACATCTCTCTATATAATAAAAATAAACAAATATTTAACCACATAGAAATATATATTATATATGTATATTTATATATTATTAAATTAATTTATGACTACTCCTTTAAATATAATTATTATTAATATATTCATAATTTTTTTTAGTGTTATTTAGTGGTTTCCTTGATTACTACATTAATTAATTTTTGAAACAAAAATCGTAATCTTTCCTATATATCTTTGTTATGTTAAAAAAAAAAGAAGAAAATATTAGTCTAATCATATTTTTGTGTTTAAATAAATTTTGTTTAGATTGTTTTTTTATTTATTATTATATCTTAATATTTAATTACAAAGTATATTATTCCATAAAAAATATATTAAAGAAAATATAAACTTAAACAATCGCAACTAAGTGTAAAATATACATATATCTACATAAAAAATATATTTGTTTGTTTCTCATTAACATAAAATTTTAAATACACCACAGATTAAAATAAATGAATATTAGAAAATTTAACCATTTCAAAAAAAAAAAAAACAAAAAACAACCATAACATAACTTTATGCTTAATAGTTCTAATTTATTTGTTTTATTTTTGTCATTTTAATTTGATAAAAGATAATAAAAAAATCTGGCAAAAATACACAAAAACCAACAAAAAAAAAACAACAAATCCTCCTCACCCCTTTAAAAATGATTAAATAAAAAAAAGTATTTATTATTAAAAAAAAAATCAAACAAAAAATAGAAAAAGTTTAAAGTTAAAAAAACAACAAAAAATAAAACCAAACACCTCCTCCCCCTTTTCGAAAGTACAAATTGTTTTTTACTAAGAATTTTTAATAAATATAATTATATTTAACAAAAAAAAAAAGTAATTTTAAACAGAACAAAAAAAACAAAATTATTAAAGTAAAAGAAGAAATTATATTGATTGATTGAAGTATTATGGTGAAGTGAAAATGCAAAATGCATTTTTAATTTTGTTTATAAAATTTATTTAAACATATATAATAAATTAATTTTTAATTCGCCATTTTTATTATTATTTGCACGAATATAAAAAAACAACAATTTAATTAATAAACATTTGTAGAAATAACAACAAAATATAAACAAACAAAAAATTCACAAAACTTTTGTACAATTTCAGAACATTTCTACCTACAAAAAAAAAAACAACATAAATAAAAATAAAGTTACAACAAAATATATTTAAAAAAAAAGAAAATAATACATAAAATGGTTAAATTTTACAAAGAAAAAAAAAAAGAAGAAAGAAAATATGTAATAGCAAACTTCAGATGAAAAAAATAATAGAAAAAATATATTATACATAGAAAATTAGACAAAACAAAAAAAAAAATAAAACACAAATTTTTAAACACAAGCAAAATAAATATGCCACAGCTGCAAACAAATATATTAACTTAAAAAAAAAACGAAAGAAGGCAAAAATAAACAATAAATCTATTAACATCACATCAAAATAAAATTGAAAATGAGCAACAACAACAATACATGCTTGAAGAAAAAAAAATAGTTACAGATTTAAATTTGAAAAAAAAAAAAAAAAATAAAATAAATTTTACAAAAAAGATTTAACAAAAAACAAAAATATTAAATATATTATTATATATACTACAGATTTAAGGGCTTTTTCTACTTTTATACAAACTAATGTTAATTAAACGAACAAAATAAAACAAAAAAATATTACAAAACTTTAAACAAAAAATAAAAAAAAAATTGGCAAACAAGAATTATTATTATGTGTATAATTATTCATTATTGCAAAACATAAATTATATTATTACTTATTATAAAACCTATTTGTATCTCTAATTAGATTGTATACAAAATATTATAATTATTTATAAACAGAAAAACAAAAATACGAATTCGCAGACTTTTCAAGTTCGGAAATACAAAAATTATATTATTAAAGATAAACAAAAAAAAATATGAAAACATTATAAATGGAAAAAAGAAAAGAATATTTAATAAAGTGCGGTTGGGAAAACCGTTTGAAAATTTTAAAAATTGTCTTCTTATTTAAAAGTATTCCTGTTGGTCTTGTGAAGTTTGGTCTGAAGGCCTACTTGAGGTTATATCGTTGATTTTTTATATACTTTCAAGTTTGACAGAGTAAGTCATCTAAGGAAATGCTAAGAATGACGAAGAAGTTGGTTATAAAATTACTGTAAGTATCGGAAAACTGAATTTAAATATTTTCTGTTCTGGAATAATGAAAGGAGAATAAGTATAAAACCGTAGGTATATTGTTCTTGAATCATCTTTATCTTTGATTAAAATGTTTTAGATCATTGAAGAAATAACGGTTATTACCAATTTTCTTTCAAAAGTCATTGGAAAAGAAAACAGGTTTGGAAACTTGGAGCCTGATTACAATATTCCTTTTTCTGGACTTTCAATAGTCTTTTTGACATATTAGGTGAGGGTGCAGAATTTTTAGGGGGAATGATGTCACGCAAGCAGGAATCAAAATTTCAAGACATTCCTGTCAAAATATTGACGTTATTGTTTTGACAAATCGAGTAGAGATGAGCGATAATGGTGATCGATGTTTGAAAAAATAGTTGACAGAAAAAACATTGATATTTCGGTGCCGATTTTTAGATAAAATACATCGACTACTTACAAAACAATACTATCATGCAAAACAAAATGGTTTCATCAAATGAAACGTAAGAACCAGTTCGTGTCCTGTACATATATTCAAAAAATCAAAATTCATATATTCAAATTCAAAATTATTGAAGAAAAAACCAAACTATTTTTTTATCGATTTTATTTACCATTTTACCTGGGGCCTTATTCCGTTAAACGAAAACGATCGGACGATATCGTTTGACGATACCCATCTCAATTACATCTTAAGCCTAGTACATACTTGTGAATTATGTCGTGAATCCATACAAATTAGCAGCATTTTTGTTCACCCGTGAGCGTGCTCGTGAAGCGATGACAAAAAGTGGAGAGTTTGCGTTCACGAGCGGTGAACCATATTCACGCGCAAAATGTACGGGAACCAGTGTTGCCCCCCCAACTGGTCCAAATTATAGCGTTGGAGATTTAAAATGTAGTACAATGGCGATTACTTGGAAATGACTCGTAATTTGTTTAATAAAAAAAAATGTAAATGCCTTATGCAACGATAATTCAAGAGTTTCAACAGCAAAAAACAATGATTTCAAAAATAATAAAGATAGCATAACAATTATTATTAAAAGATAACTTAAACCTTTCAATCAAAAGTTTTAACAAAAAAGAATATTTTAATAAAATAATAATTATTGCCAATTTGTATAGCTTTTTATTTTTTTTACAAATGTATGTGAATTTCTATATAATGTGTTGCATCATGGTAAGAAAAAGTTCATCTGATCATTCGGACATCAAACAAAATCATACAAACAAAAATTGAATCAAAACAACAACAACAAAAATCGAAACAGAAAATCCAGCCGTAAATCGAGTCAACAAAATTTACTTAAAGTTTTCCGAGCAATTTCAAATTGTTTAAGTTTGATGATGTTTTGCAAGTTTCAAAATTATTTTTTTTTCTTGATTTTGGAGCGTTTACACAAAAAGTGGTATTAGTGAATTTAAGGGCCAAACACAATGTGCGATATCTCTTTTTAAGATTTTTAATTTCTGAAATTTTGAAATTGTAGTGTTTTACGAATGTTTTGCGATTGTACGTAGTGATTTTTTTTTGGAAAAAAAATGTAGTAAAAACGCTACAATTGTAGTACGGGGGCAACACTGACGGGAACTCTTTGATTTTTGGTGTAGCTTTGACAATTTGACTATAAAAGCTGCAAATGTCAAGCAAATTGTGTCAAAAATTCACTTTCTCCACTTTTGGTTGTTCACTTCACGAGGATGTATGTACAAGGCTAAGAGAAAGATAAGGACAGCTAATATCAAAACGATATCGTTTGATCGTTTTCGTTTTAGGAAAGGCCCCTGGCTATAGCTGCAACAATGTCAGAGCTGAAAAGTACGAAAATAGTATACAGGGCTGTAGCTATAGCGAGAAAAGTAGCTGCCACAAAAGTTAAGTCATCTTTATGCTATATGAGTGACTGATTTTAATAACATCTTGTGGTAAAGCGTTTCTTTTAGCTGCAGCTACATCCCATTGTGTTCAAAGAGTTAGTGAAAAACACGCTTTGAATTTGATGTGTATTTCAACAAATTTGATAACCAAATGTTCCACAATCCATCAAAAAACACCACTGATGGGATTGTCAATTATAATGTAAAGAGTCTTCCAATAGCGGCCATATTGTTGAAGCTACATCTGGCAAATTGGCTGTCATTTATTCAGTCTGTTTCGCCAAATCCTCCTAGACGGCTAAGCGTTCAACAACACGTGCAAATGATAAAATTATTTTATCAAAATGGGTGTTCTTTTCGGGCAACTTTTCGGGCGCTTTGTCCATTTTACGGTCGCCATAATTGTCCGAGAGTTCTATTCACAGATTGGTGGATAAATTTGAGTCCACTGGTTCAGTAAACGATCAACCATCACCGTACGTCTGTAGAGTACCTATGCAGGAGCATCCGAGGCAGTCCATTTCCCGTCGCTCATAATCAGCCTTATTGTGAGTTTCACCCGAAAATTATTTCACCTTAAAGTTTTTTGTTCCCTCGGAATTTTAAAAATTATTTTGAGTTTCGCCCGAACGAAATTTCGTTAGCCTACTAAAAATAAGTGAACATTTAGGCTGTCAATAACATTACATTCCGCCCGAAATCAATGTTCACAATAAGGGGAATTTTTTAACACAAAATTTCGGGTGAAACTCACAATAGGTGAAAAGTGAAATATCAAACTTTCCGGGTCGAATGTTGTTCGGGCGCAACTCATAATAAGGCTGAATAACTCGGCCTTACGCAGACCACAAATTGGCGAATGTAAAAGACAATAGACAATGAGCAGTTATAAACTGACCCTAATTTTCATCGAAAAATCATTTTCAGTCATGAGACCCATTTCTGGATGAATGGGATGGATGAACAATTTGGGACGAGACCAATCTGCACGAGATCTAAAAGCGTCCAATGCATCTCGAAAAAATTACTATTTGGTGTGGATTTTGGGTGGTGTCGACGGCGAGCGATAAAGGCCGATGATAACCAACTTAACTTTTGGAAATGGAAATGGACACCAACGACATTTGGTTTCAAAAGGAAGGCGCGGCGGCGCGGCGGTGGCGCTACATGCCACACAGCTCGCGCCGCGTTGGAAATTCTACACGAGCGATTCGAGGGCATGGTTATCTCACTTGGAGTTGATGTGAACTGGGTAGTGGGCCAGCATTTAACTTGAAACAATCGAGTTAAGTCGATACAATCGAGCAAATGCAGTTCCTAATTTTGTTCAATCGAATTGAAAACAGTCGATGAACTCGATTGTACATCAAAGTTACGTTCTATATGCACCCTGGCCACCGGGATCGTGCGATTTGAACCCGGTAGACTTTTTCTTGTGGGGTTTTTTGACGTCGCAAGTCTATGCGAATAAGCCACAAACCACAGCGACCTTCAAAGCCAACACAACCCATGCGTGCACCATCATTCAAATTTTGCCTGATTATAGTCACTATGATTGAAATAACACCAAGTTATGAGAGAAATTTATTATTTAATGATTATTGACTAACATTTGGGGGTTCAATTGTCAAGTGTCATTGGTGCAAAATCTTAGACGATTGAGTAAGATGTGAAAACATTTTTAGTATTTGATGGTAAGTAAAAAACAGTATTTTCCAAATTTAAAACAAATTAAGCTTCGTGCATTTTAACATTTTATAAGAGTTACTTTTTAGTATCATAAACTAACTTCAAATGTCACTTTGACAATTCAAAATGTGAAAATGGTATGTTTGCTCACTTTTTTGCACGAACTCTAACTTTTTTATTAAGAGAATAGTTTTAGTAGTTAAAAATGTTTAAAACTAAGAATATTATATTTTAATAAAGAGCTTTAGAGTTGTTGTGTAGTATTATGCTATAATACGTACCTTAACATCAAGCTGTTTGAAATTAAGTGCCATATATTTACAAACCACAACTCGTCATCTCCAATGCTTAACCGCGCACTTTATATCCTTGAACTACAAGATCATCAAGTACATAAGTGTAATAAATACGATAATGCATTTTTTCATTTCATATAAAGGTCTAAATAAAATAGGGTAAATCAAATCAGAATTTCTTTTTTACTGTTCATTTTTATCTTTCTTTATCATTCTTAAATCACACAAAAACATCTCGAGATCCATGTGAATCCCCTTCAGCGGCGATGGCGCGCATGTTGAATTCTATTTACCCACTTTTATAAGTCAAAAACACCAGCCTTTTCATAACTACACATATGGTATTTAAGTGAATATTAACTTTTTATCAAACAGGCTAATAATAATTAAGTGTTTATGAACTTGGAATTATATCTATAATATACGATTTATCAGGAAGTACATAAATAAGATAAACAAAAAATAATTTTATTGAATTTTCATTTTGTATAAAAGCCCAAACAACTTTGACGAAGAGCAAAGTTTTCTTTTAATAATCAACAACTTTAAAAGCAGTTTACATAATTGTTTTAAAATCACAATGAAGTTTTTTAAATATTTCACTATCATTGCAATTTTGATTCTTTGCTTAACAGCCTCAAGTGAAGCTGGATTTGGCAAGAAATTTAAAAAGGCAATTGTAAGTACAAACAAAAAATTTAAGTTTTAAATAATAACATTTTAAACAGCCTGATGTTAAGGCATTGTCATAATACTTAACAATTTTATAACTTTAAAGCTCTTTACAAAAATGATCGTAGTTTTAAACATTTTCTTAACGAGTATCATACTAAAACTATTTTCTTAATAAACTTCTCCTGAACACGACTATAGAAGTGACAGTTCGTGCAAAAAAGTGAGCTAACATACCATTTTCACATTTTTAATTGTCAAATATCCATTGGGTGATTTGAGCTTTAATAAAATGTCAAAAAGATAGCACGATGCTAACTCTTAAGCTTTTTACTAAAATATTCTTAGTTTTCAACATTTTTTTGTTAGTCCCCTTTCACATGAGGAAACTGAGTTTGAAACAAATTTCAGTTTATAGGTGAGAAGGGCAAGAAGAAAGAGGAGAAATTGAAATCTCCCCGGTCAACGATTTGAGGAGATTTTTTTGACATTCCTCTACACATACACACTATAGTGTGTGTTCAACCAATTTCTACAATTTTGTTTTTTCGTGTGAAAGGCACAAGAGATTTTTAAGCAAATTAAAAGAAAATGTCAAAAAAATCTCCTGCAACTTGTTTCCTCGATTGAAAGGGGGCTTAGTTCTTCCATACTAAACCTATTTTCTTAATTAAATCCATCTGAACACGCCTAAAACAGTGACAGTTCATACAGACAACCCTTCAAGCAAACGAGTCCGCTTTGGATCCGCGCACGCACGTAGTAAACAACGTATGGATGACTCCGTATACGGATCCAAACATGGATCCGCAAAACTGCGTTTGTCGGCTCAAATTAGTATGGAAATTAGAATCACCACGGACTCATTTTGTGCATGTATTGTGAGAGAGGGAGCTTCCCATTTCACCATACTCAGCGAGAACCGAAACCAAATGGAATCCAGAACGGATCCAAAAAAATGAACGAACGATACAGGCGTTTTGTAGTTGAAGAATATTATGCAATTTATTTTCTTCTATCGTTTGTATATAAATGAAACATCACGATTTATTTTGTGTTTAATAATTAAATAATCAACTTTTGATTTTAAATTGATTTTCTTTCAGTAGGGAATTTTTATTAAACTGTTGCGCTGGGCACGAACTTGAACACATTGAAAAAAGTTAATTGGTTTTGTTGTCTTCTCCTTTGTTTTCAGTCCATACAAAAAAACTCACCATTAGGGTATTGCATACATTCTCTCTTTCTCAATAAAAAAAAGTACTCTCGATTTTCGTTCTTTTTTTGCATGCATATACAAAAAAATGTGCTAATGTGTGTATGACACTCCGTTTTGAAATGATCGAAGAAAGACCGACAAAGTTGGGTCAGTGAATTTGCTTGAAGGGAAGGAATTCAACATATGCGTCCGCATTTCTTATTGTCAAAGTGACACTTGGAGTTACTTGGTACTAAGGGCCAGTTTATTCACAGTCTTTGATCAAGGATTACTTTTATTTGCTAAATCATCGAATGTACATGGTAATCAATTAATTTTTTATAAAGGAATCCATAATTTGCCTTCTTATAATGATTATTAGACAATTTTGGTTGATTAGTGCCATTTAGTTAGAACCTTTGAAAGTCATGGTACAGATTTAACCAGCTGTGTGAACAAACTGGTCCTAAAAAGATAAATTAGAAATTTAGTGATTTTAACGTTAATAAAATAATGTTAATACAAATTTGGAAAATCTAATTTAATCTAAAGCGCATCATATTAAAAAATACTTCTATAACATCGTGTTAAATCGTCTAAAATTTGTCTCCATTGTTTTTTCAGAAAAAAGCTGGACACAAAATCGAGCATATGGGACAGAATGCTGTAAACACCATTCATAAGACTGCAGGAGCTGCTGCTGATGTTGGAAAAATTGCTGCAGGTGCAGCCGTTGTCGGAAGTGTTTTGCCTTAAACCAAATAATGTAGATATTAGGTATTTAATAAAAGGTTTTAAAATAAGAAGAAATATGTTTTTTTTATTTAAATACTGAATTTGTTTGAAAAAAATATCCTCAACTCGAGACAACACAAACACTGTATTTCAATCCAATCAAGTTTTAAGCTAATTGACGATATGACCGAAATGGTCTGTAATATGCGCAGTTTTGAAGAAGAACGAAAATATGAAAATATACTTAATTATTTACTAACTTAAAGTGGCGGTATACAGTTTGCAGTGGACCAGCGCTCTACCAACATCACAGAGCTGATCCTATTGTCTGAGTTGATAGCAGAACCTAAGTAGGTATATTTTTTTTATCCAAAATGTGCTTTTTTTTTGAGAATTTTGATATGCAGTTATACCTATTCAATTTTATTATAGAAGCTCTTGTGTAAAAATTTTGAATTAAATCGGTTTAACAGATAATGAAAAAGTCGAAAACCAATAAATGGTAGATAGCGTTTTTGAAAAAAAAATTGAGATTTTCCTCCCCGGTTTTTAAACACTTGTATAGGAGGTAGGTAATTTTGGTTATAAGAATAATTTTTCTTTTTAAATCTGCTATGGATAATATTGAAAACTGCTGGATGACAAATTTAATGAAAATCGACCAAGTCGTTTTCGAATTACATATTAAGTTTTCAAAAAAAATTTTGAAACATTTTTTTGTAAATAAAAAAAAAATGTTGAACATTTTGAGAAAATCAAAAATCCAAAAAATGGTTTTATGGGAGATATGTAGGTACCTCTTATAACCATTTTACGGATTTTTTTATAAAATAGTAGTCTTTTTTTTAAATTTAAGTTCATATAAAAAACAATGAAACAAACTTGTCGGGGCAATGCCCCAAATACGCTAGGTACATACATATATGTAGGATTCTTTTTGGAATCCTTTCCAACTTCTTATCTTTTCTCAAATATAAAGACAAAATATTATGTTTAATATATTATAAATATTTTATTGACGTAAAATTTGAACATAAAAATAATTACACGGCAAGCGTCGACGTTGAGGCGTACTGAACTTTTTGCTTATTTAACTGACTTAAAATTACAGCCCTATTCTGGTAAACCTCACTGATACCTCACAAGTCACAACAACTTCACAAGGAAAGGTGAAATCGATTTTGTGAGGTTTTCGTACCCTCACAACTGTGAGCCTCATAAAAACTATCGAAATTGTGATCTCCTTTTGAAAATCTCACAACAACCTCACAAGAAATCAACCTCACAAAGGCTTGTGACTTGTGAGTTGTGAGCCCTCACAACGCCAGAATAGCCCTGTTAATTAAATAAGCAAATACAAAATAATGAAGAGGGGCGCATGTTTCTTTTACTTTGTTCTTTCTTGTTAAGTCTCTTGTATATTGTATTTGTAGGTATTAGTAGTCGTTCGTTCGTCAGGGTCGTGTATTGGTTGTTTCGTTTGGCTCAATCCCACATATATATGTACTATAAGTTTTAAGAAAATTGATTCACCCGTTTAGGCTGCAGCCTAAAGCACATTCAGTCTGACAGACGTACAGAATTGCGAGACCCACTTTTTTTATCATCGTAATGTGAAAATTATTCAAAATCTCCAGTTAGATCGCAAGTAAAATATAAAATTTTTGTTGGCCCGAAAGCGCGTTCGGAACTAGAGCATATGAATGGGGGGATCTACAATTTGCAGTCGAATCTTAACGACTAACTAAGAGGCATTTATTCGTGACAAGAAATACTTTTGGGGGTTTTAGAGGGTTTTGCGGTTCGACACATACATTATAGATACTCTTGGAGGATTTGTCAATTCCCCATACAAAAAATAATGTCCGTGAAAAAAAATAATAGTTTTTAAGAAATCTAATTTACTATCCTTAAATTCATTAAATCTTGAGAAAAATTTGAACAATTACTTTCAACCCTATATTAGTTTAATCCGATAAAGATCACCATTATATTATATACGAACGCATAAAATCACTTTTCTCAAAATGGTCATCGGAAAATGCCCTTCGCGCTGTTGAAGTGATGCGTGGCTGTGGTTTGTTCGCCCATTCAAATAAATTTATTTCAAATTCCCTGATGCGTTTTCCATCATCACAAAAGCACACTCTACCATTTGACAGATCGAAACATCACACAAAGTGATACGCATCCATACACCCATTAGCCCTTTGACATTCAATCCTTTCGATATAATCCTTAATTTTTATTCCTCCCGCACAACGCAACAACAAAAATATATAAATAGGAGATGACTAAGAATGGCTTTGTTAGCTCAACCCTTTTATCTATAATATCACCACCAACATATAACTGAAACCAACAAAACCACTTAGGATTTTGATGAATTTTGTATCATTCGATATCTGGATATACAAAATGAGTATATCGAAGTACGTATATCTCAACCTTCATAAGTACTCGCTTCTAAGTCGCCGCCGTCATAGCCCCTCAACTTTTCACATTCTGACCAATAATTTTAATGGAATAAAACTTGTCATCTGCTTGATTCTCTTTCTTTTTCTTCCATAAAATTATTGTGAATCGCCGCATGATGCTTATTTATTTATGACTTTTTTCCAATCGACAGGCATTTCCTGATTTTTCTGTTTGTTGTTTTTGTTTTTGTTGTTACCCAGTGAAAGGGTTGGTTTACAAGGTTGGATTTACCATAAAGTTGGTGACTGTCTAGGGCGACATGGTTTCTATAGGGAGATTAGAATACGGAGTTCAATAATTTCAAGGCAAATAAATTAAAAAAATTCTCAAGGCTGCCATATTCTTTTTCTTTCTCAAAATTGTGTTTTCTTTTGTATTTTCTTTTGACGTCTCCTTAGCCCTTGGCCTTGATTTTAAAACACAATTAGCTATGTATATTTATTTTAGCGAACCTAAAAAAAACTTTTTCAAAAGTCCATTGTGGAATCGTTCAGTGCACATAAAAAAATTATTCAAGGTAATATTTCGAAAATATCCATTTTTTCGCATATAATTTGATAATCAGCCCATTTTTGAATTCCCAAAATCTTGAAACTAATGCCTCGTAATGTAAAAAATTAACATTTTAATTTATAAAGTGAGAATAAATTATTATCTGCCGACAAATTAGTCATACAAAGGTTTTTTTTGTTTCTTTCGTGGGTAGGTGTTAAAACCGGTGCAGTGGCATAAGGCCATTTGTCCCCCCCCCCCCCCCTGGATACACAATAGGATTTGGGGCAGGTGCGAGGTGCGGCGAACAAAATTTGTCTCATCAAGAATTTCTATAATAGTTAGTTCTATTAGCTTGTTCTGAAAGATCCCTACGTAGATCATCGTTTCTAATAAACCACGGCGCATTAATAAATGATCTTAGCCATTTATTTTCAAACGTTTGTAAAATATTTAAATAAGAATCGCAAATACAACTCCAGAGTTGTATACCATAATTCCAGACGGGCTTACTTGCCTGTATGAATGTTTTCTATATTAAGCTTAGAGTGTTTCCCGAGTAAGAAGTATAATTTTCTGAATTTAATGTTTTATTCTTTGCATTTCTTTTTTACATGCGGCTTCCATTTTAATTTCACGTCTAGAGTCATTCGCGTCTAGAGATATTTAGCTTCATTTGCAAATGGAACTCGAGTTCTAGTTACAGATACAGGTAATCTATCGATTTTCTTATAAGTAAAATCCATGTTTATCGACTGTTATTCGTTGCGCTCTATCCGCCATGATTTGATTCATTGACATTATTAAGTGCGTTATTGCAATTTTATTGTAGCTTCGTTGATCGAAGCTGGTAGAATTGAAGTGTCATCAGCAAACGTAGCTATAATAGTGCATTCTGTTTGAGGTATATTGTGTGTAAATAAAAGGAACAAAATTGGACCTAGAACACTACCTTGTGATACCCCAAGGCACTATTTTTTTTGAAATCAGAATACTTATTTCCATGGCTCACACGAAAGAGTCTAGTCTTCAGATATTCTTTTTTAAAAATCGTATAAAGTCCATCAGCCAGAACTTGTCTTAATTTGAATTTGAGGCCTTATAGTGCCAGACCATGTGAAAGACTTGCAGCACGTCTAAAAAGACTGCTGGGCAAATTTCTTTTTCTTCAAAAGCTTTATCGATAACGTAAGTGATCCTATGCACTTGGTCAATTGTAGAGTTCTTACTTTTAAGACCTAACTGATGTTCAAGTATTAAGTGCTTTTCTTATATTAATGGCTGCAGGTGGAGAATATTTTCTCAATAACTTTCGATACTACAGGAGGTGAAGAAACTGTTATTTGGTTTTTGATTTTAATATTTTCTTTTAAATAATTACATATATATGTTTGAATAAGAACTCTTTTGGACAAAATTAAATATTCATGTCGATTATGCAATCCGCAATACTAGATCCGAAGTGATCTCTTTTCTTTTCACAACAAATTGGTAAGAAGAAAAAAGAGCACTCCACTGCGAATCACTGCGGATCGAGAATTGCGGATTCTATAATCGACATGATTTTCTTTTCCACGGTATACACAAAATTTTGTTAAAGTTTTTCTTTGATAAAACTTTTCATTTGGGAATCATACTTGAAAAACTGATATTTTCGTCATTTCACTTTTTTTAAATATATCTTCTAAACGATCAGCGACAGGAAGAAAAGTTTCATGACCTTTTTTATAAAAAAATGCATGAACTACAAGTTTTGTATAAAGTTTTCTTGACAGTTAGGAATGAAAAACCGACATATTTGACATTTGATGCAATGAACTTTTTAAATCGTAAAAATATTAAATATTAAATATTAAATATTTTTATTTTGATAAATTTAGCGTTTGACACAATAACAACAGATAGTCGGACCCCAAACAATAAAACTAAAAGCTAAGGCAGCATTCGGTTTTGGAAGCATTAAATTTCACGAGGTAATTGATGCCCCATAGAACAATTCTTTGGAGATCAGATTTAAATGACCTTATCTTATTAATTATTATGCTGACATGACATTGATGTTCTACTTCCACAGAAAAAAAAAGTAAGATAAGAAACGAGTTATACTTAGAGTTTCATCGTCAGCGAAACAATGAACTGAATTAAAAGTTTTAACTAAAAGTTTATTTAGAAAAATAGTGAAAAAGAATGAAGATAAAGCAGAACCCTATGGCACACCAGCTTTTAAAATATTTTTTTTTTTTTTATTATTGTACGTCCAAGGCCCAAAAATGTCTGATAGCGACCCTGTCAAATAGTTCAATTGTAAATTGACGACGCACACCACCCCTTCACTATACACATAAGTTGCCATCTTAACTTGCAAAGATGCAAAGGAAGGAAGTTAAAAAAAAATGATATCATAGCCAAAAGTAACATAAAAAGAACTCTTGATATGATGTGAGAATAAAGTAAAATAAGAAGACAGAGAATATATAAGACCTATACTATAAAACTCCTGGTCCATGGAATAGAGTTTGTCATCGTATTTTTTTTTTTTCGCTACCACCAGAGTCCGTTTGTTATTATATTATTTTTTTAGTATCAACATTCAATGTTTATTGTGTCCTGGTCCATCGAGCGATTGGCGGTAAGGACATTTTGTAAATATTACGTAATACCTACGTACTATTTCAAAAAAGATTTCATCTTTCTATTTAGCATCAGACAAGAAAAGGGTTGTGGACAATTTTATTAAATAAAAAAAAATGAAAAGTGTGCACCACAGGGACAGGACTCAAGACGTGAGTGGACTTTCTGAAGAGGAAATTACTTTTAGCTGGTGCTGAAAATGTCATCTTAGAGGGTGGTCATAGCATAGTACTATAACAGCAGCTTTGTTCTTTTTTTTTAAAGAAGTTTCTTACTTTGTATTCAAATGGGAAATTTATGAAAAACATTTTGTTGTATTTTTATTCAAATTGTATTTTACTTTTAAATTTATTGGGAAATCGCTGATGTAATGCAATCATTCTACGAAGGAAATAGAGTTACCTACTACAAACTAGAATTTGTAAAGGAATTTTCTTCTTTATATTTACTTCAATTGATAAGCATGGGAATGGTTTGCACGCTCGTGAGACTTGGGAAAAATTATTTTTCGAAGAGTTTCTAAATAAAGTAATTATATGTATTATTGCAAAATAGGGATATTATATTTTAATAAAGAAGGTATAAATATTTGATTAAAAAAATAATAACTAATGATTCGAAAAGAATAAATTATTTTCTTTTTTTTTTTCAAAAATTAATTTAATTTTTTTTTTGTACTTAAAAAATCTGGATTTTTATTTGTTGTATGTAAAAAGTATAGAGATAGATTTATGCATTAATTTACGTGCTTTAGCGCTTAAAGTGATTTTGTATATATAAAACTGAGTTTGAGGTTGTTATTTCTTGCTCATTAATTATGAAAATTAATTATGTTGATAAACTAATTCCTTATATTTTATTTATAACCACTTTCATAGACTTCAATGTTGAACTAATCGATTCTAGATTAGGGGCCAGTTGTAATGGTTTCAAATCTGAAGTTTGCTATCCAAATTTTATCTTCAAATTTGAAATTATATTTTTAATGGAAATTTACCAAGAATCTTAACGATCTCAAGCAGAAAAGATACAAAATTAAAAAATGCATTTTTAAATGATAAAGTTGAACTTTTCAATTTTCAAACCAACTTTAAACCATCCCCCAATTTTCAATTCAAACAGGAAAAGTTAAAAAAATAAAATAGTAAAAAATCGAAAATAATTAATTTTTTTTTTTAATTTTTTACTAAATTGTTCAAACTCCTTTTTGAACAAAAATAGGCGTAAGGGATAATTTTTTGATAAGATATCGTGAAATCAATTCTCCTCATTCATTTGGAAAAAAATGACACTTTCATTTACAAATGTTTTTACAACCAACACGTACAGTGTACACGTTTTTAATTTTGTTTAGTACATGTGTACACGTGAAACGATTAAACGTGCAATTAGATACGCTCAAAAGAACTTAAGTTATTCACGTATAGCTTCTTAATGACTTCACCGATTTTGTTATAATTTTCAAAATTGGCGCTTTTTAATGTTTCAAATAATATTTACAATTTTCAAATTTTGAAAATAAAAAAAATTACGCAAAAAATCAGATTGTAGATGTAGCTTCATTTTAGTCGTTTATCACAAGAGCAAGTTCATGCGATCTTATAAGTCTTGCGCTTTTTAATAATAATTGGTTTACATTTTTTTTTAAGTTGCGTGCCTAAGATTCGGATTCAGTACCCCAAAAAGCATGAACAAAAATAATGGCCCTTTTTTTTAACTTTACTTTTTTAGCTTATTAGGCTATTGAATAATGTATATGAAGTGAAGAATGGAACAATTGTGTTTAAAGGTTTTTATTATTTCATATTTTTTTACGAAATAAAAAACATACTTAAAATACAAAAATCCCATGCATTTTCGAGAGAGTAAGAAAATGGTCAAAGTGCATGGGTTACCACAAGACTAAGATAAATTTGTATTATAAAATCCAAAAAACTTTTTTATTGAAAATTTTAATTATAAAACAATACTAAGACTATTTATGAATGTGTATTTCATAAGTAAAGCTGTTAGCAGTAAAGTCAGAAATAACAAAATGGTTCAAAGGTAAGTAACTGGGCAATGCCAAAACATGTCACATAATGTTTTAAAAAAAAAGAACTACTAATAATTCTAACTAATATCTTTTAAGCTAAATTCTTAAGGTTGGGCTTAAACTTCAAGTTATAGCAAAAATATTGAAAACCATGGTTGAATTTATTAGAATTTTGTGTTTAAAGTATGTATGCTTAGGTTCATTTAAACTTTATATTATTTAAACTATAGCTGGCCAGCTCGGAGTTTTTCATCAATTTTAGCATTTCAAAAAGTGAAAATAAAATTTAAAAGGTCTTCCAACAACACTATTATACAGAAGTTGCAATAGCCATTGGCCACAAAAATTGACGTTTCATCCTGTGTGTCGCTTCTAACTCACTTGTACTTAGCAGTGCACTAGTGAGAAGTGAGAACCCTGTCAATATTCGATTCGTGTTCTCATAAACTTGTTAATTTTAATAAATAGAAGCTGTTGGTGGAGCGTGGTCACAGTACACATATTAAAGGTAAGATCATTAGCGTTTTCATTTTTGTTCAGTTCTGCGCATCTGTGAAAATCGAGGTATTACGGTGGTAAAATGGTGGATCCAGTACCATTTTCCTTGTTTAATTTGAATATTTTGTTGTTGTTTCTGATGATGTCCGTTGAGTTTCTGTGGGCACTCGAACAGCCATTTCTAAATTTTTGACATTTTGAACTTTGACAACCTGCGCAATATATTACCTTAGATTTGTGTAGTGTGGAGCGAGGTATAAATTTCGGAATAAAATATCTAATATTGAAATAAGGAGAAATGCCTTAGGTTCTTCACAATAATTCACACCCTTGCCACTTTAAAAAGTCATCCTCATCAAGATGTTCGTACTTAATTTTTAAAATCAACGTTTTAAGCAAAAATTAATTTTGATAAGTTGACGTATACAACAACAAAAAAAAAACATATACAAAAATAAGGAGATGTCTTTTTGAAAAAATATAATAAAAAGATTGCATCTTGAGTAGAATAAGATTTCGCGAAATCTCTTTAAAAACTCTGAATCAAACAAGCAATATTTATACAATCTGAGAGGTAGTGTTGCAAATAATGACTGATTTGACTATAGGTTTCTGGATTATAAAGGGTGTTACAAGCTATTTTCAATAAATAATTCAATAAATTCAATTAGGCGCCTGTTATAGCTTTCATTGAAAACAATCATTGAACATTTTAATTGTTAATTTTGAGGCACTTAAAAAGCGAAATAAGTGATTATTTTGATGCTAATAAAAAGCTGATGACTCAATTATTATTTCTAGTCAAAAAAATATTTCATTTTGGCCCAACCTTTTTTAAGATTTCTAAGATTTCAATGATCAATGATAAGGTAGTTAAATCATTAAAATAAAGAAATTCATTTCATGTGAAAGGCTGGGCCAAAATGAAATATTTTTTTGACTGTAAATAATAATTGAGTCATCAGCTTTTTAACGGTATCAAAATAGTAACTGATTTCACTTTTTAAGTGCCTCAAAATTATCAATAAAAATTTTCAATGATCGTCTTCAATGAAAGCTATAACCGGCGCCTTAAACAGAGATAAATTTTCTACATTGGCTGATCTATTTAAAGAGAACCTATTTTTATAGAATTGTCTAATAAAAAATCCTTCGAAGAGCATTTCTATATCTTCGTAATATTTTAATATAATGTCAATTTTATTCTCACTTTTCAAAATTTGACAGTTTTTGAATTTCTCTTCAAAAAGTAAAAGATAAATCGTGTTCCATTTTAACATGAAGATCGATATGATTCATCATTGGGATCGATTTAATTTGAAAATATTTTCTAGTTATTTTACTAACTTTCGCTAAGAAAAACATATTGAAAAAGCAAAATCGTAGTTGAAAAATCTTGAATCATATTTATATTCATTGATTTTACTTGTTACGAGGAGGCTCTTAATCAATTGACTATATGCTTCGAATTAAGTTGGATAGCTGCGCAGTTTTTTTATAATAAAGAAACCTCCAATTCAGCAGCTAGTTAAAGTGCACTTGTCATTGTAATGTTTCGGCATCCACCATATTTTTAGAATTAGTAATCAGATTTTTTATAAGCTTTATTTGACAAGGGACCATGTTAACTGTACACGTGGATATTGTTAAAGTAACAGTGTGTAATGTTAATTCATCCAGGATCTAGTAACAGAATAGGGGGTTATTAGGACTATGATATGTGTAGTTTTTTCTGGAAAATCGGGCTGGAGGATTGAATACTAAAAATAAAATTTCTTCTTAATAATGTAGGTAAAATTTTGAAAATATAATTTCAATTTTGAGTTTGAAAGTTAATTTTGCAAAAACTATTCACTTAAATAACTTGATTTAAAAACATAATTGAAGTTTGGTGCTTTCTGGCCTTAAAAACGGATATGACTTGACATTGTAAGTGTTGCCATCGTTTTTAAATATTTATTTTTATATTTAAAGTCAATTTTTTTTAGAAAATTCCATAATGGCGGCTAAGGTCCAATTCGATTTTCCCAAAAAACTACACATATGCTTCTAATATTCCCTCTAAAGAATAATGAAAAAAAGAAAAAGTGTACAATTAAATTTTTTTACAGTCAATTAATGTTTATTCCGACTAAGCTACATAAATCTAAATGTATTTGTCAATCTTAAAAAACCCAAAGTTGATTTTTTAAGTAATTTTTGTGGAACCTCAGAATTACATTCAAATCTTTTATCTTGTTAGTTACTTAACATATGTTTAGTCGTGATGATAAATATCAACCTGATAATTTGTTGATTTCTGTTAAAATGTTTTCCCTGAGTGCAGATTGCTTTATTCTGTCTGTTAGAATTGTCTCTCTGGCTTTATGATAATGAAAAAAGTCTAAACGTTAAGTTATCTTCGTAATTTATTCTTTCAAAAATAGCACTTTGGTCCAAAGTTTTGACTTTGAAGAAGGTGGGGTAAAAGTTATCTCATAATTACATAAATTTATATAAACGGTTGTTGCGTTCTGCTGGAACCAACAATCTATAAGTAGACATTTGAAGGCAAGATCCAATGGTATATTTAAAAGGTATTCTTAATTGAATAATTTTAGGTGCAGCCCGGTAGAGCAGAAAACTAAAACAACAAAAGATTTTTAAACTGTTTTCCACTTATTCCGTTGTCCAGTAGGTCTGAGTGGAACCAATTGAAAATTTCATTAAAATCATGATCCAAAATGCAACATTACCACTCAGACTATAATGTAATGCAAATATTTGAAATAACCTTTAGAATGCTTATTTCAGCATCATGTGCAATTGATTTTGACACAAAGCTGAAAAACCTTCAGACTGAAATTCTCTTTAAGAATTTGATTCCCAGTCAAAATTCAGTTTCGTTAACTTTTTATTTTTGTTCGTCTTGACGAGGATGTCGGAAAATTCTTTGACGGCTACAATTTAGATTGCCATAGCAAGGTTTGTGCTAAATGCTTAGAATAAGACAAATCCACGTTGCCCACGTACCACACATATATAAGTATGTATAGGTATTGGTTTAAATCTAACTTGAACGGATTGCTGAATTGTGGTGCTTTTTTTTTGGAATGGGTCAAGAAATGCCCCGCCATTATCCCGCATCTGACTGGGGATGATTTTCCAAGAATTTCCCATCACTTAACCTATTATATTGGTCTTCGTTTGTTCTTTCTTTTATACTTCACTTAGCTTTTGGAATTTAAGGTGAATTGGAATCTCAATTTAGCCCCCAAAGGGGTTAACATTTGCGGACATGGTTGGGATTTATGTAGAGGTTTACACTCATTCCCAATTCTATTTATTTCTTTGTGTATAAATATATTGTAAATGATGGACAGTTTTGTATTCGGGACACGAGTGTTAGATACAACCTGGAGTTATAGTGAGAGTATTTTTCGCACTTACAGATATATACCTACACAAATAGCCAAGGGAGTGGCTTCAATTGTTAATTTTACCAACGTTTTTGAGGGAAGTTAAAGGATCATTTTAGTTATTGGCTTTATAGCTCTAAAATTTAAAAGTTATGTTGTTCTTTTTAAGACCGACTGAAGGACTTTGACATAACCTTAATATCTTCTTTCTCAGACTGTAATTTAGTGACGTCTGCTATGTCAGACTGTAATTCAATGACGTGAAACACGGAATACCTCACACTGGAATTCTCTGATTTCTGCTATTTCAGACCGTAATTTAGACACGTCTGCCATTTTATACTGTGATTAAGTGACGTTAGCTATATCAAACTGTCAGTTAGGTTAGGTTAGGTTAGATGGAACTCAATGAATCCATTTTGTTCCCCGAAAGGTGTCTGCAAGGTATATGAATAAAGAGAGGTAAGGAAAGGAGTTAGAGGAGACAATTAGGTGCCTCCCTGAACCTTTAAGGATGGTTCAGGGAGGCAATGAATTTCAGAATGTTCTTTAGTGGCAAAAATGAGATGTCGCACAGGACTGTCTTCCTGGTTCTTGCTAAGCTGGGGCATTCACAAAGGAAGTGATCTCTCTGCATCTTCATCCTGACAACCTCTGCATAAGTCAGATGTGCTTATGTCCATTCTGCTCATGTGGGTTCCCATTGAGTTGTGCCCCCAGGGGCGGACTGGGCCACCGGGCAACCAGGATTTTGCCCGGTGGGCCCCTGGGCGAGCAAAAAATGCACAAAAGCTCCTACAGTACTTTCTGTACTTTTAAAAGAAATTTTTTTTCATAAAATTGGATTTCTTAGGGGCCTTACAGTATATACAGCTTTTGTGGCCCCAAAGGAATCTCAGGAGGCCCATACAGTCCTGTTAAGGGCCTCCAAAATGGGTTACAGATTTTCTTTCCTCACAACTCTATTGATGGCCCGTGAAATAAATATTGAGCCCCCACCGTACTCCTAGACACTTTAAACGAAACTATAGTTCGGGTGGTTGGTATACTAAATATTAAGGTATTGTGGCCCCATCGGTAATCTAAGGAGGCCCCCAAATTGCTCTATTTAACTATATTCTATAGGTTATTGAAATACTTTCAGTTAATTTAAAGGAAAGTTTTCTCACAAAATTTAATATGAAGAGCTTCCAAAAGACTAATTCCAAAAAATTAATTGGATGTTGCAGCGAAAAACTACAAATCTTTCGTATTCGTAAATTTTTTTCGTAAATAAAATGAACAACAACGGTATTCCGATTGTTATGCTTTTAGAAAATTCTGTAAAAGAAGGAAACATTAATTATAAAATTTGCATTATTGCAACAGTTTTCAAAAATCAAGTTACATTTATCTTTACTGATACACAGATACGGAAGTTGAAAAAGTGTATAGCCCAATTCCCAAAATGTAAGCCAAATTTTGAATGATTTTAAGTTAAGTTAGGTAGAAAAATAGTAGGTAATAGCCCGTGGTGTAATGGTTAGTTAGATTCCCAGCCTATTCCACTTTAAAAAACAGAAATTTCCTTGCGAGGAATTGAAAAATCCTCCAAGAGTATGAAAAAGTGCTTCTCGTCTTAGCCGCTTACATTCGCACATAATTGTAGGTCCCTCCATTCCTGCCACTAACATAGGAATGGTTAAGAGTTGTAATGTAAGTCACTAAGCCCTGGTTCTACACGAGCTGTCACGCCACCAAAATTATAATTTATTTATTTATTATGTAGAAAAATATGAACCGACCAGAACTGCAGTAGTTTCGATTTTTTACTAAACGGCAAACGCTTTATGAAGCTCATCTAAGTTTACAACCTCGAGTACCGAACGCAATATTGTCAAAAGTCGAAGAAAACCACCAATTTTTCAAAAATTTAAATTTTTTTTAATTTATTTCAAATATTCATAATTTTATTTGATAGTAAGCCAAAATTCTTATCATTAGATTGCATTTTAGTAAATGTAAGTTCATATTAATATTATTGAATATAATAAACAAAACAAATGTCACTAAATAAAGGCGAAAGCAAGGCGAGCACGGGTCTGCTAGTTATACATATGTACATATATATATTTTTTATATTAGTTCATTAATTTCGTTACCATAATTTCCAAAGCTAGGAGTGTATACACTCGGCTCCAATTGACAGTAAAGAATTGTGTGGATTATGATTTATGTTTTGTTTAAAGACTTTTAATTGCTTTTAATAATTGGTACTTATAATACTTCTTCATTACTTCTACTCATTTTATTATTTTGTGGTCCTTTTTCTTAGAGTCCCGGGAGGCCCTTTGACTCCCAGTCCGCCCCTGTGTGCCCCGTTAGGATTTCAACCAGGAGGGACAATTGAGGTCTGCTTAGCTTTAGTTAGTAGTCTGTTTTTGTCGTTTACGGCTTTGGGGAAACTCTGGCGAATTCTATTCTGTGGTATAAGTACCGAAGTTTCTGTTTGGCTCGGATCAAGGACGACCCGATTTTGGCCAACTCATCTGCTTTTTCATTCCCTCGAATATTACGGTGCCCAGGGACCCAACGAAGTGTATAACTGTGTTATTTTTTTATTGATTTATTTCAGCTCACTACTGTCTACTAGTTTAGATTTCGTGACGAACGAGGAGATAGCTTTGATTGCCGCTTGGCTATCAATGAAGATATTAATATCACTATTTATTAGTTCATGTGAGGTGAGGTTCTTTGCAGCCTCACAAACTGCAAGCACTTCCGCTTGAAAAAAAACTACAGTAATTTGGTTGTTTTAATGATATATTTGAGGGTGGGTTATCTGAAATGATGCCCGACCCTACCAGACTGTCAGTTATAGTAACGTCTTCTTTCTCAAACTGTAATTTAGTGTTTTCTGCTATTTCAGACTGGAATTAAGTGACTTCTTCTTTCTCAGACTGTAATTTAGTGACGTCTGCCATTTTAGATTGTAATTAAGGGACGTCTGCTATTTCACACTGTCAGTTAGTGACGTCTTCTATCTTAAACTGTAATTTAGTGACGTCTGCTATCTCAGAATGTATAATTTAGTGCCTTCTGCTGTTTCAGATAGTAATTAAGTGATGTCTGCTATTTCAAACTTCAATTTACAGACATCTGCTTTTTCAGACTGTAATTTAGTGATGTTTTGCTATGTCAGACTATAATTTATTGACATATGCTATCTAAGACTGTAATTAAATGACGTTTGCTATCTTCAGTCTGAAATTTAGTGACGTCTGCTTTCTCAGACTGTATAAGTTAGTGATGCTGCTATCTCAGACTGTGATTAAGTGACTTTTGCTATCTCAAACTGTTATTTAGTGACTTACGCTATCTCAGACTGCAACTTAGTGAATATTAGTAAATATGAAAATTGTATAGAAATTATAAACAACCATACATACGAATACACTTCAGTTTGTTGCTTCTTTTTTAAAACCCTGAACCCGACAAGCATTAGAACCTACAGGTCTACTATTGAGCCTCAGAATTAAAACCAAAGAAGAAAATCAACTCCAAAAATGCGCTTCGCACAGGTACGACAGTGCGCAAGTATTGTCTATGCTTACCTAGAAATTCTAATAATTTCTATGCTTACCTAGAAATTATTTATAGGTCATGTCAAACTATATGAACCCTTGAACTGTGCATTGTTGCTTGATAACAAGCTTGGTGGGAAGTAATTGATTTCACACACTTTTCCCAACTATATATACATCGTACTAGAACAACCCTTTCCATGCTTCAGAAGTTACAACTTTAACAACATAGCTCTATGTTACTTCTCTTGAAAAAGGGTTAGTGCCGTGAATTTCCATAGCTCTTCTTCGTGATTTTACGTGATCAGCGAATTGAACACGTTGTCGTAAATCAATTAACACCAAAGCAATGTATCACGCACTTATATGGCATTTAAAATGCTCATCTTCTGATGTTAAGGGTATCGCATCGGACCGGGAAATAGAATTGAATAGGTGACTTTATAGCTTTTATAAACGTTTCCTCAGCAAAACTGAAAATACGCGTAAAACTGTTCCGAAATAAAATGATTTATACTCGGACACGCTCCAAAATTGTCCTTTGTTTCACTGATATTTTCTCAAGGGATAAGCATTAACCAAAACAAACGTGTTGCCCATAATATACGTATACCCCTTTATCGGAGTCAATATATGCAACAACTGTACGAACGACCGACGAATATGACGCACCCTTATAAAACAGCAGGGGTTCGTCGTCGTTTATATAAAGAATAACTCTGAGTTATGTGCGGTTGTGCCTCATAAATCGTTTGAAACGAAACATAAAAAAAAAACACTAGTCAAATATGATATTTCATCTATGTGCCCATGTCCTTAGCTGGACATCGGACAACACTCTAAAAACAAGCAAAAGGGTTGCTCTGACCAAAGTTCTTTTCTAATTTGACCAAAGAAACTATAAAAAGGATATACATATATATCCGATTGTGTTCCCTGTCAATTAAAGGGTTCAAAGTTGAATTATGACCAACTTATTGGAAGCTTATCTCCGGGAGAAAGTCATCTTAGAGATTTGCATATACTTTGGAAAGTCCACTCCTGCACCTTTTGAGAACAATAGATGTCCCATAAATATAGGATCAAAGGAAGAGTGATATCACCATACCGCACTAGTTAACTCACAAAGGACCCATAAATCATTAAACAATTTAAGATTATAATTTCTGTGATATGTACATAGTCTTTTCATAGAAAGGGGGTGAGTCTTTTTAGTCCTCCTATATACAGAGTCCAGTTATACATAGGTTGATAATTTCTTAATGCAAAACTTTTGCACAAGTCGAGCGACGATATTCTCATTCACACGCGTGAGATACGTTGTGTTATTTATATGATTTATTTGTCCGACCTTAATTTTTATGGGGATGACCAGACCTGAGACCATACACATATATTTTTGATCATGGACAAAGTTTTGTAATTACATTGTTTTTCAGCTTGGAAATTTATATGATGTTTCTCAAAAACCAAATAAATTCAAAAGTTCTGCAATAAAGTTGTGCGTTTAGAAATTATATGGTTCCAATTTGGGTCATTTTAGAAGTTGGTTGGGGTTAATCAAGCAAGAATCCTTTGAACTTTTATATTGGAAATGAGTTCGAAGATATAAATATGTATATAAACAAGACAATAATAAGTAAAATTGGTATTGTAAATCATTGACTAGTGACAAGGAACTAACGAATTATATGAACATGGAATCTTTAGAGAAGCCAGTTATTTTCTTCGTCGAAAATTTTGGTGATTAACAGTGGATGTTATGTCCCCATTCACGTTGGGATCGCCACAGAAAATTTCCTCAATGCTTCCGTGTGGTATACAAAAGAAAAAGAGGAATCTTTCCGCACGTTTTCCCAGTAACATGATTAAATTGTAGCACAAATACAAAATTTACAAAATAAAATCCAATCTTCGGAAAAAATCCAAATAAAGATTTTAAATTGCAAAAATTTTGGCATATCTGAAGTTTTTCGGGAAAATTGGGCTGCATTGAATTGAATTGAATTGAACTCTTGAATTTTCTAAAACATTGACTTGAAATAGAAAAAAAAAATAATAAAAAACAACGGCAACACTTACGTATATCTTTTTTAAAGCCAGGAATCCAAACTCTAATTCTGTTCTTAAATCAAATTATTTAAATAAAAATTTTTTGAAAAATTAATTTTTTAAACTCAACATTTAGAAAATAAAAAAAAATTAAAACTATTTTTTTTTCAAAATTTTAGGTTTCTCTTACATTCAATGCTCCTATTAATTCTTAGTCAAACGCTGAAAACCAGATTGTAAAATATCTCCTAGTTTTTGAGAAAATTGAAAATAACAAAATTGACTTTTTTAGTTGAAATAGGATTTTTAGAGCAATTGAAACCAAATATTGAGACCAGATTAATGGAATCGTATACCTACAGATTTATTTCACAGTTCGTTACATTGGGTTATTAGAAGCATATTTGTATGTATACATAAATTTTATATTTTTATGGGAAAATCGAAGTGGACCTTAAACCGCCACGTTGAATTTTCTAAAAAATTTACTTAAAATAGAAAAAAAATATTTTTAAAACACCGAGACTTACTTAAAATGGAAAAAAAGTATTTTAAAAACACCGAGACACTTACTATATTTGTTATATATATTTTTTAAAGCTAGAAATCCATTCTTCAATTCTGTTTTTAAATAAAATTATTTAAGTGAATCCTTTTTGGAAAATTATTTTTCAAATTCAAAATTTTGAGAAAAAAAAATTTAAACTAAAATTTAAAAACTAATTTTTTCAAAATTTTTCATTATTAAGTAGTATTTTTGTTTTTAGTATTCAATGTTCTAATTAATTTTAAGTCAACTGCTTAAAACCAGATGCTATATACATATACAATTCGTGGATCAGTTGCTACAAAAGCAGTACTGGCGAATTGTTCAAAAAAAAAAGATATGGCCTTTTCAAAAAACAAACAATCAAGAAAATATCAAATTTTCACATAGGTTTAGACGTGTTATGTTCACATTTATAGTGTTCATTATTTGAGTCTTTACAAGAGAAGATTTCGTTACGAAAATCGATTATTTTAATAGATATCGTTATTAAAAAAAATTGATCAAAAGTAAAAAATACTGGTATTTCCATATTAACACTTAAATTGCGAAATTATCTAAAAATAATGTATTCTTATTTTAGATAAAATAATAATATTTTGTACATAAAAAATTATAACATTTTTTTCTATGCGAGCGATCGATCAGTTACCCCCTCAAAAATGCAAAAAGTGTAGAAAATAGAGGTTTTTCGCATCGTACTCTTAATATGTGAACTTTATCAAGTGGTTTCTTTTTTAAAAAATTTGTAGTGAATTTTTAATAAGAAAGCATTTACATGTTTTTTTATTGTAAATATAGGACAGGTACTTGAAATATTTCGTTATTTAAAAAAAAATGGTTAAAGTCAAAAATACAGGTTTTTTACTATTTGTATCTTAAATTGCGAAGTTGTCAAAAAATACTGTGCATTTGTATTGTGTTCACTTATTTTATAGATTATAGTATATTTATTACAGGAAATATTAAATAACCTTTTTCTTCTTTAGTTATAGGAGATATTACATTTTCAAAAAATGGTCAAGTAATATGCGAAAACCCGTTGTTTCCTACATTTGACGCGTGAACAACTTTTAATATGCACATGACCTCGCATATGGATTTTAAGACATACTTATACAGGGTAACATAATCTAAACATTTTAAAATTTAAAACACAAAAAAATAAATAAAATTTACACTTTAAGATTTTCATTTGAAAAGAATCTGCGTTTTCGTTTTTGCCTTTGTTAAAAATAATTGCTCATATGAAAATAAAATATAATATTTTTTCTAGAAAATAGGTACATATTTTATTCCATAAAATAAGCATAATTTATTTTTGGATAATTTCGCTATTTAAGAGTTAATATATAAAAAAGTTAATAATTCAACAAGTCCAAATAAAATAGTGCTAAGTCTTCTACTTGGCTGACGTATTTCAGTAGTAGGTATATAGAATTTTTATTATTAAAAAAAAAACTTCTTATAAAAAAACAGTATTTTTTGATTTTTAACAAATTTTTTTTAATTAAAGATATCTTAAATGATCGATTTTAGAGATGAAATTTGTATGTTTTCTTGAAGAGTGTCAATTGTGCTCTACACATTTTATGTATGAATATGTTTTTGAAATCACTTACCGCTTAGGAGCTACTATACTTACATTAAAATCAATATTTTTGGCGTATTACGTTTTATGAAAAAGCAAATGGTAGGTATATTTTCTAAGGAAGTAAGAAAAGTGTGAAGAAAATTAATATTTTCGACATAGATATGTAACCCTGAATAACTTTTTATGGCAAGCTAGCTTTGATAATGGACGTTTTAACAAAGTGTCAAGTTATGTCGTTTCCGCATTAAAAAAAAAAGTTAAAACTATTTCTCCAGGATCTTCCAAAACGATTGTTTTGAATAAAAAAAATAAAAGCAATAAAAAAAGTTTTAAGCCAGGGGTGGACTGGGCCAACGGGCAATCGGGATTTTGCTAGATGGGCCCCTGAGCGAGCAAAAAGTGCATGAAAGTCTCTGCAGTATACCTTTTGTTCTTTTAAATGAAAACATTCTCTTAAAATTGATTTCTAAAGGCATTGCAGTAAATATACAGCTTTTGTTGAATCTAAACTCTATAAGTGGTTTCATTTCAGTTCAAAATTGTCTTTTCTTTTTAAGTCCCTATACCCGTTTTACTATGTTGTGTCCCTTTTTCTCAAAGTCCCGGAAGGCCTTTGGACTCCCAGTCCGCTCCTGTGTTGAACTCAATATAAAGAATGCCGCAACGTCATCCATAGTGGCCCAAATTGACTCTTTTGGTTGTAAAATTAATAACTTTTAAATGGGTTAAAATAGCTTAATGAAAAATCTCTAGTTTCTTCAAACTGAAAAGGTAATGTTCAATATAATGCATCATACTTTTCAAACTAATGATTTTTCTTCAGTTTTTTTGTCCAAATAGATAATATTTGTTTTATATAATTCTTAATTCTTAATACGTCAAAATGAATTTTTGTGCCTTACAAACATTCTAGAATTATTTCAATAACAATACAAAACAGACAAACAAATAACATATTTTTAAATCCAAAAAAATTTTATATTTATTTTTTTTTTCAGGTTTCAGGTTTTTATGAACAAATTCAAGTTATTTTTTACTTATAAATGATGAGTGAATTTGAACAACTTTATCAATTTGGAACCCAGAGGGTTTTTATATTGCTTCAATTTGACCAATATATATCCGCTGTCAATTCAAGCTTTTGTGATCGCAACAAGTCTGAGATTATTTGAAGCGCAGCTCAATGTCTTTCCATTTCTACAATTGTACAATTTCATCTACAAGTAAGTGTGTTAACCGTCTACAGCATACGAAGCCAAATATGGCTTTCTACAGTTATGTCCCTTTTTCTCCTGACTTCAATAAAAAAATGATCAAAACGCAACAAGATCCTCTTCTGTGCGTTTCTGAGAACAAATAACTGTGCACCAAACAAGAGGAAGATATTCAATATTTATGTTTGCACTTTGCAGGTCAGTCACTTGTTATCATTGAAAATAGAAGTGTGAAAAATTTTCTTATTTCAAATAATAATAACTTTTCTGTTAGGTGAGTTAACTGATCATAAAAATATATTCGGATTGTGTGCCTAATTCTCTTTGAAATGAATACATTTTAATAATTAATTCTTTATAAAAAATTGAAAAAATATGTCATTATCACCTGCGTCATTAGGTTCAGTGTATGTTTTTACTTAATAATAAATATGAATTGTTACAAAAGCATCCTTTTCAAAAAGGGTTACCCCTTGTTTGTTTTATTAAAATGTTCATTGCATAATTATTTACCTTTTAATATTCATAAATTAGAATTGTGATAGTATCAATTTCGTCATACAATTTTGTCTTTTATAATTAAAAAAAAAAATAACAAATATTGTAAACACTACAAATTTTGTATTATAATAATGAATTGACGAGAAATGAACGCCAAATAATAATAATACAAACAATTCAAGTATGTCGATATGAGATAAGACAGTTACATGCTTGAACCAGCGAACAGTGGTTCCACAGTAGGGGCCATAATTAAAAAAATGGTCGTATAGTAGTATTTCCCAAAAACCATCTAAATTAGCTGAGCAATACCCAAATTTATTTTATTAATCATATAAAAATTGGTAACTTTAGTCAATACCGTTTAGTTTTTATTATTAAATAGGTCACCATCGCAAGCTCAAGTTTAAGAGCACTAAAAATAAGGGCGACTTAATTAATTTATTTTTCCCCCGTTTGTAGGGCTTGTGGATCTTTTTATGAAAAAATATTTAATGTGAAGAGTTCCGTTATGTATTTTTTTGAGCCATTATTTGACTGACCACTTTTATGGTGCGGCTACAATATTGGGCTTAAATAAAATTTATATAAAATTGAGTTTTGAGGAATTGTCTTAAACTTTTAACTGTTACGCCCCCCTAATCTCCAACAATGTTATATATTGCTAGAAAGTTACATTTAATTTTTTTTTTGAATGCATTTTGAATCAAATGCGTTAACTTGCGTATTCGCTTTTATTTCAGCTGCATTCATTTTATAGTTTTTATTTCAGGGCCTAACATAAAATGCTCATTTACTACAATATTTCTACTACTGTTTTACTGTTTTGTTTGCAACATGTTGTTATACTTTCTTTAATCATGTCATAAAAATAGCTCGGATCGTTCAAATTTTATAGAGCTAAGACTACAACTCAATACAACAAAAATATAGTATATATAGTATATGTATCTATATAATTTTATAAGAACACAACCAAATTATAAGTTAATTTTGGAAATAATATTATCTAGATACTATTTTTAAAATGCAGGCGTGTCATTGGGTGAAAAACTATTTTGATGATTTAATGTGCCATTTTGTATTGTCTCTGAAAATTTTATAAAAATCGGATCATTTTTTCAGATTTCATTGAATTATGACCTCCTCTCCAATCTCCATACAACTGTGCAGCGTTATATAATCTGTCAAAATTAGTGTGCTAAAGTGTGCTATCAGTGTTCTTAAGAGGCTGGACTCCGTCCTAGATTATTATAGATACATAAAAATTGTTACACCTATTTATTATCTATGTACGAATCTTAAATTTTGAAATGTAAATATCAAAGTCCCAAATTTGCTGACCAATTTTCAAACACTTACATACTTAGATACTTACATATCATTAGCACAATCATGTTGCATATATCAAACAACGCAAATTCACTCCCCCCACCTGCGCAAATACCTTAATGCCTCTCAACATTTGTTATCCTCAAAATGTGAATACATATAGGTTTGGCAAAATATTATTTTATTTTACCAAAAGCCAATTTTAAATAACATTCACGTCCGACGACCTAATAATGCATGTAAAATGGGGACGAAGCTGCAAAGCCGTCATTATTACAACCGTCATGTCATATTATGGGTCATATAGCCATTCTCAACCCTTGACATCTCCCAATCCAAAAACACTCTCTTTACCAATCACAATTGATGACTTACATGTATAAAATCGAATCCTGTCCTCACTCTCAACAAATCATGACAAATTGTTAAGATGTCAATCTGTCGATTTTAAACTCTCTCTCCTTCCTCAAATCCTTTTTCGTTACCTAAAATAAAAAAATCCTCATTCCTATATATAACAACATTTCTACATACACATAAGTCCATTTCGCATTGACTCTCTAAACTTGTATGTAATTTGGGATGTTCAAATTGCTGCCCGTTTGCATTTTGGCTTTCAATTCACATGGTGTCCAGAATGCGAACAACATGAGCAGGATAATATGTAGAGAGTAATACAGTCCTGTTTACGCATTTTCGTCACATCTGTGTGGAACGGATTTTAAAATTTTGCAAATTGGCTCAGAAAAGGTTAATTTTCGTTTCAGCCCTCTTCAAAATTTTAAAAGCCTGTGAAGATATGTTTAGGAATTTTGTTATTTATTTTGGTTCAAAAAATATTGGCCATCTTGTGTATTGGAAAAAGGAAAAGGTAAAGGTAAACACTAACTTTAACTCACCCCAATAGGTTGATGTACCTGTTTGGTATAACTTCTTTTACGGAAGTTCATGTTTATTCCAGGGCAAAGGGGCTTTTAGAACTTATATAGGCAGGAGTCGAATCTTAAAAACCAAAAGAATTCTAACAGTTTAAAGGTGTACAATTTTTCATAAATATGATGACAACAACAAAACCGTTACTTTTGATGATTTGATGTTGACAAACTGTCGTCATGTCATCTTGTGGTCCTTTTCCCTTTTGTCTTGTGTATACTTGTGATATCTTTTAGGATTTTAATAGAGTTATCATGCTGACATCATCTGTATATTTGTGTGTCCTTAAAGAAATACTTGTGGCAGTGACCCTTTATCGTTATCGAGATTGATAAAGAATTTCAAATTGGACTTTGTCTCATAAACAAATATTTGGTTTTATGTTACAATAAAGAGAGTTCTTACTGTAACTTCTTTGAGTTTGATCTTTTTAAACAAGCAAAACATACTTTCAGTAGCAATACCTGGGTATACAAAAATTTGTTAAAAACTTGGCTTAAGGCATTTTTGGTGTATAATTTTCTTGAAGAGAAATTCGAAATATTTTGTATATTATTTGGAAGAAGTCCCGACCACGCATATTTTATTTTTTTTTTATGGTCTCAATCAATTTATTATTTTATAGGAGATGCAAGGGTAAATGTACTCATACAACTATTTTTTTAAATTGTAATGGTATTGTTTTTATATTTTTTTTTACGATTTTAAGAATTCTGATTTATATAACTTTTCTAATTCATCTTGGTATGAAGAAATTAATTATTTAAAGGCATGATAACACTGTTGAAAAAAAATACTTAAATCAGGAGATTTTTGTCACGGTATTCATTAACTTTAAATCAACAGACGGGCGGTCGTTTGTATGAAACTAATCCTTAGATGGTGTTCACATTGGACTTTCTTCTCCGACATTTTTTAACGTCTATTTATACTTATCTCATTCCCGCTTTATATAGAGAGAAAGATGTGGCCGAGATAGGCATCTCTTTCTCGCCATGAAGTGGGAGTGAGAAATAGGATACCGAAGGTGGAGTGCCATAAGCCCCGCGGCATTAACCCCCGCAGGGCCGCAGGGGTTAATTCCCAATTGAATGGGAATTAACACCCGCGGCGGTTAATTCCACTTTCAAAAGGCCATAAAACCCGTGGGGGTTAATTCCTGCTTTTGTTGGGGTTAATTCCCAATTATAAATGGGAATTCCCATTCAAATGGGAACTAACCCCCACGGGGGTTAATGTTGGGGCACTTAATGTAATGGCACTCCACCGATACAGAAACGTCAAAAAAAGTCGGCGGAGATAGTCCAATGTGAATACTGTCTTAAGAAGAGTTGGTGACAGTTTTTCCCCAAACGCACCTTATAATTGACAGCCGCCCGATGTTTATTTTTTTTATAAAATCCTTGTTTATTTTAACCTTACGCTAATTTATAAAGTGTATTCTTAATTTGTAGGCATTAATTGGATTAAATAAACCAAAACTAAAATGTCAGCTTAAAATTAAAACTTCAAAGTGACAGCTGACAGATAATTTGAAACTACGTCTGCAACAATTTATTTAATTTACTACATTTACTACATAGCAGACAAACAGGGTTGGCCGAATTAACTACTTTACATTTTTTTTTACACAATAAACAACGCGATAGTTAATTGAATAAGCTACACTATCGTTGGGAGATATATATTTTGCAACGATTTTGAGTTAAGGAGTCGTTCTTGACCATATTTTTGGGATTAAAGGCTATCCCAAACCAAAGTGAAACATTTGGAACAATAAGGTAACTTTTATAAAATAAATAAATTAGGTGGCGCGACAGCTCATGTAGAACCAGGGTCTAGTGACTTAAAACCTTCAACCATTTCTGTGTTCGTGTTATTGGCAGGAATGGAGGGGACCTAAAATTTTCTACCGAATCCAAACGGCGAAGATGAGAATCACTGAAAGTACTCACACTGACACGATATAAAGTTGAACGAATACAACGAAACTGCTGAAAATATTTTTTTGCTAACACCGTTTTTCTCGTCGGTCGTCACGATCCCTTTTTTGTCACTTTTCGTTTGGAATTTCATTAAAAACGGATTATTTGCAAAATAAAAAAAAAACCTTAACAAATATTTAAAAAAAAGGACAGATTATTGATAATGTGACGCACGAAAATTATCTCCTTGTAGTGGGAAGACAAACGCGCCCATTACTTTACAATTTACATCACGGTGATCTGGAGTTAATATACAATTTTCTCCTCAACGGCTTCGAAATTGGAGGTCATCAGAATTCCTATGTCGGGTGACTTCGACAAGATTCAACGATATTGCGATGACTGTAAATCAAATATTAACTTTCAGAAATCAGAAACTATTTTATTTAGGACTTCGTTGCGTAGAGCCACAAGGGATACAAGAAAGAACTGGCGCAAGCGTAGGAGCGTAGGGTCAGAATTCAGATGGACATCCACTGACCACTAGCAAGTAAAAGTGAAGAACAGTACTTTGGCATCATGGTTGGATCAGTATTTGTAGTTTGAAAAACTTAATATAAAAGTCAAAGTCTATTTTAATTGCAGAGAATGAGTGAGTAACTAAATTTTTGAGGTATTTAAATAAAATAAATTAAATTTCAGTCCCCATCACTTCTCTTAAAAACTGTTCTAAGCCTACGGTACTTCCTTTTCAGGGCATGCTTAAGACATACATAGGTGCAAAGAAAGGTCTCCATCTTAAGTTGCGTTGGTATTTTTTCTAAGTTCTAAGTAATTTCCATTGAATAATAAGACGAAGGTGACGCATTTCAGTTTAATCTGTAAAAGCAATTTTTAGCTTTTACTTCGTTTATAATACATATTTGTGATTAATTTGACTGGATGAATTAATGTTTTTGCAGGTGTATTACACATAGAAACCAATTTTTAAAAAATTTCTGGAGCAGTAAATATATTCTTCTGTAAGCTTTTGATGCGCTGAATCCGAATGTCCCCATAATATGTATAGGTTTTTTGAAATACATATTGCAATCGTAAAGTTTACACAATATTTGTTTCACTTATACTCTTCTTTTTTATTCATCCAGCAACAAATATTTAAATAACTTTCCTTAATAAAACTAATTAGGTATTTAATTAATAAAAAAACTTTTTTTTTGTTCAGATTACAGTTCTATTTTATTCAAGTTTTTAAGTCAACATTTACAATGGATTGATAACAGCTGTCTTGCCTTTGTTGGATTTTTTTTTTCAGCTTTAGAACTGCGTGTGAATTTATTATTAATAGATGTTCAGATGTTTTTTTTTAATTTGAAATCAAACGAAAAAAGAAATAATTTATAATCTTTCAAAGACTAATCTCTATTCTGTCTGGTGTGATTAGACGAGAAGAAACGATGATGGTGAGTAATCCTGATTTACATCAGCTGCTTGTCGAACAAGAATTCGGACAAATGACCATGGCTCTTCTCCATTTTCTTAAGTGTTACCAATTTGCCAGCAAGCTCGCGGGTACCCTTGTGTTGTTCTTCAAGATAGACACCGGTCAAGTAATCAACGAGCTATTGAAATCAAAAAAATTAAACCATTTAGTTGAAATTAAAACAAAATATTTGTTCACAAAAATTTCTTACATGATAATCATTGTCAGTGCTTTCACAAAGTTCAATAAGAGAACGAATTGATTTAGTAACGCTTGTTTCCATTTCAACGGCATGCTTGAGAGCACTCACTCCATTAAATTCAATCTGCAAAAGTAAATTACTTGATTAATATGATGCTTACTTGACAAGATCAATCCAAACTTACTTTGTATGGACGTTTTTTGAACTGTGAGAGAAAAAAAAATGAGAGAAAAACAAAAATATTAACATTTTTTTCAGGGATGCCATTTTGCTTTTAACTTACAGGAACTGAAATCAAAGTGTGAACACCTTCACTGAGATCGGCACCACGCATTGTCAAGTATTCAATCAATTTGATTCCATGCTCACGTTCCTCCCTGGAAGCCTTGAAGAAAAGCTCAGCAAATCCTGGACGATTGACAATGTCTTGTGAAAAGTAAGCAGCCATTTCAAGGTATTCATATGAGGCTTCGATTTCGGTTTGGATTTGCTTTTTCAAACCATTGGTGCATGAAGTTGTCATATTGATCCATTCTTGTGGTATGTTCCTTTCTAGATCAAGGGGAATGGAACCTTTTACAAGAAAATATAGAAAAATAAAAGTCAGAAAATTGAAGTAAACAAAGTTGAGAGTTTATAATTAAATTAATAGCTTAAAAATGTAAAATGATGAAGTTATTTGTCAGTTACTCTTTAGGCCTTCGTAAACAAAAATTGAATTTCAGAAGATAAAATAAATAATTATTTTGGGTTTAAGTGGAAAATTTGTGATTGTATAAGTCACTATACCTTGGTTGTCAACGAAACTGTTGCGCCATTAATTTTATTTAACCTCCCAATGTCTTTTACATTGTTCTAATAATACAAATTTTTAAATTTGTATAAAATTGAAAAGTTCATCAAAAATTTCAATTTCAAAACCCTATACTTCCAAGGAAACCTTCATTCTAATATTTTTTGACTTTGACCTAATCGTTGATTTGTCAACTTATGAAAAATTCCTTATTTCTTATTGATTCTCAGTTTATTTTCAATCAATTTATTCAGAAAATTGAAAAACAAATGCAATCAACAAATAATTTAAATGACGCATTTTATTGAGTCTTTTTTTTATCTCTTTTGGGGTTTACTCCCGCTCGAACAAACCACTTTGTTTTTATTTGTTGGAAGAGACTATTAGTGCAGTGTGCAAACCTTGTCAACTACGTTTTTTTTTTGTATTGTGATTACATACATATATTTGAATTACTATATACATATTATGTTGATAGGTTCATATAACATTCTTTATGTTTTTTGCTGTTTTGAATTTAATTTCTATTTGATACTTATTACTTAGCTAAGTATTTTTTATTATCTGTTGAAGAAAACACGGTAGGTAATAGTTTTAAAGTCTATTTTTATGTGGGATTTTGCAGAATGCAAATACATCTCTGTGAGTAAATATTATTTAACTATTTAAAAGTATTTTGATTTCAATTTTAAATAGAAGTGCATTGTGTGTTTGTGTGTATCAAAGTTACTCCACCTAAACAGCTTAAACTAGTAATAGTGATGTTGATCATAACCTCGGTAGGTATAATATCAAAATTTTCATTAACAAATAAAAAAGTTTTCTTAAGGCTGTTTTTTTGTATAGACATTGGATTTGTAAATTGGCAACACTGTTTCTATATTGAAAATAAATTTGACAGCTGACAGATGATTTTTTATCAAAATATTATGCCATTTAACCATGAATTAGGTATGGGAGATAATAACTGTGACAAATCGAACAGCTGATAAAAAGCTTGGTTTTTGTTAAATTGGTTGAAAACTTTAAAAAATTAAATTATACAGCAAATAACATGACTACTAAGATGACCCTTTACTGGGACCAGTTGTTAGTTTAGAGATATTGTATTATTAAACCTTATATAATATAGAAATAAATAAAATCCTTGACGTTGTTATAGATACACAGACAGGTTGCAGACGATGATTTGATTAGATATTAAAACTATCAAAATTTTCTGATAATAAAAATAAAAATGATTAATGTTTTTTTTATTAGAAGTTCTTTTAGGGACAGAATTATCAGTTTATTGTTTGATTCGAAGCTTTTCAATTTGATTAGGTACGTTTGAAGAAGGTTTTAAAAATCAACCAAAGTGGGCATTAAGTCATTCTTAAATATACCCACTTAATTACACCAACCTCAAGTGACAAGTTAATACTAGTTCTTATTATTTAAAATTCAAAACATGTTGTTTAAATTTG
This sequence comes from Epistrophe grossulariae, assembly GCA_929447395.1. NCBI lineage: Eukaryota > Metazoa > Arthropoda > Insecta > Diptera > Syrphidae > Epistrophe > Epistrophe grossulariae. The sequence continues at coordinate 118,264,649 of OV839567.1, read as the reverse complement.
AAAAAAATAGCAAATTAACCCTCATGAGTTTCTACAAATTTTATTCTTTAAAATTTTAAAGGAATATTGTTTAAAGTTTTCCCACTTCCCATTTCTACAGCAACAGATGGATATAGTATTGAAATTTCCTTGTAAGAAACATTTTATTGTCAGAGAAAAAAAAAATTAATATTGTTAGCTTTCAGAAAAAGACAGTATAGGAGGCCTAATTAACAACAATATTATTGTTTCATTGTTGTACTTTTCACGATTCAGCAAAATTCAAATTTAGTCAAGGGTTAAGGATTTAGATACACAAAAGATCATAAAACCTATATTTGGTGGCCTAGTGCAAACAAAATAAAATAGACATTCCGATTTTTATGACGGATTTCGTCTTAAATATTCAAAATTGAGACATTTTCTGCACCTACACATCATCTATGGAAAACATTAGAACTAATGTATATCGATGCTAAGAGGCAAGAAGAACAAAGATTGAAATGTGCTTCTCAGCATGGGATTTATACTTTATTACTTATCTAACGTAGGTATAAGCATAACAATATTTTGTATGTGTGTGGTACCTATATGTTATCCTCACGCTCAATTTAAAATGTGAACATGTGAATAAAAAGGTACCTACACAAAACTAATTCAATACAATTTTATCACATGTCCAAGATATTATTTAATTCAATTCAATTTCATTTTTCATAAATTAAATTCACTTATTTTGTATCTTTCTTCCGGGGAATAAAAGCAACAAAGAAAAAAAACTCACATGACGACAAAAAAAATGCCAATCAAATCAAAATAGAAAATAAAGCAAAAAGAGAGCAACGAACTGAAGATATTTAGAAACAAAGAGAACCTCATGGATTCTCTTCTACTTAATCTCTTCACAAAAACACTCAACCTCAATTTTTGACAAGACGAACAAAAAATATACTACGACGAAATTAATTGATTTCTCACAGAAATGCAGCACCATTAAATAACTTTCACTTATTTATATAAATTTTAAGAAAAATTAAAAAAAATCAACAAAAATAATTTATTCACACTTACATTCCAGGTCCGCGGAAATGAGTGCAACGGCACTTAGAAGAAAAGTTAAGGCAATGATAAGTTTCATTTTGGGATGTTCTTTTGTGTTTTACAATTGACAAGTATGTTTTTTTTTTTTCTAACAAAAATTCACGACCGAATCCACTTGCTTCAAATTCTGAATGTTGATTAATTGATTTATGAACAAATTGCACTCTTTTTATTAAGTTAGTTGGTAAATAAGTTTAAACACTGCGATTATAATGAATTTCAAATTCTCAATGAAGTCGGAATCTTTATACGCACTGGTATAGAAGTCGACTGTTTATTTGAGAATATGGCGACGGTGAAAGAGAGAACACGTATGTGCTAAGTTGCCAAACGCTGCTATTTCTGAACTGATGATGGTAGGGGAAGCGCTCAACTTTTAATAGGAAAAAAACTCTACTCACTCCAATGCGATTACACACGGTACTTAGCGTTAAGTTGCCACAAAAACAAAAACAAAGTATGATAAAAAAATGCCTTTTTTTTTCATCTTCGGAAACTATAGCTGTATTCTATGAAGATTGTGTTAAAAAAAACACAAAGGCGAGAGTGAGTGAGTGCAAAGTGCGATACAACTAAAATAATAATACAATACAATGGTATTTAGAGATATCGTGTGAATTTCATCAACTAAGAGCAAGATAACGGCATAATAATATATGAAATAAAAACATGGCTGTCTGGTTTTTTGTTATTCACTTCAACAATGGAGGCAAATGAAATGGCTGCCATTATACATATGGCGCGCCATGAAATTCAATGAGTCAGCTGATTGTTGTTTTTGTTTTGAAGTTGTTTTTGGTGTTCTAGAATGTTTGTGGTGTAGTGTGGTGCCGAGGCGGTATTGCAAAGAGGGTTGCCATAATGACAAGGGGATTAATAATTTTGAGTTGTTGATATTTTCAGATATTGATTATGATTTCAATTATTTATGAAACAATTATGTGAAAATTCGAGTTTTATGTAAATATGTATATACCTACAAATTTAATACATTTCAATGATTTAACTTGATGACATTTTTAAGAAAAAATAAAGCTATTGCATCTCAAAAAGAATCACATTAAATTTATTAATTTCAAATCGAAGTAAGAATTTTTTCGATAATAACTAAATTTTACACGAAAATAATTTTAAACTTATGAGATGAAATGTTTTTTTTTACAATCACATTAAAAATAGATAATTTTGTGGATGACTTGGTCTTGTTTTGTACTCTGAAACTACCAGGTATAGGAAATAAATTCCCGAGAATCAAAACAAATTAGGTACTTGGTGGATGAATATACAATTTTAATACTTTCACTAAAAAGCAATAAAATATCTTAGAATTTTATATCTACATCCAAATATAAATCTACCTGTACATAGGTAAGGATTAGGCCTTTATGTTCTTCCAAGTAGTTCATAAAAATGTTTGTTAATAATAAGGTAAGGTATTAGGTATTTTGGTAAGGAACTAATAGTGCAAATTGTACTAGGAACCCATTTCTTAATGAACTCTGACTGATCTTCGCACTTAAATTGGTAGCAGCTTTGGGAAATACAAACACTGGTTTTGTTAGAATTCAAATTTGCTTATACTCTGGAATTTGTTTGTTATTAAATTCATTTAGTCTTTTGAATAAAAAAAGCTAAAGCTAAAACTTGGATTTTTTTTACCAAAAGCTAGGATTTACGTAAATAATTTTAATCTAAAGCCAGCTAGTAAAAGACGTATTCTAGTAATAGCTATTTTAAAATAGCCAAAGCTAGATTTATACAGTTAAATCTTCAGTTCGTGTTATTAAAAATAGTTTACACTAGAATATTATAGTAAAAGCTAGAAAATTATCAAGATTCCTTCAACCAATTATTTGAAATTTGAAACTAAAATAAACGACGATTTGTTTTGCTATACACATCGATCTTATTTTTTAAATCAAAAATAACTTCAGTTCATACGTATATGATCAAACTACATTACGTTTGAAATGATTATACATTCCAACAAAATTTTGAATTTCTGAATTCTCCACAATTTACAAAAATCTAGCTGAAGCCGATTAAAAATGCTGTTTAAAAAAACCTTTGCAGGTTTGTTAACATTTTTTAAATGAAAAGAAAAAAATAATATATGTAAAAAACCCAAAAAGCACAAGTTTAAAATAAATTACACTTTTGGATTTCTGCCGAATATTTTTTGACAATCAATCTATGTGCGATTTAAAAAAAAATATAGAGGATTAAAACAGTTTAAAATTAAAACATTTAGAAAGGATATTCGGCAGATATTCTTGCCGTCAGGTAAATATTTAGTTTGGTTTGGAAAATACTTTTAATATAAAGCATTTGAATGTTGCATTAAAATTTCAGAATTCCTTTTTAAGACAAAGAACTTGAAAACAGAAATAATTTGTTTCCCCAAAAAAGACTAATTTTGTCGCCCATGCCTCGAAGCAAACTTTTATTTGAATACACTAGAAAAACTTGTCTATATGCAAGTTAGTAATCCAGACAATTTTTTCTTTAATCTACTTAAGATTTGTTCATACATTTTTATTAAATATTAATCAATATTCATATAAAAAAGAACTTATATGACGCTCAGATTTATGAATCCAGTCAATTTCGAGATTCATAGCTAAAATTGCATCTTTATGATATTTAATTACTCCAATTACTCATCGTTTCGCAATTGATAAAAAATAGTAACTGAATTATAAGTGCAAAGCGCAAAAATTACTTCATATTCTAAAAAACAAAAAAAAAATATGATAAAAAAATTGATAAGAAACAATATTATGTACGGCAACCCTTTACCACAGCCCTGCGCTGTATGTATTTATCTTTTATTTCTGTGAAATTTGCAAGAACAACAACAATTTCTACATAAGTAATGGCAGCCGCACTAGCACTAGCTCAGCAACGGCAACCATATTGATTTGCTTTTCTGTCGCCTTTGCCATTCTCTCTTTTGAGATTATAATTTTCCTACATAAATTGCCTCAGCCAACTCAAAATACATTCAGATTCACTCAATCGGTTCGGGTGGGAGAAACATTCAATCGTTTTACGTGTGTCGTTCAAGTTTATTATAAAAATAAAATAAATATAAAAGAAATTCTTTGAATTTAATTTACTAATTACAATTGTATTTTCATTCCGTAAGTTTATTTAGTTGTTTTTAAATATTTATAAATTGAAACTTGAAATAGTAACATTTTCAATTGAAAATCGCATAATTTGAAATTGAGGTTCAAAGAGAAAAGACGTGTGCTTGACAGAAAATTCAATTCCTTGAAAAAAGAGAAATTTATTTTTGAAGTATTTTGTTGTTGGTGTTATATTCATACATTTATATAAATTTATCCTGCCCTTTTGTGTTTGCGACGTAATAAAATAATTTAAAATTTAATTTGTTTGTTTTTAAAGGATAAAATAAAATCAATCAAAATGAAATTCGTTATCGCCCTTGCGTCGATTCTATTCATCGGCACAGTAGCCAGTGTGGAAGAGGGAGCTTGCTCAAAAGCAACAGCGGATGTCTGCAGTCCAGTCAATCGTTTAGGAGGTAAGTGATAATTTCATTTTATTTTTGGAATGATAAATCATATTCAAACAATGTAACTAATAAAACAATCTTCTCCATTGAAGCAAATTTCCTTCCTTGTAACGCACAATACGGAGCTATTTCACACATTCAACATGATTTACATGCATATGCCAATGAACAGCTGACTGCATCATACGACTATCTGCTACTGAGTACATTCTACAACACCTACCAAAGGGATCGTCCTGGATTCTCCAAACTTTTCCGCTCACTTTCCGATGAGGCTTTCGAAAATACCATCAAATTGATTAAGCATGTTACAAAGCGTGGTGGAGTTAATCAATTCGAATTGTTCCAAGAAGATGCAAAGAAATCATCGAAATCTTTGGATTACGATGAATTGCCAGCTTTGGCAAAGGCTCTGGACATTGAAAAGAAACTCTCGAACAGGGCTATTGAAATTCATGCTCATGGAGCCGTTCACAATAAGAAGGCTGACCACATAACCTACGATCCAGAAATTACTCATTTCATTGAAGAAGAGTTCCTTGGCAAACAATCGGACAATATTCGCAAATTGTCTGGATATGCTAATGATCTCCGCAAGATTGTGGATAGACAAGCCAATGGAGGATCTTCAACTGCTATGGGAGTCTACTTATTCGATGAGTACTTGCAGAAGTTGTAAATTTAGAATAACATCAGCTATACAAGTGGAGCGAGCACAGCATAACCTTCACTTTCAACTGCAGTAAAACAACAACAAAAAAAAACGATTAAGACCTAATTTTTTGCAATTTCATGAAATAAGAACAAGCTGATTTGATCAAAATCAATTATTATTTTTTGCTTGTTATTTTTTAAAAATAAAATTATAAAGTAACATCATATTCATGTTTATTTATTAAAATATTTGTATTGATTTTCTTTTTGTGAGTGAGGAAATAAAAAAAAATGCAGTTGAACAAAGAAAACAAACTCTTTCTCTCTTTTAATGTGGCATATTGATTCTCTTAAAAAATTACAGACGGAATTATTTGTTTTCATTTTCAGCTTGAGCTTGTGCTGTTGCCTTTGTGGTTGTTTTCTGAATAACACATGCCTTCGCACATTTGAATTTGCGATAGCAGTATCAGATCAAGGGGATTTTTGTTAGCACATATTAAAGATAAAAGTAATATGACTGATAAGAGAAAAGTAGAGCGTAAGTGCAAGTAAGGAAAATTGTTTTTGGTTTTATGGTTAGTTAAATCGTTATCAAGTAATATTTTAAACGGGATATAGGTGTTTATTTTGTTTAAGTTAGGAAAACAGTTTGTGTAGGTACTCATACACATACGTTTGAACCTTGGTGTTATAGTTATACTTATGTTCCTGTAAAAAGGGTCTAGTGTCAGAACTTGCCTGGGCACTGCCGTGGTGTGATAAAACATTTAATATCTTCATTCCTGATGTTACAATCCTTCGTTGCTCATGGTCATTGTATTAATACCAAGAAAGAATTGCTGAAGTTTTGGGCAATAGCTATTTTCCTGAACTCTGAACGACGAATATATTGAATTTGTTGGCTTACTTTGAAATGAAGAAGCCAGATTCAACTTTGTAGTTGAATTACAAAAATATACAGACAACTGATTATTTTTATTATAATATAGAAACATTAACGATACTTTAATCTTTCTTTACCTAGACAACTTTTTCCTTAACTTTTAAAATCGATAAAAGCAGATTTATTTACGATTTTGTACAGCTGATCTTCAATTTTCGACTTCGTTATCTTCTAAATATTTTTGAAGAATATATATTAAGACAAAGCGTCACCTCATAGTCGCGTACTTTGTACTTGACGTGGTGTGTATAGTTAGCGTGTGTGTTAAATAGACAACCGGGCACAAAGGCGTAAGCTGCATTCACTCAACGCAGCATTTAGTTAAGGATAGATATATTTTTAAAAAAATTGTTGACAATACAATTTCTTTGTAGATACTGAAATTGATTATTAAGATTGACATGGCCACCATACTGCTAATTTTAAGTGTGTCTTTAGAGTTAAGAGGAAAGTTTACGAAGGAGAGATAAGAAAACGAACATTTGATTTGAAATTTCCTTCAAAATTTATTAAGAACTAAGAAGCACTTTGATTCAAAAAAGCTTTTAACGGCCTTTAAGTTCTACAGAAATTGACATTTCGTCCCAGCGAAGCACTTTATAAATTAATTATAAACATAAAAAACTACTTCAAGTAGCTCGGTAATCTAGAGGCTGTATCTAGGTAGGTACCTATTGACTACAGAAAATTACAAAAGGTCATTAAATAATCCTTAAAACTAGATTAAAAAAAAATCTATCCTGTTTGATGTTATCTCTAAGATTTAAGATTTAGATCTTTGAAAAATATACCAACAACAATGTCCTTAAAACAAAAATTCGGGTAAATTTTATGACATCCTATTAAAATCAAAAAATCATAAAACTAAGCTATTCAACACCAAATTGAGGTATTTTAACAACCTATTTATACATATACCTTTAATATATTCTGTAAAAATTTGTTTCCTAGATTAGTCAAGGATCTTTAAGATATTGTAGAGAGTAGCTCTAATTTTAAGTAGGTTTTTCTTAGAATAAATAATATTTTTTTCTTATTACTATTATTTGTTTTAATTTTTCTTTTAGTTCATATCTCATAATAATGGTTTTTTTTTTACTCCAACAACAACTAGCGTTATGAAGAATTATATCATTTAGACTTTTTTGAATTTTTTAAAAAGTTAAATAATCAATTATTATAGGTATCATTTAATCGATTGTCACCATAACGATGAATAAAGGCATGATAATTTTTATTCTGTTACGACTTTATTCACTGGTTGGTATAGCTTTCTTACACAAAATGCTATCTACATTCCTTAACACGGCCGAATTTGACGAATTTGAAATTTGAATAGAATCCAAGTTTGCAAATATTTTAAGTAATTTTCTAACTTTTAACAAGTTCTAGCTATCATTAAGGTACAAGTACACAAGTATATGCCTATAATAATGCGAACGATTATTCAAATAATTTTTATCCTATGCATTTAATTTTAAATTATCTATCAAAAGATGTCAAAGTATTAGGTAAGTATAGTTAGTTGTAAGGAGCCTAAGGCACCCGTTGAACTTAATAACATTTTTAGTGTAAAATTTTTTGCCCCTCCTTTATGAGCAATTTAACCTCGAAGATCTCATACAGGGACGTCCCTCATTTGGCGAATGGCAAATGGCGAATCGTGGCTAAACAAAAAGCATGGGTAGCAAAATACTTTGTTGACTTTTTTACTTTCATAAAGCCAATCGTATTTTGTGTACCATTTTGCTTGAAATTGATAAATTAAGAATTGGCTTTTGTTCTTTTCTTTCAATAATTAATTTATCTTCAATTGAAAGCATTGAAAATGTTTTCTCTTTATTTTAAATAAAATATTCAAAAATGTCAACATCTCCTGAAAAATCAATTTCGCAGTAATAAATTTATTTTCCCACAATATTTGACTTTAATTTTAAATTTACTTCAAACAATGCACGGCTTTTCTAACTAAAAAACTGAAACTAAGCAAAACCGCATCGCATCAGATCTGAAAATAAAAATTAAAAAGGAGAACAATATCGAATACCTACCAACTATGCTGGCACCGGACAATAAAAAAATAAGAAATTACAATATATCTTCCTTTTTTATTGTTGTCATTCTCACCACAGGCACAGTCGTAGCCTCAGCTATCCGAAAAGAATTTAACTCGAAGTAAACGAACGATTAGACGTTTTCAATTTTGTATATTTCCGCCACATAAAATACGAAATGAGTTATGAGACTCGTATTCATATTCCATCAATATACAATATACATCCGTTTTATTTTTACCATACAGTTTTGTTAAAAGCAAAGACAATGTCTTTGGCTTGTTGCTCATACTTCGTGTTGAATGTAAGTTTAGAAAGAATGAAAAAGGTTTGAGTGTGTTTGTGTGTATAGCGTTTATGTTTATGTTTTTTTTTTTTTTTTTTTTAATATATATGTAGGCATATTGGGGTAAAAAGGGACATTATAAACGAAATCAAAATAACAGCCCTATTCTGCCAAACCTCACTGATACATCACAAGTCACAACAACCTCACAAGGAGAGGTGAACTCGATTTTGTGAGGTTTTCGTATTCTGGCAGCACCCTCACAACTGTGAGCCTCACAAAAACTATCGAAATTGTGATCTTCTTCAGAGAAGGTCGCAACCAGCGTTGTTCTTGGAACAAAAAATCCTGGGGCCATTCTTGGGGCCATTTCAAATTTCTTGGGGCCAATTAGGGATATTGGAGTAAAATGACACATTTCGAAATGATTTCTTTGATTTCTTTTTTTTTTTATTATTTTATTTATTTTTTTAGTAAACAAAGAATAATTTCTAAGAAAAAAGAATAAATTAAATTTAAACGAAAGTAAAATTTACAATATCTCCTAATTTGTTTTAATCAATTCTGTATAGCTAAATAAAAATTGACAGGTTTTCATTAAAAAAAAAAAAAAATCATTCAACTCTCATAAATGAGTAAATAACTCCTTTATTTAGTTTGTTGCGGTTTTAATAATTTTATGGTAGAAGAAATCATTCTTCATAATGCACTGCATTGTACAGATAGTCATTTAAAATATTGTTCGCTAATTTTTCCAGAGTTGGTCCAGAATTAAAAAATGAATCTATTTCTTCTATTAAATTCAAATAAATTTTTAGAAACATCTCCTTTAATAGATTTGATGGGTAGCTTTGAAACCATTCTTATAAAATCACAAATAATTTTAATCAAATAATTGGAGAGCAGAGCACGGCTTCATTCTTAATTCCTTTGAATTGAGTATAGATAATATTAATAAGCTCAAAAATATTTGCGTTTCTCACAGATTTATGAAAGCTTACATTATTAAAGCTTGTCAAAACAATACATCATCATTTTCTACTAATTCTCTTAGGGCCAGTTGTACAAATATTTAAACCGTGGTTCAGCAATTTGTATCCACCGATTTCGGGGGATCAATTGAGTTTTAACAGTGGTTTACCGTTCAAGTCTGTGATAATAACCAATTACATACTTGAACCAGCGTTGAACCTTAGTTAATCCTCCGAAATCGGTGAGTTAAAATCTTGAACCGAGGCTGAACCACTATTGTACAACTGGCCATTAGAATAATATTTCTTTTTTTTATATTATTCGACAAAATTTGAAATAAACGCGAGCTTGTTGAAAACTTGATATTTTTTTAAATTTGTGAAATCAAGTATTTTTTCTATTGTTTTATTTATGAATTTTTTGAAACTGGGGCCATTTCACGTTGGCCCGGGGCATGGGGCCAAAATACAAAACTTGGGGCCAAATGGCCCAATTGGGCACTTTAGCACAACGCTGGTCGCAACTCACAAATTTGGCATTTGAAATACAATTTTAAGGCACTTTTATTTCTTCTTATCTGAAAAAAACATTTATGATTTTAAGATATTGGCAACATTTAAAATATCATGTTATAGATTCTTGTAAAGCCAGTAATTCATTCTTTAATAATGTTTTCAATGAAGTTATTTTAGTGCTTAATTTTTAAATAAATGACTCAAAATTTAGGAAGTAAAATTCGAAAAATTAATTAATTAATTAAAAAAAAAGTAGACGTCAGCGCGACGAGATCTCTTCATTTTATCACTGTGAATCAGGCTTATCATTGTGAATCAGGCTTATAATTCTCTCGAAATATACTTCCTTTTATTTTGAGTAAGAGTGTTTCTTTCTCAAATCTCGAAAAGCATATTTTTAATGTATTGTATTTCCCATAAATGACCACATTTGATTCAAATAAATTATTGTGATCCACTTAAAACCATTTTTATTGAAACCAGTTTGCCATTAAAATTAATGATGCCACACCACTAAAATCTCCTCACACAGAAGCAGAAGTTGTCTGCTCTTTCATAATTTCCTAACCCATAAAATAAGTTCAAGCACTAAATGATATGGCTTGAATAAAAGCAAAAACGCATTGCCTTTCAATATTTATGTTTAAGCATATCCTTTTGAATTGCTATATGTTCTAAACATATACGATTCTGTTCCGTCATTCTTTTGTGAGTAAATTGCTACTTATGTATATAAATGTTTGCCTCATATGACCACTTTTATGAACCCAAATCATCTCATAAAGACTACTACCAAAATCATCTGGTTCGCCCTTCCAAAATCATAGCAATTAATAACCGAAGATTATAATTTTATTAGAAGGTCTCATCCTATATTTCCCTTCCTTTTCAAAGAAAGGACATTCTACGTATATACGGAGTGCGTTGGTCGTTTGAAATATAATAAAAGCCATGATTACCTAATGACACGATACAATTATTATGTAAGTTCATATTAGCTAGTTATATTACTTTATATATTGGGAAAGACGAAATTCACTGACATTTTGCATGCGACCACAAACAAGCTCAAAATATTCAAGCACACCATGTGCGTATGTGAATTGTGACCCAGCCTTAGGCGGGCAATCAACTAAATAATAATTGACGACAAGCACACATATACGGTGGTCGGTCAGTTCTTTAGATTTATTTTGTTTGAAATGGGGTATTCGGGCATTATGACCGTGCCTAATTATTATTATACGAAAATTAAGCTCCGTTCTTGGATCTACAGTTGCCTCTAAGCTTCATAAGTTATTTTGCCCTGCGGGACTAGTATAGCTTTACAATAGAAAAGTTCTATACCAACATACATGTATGGAATTACGTTTTTTTTATGAAGGGGAATCTCTGACAGGAAAGCCATTAGATTGTATTTCTAATTTTACTAAGGTGGTTTAATATCAAATTTAGGTAAAATAACAAAGTATATAATTTAAAGGATGTGTCGATAATTGGTAGCTTAGAGATATTTGTTGTGGTGTGTTGCCACAATTGAAAACACGCACCCTTTAATGAATATTGAAATCAGTATCCCGCCTTTATCTATCATTATGAAACTACAGTCTATTGAAGCTTAAATTGAACCTCGACACAATTAACCTCTTTATTTTTTTCATATATGCATGAATGTCCTCTCTTATAGTTTACCCCCAAAAATTACTAAAAAGTTGCTTGTATTCTACTCATTTTTATAACTACAGAGTAAGGAAAGGAACAACATTGCGTTGGGCACCATTTTTAATTCTAAATAAATTATTTTTTATTAAGTAAATCATTTATTTTCAACTTTACACTAAAAATTGCATTTCGTTGGGCGCCATTTTAAATTCTAAATAAATTGTTTTTTATTTGATAAATTACTTATTTTCAATTTTACACCTAAAATAACCAAAGATGTCTTTTAATTTTGTTTAATTATTTAAAAGCAAAAACAAAATCCTCTACGATTTAAATTTTAAATAAATTTAAAACTTGAAATTCATGACAATTTATTTACCAAGATTTGTTATAGTTTTTGACTGAAGTCCAAAAGCAGGAGGTCAGTTGAATATTATATTCTCATTAAAATAGTTGTGGGTGCAGATTGGTACACCCGCACTTTTTCAACATTGCTCTTTGCTTGTTGTCAGCATGAGGGGATTCACAACTTTTTTGCGGAATACGAATGGCTTTTTTATGACTAGAGATACTATTGGAGAATTTTTCAACGCTCGCAGAATTTTGCCCTTGAATACTGTGTAACATCCGGCTCCAATATCGTATGCACCCCCGAACAATAAGGTTTATTAATAAAAGCTCCGATAAGACAGTAAACGTTAATGGTCGTCTGGTTAGTTCCCTGACGTCACTGAAAATATCGTCAATATACTAGCCGTGTTTTATTATCTACGGATCTGGATCAGGATCATCCCATGAAAATAAAACGATACGGATCCATAATGACAACAGTGTTGTATGGTCATCTCTTTTTTTCTTATGTTTGTTTATTTTTCATTTAGACACTGTCTTCTTTCTTTACATTACAGTTTGTACTCCCTACCCACTAAAGAGCCGTCTACTCGCTAGAGTTAAAACCTATTTTCGGATCTTTAAAATAGATCCAGATACAGAGCAGGATCCAAAGTTGTTGTTGTATTACGTGTATAAAAGATGATCTCGATCCAGATTCGTATATATTAAAACGCGGCTACTATCAGCGAATGATTGTGTCAAAACATGAAACATTGATGATCACACTAGTTTGCCAATTGCTTGAAATTTTTATCTGCGTCAACGTTAAACTTTGAAGATTGTCATTCGAACACTTTGAGCGTTGACAAGAACAAAATTCAATAACTTTTCGAATTTACGAAAAGTTTTACGAAAAGTTCTGTTCCCTTGAAAGTTCTGTTTACGAAAAGTTCTATTCCCTCTCACCCGAAAAACCATCGTCATAGCGTAGTGAAAAGTCAGAATTGTCAGAATTAAGTCTGATTCCAATGTTAAGTCAGTGTGACTTTTTCGTGGTTAATATTGACTGTAAAGACGTTAACCGTCATATTCCATTTGAATGATTACAAAAAAAAAAAATTACGAAATGTTTTAGATTACGGTACGGAAAATTTCGTTTCTAGCGCTTTGGGATGTTATTTCGATAGAAATATTTAATAAACTTCAAAATTAAATCCCCCTATTGCACGTGTACACGAATACCTGTATTACATGTTTAATTAAATTGTTCGTGTATGAACACGTGTATTTTAAGTACAAGTGTATTTAGAAACACGTGTAATTACTACTAAATCATACTTATGATGTTTTGCGTTCCAAAAGACGTTGAAAAAAGATACAATGCCTTAACTTATTTTTTTGAAAAATTCGTTTTTTCTTGGTGTAACGTAATATCAATTATAATCTACAAAAAAAATAATCTAAAATGTACAAATATCTTGAAATCGTGCCGGCCAATTACAAAATAAAGCACTGCTTCTTTAATTACACGTGAATTTTTATTTACTCGTAAATACACGTGTACACGTTTTTAAGTTTTTTTTTTACTACACCTGTACACGTAACATGCAATATGATACTCGCTTAAAACGAGAGCTATAGTCAAAATATAATTTACTGTATATCTGTCGAGCTTTAATCTGTGAAATTTAGAGCATCCTGTTGCACTTGTACAGTGTAAACATGTAGGTTCTAAATACACGCGTGTAAATAATAATATTTACATGTGTAGTAATAAAATTGCCACTTTTTGGTAACTGACCGGTTTAAAGTGACTTCAAGATATTTTAACAGATGTTGAATGGTTTTTTGGATCTGCAGTGATCGCAGTGTTGTGATCTCTCTTCTTTCTTCTTCCATTTGTCGTGATAAAAAAAAATAATAATGTTTATTGAGAAGCACTGTGGATCCAGTACTGCATATTCCATAATCGATGTGATTATGTTATACTAAGAAAAAAAAAACATTTTCAAAAAAAACTAGTTACGGCATTGCATATTTTTCAAAATTGTTTGGACCATAAAACATAGCATATATGTATGCAACTACGATTTGAAAGTAATTACATGAATGTTTGCAAAATACATGTGTAAAATAAATACACGTGAATAATTAAATTACACGGGTATACATGTACAGTGTACAGTGTACTCTGTACACGTGTTAATTTTTTTTAATACACGTCGCGTCGTCGGCAGAGTTCTATGTGGTCCTATGCCCATTTTTCAAATTGTTGGGAAATCGATTTTTAAAGTTCAGGTTCAATATTTTTGTTCAATCACCTAGATTTTTGTTCTTAAGTAATTTTTTTATGAAAGGTCAAACAATTTTGTATTTAATGACTTGAATATTTTTGTACTTAAAGATTCTAAGAATCAATTTAAAATTAAAATGTAGCATCATGTCATTTTGGATATTGCACAATGATGTATGGGATGAGTAAAAGTTAGTTCAAAAGTTGGATATTGAACAAAAAAAAATCATACTGAACAAGATAGAACATATAGAAAAAAAAAACTCTGGAAACAAAGTAATTAACAGTAATATTCAACAAAAAACCTTCCTAATTTAGTATATATGTACATACAAGTCAATATCATACAGATCAAGTTGACTGTATCTTCACTGATTTCAGTAAAGATTTTGATAAGTTGTGTCACAACACTCTTGTAAATAAATTAAATAACTTAGGATTTAATAACAATTTTCTTAAGTGGATTACTTCGTATTTACTAAATAGATATTACAGTGTAGCTTTTCGCAATGTATGTTCTAATCAATTTATTGTTAATTCAGGCGTACCTCAGGGTAGCCATTTAGGACCTATTTTGTTCATCCATTTTATAAATGATATTGTCTCAATTGTCCAAAATTCTTGTGTTCTTATATATGCTGACGACATTAAACTTTACAAATGAATAAAATTTGAATCAGACTGTTTACTCTTGCAAGACGATATTTTAAGATTCAGGGCTTGGTGCAATAAAAATAGACGTTGACAAGTGTAAGGTTATGAGTTTTAACGCAAAAAAAGACCATTCACATATAACTACTCATTTGACTCGGAACCTTTGAACAAAGTTTCAATATTCTCTGATTTAGGAATTATTTTAGATTCAAAATTGACTTTTAACGATCACTTAAATCATATTATTAAAAAAGCTAATAAAACATTAGAATTTATTAAACGATTCTCATGTGACTTTAAAGATCATTATGTTCTCAAGCTTTTATTTATTTCTTTTGTGGGACCCATTCTTAAGTATGGCTGTGTGGTCTGGGCACCTCACTATTCTATTCACAAATCGAGGCTTGAAGCAGTTCAACGAAGGTTTTTGCGATTCTGTCTCCGTTTTCTACCTTGGTCTCAAGAAACAGCACTTCCCTTATATTCTCATAGGTTGGTTTTGATAAATCTTCCATCACTTGATAATCATCGAAAGTATATCCAATTCTGTTTCATTACTGGTATAATAAATGGAAATATATCATCTTCGTCGGTTCTTTGCAGACTGAATTTTAACTTTAGCTTAAGATTACGGCAACCTTTGTGCCAAATTTTTAGTAGGTCAAACTATGGTGCTAATAGTCCTTTGAATCAATTAATTACAATATATAATAAATTTTATTTTCTCACATCTTCTGTTAATGACAATTTGAAAAGTATGAAATTCAAAACTTTGTTTATAAGAGCAATAGATAATAACTAGTTTTAAGAGATTATATGTAACATTAGTAATTAACGGTCTCCAAATAAACTATAAACTAATAAATTACATATTTAAATTCGATTTATTTTTTATCTGAGAACTTGGAAAACTCTTGAGTTTTACAAATAGATTATGCGTTGGAAAAAATTATGTAATATGAGGGGACTAACTATAAAAACAAAAAATTAATTTTGTAAAAGTAAATATTAAAATAATTATTTTATTACAAAAAATACAAACATTATTTTTTAAGTATAATTAAAACAAACTCCAATTTTATTTCTTTATTTTTGTTTTATTTTGTTCATAAAACCTAGTATACTCAATTCGAGTGAAAATGAAATGTTCATACAAAAGTAACGTTTAGTTCACATGGTATGAAATTCACAAGAAGAAAAATGTACCGAAATATGAAAGTGAAATATGAATCAGTTCCCCAATCAATTTCACGCAAAATGTTCATTTTACAACGTACGATCACTAGAAAAAAAAAACTTAGGTGTTGTGGAAATTTTTGTGACATTTTGTCAATCGATTTTTTTTTTTCTCAAAATATAAATTCTGTATTAAAAAATTTATTTTCTATGAAACTGTTGTCTTATCTGTCGTTTTAATCTTATCAACGAGGAAAAAAAGTACAAAACACAGAATTTAAAGACTCTTAGCAACTTTTTCAAGATTCTGTTGACAGTCAATAAAATTAGTAATTTTTTTTCATTCAAAGTGAGTAATAAAAAAAAAAAAACTGTGTATAAAAATTTATGTGAAGAATTAATTATGGGTTTATATTGTATTTTAAGGTGTATTTTAAAATGATTTTATTTTTCATTTAATGGGAGGTGAGGACTAGGCTTAAAATGGAAATAAGTAACATTTCAGGAATAGAAAATACCAGTTTTTTTGAATAATATTTAAACTTTAGAGAGTGCAAAACTCAAAATATTGGATATTATACTCGTAGTAGCAAGATTGACAGGTTCTTCCCATGACAAAACAATATTCAATAATACATATTATGTAAAATACAAGCTTCAAAACAGAGTTTGGCAATAGTAATTTCATTGTCGGTGATAAAATATATGAAGCCTTTTAACAATACTTCAAACCCCGTCACACCAGTTGATCAATTTACACTTTAAAATTATCAATTTAAGGATTATAAATATTTTTTTTTTGAATATTTGTCATATTAAGTCAAAATTATTTTGTTTGGAAAACATGGATATAAAGAAAAAATGTTTTTGTAAAAACTCGTTACACATAATGAGGAAGCATTTCTTGAAGATCTTCTTTTATTTTGTCAACTTTATGTCAAAAATACTTTTCAATTTTGGGTAGGATTCCTTATATTTTTAGTTATTTTCATTGTTTGGAAATCGCCGCTTTGATTGGTTTTGTAATTCATTGATAGATATCGAATAGGTCTACAATCTCTAAAAGGCACCAAAAGGCAATACCTGCACTTTGGTTGATATTGAACAAAATAGAAAAAAAATGCTTCTCTTTTTTTTATACACTATCAGATCTTTGCCGAAGAGAGCTTAGTACAAGCGACATCTTGCGACCAAAGATTTGCCAACACAAAATATGTGTTATCCGGCTCATCACTTAGTGCAGTGTTAGTAGTTAGTAACCAAAAACAACTACTACCAAAACATACACTTGAGAAACAATTAATACAAAACTATAACATAAGATTATAAAATAAATACATACATAAATAAATACATGACATTAAGAAATCAAACTATATTAAAGACATTTAAGAGCGTGCTGCACTGGTCCTTATAAAGTATGTTTTAAACTATCTTACTAATATTAAAATCAAAGAGGTTTGAATTCAAATTCAAAAGCTTGCACATGCGGGTAAGAGGCTCATGCATACCATAATTAGTACAGTGCGTTGGGATAAATTTAATAATTCCAAATTCCGAATATTGTAGTTTCCCCTACGGTAATTAAAACTAATAAAATTTAATAAATCTGGTGCATCAATAACGCCAGTTATAAGATGGTGAATAAATATTATATCCGCATATTAATCCTCCTTTGTGATAAAGGCTGAACCTGGAGAAGTTTAATTCTGTGTTCATAAGGAGGAAGGTTATAAGGATCGGACCACGGTAGCCCTTTCAAGGCGAAACGTATGAAATTTCGCTGTACGGCTTCTACTCTGTTTTTATGGGTTTCGTAAAAAGGAGTCCATATCTGCGATGCGTATTCAAGATGGGGGAGGACTAAGCAGTTGTAAAGAGCGAGGGTAACATAAGGATGCTGAAATTCCTTAGACCATCTTTTAATAAACCCTAACATAGAGTTGGCCTTATTGACGATCAAATTGATATGCTCAGTAAAATCAAGGTTGAAAGTAAAGTGTAGTCCGAGGTCTTTCAAACTCTGAACACGGCGTAAAGTGTGTTGCGATATTTTGTAATCAAACGAAGAAGGAGTTTGTTTTTTAGAAAAAATCATAAGCCGTTCTTATTACACCAAATAAGAAAACTGTTTATATCTTCTTGTCAGATTCAATGCTTTTAAAAATTTTCATATCATCCGCAAAAATTAGAATTTCACTATAACGTATACAGAAAAATACGTCATTTATAGCTAAGATAAAAAGAAGGGGACCTAAGTGACTTCCTTGAGGAACTCCCGATTTGGCAATGAAAGGGTTTGAGAAAGAGTTTCGGAATTTAACTCAAACACTTTTAATTTAAACAAAATAATTTCATGAGAGAGTTGATCAAAAGCCTTAGAGTAATCTGTACAGTCGAGTTCTAGTCCACGTTCTAACGCAGTAATACACTTATGCATAAAAGCAAGCAGATTTGTGCCTGTTGATCGCATCTACATGAAACCATGTTGTTGTTTGCAGATAATATTTTTACAGTGGAATGTCAAGCTATCGCAGATCACCTGCTCAAAGAGCTTAGGAATACAGGACAGCTTGGAAATCGGCCTGTAATTACATATGTCAGATTTGTTTCCCTTTTTAAAAACTGGTGTTATAAATGCTTTTCTCCAAATATTTGGAAATTTACCTGAACTAAGAGATAGGGTAAATAATTGAGTAAGAGGAGAAGCTAAAATTGATTTGAATTTTTCCAAAATTATAGGAGGGATACCATCTGGTCCAGATGAGTAATCATCATGAAGTAAGGAAAGATAATGTAGAACTTTTTCTGTTGTAATTGGAATATTATTGAAGGTTGTTTGTGGGCAATCTTTTAAGTAAAGAAATAATTCTTCGTTAACATCAATTGAAGTATCAATGAAGGACTGACGAAAGTTATTTGCAAAAGCATCACATATTTCAGGGGTACTATTTAAAATATTACTATTATAAATAAAATTCAAATTCTTTAAAGTGTATTGATTTGTCCAATACAATAAAAAAAATTTTTTAATGGTTTATTGAACAAAAAAATACATTCAAAGTTGTATAAGGTAAATGGTTAATTTAACAAAATGGATCTCTACAACTTGAAAACGAAAAGAAATAGAACAAAACGGATTTCACCAAACGAAAGAACATCCGAAAATTAGTATGACTGCATATCTAACTCAATTTCACCAAAATTGGTCTATTGAACAAGATAGAAATCAGCCGACGACGTCTATACAAGTGACCCTAATACACGTGTCATTAAATACTCTATTAAATCGAGATATCTAGTCAAGTTCCATAGAGATATGGTTAAGCTGTTGATGGATTAAAAAACTTCTAAGAAATTTTTGAAACTAATGTCGAATTCCTTTCAACAAAAGAATCGAATTTTTTTCTAAAAAGAATCGAATTTTTTCTGTCGTTGAAAGGAATACGAAAAGACGAAAAGAATCGATTTTTTTTTGTGATTGTGTGTGTGGCACTAGACAGCAGCAATTTTGAAGTAAAATTTCCAGAAAATATTCAATTTGGAAATTATTATTATTATTATTTGAAAAACAACGCACAAATATTTACTATAAAATTCACCGAAAATTCGTTGCAACCAAAAACACAATTTGTTTTCATATTGACATTTTAGAAATTTCAAACCTTGCAAGTGTGTGTGCAAATCGGTGTAAATCTTTATTGAATCTTGCAAAATTAGCAAGATTTGTTTTGACAGACAAAATTCGAATTGTTCAGAAAAAAAATCGATTCTTTTAGAAAAAAATTCGATTCTTTTGTTGAAAGGAATTCGACATAAGATGACAATTGAACGGAGGCTTCTTCGAGTTTATAAGTTTAAAAATTCAGCTGTGTCAACGTTGAGATATAATGAGCAGTTGACACGTTGACGAGCAGTCTGTCGATGTGCCATAATTGCATTGATATAGGGTGATTACATAGTCACACCAAATAATCAACACTTTGACCTTAAATGTCCTGTCAATACGTGTGTCAACACATTGTCAGTAATCTGCGTTGATGATCACACGCCTTGAAAATTGTATGTTAGAATTTGACGTCATTTTGACGTCAGATAGTTAATGTGTTGGATGGTTAATCGTAGCTTAACACTTAGCATTCCGATATAAATAATGTTGTATGTGATTTTGTGTACGGTAAAATCCAACACAGTACCTTTTAGTACCTTTTCTTTTTATATATACTAATAACTTTATTACATAAAGAGACCTCATATCTATATATGCACCTACATAATATATTACTAAAAAAAAAAATTACAAAATAAAATTGAACCAAACAGAAACCGCTGCTTTTTGTGTTATCAATGCTAATCAGTCTAACAATAACAAATGACTCAAAGTGGCTTTGATGGCTTATTTATCAAAATGAAATAATTTACTTTATTAGATAATAATAGAAAATGAAAATAGATAAAATAATTAACACAATCATGATAGACGAATCTCTACGTGATATCGGTTGGGTATGTTTTTGCAGTCATATTATAAGGGCATCGATAACGAAAAACTTGATTGAATCAATTCTCAACTGAATTGAGTTTATTCTCTTCAATCATATTCAAACTTCAGTGAATTGAGATTATTACGTAATCGTATAACGAAAAATCATGAACTTGAAACTCAAATACATGCTCGAATGCTTGCAAAATTGCAATCAACTGAATTACACAAATAATTAAAATTTTTAACATGGATTAACCCAATACATATTGAAGCAGTGTGCAAAACGCCATCATGACTTAAATGACGTTTAATTATTTTTTTTAATGATAAACCGCAGTATATTCATACGTGCATACTACAATCTACATAGGTATTGATTTTAGGTTTTGGGTATGAAACTGTAAAGCTAATTAACTTCGAACGCATATATGTGCAAGTATATAGGAATTTAAAATACGATAATTGTGCATTATTTTGCTTTGTTATTGTATTTATTTAAATAAACATTGATTAGAGATATGTCTTTTTCCTATTGGAGTGGTTTTTTTTCGATCTTTCAAAATGTTAATGAGTAATTTATTAATTTTGGAAATAGAGACTATAAATTTTGGGAACTTTAGCTGGGCAGCTGTATTTTACATCATCCCAGTCATGTTCTTTGTGATTCATCCTATCACAAAAAAATAAATAAATAAATGTACTTAATGCGTTCTTCTTTTTTTATTGCGTTTGAGGAAGAGACAAAGGAAATAAACAATTCTCTTATTTGTGTCGTGGTTTTGAAAATTTCCTTTGTTTTTATTTCCTATATTTAAAATATGTCAATAGGTCAGATGAAATTTGTTTCTAATCTTTTATCAATTTCATGAAATTGGAAAACTACCAAACACATTTGAAAATTGTTCTCGATATCAAATAGTGTGGGATTTTTGTTGATCCACTTATGTATAGACGGTAAATGCCAAAAGTAATTTTCTTAAAAGTTAAAATTAATATGGGGGAGACCTGTCTCGAGCATTAGCAAGTGGTTTGCGGTGGTACTTGGAAGGCGTAGCGACCTCTTCAGGAAATACCGCAAGAGCTGTTCCTTGTGGCCCACACTTGAGAGAGCCGCCGCGCCGTAGCACATGATAGCCCTCGCTTGTGTTTAAAAAAAAATATGGAATTTCGAATGGAATTTTACATCTCTGCTCTGCATAATTTTCTTCCACCTTGCATAGATAGCTTTTTTTGCCTTGGCGAGTTTCTCAAACATATGGTTTCTCAAATAGAGATTTCTAGCGATGTTCATTTCTCAAATTTCCACCTGTTATTGCGACAATATGAGCCACCACCGTTGCGAAAGATCATGACTTTTGATTTGCTGAGGTTTAACTGAAGCCTCCAAGTGTTGCAGTACCCAGCTATTCTGTTGATCATCAATTTGATGATTTGATGACTTTCAGGTGATTCAGCAAACACAACAATATCGTCAGCGAATTTTAAGACTTTGACTAGGAGGTTCGAAGTAACTCTTGCTTCCCCTGTAGAACATCCTCAATATCATCTATGTATAGAACAAATAGTTGAGAGGTTAAATAACAACCTTGCCTCAGATCGATTTCTATTTGGTACGGCTCCGATAACAAGTTTTGCAGCGAGATAGCAGAAGTAGTAGAGTCGTACAAAGCTTCCAAATGTCTTCCAAATTTACTTGAAACGTCTTTATTATAGAGTTTAAGCATTAGAGCCCTTGTATTGATGGGATCAAAAGCCACTTTGAAATTACTAAAGAACTCATAAAGCTTCCTTTTATCTTCCATATAAATCTCATCAATGTCAGCAATGCTCATTAGCTAATAAATTTGGTCAGTAGTTTTTGCAGAAATCGGCTTGGGATTCACTCAAAAGATTATTGTTTTGCACCCAGTCATAAAGCCTTTTGTAGAGAAGTTTAGTAAGTATTTTCATTGAAGAGTTCAGAAGCGAAATTCTTCGGTAGTTTTCAGGTGCTGTGCGATCCCCTTTTTTGAAAATTGGCGTGAAATTACACTCCTTGAAATACTTTGGTACGCAGCCATGATCGTAGGCATATGTTTAGCGCTATATCGTAAAGTTTTCAATGAATGAACATGGGCTAAATCTGTAGAATTCGGTTGGTATTCCGTTTGTAACCGGCAACTTTGTTAATCTTAAGCTCGTTCAGGACTGATTTAACTCCAAAAGTGGTAAATTAGGCATGCAGGTCTTCGTTTTCTTGGAAGGGAATAGCAATGCAAATTTAACTTCTTCAAGTCTTGAATAACAGTATATAATTTAATGGCTCATATCTGTCTATATTTACACCAGATGATATATTATGAAAATCATTAAATTCTACAATTCTACACACACACACACTGAATTTTGACTTTATCTGTAACTAAACATATGGGTGATTCTCTGCCAACTGTGATTTTTTAAATAAGAATTTTGCTAAAATTAAAAGTCATTAAAAATTAATTTTTTTTATTTTATTTGACTTTAAATAGGCATGGTATTAAATCTGTAAGAGCATTTTACTACAACTTTTAAGGAACAAAAAATATGGTAAAAAGTACTTAATCTCGAATTGACATGCTGCTGACACTGATTTTTTATTTTTGAATTTCTATACGTTCTAACTCTTTATATATAAATTTTTGTTGAGTTTCTATATTCTCTCTTACGTTTTGACGTTTTCAACTTTAAAAGCCAATGTTTTATTCAAAATTGTATGTTTTTTTAGTTTTTCAAATCTGTTCTTTGAGGTTGGAGTCTTTATTTGTATGCTAGGTTATAACTCAACATTTATTGCACAAATTTGTTTTAATATGTTTTGTCCGAAGTACTGATGCCATTCTTAATAAAAAAATAACAAGAATTTTAGCAAAATTGCTTGTAATAATTTAATTTAAGTTCATCATAAATAAATATACCATCGGTACTGACACCCACGGTACTGACATTTAGGCTTTAATATAACCTCATATCTCAAAGCTTCTGAGAAAAATAAAATCCGTTATAATTTTAACTTACATGACTTTAAAAGAAATACAATATTCTAAAAATCACCCTAACAAATTTCATAACACGCTTGGATAATACTACCACGGTACTGACAGGTAATTTTGTGACACACGATTTTAGAATAAAAACAATTCACTCTTACAGAAAAATTACGTAAGTAAAATAAATTCACGTTAACAATAAATAAATAGTGCCTCTTTCAAACGGCACCACACAAATGCCATAAAACTAAAAACAAAATGGCGGTTCAGCTGTAAATCTTTTGAATTCAAAAAGAAAATGAAATCCGTGGACAACATATTCAATTATTATTATTTAATTAGAGAGCAAATATTTTGACTTGATATTCTCAAAATATAATCAAGCAACTATTGTACTCGAACTTTTCTCAGAACAACATTTTTATTCAATGATGTATTTTAATAGAAAATTGTAGATTTAATTGGAAAAACAAGGATGGGACATGCCACGGTACTGACATTTTGCGTATAATTTTTCAAGTCAAGGGGAAAGGGTAGCAAATTTTTTAACAATCTGTAATGTAAATTGTAGTACCAACTTATTTTCACAATTCAAACCAGAAATTCATAAGAAATTTTTACAATAAGCTACAAATAAAGCCCTGGACACAAAGAATCACAGTTGGCAGAGAATCACCCATATAAGTATATTTAATGCATTGTATCTGTTGAGTCTGAAGCTCGTACATGAAAACAAATAAATAAATAAATGGAACCTAAGTTTATTCCAAACTTAATGCTGTAAGTTTTTTGAAGTCAACTTTGCTAAATATAAATCCATAACCTTTTCTCAAATAATCGGTTATCCCAAGAACTTATTATTTCCATAACGTTGCTTTTCCAATAGCTCGTTCCATTCGAGACTTCGGAGATGAGGTTAACTTCTGCTTCCATTTTAATCAAATACGTTGGTCAGTGATGAAAAAGACAGACAAATTAGTGTGTTACGGATGTCCATACTAACCAACAAGTTTATTTAGTTTATTTAAAAATCTACTGTCAGGAAATAGTTCCTACCTATTGTAGTGAGTTTGGTTTTTTTTATCAAGTTAACTCAAAGAAAATTATATTCGTTTGTCAAAATAAAACCTTTATTTTAAAATCATTATTCAAATAAAATTTAGAGGAAAAACAGTAAAAAAAAAAAAATTAAATTTAATATTCAAAATGAAGATATGTACATTCATTCGTATAAATACTTTTATGTTTGCATTGAGGTACGTTATCTATTTTTTTTATTTTTTTTTTAGAAAGAATGGAACTTTTTGAATTTTATTTTCTTTATTTAGCGTACTAAACTGCATAGAAAATATCCATTGGATTATTTCTGTTATTTTTGAATAAAACATTCTCAAATATTCGTCAAAGCAAGCAATTTGTGCGACTTCAAGAGATCGAAGGAATCTCTCCAAAACATCCCCAATTTTGAATGAATTACACACAACCTGACCTGATATGGGAAATGTTTTTTTATTGGAAATAGTCAAATTGCAAGAAAATGAATTCTTAACCCTATTCTTTCAGTGCTTTTTTAACAAAAATGGAATCTTCTAGAAAAAAAAATATTTTTTAAGATTTCAATAAAAAGAAACAATTAATAAATAAAATATTTACCACTCGCAAGGCAAAAACAATACTGCAAAAAAGGTTGGACAAAGCCCAACTTCTGTTGACAATTGTTTTGAAGATCCTGGGTCTTATGTAAACAAATAAATAGAAAGAACATTTACAGTTCTTTCAACAGCCGATCAATAGGCATAAAATCATTCAGATAAGATTATAAAGAAAATGCAAACATTTTGAAATTGTAACCTCATCACAATTTATGTTTAAACACGATGATATTTGAGCTCTTTTATTAATCCACAACCTCCTTATAATTTCCGAATTTACCATTTGATTCAAAATTGCAACTGTCACACTCAATTACAAAAAAAATCGATTCTTTTAAAAATTATAATCCACCTATATTTTATTAATATAGATAAAATTTTAAAGAAAGTGTTGATTCATGTACTTAACTTACTTTTCCATAACAATTATGAAAGTCAGCAGAAATGTTCATTTTTCCAAAAACCACACAATTCATAATATCCGTCAGATGCAAACTTAAGACAGAACAAACAAAAAAACAATTAAATTAGTGCAACAAAGGTCATAGTTCATAATTCATAATGAAATTTTTACTAAGTTACTTTATTTTGGTATGAATATACATGTATTTGTTTAAGTTGAAATAGATGAAAGTTAACCTTTCCAAATAGTACAGAACATTCTGAATTAAGTACAATAGTAAACCTTTTTGCAACTATGAGTCGTTGGTCTTAGAAATTCTCAGAAGCTTATGTTACTAATTCCCTTTATATTGGGATGATTTTTTGTCAAGGCCAAGGTAAGCGCATCGTATACCAGGGTAATCTCAATGAATACAAGTTAAACATGAGTTAAGAAAGAAACAACTCTAACCGTAAAATCTTATTGTAAATAAATAAGGCCCCAAAACAATGTGACATAATTATATGAAAACGAAATGACAGATGAATTGGCCAAAAAATCGAGCCAAACCGTAACTCAGGTAGTTATGCCACTGGAGGAAATAAATAGTAAAATTTACCAAAATTTCATCAAGCAGTCGGTAATAATTGAAAAAAAGTAAATAAGACTAAAAAATAAAAAAATATTATTTTAAATAACTTAAAAACACTTAATTTATTGCAGAAAAAAATTCATAGTTTTTGAAAATGAAGCGCTCAAACTCACGCATTGTAAAGACTCGAAGGAATTTTGGATGACAGTAAATCAACTTAACGGGAAAAAAACTACAAATAAGCTCGAAAATCAATATCGAAACCTTATGCGATCATTTCAAGCTACTTTTGAATCCAGAGTCTTTGGCACCGTTGATTCACTACGCTAAACCAGCATATTCAAACGATAGATTGGATTCTGCTATAATTCGTGAGGAATTGTTTAGAGTGATAAAGAAACTTAAGGATGGGAAGGCTGCGGGTCCAGATGGAATATCGGTTGAGTCTATTAAATATGGAACGGATGACCTCATTGAACATTTAATAACAATTTTTAATACCATTTTTAATACTGCAGAGATACCGGAACAATTTAAAAAATGTTTAATTTTTCCAATTCATAAGATACCTAACATAACCGATCCTGCCAACTATCGCGGAATCTCGTTTCTCAACGCATCATAGAAAATCTTCACAACAATTTTGAACGATCGCCTAACAGAATGGATTCATAGATACAAGTTGATTGAAGAATTTCAAGCTTCAGAAGTGGTTATTCAACAATTGATAATATGTTTGTCCTGCAGAGTATAGCTAACAACTTTATCGAACAAAAAAAGAAACTCTACGTCTTTTTTGTCGACTTTAAAGCCGCCTTCGACACAGTTGACCGAGAAGCTTTATTCTTCAAGCTGTACAATCTTGGAATTACAGCAAAGTTTGGAAAGGTGCTTGAAAATATCTACAGTGGAAATATTTCGGCTGTTTGGAACGGATCAGTCATTTCAGAGTGGTTTGCGATGAAAATGGGAGTGAAACAAGGCTGTTCCCTCAGTCCAAACCTCTTCGCCTTATTTATAAACGACCTGATTGAGTTCCTACCGGGTGGCATCGAAGTTTCACAAATTCTCATAAAAGCTCTTTTATTTGCGGATGATGTGGCTCTATTTGCAAACTCACCCCAAACACTACAGCTGATGATAAATCAACTGGAAATGTACTGTAGGACATGGAATTTGAAGGTTAATTTGGATAAATCGAAAATTATGATTTTTCGGAAAGGCGGTGGCCGAATTTCGAGAAATGAAAAATGATTCTTTATCGGGGATCTTATCGAGATCGTTAAATTCTACAAGTATCTGGGAGTAATAATAGCTAGCAACCTAAGCATGGAACCCCACCTCAAAGAGAGGCTAATGAAAGCGAAAAGTGCTATAAGTGCTACTTGGAGTAATTGTTTTTTAAATAAATCAATATCACACCATGTGAAATATAAGGTTTTTTTCAGCAGTAGCGGAATTTGTTATGCTTTACGCCGCTCAAGCAAAATATGAAACAGTAGAAAATTTCCTGAGGTACTTTATAAAGAGATGCTTCCACTCACCCAAAACCACCCCTAACTACATGATTCCAATTGAGACAGGAATACCACTTCTTTTTGCAGAAACTCTAAGTTATCACGTTGAGTACATTTCAAAAGTGCTTGATATGCCAGATGAAAGGCTGCCTAAAATTGAAGCGCTGCAGACTATAGCAAAACAAAATTTCTGGTATAAAGACTTAAAAGAACTTAGAAGTAGCTACAGAAGCAATTTTAAACTACTGGAAGAAGATGGAAGTTTCCGCAAAGCTGACCTATTTGAGCTTGTCTGGAAGGTTGATGATCATTTTAGACTGGACTGTATTGAAAAGGCTACATCGTCCGGACATAGTGCCTGTTTACATAGGCATTTTACTGAAGGGCGCAGGGTGAGACAGGTAGATTTTATGTGCGTAGAAACGAGAAGGATTTTGGGATGGAATTTACCCTTCTCGTTTCTACGCACACATAAATCTACCTATCTCACTGGTTGCGCCTTTCAGTAAAATTCCTATGTAAACAGGCACATAGAGCAATATACATTATACAGCCGTCTCAACCCCAATTTGTGTGAACGAAATTACTTCCGAAACGAGAACGAGTTGGAACTTATTTCAGTAATTTTCAAAATGAGAGGTCAGCTGATCAATTTGCACTACAGACCACATCGAGATGATTTACCAATTTATTGCAGTTTATGCAATCTTCAAGAACGAGAGTATGTCGTGAATTTCATTGGAAAATGTCCCGTTTTGTGGGAAATAAGGAGAGGTGTCTGGTACAGCAATTTTCTTACAGAAGAAGAAGTACTTAGGTTGCTCAACTTCGAATGCAATAATAAAAAACTTTTAAAATATTATCAACTTGCAATGTCATACAGAAGACAAATTATTAACGAAGCTTTTTAAAATAATGAAAAAATTATTTTTAAAATTAAAAAATTTATATTTATTTAAAAAATTATTAATGTTTAAAAATAAACTATTAGAATATAATTTTTATAAGATGTCAATCGGGCAGACGGCAATGCCAAGCTTAAACGATTTGTATTAAATTAATTTGTTAATTGTATATTTATATCAAACAATAAATCGAATCTATCTATCTATCTATCTTATTTTATTTATTTCTTTACTTATTTATTTACTCATAAATAAATAAATAAATAAAATAAGTGTTTTTAAGTTATTTAAAATAATATTTTTGTATTTATTTCATGAAAAAACACGTTGAAAATCTCCAATATCAAACCAATTAAATAAGACTATTTACACTATACCCATCACAAAGCACCATGTCCTTAAACAAAATTTATTGACGACAATTAAGTTAAAACCCCCCAGATTAGAGATAAAGTAATAGAATATTTTCTGTTTAGATTCAAAATAAAAGTTTTAAATGCCATAAAACTTTCAAAACTCTCTTTCACGTTTAAATGCTATAAAACTTTCAAAACTCTCTTTCACGTCGAGTCTTCATTTTGTAAGTGCAAATTCTCCACCAACAAAGCATTTAAAAATCGAATTATTGCAGTTGAATCATCATGGAGATTAAAGTTCATCCTTCAGGACGTATATAATGAGGAAAATCAGTAATGGTTAGTACCTAGGTACTTTAAATATTGCATCCACATTTTTTTTTTTTGCAAAAATCTTCTTTTTTTCAACAAAAAAATAAAAAAATTGAATCAACTAAGGAAGAAGTATGGTGACTATAATTGCCTGCCGCAGCAGATGTTTCTACATAATAAATTTTATCCGCATTTACCATCTGGATTATAAATTAGCCTCGAACTGGTTTTGCACAGTCAAAAAAAAAGACCAACAAATCGAAAGTTTAAAAAAATATCATCCATGCAGATGATATTTTTTCCGAATGTCCAAAAACTTGACGATAAATATCCGAATAGGAGTCAGGAGAAATGAAATATCAAAAGGATTAGGTATACCTATATATATATACATATAGGGCATATCCTAGATATCCCTTTTATGTTTATTAGAAAGCATATATACGCAGTGTGGAGTTGAATAATAGTGAAAGAATCTGCAAATTTGTAACCCTCCCATATCGATACACGTTTATTTTTGCAAAAGGATCAACTATCATGCTCATAATACGATAACGCTATATATACCATATACACGGAATGAATTTGAAGAATGTTTTTTATCTCTCCTGTATGAAGAACCGGGAAAGGATTTTTAACGATAGTATATGTGTGACCGATGCATGCGGAGATTTTACGTATAAACGATGGGTTTTGAGGTCTATTCTATTTTCAGTGATTGACTGGCCAGGGAAGAAAAATAATGCATTTGTCCCTGATATAACTTACACGTCGCGTCACATGATTAAGTCTATACAATTTATTTAGCGGTAACCAATTTTGTAAATGTTCTTACTACAAATCATGCCAATATGAAACTGAATTGAATCTACAACCTGTTGTCACGAGTATTGCAGCGTATTAGGATTTAGGACCAAAAAAAAGAGTTTTTCTTTATAAGAATTTGTAAGCGACTCAGAGTGTACGTTGTACTTATTAACATTTTCCTTTCAACAAAGGTCCTTTTGGTTTGGGAATGAGAACTGTATAAACAAAGAGTACGAAAATGTTTGAGCAGATGAGTCCATCACGACCACATCCACAAAATGAGGGTGCAAGGATATCACTCTAGAAGGGATGGTCGAGTCGAAATCAAAAAAAAAAAAATAGCAAACGCATGGAAAGGACACGTTTCGGTATGCAAATATCACAAATGATTTGTTTACTCCCGTGTGCAGTTTTTTTTTTTCCTCTGATTTTGAATCTCAGGCCTACATACTAAGTACATGTAATGTAACACTATGGAAGGGGTATCCTTTTTGAGATACGGGCGTGGCATTTTAAAATGGAAAATCGGACTTTAAAGGTAGTAGAAATTTCGACATTGCAAAAGGACAATATCTCTATATACCTCTACTCACTGACCTTGAAAATAGGATTAAAAAAGGGAAACGAGTATATTTTTTTTGTTGGCGAAAACATCGAGGGTGCTTTAGGAGAATTTTGCAGTCGTATAGAAAAACTAATACCTCGTCTAAATTTATGAAGAAAATTGCGAAGAGGCAGCTTATAGCCGAGGGCTAAATGAAACCATTCGCAGTTACGTGAACAATCAAATTGTTTTTTTTTTTTTGCAAAAAATAAACTGAAATTGCAGGAAGAAGGATGCTTGAAAGGATTTTCGTTTTGAATTTAATTTGATTTTTCTGTTACAGTGGGATTGTATGTATGTTGAGATGATGATGGAATAAAATTGTTTATTCGTTTTGTTTTCGAGTATTTGCTGTGATTTTTTTTGATTTTGTGGTGTGGTGTGGGTTCAAGTGGTTTATTAAGCTAAGCTTATTAGAAAATGGTTATATTTGTCGTATAAGAGGATATTTTGCTATCCTATATATGTATAGCACTAAAATCAGATTAGGAATAAAATATTTTTAGTTGAGAATTTTCTACAACTGTTCGATTTACACAAATTTATTTAAGCATGAAAAGGCATGAAGTATATAACTAAACCTTGCAGACGGCATAGGCCATGCTTATGTATGATTTGTTATAATATTGCAATAAGAAATTATATATCTAAACAATATTTCCTCAAAATGGAGTAACTGTTTTGGGTGGATCTGGTGCTCAATCGAGGGTCTACGACTAGATGGTTGTTCTTCCTTTATGTTAGCATAATCCACACTCATAATGTACTTATTTGGCCTTGCTCTCAATACATACTTCCTCATATACAAATACTCAGTGATATGACTCTGTAATATTCCCACTTCTGACCATGTCATTATCGTCAGCTTATGCGATTAGTAAGATGAACTTTACTTGCTCTCGTCTATGTCAATTGGTTTCGGGTGGAAAAATGTCGAGGTTCTAATCAAAAACCATGATCAAGAAGCCCGAAAAAAAAGGACTTCGTCATACCGTCCGTTGGTCTGTGCGGCCATTGTAATTTGAACTAAATCTTCAACGGTTGAATCGATTTAATTGAAACTTGGTAGACAGCATTTCAGTGTGATTCACTAAAAAGCAAATTCTCACTTCACTGAAAAAAAGAAAACGTTTGTAATATCAATAAAAAAACCTTTTATAAACTTTTTTTTTCATTGTTTCAATAAATTTTTTGTTGATATTACGAACTTAATTTGTTTTTTAAAATTGCTAGTCAAATAATGGTTTGTTGGCTCAGTCAAACTCCGTTTATTGAAAATTAAAATTTAAAAATTAATAACCAATTGCTTGTAGGGGAGAAGAGGGAAACTTGAACCCTTTTGCAGTTTCATAACTTTTTATTTATGATTTCTAGAATGCCCATTCCATACATATGTTAAAAGAAAGACAAATGTATTAGCTTTTTTTTGCACTTAATTGTACAAAGTGAAAAGAATCAAAAGGATCAAATCTCCCAAAACTTTGGGAGACTTGTTTCTCCTCTATAGGAGACTTGATCCCTATGGTCGAATTCGCCGTATATTTCAATTACCTTATATAAACACATCTTTAATTTTGTTTAACAAGTAAATAGGTAATTTATTCATTCAACGAAAGAACAAAAAACATACAAAAATAACGAATTCATTTAATAAAAAAGAAAAATCTATTTAAATAAGAACTTTAAAATAAAACTATTTTGTTTAGGACAAGTGGTTAAACTATCACACAATAATTGGAAAAACAGCAACTTTAAAACTAGCTAAAAAAACAATCAGACTTATTGATATATAATTTAATATTATGACACTTGTACTTTTAAACCCATTTATTCAAATTTTGGCTATACTTTCAATCCTCAATCCTGAAAATACCAATTAGTGTAAGGAAAAAATATCAAAACCAAGAATAGGTGATGACAAAAATATATATTGTTCTAAATTAACCTAGCCAAGAAAAAAGCTTAATGTCCTATTTCATAAACAAATACGAAAAGCATTTTTATCAAAAACCCTCTTAAATTTTAACAAGCCCTAAAATATTTTTAGTTTCACCCAATCTATAAAAGGGAAATTTCAGGGAAATTTCTGTTAAAATCGAGTTCTATTCACAACCCTGGAAAAATAAATTGGTTTTTTCTTTCTAATAAGCGAAATATGTATGAGAAAAAGTGAGAAAGCATTATGTATTGAAACAAATGCCAAGAATTGCAAAATAAATCGGTTAACTTCTTCAAAATCAAAAACAAACATTGGGCCGCTGCCGAATGGTTTTTATAAAGTGAGTTTCAATTAAATTTAACAATGAATGCACATATAAAAAGAAGAGAAAGAGGCAAAAATTACCCAGAAGCTGAAAAAATGGGCTTATTGATATTGTATCTCCAAAAATTGTTTCAAAAATTTTTCTGCAAATGTCAGCTGATATATCCACTTCTTAACTGAATCTGGTGACATTTCAATGACACTTTTAAATTTAATGAGCCAAATATGGGCATTTATGGTCTTATTTATAAAAGTTGTCTAACTTTGGACGACTGTCCAACTTTGGAAAATGTGTTTAAAAACCTTGTTTAGGACACAAGAGTAGATTATCCTAACCGTGAATAATATGATATTTATTTTTATTAAATAAAGCATAAATACTTAGACAGTGTCTAAGTAGACAAAAGTTTTATGAATACGACTGTTAGTTTATAAGGGTGTTTAAAAGGTTGTTTAATTTAAAAGTGCTTGGTGAAACCAAAAAATCCCATTTTAGGGTTTAGAAGCCTGTTGAATTTTTAAAAGTCCTTTGTGAAATCGGTCTTTTCATTTCTTATCTGCTTCTTAAAACTATAAAATTTATTTCTTTATCTATCCTGATTTTATGTGATTTTTTATTCGACGTCTATTTTAAATGTTTACTTGCGATATATAGATAACATAATATGGCAAGTTATGGATTCGTAAAAAAGATCGAACTCGAGATTTTGATCAAATTGACACTACGATGATAGCGAAGTCGAAAAAAGTGGGTTTCGCTATTCGGTCCGTCTGTCCGTCTGTCCTATTGGCTGTAGCCTAAACGGATCGGTCGATTTCCTTCAAAGTTAGTACCTATCGGTTTAAGGCATT
The DNA here is from genome assembly GCA_929447395.1 of Epistrophe grossulariae. Classification (NCBI taxonomy): domain Eukaryota; kingdom Metazoa; phylum Arthropoda; class Insecta; order Diptera; family Syrphidae; genus Epistrophe; species Epistrophe grossulariae. The sequence goes on along the minus strand of OV839567.1, from coordinate 118,230,747 downwards.
CCGTTTTTTTAATTTTTTTTAAAACCAAAAATTACGGTACCAGCCGTAAACATTTGTTTAGCAAAAAATGAAAATCTTATTTTTCTCAAAAAGTTGCCCTCAACTTTTTTTAATAAAAAATTCAGTAATTTTTTTACAAAAAGACAAAAAAGAATGGTTAAAAATGGTAGGTACCCCCATAGAACAATTTTTTTGATTTTCGATTTTCTTAAAAACACTTCAACTGATATTGATCAATTTTTTTATGAGAATGTTTGAAAAATTTTTAAATGTTTTATATATCAAAATTTTCAAACAAAATTTTTTTTGAGACTTAATTATTCGAAAATTACTCTGTCAATTTGTATTAAACTTGGCACCCAGCAGTTTTTTAACATTATCTAGCATATTTTAAATGAAAATTATTCTTATAATTTTTTTGCACAAAAGCTTCATATAAGTTCTAATAACATTGCTTATCAAAATTTTCAAAAAAAAGAAATTACAAATTTTTAAAAAAATTTTCAAAATTATTTTTTTGAAAATTCCATACATATTTCGAAAATGGGTAGATGATTTTTTTTAATTAATTCTTCAATTCCGCATTAATAAAGGCTAAAAATTGCAAACTTTTTTTTTAATTTTAATTTTTTCAAAGTTTTTTATAAAAAAAAAATATTTTTAAAAAACCGCTCCAACGATTTGTACCTACTTGCATAATACATCCTTAAACTTAACATCGTTTTAAGCAGGTGGTATACTATAAAGGCTCCCATAACTAATTTCTTTCTTTTATAAGATAAATATAGTTTTTGAGATCGCACATAAGAGCAAGTTCGTGCGACCCAGCCGTGCATATATTTTTTTGTTTTTCAAATGTTTTTATCTCGAGTTTTATATTTTCTACAATTTTCTTTTATATGTATGACTTTCTTGTATTCATAAGATTTATCAATTAAGGAAACAAAAAACTCTCTATCACTTTTCGTTTAGAAAATAGAATCTAGACCTTGCTCTTCGTTAAGCCTACTTAAATTCCAATTTAAAAAAAATCAAATGTTTTAAAATTTTAAAATAAAGTTTCCTTTCACATGATATTTTTTTTATCACTAAAACTTACCATATGAGCTGCGTCAAAAAATGGAAACAACCTAAAAACCGACCTTTAAAGCGTGGCAAGCCTATGCCTTGACCATATTTCGCCAGGCAACCCATGCGAAAAATGCTAGTTTAGGCATTACCTATACAAAACTGTATACTCCTTATTTGGTAACTCAATGAGGGTAGGTCGTTCTATGGCAGGATCTTCTACTATTAGTTTCTCTTTAATTTTAAGTGATATGTACAGTTTATTTTGAAATCAGCCTACTACCACGCCCATTTTTCGTATATTTGAATTGTCTCCTTATTTTATTTCTCTAGAATGTAGAAGCCATGTTATTAGTCTCTACTCTCTATATATACTTTTGTTATTTTTTACTTTGTTCATTATATGTGTATATTTTTAATAACATTTAATAAAAAATAACATACCAAATTTTTGTTCGAGAAAAAACGTTGGCGTACTTTTTTTTTAAATCTAACTTTGTTATCTTCTATTCAAACTGTCTGCAAAGTTCAAATGCCTATATATGACAGATGTATTAGAAACTTTGCTAGTTTTTCTTGTTGTTGACATCCAATAACAAGCTCTATCAGTTTTTTTTTTAAATTTTAGAAGTCTAAGCTACAGCATAACTCCTCTACCACAAATTAAAACGAACAAATAATTAAAAACTTTATCCACTCATTTTTAGCTTCCACAAGTTCTTAACAAAATAATTGTAATTCCTTTATCTTATGATAGACTTACCTTCCCTTACCTAAAATCAACTCAAGAGATAAGAATGCAACCTTCTTTAATTCTACAAAACCGATTAGACTTGAATCCTTTTATTAGACTTATTGCCAATTAAGTAAAACACAAGAAGCAGAACTCTCTCTCTCAGATAAGATATCCCATTTCTACATTGTAATTTTATAGCAATGAGTATACACAAAAATCTGGACACCCATAAACGGTATCCCAAAAGGATTTTATTTTAAATATTTTTGGCATCTTTGGATGTAATTTTCAAAAGAAGGTATAGGTAGATAGATATAAATACTCTCTCCCTAATCTTCTTGTTAATTTATATTTTCTTTGGGGGTGGGGGGATTAACAATCCACTTGGCAAACTGTATTCGAAGAATAAAAATTAAAAAAATAAAAAAAAATAAAGAAGAAAATGTAATCTTTTTGCGTGGACTCGGGTGCGTTCGCTCAATTGGAATGCAAAATCGGTCCGAGAGTCTTCTGAAGATAAAAATAAAAAAAAATTTTAATTACAAATTCTCATCGTTAACAAGATTTAAAATTACCAATTTAAGTAAGAGCAAGCAAGATACCTACTTAATTAATACACCGCTCGGCGCCGTGATATGCGGAGTGTGGGTGAGGTGGTCGTATATTATGATTCGCTGCGAACGAAAATTCTTCTCAATATTACAAAGCTGGAAAATTACGAGGAGAATATGCAAAATGACGATATCGCACACAGTTTTAATTTTACATAAATTGTTTAAGAGTTGAGAATGAGAATTATTTTCAGCGTTGGGTAATTTAAGAATTGAAGTAACCTAAGAGGGGGGATATTTACGACCTAGAAGATATTTACAAGCTTCTTCTATATTCATGTATCTGGAGGCGCTATACTCATCGGAGTTTGTCTGGGGTTCATCCAGTATTGTCCCATTTGAACTCTATAAAAACTTCAAAAGCAATCAACGAGTGTCTCTAATCCCTTACAATCTTTTACATAATTGTCATATGTTTTTCACACATTGGATTCTCAGGAAATGACCATACACAACCAAAAACCCAACACTTAATCTGAATCAGTGGGGGATAGATAGTTCAGCAGCATACATATCTGCTGACCATTCATCCAACAACAAACGAAAAGGGATAAATGAATTTTAAATAAGGGTTTTTAACCAAAGCGCCAGTATCAAAAAATTCATTGCGATAAAAAACAATTCTTGTTTCACAGAATTTTCATTAATTAAAAAATATTTTTGTGCACGACCTCATAAAATTCTAATTTCATCTTATGCCATAAAAAACCTACCCTCGGGGGGATGAATTTTTTGGACTAATCAGGCAAGACTTTTTACAACAATTATAAATATGTATAACACCCGTCAATAAAGTGATGATGAGGACTTTAAGAGTGCACTGTATACGCCCAAGTAATGAAGTTAAGTTACTTTTATTAATCACGTACTCATAGAATTATAAAAAAAATCTTTCAATTTTAAATTATTTCTACTGGACGTTTTAACCTTTTTTCATTACAATAAGTTGTAGGGTTAGAATAAATTCTAGAGCATCCTAGGTTATAAAGATATAAGAATGTACACGCTATTAAATTCGAAGCTGTTAATAAACTCATTTGAATGGAATTTCAAAATGGTTTGAAATATTTTTCAAATGAAATTCATTAGTATTTAAAAACTTGAGGGTATATTTTTGTGGAAGTCTATAATGAAATTTAACTTATTTAGAATCTCTGGTTTTTAATATGTAAATTGTATGTACATTATGGAAAATATTAATTTCTCTGTTAAACAAATTTTAATAGAAGAAAAATTTGCAAAAATATGGTTAAACATTTTTGGGCTTACTTATAATCGTTGTCTAACTTTAGACAACTGTCCAACTTTGGGAAATGTGCTCAAAAACCTCGTTTATTGTTGTCTTATATAGCTGCCTAACATAGACACAAGAGTAGATTGTCTTAATCGTGAATATAAATGTGATATTTATTTTTGTTAAATAAAGCTTATTTCCACCAATTTGAAAATAGTTAGACAGTGTCTAAGTAGACAAAAATCTAATAAATACGACTGGTTGTGTTTCAATATTAAGCATGTTCTCTATTCCTTTTTTATTCAACGATGCATGGTTCGATATAATTTCGAGTTTGGCTAGAATTATCCATCAACTATCAGCCAAGTTCTGAAATAATTATATCATATGAAAAATTGAGACTTATTATTTAAGACAGGTTGAAGAGAGTCTTTAAAACCTTTCCCCTAAAAAAAAAAAAAAAATGCAGACAAAATAGCTTCGGAACTGGACTGTCTCCTCGAAGACAACAACATTAGATTAGTGTACAAAATAAGTTTAAAAACAGCTATATGGATATGATGTCTAAAAATATAAGCCTGATAATACAACAACGTTAAATGAAATCAGATGGATGGGAAATGAAAAATAGAAATGACATTATTAAAACATCTAAAGCTTACATTTTTTTAATAAATTCAAAATCAAAAAAAAATATTTTTGGAGGACATTTTTTTTTTTAAATCAAAAACCAAATATTTCTAGGGGTGGTCAAAAAAAAGTCAATAATGTTCGAAAATAGACTAATCGAATTAATTAATCAAATTTGAAAGAAAATCGAAAATTTTGGACCCCCATTTTACAAAATTGATTTATTCGATAAGTGTGGGTGGTTAGAAAAAGTTAATGGGTGCTCAAAAATGGTCATTTAATTAGTCATCTTTTACAAAAAATATCGCACACTTTTTGGGGCTAAGTTAACACAGCTCATTGACACATTGAATGTATTTTGAGATTTTTAATCATTAAAAAATAGTGAAAAAGTAAATAAAAAAGTGAAATAAAAATAAATATAGTGAATACTTTATTAAAAAAAAAAATATAAAAGTACATGTGGTGCTGCGTAAAATCCTGAAAAACATCTATAGTAAGGAGTTTTCATATTCTTCATTTCAGGGGTTGATTGTGTCTCTTATTCCACACAGAAAAATGTGAAGAAAATTTAAAACGTTGAAAAATAACATTGCACTATTGACGCGGCGCGGCGCGGCGCTCAACGGATTTGAACGCATTGTAACAAAGCACCAACAAAAATTAATTGCGACCCTGGCAAAAATTTCTAATTTTGACCCTGCAACAGTTTCACTTGTTTAAAGTACATTTTTATTTTCATCCAGTTTGCTTTTGTATTCTAAAAAAACATAACTTCAGATTAATTTATATGAAATATGAGACACAATTATGCCGTGAAATGAAAAAAAATGTAAATTCCATACTATAGGTGTTTTTTACAGGATTTAACACAGCACTGCTTGTTGTTTTAAATTTTATTTTTAATAAAGTATTGCAAATTTTCACTATTCTCACTTTTATTTCATTTTTTTATTTAGTTTTATAAGCTTTTTCACTAATATAATGTTTGAAAATCTCGAAACATTTTCATTTAGATCGGTGAAATGACAGATGAGACCCTTTTTTTTTAAACTTGACGCCTCACTCACAAGCACTATGTTGTATTTTTGTATTCTATTGTTTTGATTCCCCTAAGGGTTACAAGTCTCTCAGCTCCTCTCCTCCCATCCCTCTCGCCTTATTCCTTCTTGCATCTTCTAGTGTCTTAATCCACTTTCCCCTCTCCCTCTTTCGTCCATTATATCCCTCATTTTTTCCCCTACTGATCTTCCTTTATCTCCGCCTGACATGCATCTTTCTATCACATGTTCCCACGTCTCTTGCCCCCCGTCAAACACTCTGCACATTCTCTCCTCTTTTTGTTTCCAGTACCATCTTTATCTCACCTCATTTCCTAGTCTGACTCTCGCTATTCTCTTTGTTCTATTTGCTTTCCATCCGAATTTCAAATATTGCGGAAGTCTCTCGTCATTACTTCTTTATACCACCTATTTGGTCTGTTTGGTAACGTGAAATTTCTTCCAAATTTGCACAAATTTTCACAAAATTTCACAATTTACTGTCAAAACCAATAGAAAAAAAACGCAGTTTTTGGGAAATTTGTTGGAAAAAAAGTTACCAAACATGCATATTATATCTGGATTCCTTTATTAATTGCCGTCTTTCCTTCTCCTATGCTCTCTTCTGTCTTCCCATTCTACTTCCTCGTATTCTGTCATACTGTCCTCTCTTCCCTTCGTTCCCTTTCTTGCTTGTTCCCATCGTGATCCTCTCTCGCTTCCATCCTCTCTCTCTCTCTCATCTTCTCTAAACATTTCCTCGCTATCTCGCTTCCTTTTCCACCTATTTATTTCTCTTCATAATTCCACGCAATTTTCCCTGCTCTCATCGTTATCTTATCTCTTGTTTTCTCTCTCACCATGTATAAGTCAGAGAATATGAATTATAAAGATTGGAATCCTCGGCTGTCATTCCGGTTTGCCTACAAGCTAACCAAAATGGCGGCTGGTGGTGAATTCATATTTTTCCACTAGTGTTCATGTTTTAACGCACACTAGTGCAGGAATATGTATTCACTACTGCATAAATTGTTGTTGCAATTCACATCTATTCATCGACACGAGATAAAATTACAAAAACAACAATTTAAACAAATGGGTTTTGGAGGATAGAACGTACGAAAAATTCCAATCTTTATAATTCATAATCTCTGGTATAAGTGATACATACACCTCCTCCTCCTCCTTTACTTCTCATTCTTTGGATACAAAAAAGTTAAATTAGGCATTTTGGTGATTTAAACATTAAATCGTTTTAAATTTGGAAAATCCTGTTTTTAACTTAGCGTCATACTCAAAATTCTTTAACATCGCACTAAATCGTCTAAAATCTTACACCACTTTTAAAACTCTTATGTTGCTAACATCAGCAATCTTTTAAATTTTCAACTCTATTGGATTAACAATGCGCTTAAACATAGAAGACAAACAAACTGAGCATTCGAATGATTTTCTCGATTATAATCGATTGAAGCATTATCTCGAGATATCTCGATTCTTCACTTGATTGAATCATTCGAATTATTTACCATAATACTTATACCTACCCACTTACTATTCTAACTTGTAAGATGTAATCGTAAGCGCAGTGAGTGAGAAGAGAACTCAAACTCAGAACTCGAGAAATACAAGCAAGAGAACGATAAAAAGATATAATCGAGACCTCGAGAGTCTAGACATTGATTGTTTGTGTAGGTTAACCACTTTAGTCAACGCAGTGAGAAGTACGCAGAACTAAAGATATAAAGAGCCATACATTTTTCCGAAGCAGAAAATGAATTTTTCGTATTATTCAGAAGTTTTTTAATCCATCGTTATCTTCACCATCCTGTGATGGAATTTGACAGTTGGTGGCTTGATGGAGGCATAGAAAATATTTCGTTCCAAATGTCAACGGATTGCCCTAAAAAAGCATTTTTCCGGAGGTTTTTTAATCCGTCGTCATCGTAGCCATCCTTCGATGGAATTTGACAGTTGATAGTTTGACAGATAGGAAATAACCTATACTTTGAGGCATAGAGAATATTTCATTCCAAATCTCAACAGATTGCCCTAGAAAAGCATTTTTCGGAGCAGAAAAAAAATTCGAAATTTTTCGTATTTTTTCAGAAGTTTTTTAATTTATCAACTTCATAGCCATCCTGTGATAGAATTCGACAGATAGCTGGAGACAAATTATATTTTGAAGCATAGAGAGTATTTCTTTCCAAATGGACTGCAATAAAAAAGCAAACAAGTGAAATAAATTGTATGTTACATTTGCAAAAATTGTATTGAACTATATTTTTTTATTTATCGAACAAAGCAAATCTACATACTTAAATTTTAAAGGTCTATTATTCCAATTTTGTACTATTTCATACCACGAATGATCGATTATCCCCATCACTAAATACTTATCTTTATAAACAAGGTGGGACAAAACAAATTTTATAATTTCAATGTGTCACAATTCTTGCAAATGGGGTCAAAAGTCTACAAACAGTTTCTTTTTTCTATGTTTTGTTAGGTTCTTTTGGTGTGTTTTTATTTGGAATGCGAATTCTATTCACTTTTCACCCAACTTTTCTTTTGTCACAAGTTGCTGAATTTAGTCTCAAGCATTGTTGGTTCCAGCACAACGAAGGAACCACTCCCACAGCGCGGGTACCGATGAAGATTTAGAAAACCAATTTAACACATTATTCGACTTTACTATACATGGGTCATACCTTGTAAGATAAGATTAAACAAAATTTTTACTCTCAATAGTTAGGTTAAAGCAGAAGGGTCTGGAAGTATTTAACGCCGTAAATTTTTATGATTGATCACATTACCTATATTGTCCATTTTACAAACATGTCTAAAAAATAGTAATAGTAACAAATTTAATAAAAAGTAATTGACACAAAATCATAAAATAAAACATTTCCTAGAAAAAAATTGATTAAAAGATCAATTCGATAAAAAAAAGATATTGGTATCCGAAGTTAGGAAACTCCGTCACCATGCGCCCATTCACGATGAAAGTTTGTATATATGTATATATGAATATTTTCATGGAAGTTTTACTCGAATATATTGATCTGATAGGTGGCGCTGGAGTTAAGTAGTTAACAAGTTTTATATTTATGGAGCAAAATGGCTCATACATTTTTTACAATAATTGTTGATAGTGAATATTGTCAAAAAATAAAATCTAAAATTCTGAAAACAATAAGTGGCACTGTGATCGAGGAATTTAAAAATTATTTATTGATGGAACAAAATCATTCATATTAACAATATCCGTTGTTTTACTGTAAATCAATTAACGGATTTACCACATGGGGAACAATTTCACTTTTTACAAGCATGGTGGTCTTACTTACGTCATTTAAAAACTAACCATATATTTTTTTTCAATTTTACTTATAACCTTACATCGTAAATATATGTAGTCAAACATTGGTACACTCGGGCGTATACACACTTTTTTATTTTATTTTTTTTATTTTTAACAAATTTTCCTTCATTGATTTTGTACCTCTTTACGTTAGTTTATGTCAATTTACACATTATTATTTTGGTAACCGCATCATTTGAGAACAACAGGACTGCTTTGGAATGTTTTTCTTAAATGTTTGTAATATTAAAGAAAAATTGTTAAATTATCGAGAAACTGATAGTACTTTTTGTATGAACTTTTGATCATAACTCATTATTCGAACGAAAGATTGCACGATTATTTTTTTCTGAGCCATTTGCACGATCTTGAAAGCGGTTTTTAGTAAAATCCCTCCACTGTCACGCCCACTTTTATTATATTTGAATTTTATTTTTATTTAGTAGCCAAAGGAAGTTGAAATTTTGTACTTAATTATTTTGTATTTAACTTAAAGCATGATGCAGATTCAGCCTTATTGTGAGTTTCGCCCGAACAACATTCCACCGGAAAATTTGTCATTTCACTTTCCGCCTATTGTGATTTGCACCCAAAATTTTGTGTTAAAAAAATTCCCCTTATTGTGAACATTCATTTCGGGCGGAATGTAATGTTATTGACAGCCTAATTAATGTTCACTTATTTTTAGTAGGCGAACGAAATTTCGTGCGGGCGAAACTCACAATAGCTTTTGAAATTACGGGCGAACAAAAAATTTTAAGGTGAATTATTTTTCGATGATTATGTAATTTATTTAAAAATCCCCCCAACACCACGCCTACTGTTCTTATATCAATTGTTTTGAGTTCATAAAAATCTGAAACATTAAAATTGAGCTCTATTTAACCTATATACATGATATATTTTTTATTTTTGGAAACTCGTAAATTTTTTAATTGAACTTTCTCGAATCACTGAAATATCATCATAGCTAATTTAATTTCTTTTAAAATCAGATATTCAAAATATTCTGACTTTAAATTCACTTGTGAGTCAGTCGGGCAATGAATTTTGTATTATTTGTATGTATGTGAGCAGTTCTTATTATTTGTAAGCTTTTAAACAAATTTTCAAGTCACTGAAAGCTCATTTCAATTATTGTTGAAAATTACTGGTTAACGTTCCACTAGCTTAAGTTTCACTTGCATTCAAGTTTTTATTTTAACGGTTTCAAAGGCTAACTAACTCCTTAGCTCTTGTCTTCGCATAGAACATAAATAAATTGAAGAATATTATTAATAATTATTATTCAACCAGTTTTAAGAGCTTTTATATTTGCGTTAACTTTTATAGTAAATTTGATTCTTCATTAAAAATTATTAAACTAGTATTTTAGAAAGAATATAAAAAAATCAAAAACAAAATCATTAATATAATTTTATTCATCCAGTAACAATTTTTAATGTGCTTAAATATAAACCATTTTCATTATCTTGGAAACGGTATTGAAGATTATTACAATCATTTTTGTTTTCATTGCCTTTTTCTGGTGGTAAACAAGGTTGTTCTGTTGTTCGCGATACTATTGATGTTAATTCTATTATAGGTGTTCTTAAACTTCGAGTTGTTGTTGGTGTCGGTGGTGTTGTCGTTGTTGTTGTTGTTCTTCCAAATGTGGTTTTAATTAATGGTAATTGTTTATTTGGAGGCAAATACTCTGGCCCGGCAAAAGAATTGGATTTTTTAGAAAAGCGTACATCTGAACTATTACATATCACAAGAAAAAATAAAACTTTTATTAACAAAATTAATTTAAATTTGTTAAACATTTTTTTTTGTGTTTAAGCGTTAGATATATAATGAAACCAGATTCGAGGGACAACCGATTGATACTGATGATAAAAGCAAAAGAACATCTTGTTTTTTTTAATAATACATGCATTATTGGTTTTATAACGGGAATAATTTATGTAAAAATTTGTTATGACTGAAAGCAGCATCTTTCCAAGCATCAATGCATACAGCGCTGCACCCAAAATACTTTTATATTTATGATCAATAGGACTTAGTATGAAATTTTTTGGCACTCCACAAGAATTCTAACACCCAATATGCTTAATTAAAAATATAAATCTTGAAGATCCAACCATTAGAAGTCAGGTAATAATTTTTTAAAATTTAAATTTATCTTCATAATGTCTTCACTATCTTGATTTTTTTTTTATTTTATAAATAAAATCAATTTTTTAGGTGGAAAACTTAATTAAGTATACTCTACCACTTTAATACAATTTAAGTAGATTTACTTCTTTTTTTGAAAAAAATTAAAATCTACTTCCTACTTCGCACCATCACCAAAATATTGAAATCTACTTCATTTTAAAAATCTCTGTTTCAACGTACTTCAGTTTTCCAGAAAAAAGACCAAATATACTTCATTTTCTCCGTCCCGCCGCAGCAGAGTGCAAATTCTCTGAAATTAACTTTATCCAGTACAAAACCACCAACAAACTCTCTCTGCGGATCTGTGAAAAGCAAAGACAAGAAAGTCTGTTTTCAAAAGAGAAATTATTTCACCCACCGAAAAATATGTTGGCTTATTTTCAAAAATATATGTAAATTAGTAGAAGAAAATATAACAAAATGAAAAATCAATGCCAATTTAAAGTTTTTTTTTTTTTTGTGACTTTTCAAAGACTGAAATCTTTTTTACTTATTTTTAATAACTTGTTAGTAGCTACACACACATGGAGCCCGAGAGAATTTCTTGTTCTAAGGTTTTTTTTTTGTTTTTGTGTTTTTAAACCATGTATACAAAATATACATCTGAAAATGAAGTTAAAAATAAGGTTTTTTTTATTAAATAAGTTGAACAAGCGTTATTAAACAATATATGTTACTATGAAGTCTAAGAGCCAATTTTTGTTTTGTTATTTTTTGTTTAATTAGATTTATAAATTTATATAAGAAAGATTCATTTTGAAATCTACTTCGATTTTTCTCAATGTACTTCACTTTTTTTTTGAAAACTACTTCGCCTTTTTTTCCGGAAGTGGTAACGCCGTATATCCCTATAGTCTCTCCTGTTGCATTTAAGAATACAAAATTACTAAAAAATTCGTAAAAAATTGGCCCAAACAAATAGCTTTGTGGAACATCATTTTTCATTTTGAATTTTTTGAAAAATGAAAATTAAACTGACCAACATATTGTTACGTTCTTGCTGTTCTTATCTCTGAATTGTGATGGCAAATCAAACGCTTAAGCAATGGTTAAATTAAATCTACTTAATTTATTTGAAGATAATAACAATGGCGCAAAATTTTAAACAGTTCTCGTTTAAGCAATAAACCCGACTCATAGTTAAAGCAGTCTTTTATTTAAAATATTGTTTAAATTTCTCTTAATTTTAATGCAACACTTTAAACAACTCTTCTAACTAAAGAACCTGTTTAACAAAACGTCAGCAAACTTTTGTGAAAGGCGCCTTATTTTGTCAGCTGAATAAATTAAACAGAAAAAAAAATTAAAAAAAAAAACAAAAAGAACCAACTGCGATTTTGCCGAGCTATAGGAAAGTGTTTCGAGATTTTATTTCATAATATGAAGTTTTATTTTGTTTTCACTTGCTAATTGTGTCTCATATTCCACATAAAGTAATGTGAAGTGATGTTTTTTTTAGTTAAATACATATCTTAGAATACTTTTCAATTGATATTTTGTATTATTTTGATATAAAAAAGCAAATTGTTTGAAAAAAAAATACACTTCAATCACAGGAATTAGCTGAACCCGATCTGTGAACATTGAGATTCTCGTCCAGGGTCGCATTATTTTTTTTTTAGTGATGGCAAGGCGGTCAAATCCATTGAGCGCCCGTAGTGCAGAGTAATTTTACTTACTTTATGTGGAATATGAGACACAGCTTACCTGTGAAATGAACAAAAATCACGCTGCTTGTTATAGGTGTATTTACAGCATTTATCGCAGCACCGTTTGTAGTATTTTATTTTTTTTTGCAATGAAGTATTGCATGTAATATCTTTGTTTACTTTTATGTCACTTGTTTCTTTTATATGCTTTTTTCCTATTTTAACGATTTAAAATCTCAAAACGCAATCCCCGAAAAAAAAAACAAACAAAATTCCTTTGGGCGCCCCCGCATTTAGCTGTCTACTGCACTACACGCCTTCCCTGTGTGAATGCATTTGTGTTTGTGTAACTCACACCATTTTGAAAAAAGCCTCAATTTTTCCTATAAATAATAGTAAAAAAGTGTTGAAAGAGCGAAATTTATAATTGTTGTAGACTATTTGGAGAGTTCTCCGCTCATTTTTCGCACTGAATAAAATTATAAAAACTACTATTTATTGTGTGGGGAAAAATGACATTTGAGTTTTATTTGTGTTGTTTTGTTTATTATTTCCTTACATCATGAGTTTCTCTGATTTTTTGCGTTTATGTTTAATTTTGAATTACTGAAACTCTCCAAGGATATTTTCCGTTGTGTTTTTCGCAAGCAAGTTGTCTGGTTTGGAGATCACAGAAAAATTTATTTTCGCATCAGCAGCGTACTATGCTTAAGTAAAAACATTGAAAGTGTTTTATGGAAAACGCCACAATATGAAAACCACAATTCCCCCTCCACACACCGATATCACGATAAATAATATAAAAATATGTGCCCGACTGGGTCGCTCAAACTTGCTCTTATGTGCGATCACACTTTGTTTCTAAAGTTTTAGTATTCCAAAAAACTATATTTATCTTATAAAAGGAATAAATTAGTTACGGGAGCCTATATTGTATACCACCTGCTTTAAATTTAGTTAATTTTAAGGCAGTATTATGCGAGTAGGTACATTTATTTATGAACAATATAGCACCGTTTTGCAAATATGCATGGAACTTACAGTTTTGACTGAGAATTTGTGAAAAAGAATATTTAATTAAACATAAATTGATTAAACAACCTCTGAAATTGTTTTGACACCAATGCGATGTACATCATCCGATTTCTTAAGAAAATCGCAATTTATGAGAAAAAAAATTGTAAATCGTTGGAGCGTTTTTTTTTTAAATACATACATACATAGTTTGTATGTATAAAATTTTGAACAAAAAATAAAAAAAAAAAAATGGTACGCAATTTTTTAGCCTTTATTATTGCGGAGTTAAAAAATTAATTTAAAAAAAATATCATCCACCCATTTTCGAAATATGGAATTTTCAAAAAATAATTTTGAATTTTTTTTTTTAAATCAATTATTTATTTTTTTGAAAATTTTTGTAACAATATTATTAGAACTTAATTGAAGCTTTTGTGCAAAAAAATTCTCTAAAATCAGTTCAACTGATAATGAGATAGCCGAAAATCAAAAAAATGGTTCTATGATACTATTTTTAAACGATAAATAATTTTTTTTTCCATCCCACAAAAAATTTTATCAAAATCGTAGGAGCCGTTTTTGAGAAAAATGAGATTTTCAAAACCGGTTTTTAAACATTTGTATGGGAAGTACAGTTATTTTTGGTTATAAGACTAATTTTTATTTAAAATTTGCTAGATAATGTAAAAAAAACTGTTGCGTGCCAAGTTTAATCAAAATTGTCCTAGTAGTTTTCGAATTATTAAGATCTCACAAAAATAACTTTTTTTAAAAATCCAAACAAATTTTTCAAAATTTTTGTATACAAAACTTTTAAAAAATGTTCAAACATTCTCCGTAATTGATCAATATCAGTTGAACTGTTTTTGAGAAAATCGAAAATAAAAAAATGGTTCTATGAGAGGTACCATTTTTAACCATTTTTCGAAAGAAAAATTTATAAAATGGTTGCGTTTTTGTAAAAAAAATTACTGAATTTTTTTTTTTGAAAGTTGTTAGCACGTTTTTGAGAAAAATAAGATTTTCATATTTTGCTACACAATTTTGTACGGCAGGTACCGTTATTTTTGGTCTTAAAAAAAATGAAAAAAAAACCGGTGGGGGAATGCCCAAAAAACGCTTAGTACCAACTTTGAATAAAATCGACCTACCCGTTTAGGCTACAGACGAAAGGACAGACAGACAGAATTGCGAGACCCACTTTATTCGACTTCGCTATCATCGTAATGTCAACTTTGATCAAAATCCCGAGTTTGATTTTTCTTATGAATTCATAACTTGCCATATAATTTTCTTGTTTCGCAAGTAAAAATTGGGTTGGGTTCATTATTCTGTAAGTGCCAAAATTCGGTTTCCAAAATTATGTGTTTTAAAATTCTGTATTCCAAAATTCTGAAAATCCAAAAATTCTGTTTGTCAAAATTCTGTAAAACCTTAATTCTGTATTTCAAAATTCTTTATTCCAAAATTCTGTATTTCAAAATTCTGTATTCCAAAATTCTGTATTTCAAAATTCTGTAAATTATAAAACAAAAATTGTTTTGATAATGAAAAAAAGTGCGCACTTAAAATATTTTTTTTTAATTTCGTTACCTTTATAATTCACACTATGTCAATGCAGTAAACATAACAAAAGGACGTACAAAATTTCATCAAGTCGTAAACTCATGATTTTCTTGTTTTCGACTTATTAGATCAATTCCTTGCTGTAAGGAAAGGTAAAGGGAAAATAACATGGACGTTCCAGCCCCTAAAGTATTCAACGCTAAGCCAAAGGAAAACGACCAAGTCGAGGGAGATACATGCCGATTTGGTGTTCAAAATTGGAGACAGCAAGCTAGAGATCGAGAAAGCTGGTCTAGTCTCTTACTTGAAGCCCAGTAGCACCCCGCGCTGTAGCGCCAACTAAAGGTAAAAGAATAAATTTCCACATAATTTCAGTTTGTAGCGACTGTGATATCTCCAGAGTGCATTCGGGTGCCAGAAAAAGTAAAACCTTTTGGTCCAACTATAAATTGTTACTTCCAACTCACTTTAGTGAGTTTTGGGCTGGAATCAGATTAATAACATTTTCCCATAGAATCACTTCTTCTAAGTGAAAATAGATCTTAAGGTAACAGTGCAAATATTATCCCAAATATTTATTTAAGTAAATCCCTTGGGCTGAAATTACTCCTGTATCTCAGCTTTGTATGATTTGAAACTTTTAGAGTACATTTTTGAGATTCTAAAGCACTTATTTCGTTAAAATAAAAATCGTTAATTGAATCTAGTATTCGTTCTTTCTGTTTTTCTTTCTTTACGCGAGTTTAACACCCTGTCTTTTTGCAAGAAATCACTGTCCCTTTCCAAAACGCAAAAGATCGGATATAATAGGCATGTTTTTTTGCAAGCCCGGGGGGAATTGGTTGAAAAAAACGACAGTGGGGATAAGCGACGCCATGACAGTAAAAAACATGGAGTTTTCATACAAACTATCGATAACATGTATGCAATTCATGCCGGTAACACAGTTTTTCTGTGCGCTCCGAAACCACGAGAATTCTCTGGGACTAGTTGTTGTTGCATTTAACATGTAAGTTGTTTAGCACCGACGTCGTTTTTTTCATCCAATTCCCCCAGGACTTTCAAAAAAACACGGCTAATGTGATTAACTGTAGAATAATATGCACAGTTTTTTTTTTATTAATTTGTATGCTTTTAAAGTTTATTGAAACTTGTGGTTGAATTTCATCAAAAACAAATTTCATTTGAAAACAAATTTATTGTATATACCTACCAACCTGCCGCAGCCGCTGATCAAGGAATATTTCTACGTCTAAAGTCCTATAAAGTATATAGTTAAAAAGGAAATCTAAAGATATACCAACATCAATAATTCTATTAGTATAATGGAAGAAGAAGACCGACCTTTGCTCAAAGTCTATACTCGACTCGACTCGACAAGTTGCAGACGTTTATTGGAAAATTTAAATGCAATTTTCCAAATATATCTATATAAATCATGAACAAAAGTTCTGCCATTCAAAAGGATTCCCTTTTGCCCTTGTGCTTTGTTGGATTTTCTAAAATCAATTGATTTAACATCCTCACTATTATTTTTCGAAATTTATTTTTCCTTCGATCAATGTCTTTTTTGGTTCGAACATATTATTATTGTGTGTGTGTGTGTGTGTGTATTCTGCCCTTTGTCTGTCTGTCTGTCTGGCCTGCATGTTACCTTTTTTTTGAAAGCAAATCAATGCCATTGCCAACAGGACCATGAACCTTGCTTTGTGAGTTGAGTCCTTTTGATTTTGCGTTTAGACCATCATCATCAGCATCGACCACCTATAAATGTTTTCGAATGCAATATCACCGGTCGTTTATATATAGACATCCATCGTTTCAAACTTATCTTTGGTTCATCTATTCAAATCCAATTGCTGCAATTTTGAATACCTTCCACCGCCGGGCGACGAGCGGGATATATGCAACAGAAGTTGCATAGGGAATAGAGACACAATAAGGCTTATTCCAGGCTTATCCCTATACAAATACATTTGTATGTGCATAGATATATCTACGTATAGAATGATATTTCCTGAATGCTGAGACTATTCTATTCTATACCTCTACATAAATATGTGCTCTGCTCAAGCATATTTGACCATCAAAAGCCAATTAATTGGAATTCCCATGCTTCTGTAGCAATATATGTTCATATACAGTCAACTTTAGTTAGGTACATTGCTATATATAAATTGTTAAAGTTACAAAATGAAAGAAAAACTATATAAAGCTAAAGCCCCATCATCGAGTAAACATAGTGTTCAATTAAAATAAATCAAACAGACCTGACGCGAACAGGATAATAGAGATGATCCTAGTACACATGCGAACGTTTAGGTCCACGCTTGGTCAAACAGTATTTACAAGAACAACCCGACCAGACTTTATAGGATAAGAGCATTTAATGGCTTTAAAATGCAAATATATACATTGGCCATGGGACAAGAGACATGAAACATGGGAAATGGCCGTCATCGTCGTTAGTCGGCAAGCAAAACAGACTTCGAAACATTGTTTAAGGATTTACAGTTTAAATTTTAATAAAAAAAAAAAAAAACATTATAGGAGAAGAATGATGAGTGTTTCTGTAAATTGCTTGTTATATAACTGTGTGGAAATAGGCGTCAAATTATACAAGAAAATCAAGGATTAAATTTGTAAATTTTGGTCTAAGAAATTATTTTAGAATAATTAGAAGTTCTATCGAAATGAGGTTTGACATTGTAAGTTGTAAAAATAACACTTTGTAACCCCTGAAGTAAATTTCTAAAGAAAGAGACATAAAGTTAAGATTTTTTCCATCTAAATATATGGCACAAAGTGACAGAAAAAAAAAGAAAATTGAGAGCTTTCCTCCATTTCGACTCAACTTATTTTTAAATCGATTTAATTAAATTTAAATCGGAGAGAAAAAGTGGTGTAGGTAAAATAGTGTTCATTTTTTTGTCACGAGTCTGACTGTCTGTAGTAATTACCCAAACAGATAAAGTGTGGAAAAGTTCTATAATGAATGATCCAATTTATCCCCCTTGAATATCTTTTCATTTATATTTGTTGGAGGGAAAAAAATCATTAATTAATTTAATTGTTATGATCAAAAAGTCAAAACATGTAAACAAATATTTTTTAGACATAACCGCCTACTTTTTTTTGGGGGGTACCTATTAAATACAGATTGGCCAAGAAAATTAGATTTTCACTTCGAAAAATTCCGACAAAGCAGAATTTTGGTGGAGCATACTTTCAAAATTATCTTATTTTGGACCTATTTTTATTTTTTTTTTTTTGAATTGGTGGAGTGAAAATTTAATTTTTTTGTAAATTGCTCCGAATACATCAGTTAAAATTAATGTAGGTCCCCACCCGACATAGTGAAAATTTCCATTTTGTTTTTTTTTTTAATGATAGCTATCAATAAATTCACAATTTTTCTTTTTATATTAAAAGATTATTTTCGAAAATGAAATAATACCGCAAACCGTTGAGGGCTCAATTTAATGTTTAAAAGCACTGGCGGACTAAGGTAAGGAGGGAGGCGGTAGTACAGTGGTTGTGGATGTAGAGAAATGATATAACAAGTAAGAAATTCCGATTATAAAATGCCCGCAGTTTATTCTCCTAAGAATTTCACTTTTCATTTTGTTTTTATTTATTCAAATAAAATGTTTAGTTCCTTTTTAGGGTTCCGTACCGAAAGGGTAAAACAGGACCCTATTACTAAGACTCCGCTGTTCGTCCCTCCAGGAGGTATCTCATGAACCGTGTTATTTAGCCAGTTTAAATTTTCACAAATGATGTATTTCTAATGGCGCTATAATATCAAATTAAAAATGCAAGATTCATAAATGATTCTTCTTGCTTCTTTAAACTACTGGAACGATTCGCTGTAGGCCAAAAAGTAGATGTTGATGATGTAAAGGGTGATTTTTTAGCTGGTTTGGTTTTGGCAACACTGGTTTTGACAGCTGACGTGTGTTTAGTACCTTGTGTCACTGTCAAACAGCTTCAGTTTGGTTTGCAATTTAACCATGGATCGTCTTACAAATGAACAACGCTTGCAAATTATTGAATTTTACTATCAAAATTCGTGCTCGGTTCATCCGCTTTTTTATCGAAAAATTGTGTTCAGCGATGAGGCTCATTTTTGGTTGAATGGGTACGTAAATAAGCACAATTGCCGCATTTGGAATGAAGATCAGCCAGAAGCATTGCAACAGCTACCAATGCATCCCGAAAAAGCCACTGTTTGGTGCGGTTTATGGGCCGGCGGCATTATTGGGCCATATTTCTTCAAAGATGATGCGAATCGCAGCGTTACTGTCAATGGTGAACGCTACCGAGCGATGATAACAAACTTTTTTTTGCCCGAAATGGAAGTTCTTGACTTGCATGATATGTGGTTTCAACAAGACGGTGCCACATGCCACACAGCACGCGAAACAATGGCGCAATTGCGAGGCGAGTTTGGTGAACAGTTAATTTCACGTTTCGGGCCGGTCAATTGGCCGCCTAGATCGTGCGATTTGACACCATTAGACTATGTTTTGTGGGGGTATGTCAAGGCTAATGTCTATAGGGACAAGCCCGCTTCGATTGACGCACTGGAAGCCAACATCCATGCATTCATTCGTGAGATACCGGCCGATATGTGTGAAAGAGTATGCCAAAATTGGACTCAGCGGATGGGCTACCTGAGACGCAGCCGCGGTCAACATTTGCATGAAATTATCTTTAAACATTAAATTGCAAGGTTCAAACTATCGATTCAAATAAATATTTCATACATTTTTTAGAATTTTTTATGTTTTTTTTTGTTTTAAAAGTTCTAAACCTCTTAAAAAATCACCCGTTAGTTAAGTTCTACAAATATGACTTTGATAAACAAAGACTTATTAGCGGAAAGGACGTATTCCTACTGCTTTTGAAAAGACAGAATGAGCAAGCAAAAAATTTCAGAGAAGTAGTTGGTTTTTTTGCAAAAATACGCCTGGAGTCGAGGGATTATTCCCGAGTTTGTACGGTTCGTCCGGTTGGTAATCAGTAATCACATTTCCAATCTTGCTCAAATGAACGAATTTTCTCCGTTCTTCTTCGTTTAAAATCTTACATTAGGTCAACAATGCTGCTCCGACCACACGGAAAATCTAAATTTGGATGAATTATTTAATACATTTATTTCAAAACACTCCAAACGAAGTGCGGTTTCCGCATTAAAAAACTAGTGTTTCAACAAAAGAATAAATAACAAACTTAAAATGAAAAAATGTTATGACTTTTTTTTATTAGCGAATTTAAGCTTTTACATCTTACAGCAACTACCCACTCGGTCTGAAGCTGTTCTGTCGGGCCTGGTGAGTCGCTTCTATTAAATAAAAGCTCTCCTCTTTGTTTTGTCGTAAAAGCTGACGTTTTAGAAACTACAAAAATATCTGCTCACATAAGGGGCCCCATTAGCATTGCCACCATGGGCCTCAAACAAGCTTAGTCCGCCACTGGTTAAAAGGCAACAGACTAGCTGAAAAATCGCACTATTCTGTTATCCGTTGATGGACCACGATGAAATAAAGCCCCAATAAAATACGACTCCACCATTGAAGCCTTATTTCATTTTATTACAACATCATTAGCTGTGTTTCATATTCCCCCAGATCCGAATCAGATTGGATTTGCTTACAAAAATACATGCATTATAAAAAACAACACACGATACAAATTTGCTTTTGAATTTGAATTTCCATTATGAACACACACCCTTAATTTGCAAATGGCGACAGTAGTGTTACGAAAAACCGCGCGTTAAAAAAACGCATGAGTGCACCGGGGCTTATTCGAAGGTGTGCAGGCGTTCTGCGAACACCCTAGCAAAATCTTAATTTTCCATGGTTATCGAAATTTCTTTCAAATTCACGTAAGTGCTTTTTTCAATATTTTATTAATAGTTGTATAGATAAATAATTAATATCCGCATGAGATCTAAAAAAACTAAAGCTAAGTACAGACGATTGTCAGATCTGTCAATCGTCTGAACGAACAATTTTGTCTGACAATATTGTCAATAATGTACATTTCCTCTCACTCACTCAGTCCACCTTCGGATAGATAAACTTTAGATCCTTTTAAGCAAGTTTATAATATGTAATTATTTACTTCAATGTTCAAATTATAAAACTCTTTTCTTCGCTTTTAGTTGTTGTTTGTTCTTCATTTTTTTTTTTTTCAGATTTTATATAATGTATTTTATTTTATAAAAAAAACCCAACCACAGTGAAAATAATCAAGAGCAGTGGCAACAATTTAAAATCAGTATAAACTCATTCCAGCAGTAAGTGGTAAAATTGTCTAGTTCAAATGCACAAAATGGTTTCTCTCATATACAATCTCTCCACCAAACAAGTTAGTTTTACATTGTCTCCATGCATTTCTAGAGACCAATCTCGTTGCAGAAGCAGAAATAACTCATACCTACTTATTGCCACCCTAATATTTGACCTAAGCTCCAAGTTAACGCACATCCTTCTGTTACTTTCACACTCCTTCTTGATTTTCTGTATGTAAATACATACATTCGCCTCACCAAATGTTAATTTCATTTAAACGAATTGGACGTATATATAGTAGCACACAATTTTCTGCATACAATGCTTATGCTCGTTCGTTGTAAAAATGAACTTTATTGTGGCTCCAATAATATTATAATCCTGTAGGAAGCGGTATGTAATCGTTTCTTGCTTTCCTTTGCCTCTATTCTATGCGCTTCTTACAAATTGGTCCAAGCCACCGTGGTCTGTGGCAGGAAGATTGCAAGACAAACAAAAAATCCCATTATCTCTTAAATTGTCTACATCAGTGTTGTTAGATGTACAACTGGTAGTGAAAGCTAAAGTACTTAACTGCGGTTAACTCGTTTTCGTATCACATAAAGTGAGGGTGTTCCATGCATAGCAAATGAGATGGGCTTCTTTGGATAAACCATTATGCAATGTTTATTGTTCGTATAGTTGCATCGGACTATTCCTTAAAAAAAAATTAATATGAAAGGCAAAGGAGGAACTTTTATTTAAAGTTCTTGAGATTGCATTTTGGGAATTTGAATAAAAATCAACCAATTCAACGCCACCACCGCATATAAAGATTTGGAAGTTGAGAAATAAAAGTAATGGGTTATTCATTTCGTGGTTTCAAGTTGGTAGCGCTGACATTTGACACCTGTCAAACTCAGTTGTCATTTGAAGTGTCATAATATTATTTGAATATTTGTCATTTATGATAATGGATCGCTTAAAAATCGAGCAACGCGTTAAAATTATTTAAAGTAAATACAAAAGTGGTGATTCAAACTTTTTCACACTTTAACACTTTCGTCGTCATAATCGACCGACTACGCAAGCAATCGGTAAAATTTTGAAGAAATTTGAAGAGAGTGGAAGCGTTACTGATGTCGTTAGGCCTGTGCATCTTCGTAATGCACGCTCAGTCGAAAATATTGCTGCTGCAAGTGCAAGTGTTGCTAATGATCCAAATTTATCGATTTCCCGCCGTTCGCAGCAATTGAACGTGTCGTACACCTCACTATGGCGTATTTTGCATTTGGATTTGCATCTCCATCATTATGAAGTTCAAATTACGCAACAATTGAAGCCTTCTTACCATTTACAACGCCGTAGATACGCTTTTTAGGTGTTGGAAGTTTCCTGGTCGCGATAATTTCACGTTTTGGCGACGTCAATTGGCCACCAACATCATGTGATTTGACATCGCCGCGCCGTTAGATTTGTTTCTGTGGAGCTACGCAAAAGACTGTGTCTACGCAAATAATTCCCAACTCCAGACGCATTTAAAAAACCCAACATTACTCAAGTTATGGCTGAAATACCGCCCAAAATGTACGAAAAAGTGGTTAAAAATAAAAAAATTACCTCAAAAGAATCGCATGCTGCAAATCTTCCCGAAGCGGCCATTTTAATGTTATTGTTTTTCACACTTAATGTCAAAGTCCAAACTTTATAATGAAATAAAACGTTCATTAAAAATGTTCACCGAAAAATGAATGACCCTTTAAAAAAAAAACAACACAAATGATCATTTTGGTATATAAAAATTTTGTTCGTAAAAATGTGGTCCAAAAGTTGTATCCATGGATGCATTAACCGAATCCAAAATATTTTTTAAATTCAACCATTTTTAATACTGCCCCAAGTCATTTGAAATTTGAACATAATATATACATTGCAATAAAAGCATTGCATGCAAGAAAAGATTTGGATTCATCCAAAAATCGGATGCAGTTGTTTAAGGACGAAGCAAAATCTTTATTCGATATAGCTGCTTGTAAATGTGAGAACTTTGATTCGTGCAAATGTGAGAAACAACTTAAAGTGCCAATTTTGGAGAAACCTTTTTTGATTGATCAGCGAACCAATCGGTAAATGGGCATTGGCAATCGTTAAAACCTCCATTAAAAACACTTAGGAATTGAACCGAAAAAGGAACTATGAAAAAAGACAGCAAAAACAATTTAATGAACCTAAACCTCATTCGTCTAATGATATGCCGATAAAGTTTTCATCTGAAGAAGAACCAGTGCTTCAAATGGAAGAAGAAATTAAGACGTCAACATCATCAGCAGAATTTTCTCAAGATAAACCGCTAAAGAAAATTTTAAAGTCTTCGATGCCTACTGTCGCTCATGCAGCCGATAGATACGGTATTTCAGATAGGGCTGCAGCAGCAATCGTAACCGCAACACTTCAAGACGTCTTATCACAAAGGAAGAAACTAATAATGTGATAGATAAATAAGGCGAGTTCGTGAGAAGGAGAGGAGTATTCTAGTCAAAAAAACTTTAATAATCCAAAAACCGTTTGGACTATATTTTGGTGGACGAAAGGACACAACTCTTTCAATGATAGATTATTCTAGAAGGAAAATCGTTTCCGAGGAACATATAAGTCTGAGTCAAACTCAGAATACATGGGACACATTTCAGTATCGAGCGGAAAAGCTTTGAACGTGTGAAACGAAATAAAAAACTTCTTAAATGAAAAGGGTGTGGACTTGAATAAATTTGTTGTAGTTGGATGTGATGGAACCACTGTCAATACAGGATTCAAAGGAGGTGTAATAAGATGCCAAGAACAACAATTACAAAGACCATTACAGTGGTTCATCTGCCAACTACACGCTAATGAACTTACATTGAGACACTTAGTCGGGCATCTTGATGGTGCTACGACTGGACCCCGAATCTTTGCAATCGGAAACGATTTAAAAGATTGAGATTCTGCCTTTAGTATAGATTTCAGATCAATAAGCTGTGTTCTACCGGATATATCGAATGCAAATGACCAATCAATCATATCTCTTTCAGATTTGTACCGGTGTCCGCTATTAGCACAGGTCATTGCCAGGAAAATCTTTCAAAAAACAACTCCGGAAAAACTGTTCATTCTAGATGGCTTACCACGGCAGATAGAATTCTGAGACTGTATGTTTCGACAAATTCTCCAAATGAAAATCTGTTACACCTGGTTAATTTTATTTTGAAAGTATATATGCTCCGATGTGGTTTTCCATAAAAACAAAGCCGAGTTGTAACTATGGAGCGAAACACTTACATAGAAGTACAGTCCAGGGTTCGGACTTTACTTCGATCGAAGTAGATCTACTTCGATTTTGAGAAAAAAATTTAATCTACTTCTCTACTCCTCTTTTTTAGGATTTGCTTCTCTTTGAAAAAATTCTTAACCAACAAATTTAAAGACAGCGCTGGTCAACAAAACATTTTAAAATATTATATTGCTTTGTGTACTCAAAACAAATCAAGATTTGAATTTGTAGACAATAAACTTTGCTTAATACAATATTTAAACCCAACTAAAATTCAAGGTGCTGATTTAAAATCTATGTTTAATTTGTTTCTATTGAAGTCTGAAGTTTGTGTTATAGTTATATTTTTTTTTATTTTAAGTTTGACTTTCTTGTAACTTATAGTTACTTGTTCGCAATTAATTATTTATTTATTAATGAAAAATAATCAAATAATACTGAATAAACTTTTGTTAAGAATTTAATTCGAACATTTTTTTTATAATCTCCTAAAACTACTTGGAAAATTTTGTATCTACTTCAGTTTTTTTCCGTATTTACTTCGAAAATTCAAAACCTAAGTCCGAACCCTGGTACAGTCCTTTCGAGATATATGCCGGCGCGGTTAAAAGCTGTAATTGATCCTGTGATTCAAGAGAATGGATTTTTTGGACATCCGGAAAACATACTACTGGCGATGTTGGCTGACGAACGGGAATCAATAAAGGTGCTATCTCTGCGAAGGATTCTGAAATGTAGAAATTCGTCAGATTGTGGTACAAGAATATTTAAAAATCCAGAATTTAATTTCAATAATATTATTGCTTGGAAGGAATTGAACGTTACTGAACCACCACTGCTGAATAAAATTGATAGTGATGTCATCAAAGACTGTATTCAAACGCCATAAAAAAATAATTCAGTGATATTGCCCATTCTGAAAAATTTCCATGTTACACTCAAGCTACGGAAAGGTGTGTCAAAATTATAACAGAGGCCTCTGCTGCTGTATGCACTTCTAACAGGAGAGATGGGATTATAAGGACAACACTTGAATCCCGAAAAATAATGCCTGTTTTTAATTCGATTTATAATAGATTTTTGTTGGCACAGTGGATTAAGAAATTAGGTTTTGATAACTTTATGTAATAAACATAAAAAATATGTTAATTCGTAACTCGTAAGCGTACTGCAAAACTAACACTTATCTTATTATAACGGGTGATTTTTTAGCTGGTTTGGTTTTGGCAACACTGGTTTTGACAGCTGACATGTGTTTAGTACCTTATGTCACTGTCAAACAGCTTCAGTTTGGTTTGCAATTTAACCATGGATCGTCTTACAAATGAACAACGCTTGCAAATTATTGAATTTTACTATCAAAATTCGTGCTCGGTTCGAAATGTTCATCGCGCGCTGCTTCCATTTTATGGTCGGCATTCTCGACCTTCTGAACAGTCTATTCGGAAGATTGTGACCAAATTTCGCACCAAATTTACTTTGTTGGACATTAAACCACCAACACGTTTACGTACTGTGCGTAGTGAAGAAAATATTGCGGCCGTATCAGCTAGTGTGACAGAAGACCGCGAAATGTCGATTCGGCGCCGTTCCCAGCAGTTAGGCCTTTGTTACAGCACTACGTGGAAAATTTTGCGGAAGGATTTGGGCGTAAAGCCTTTTAAGATACAGCTGGTGCAAGAACTAAAGCCAGCCGACCTACCACAACGCCGAATTTTTGGTGAATGGGCTCTTGGAAAGCTGGCCGAGGATCCGCTTTTTTATCGAAAAATTGTGTTCAGCGATGAGGCTCATTTTTGGTTGAATGGGTACGTAAATAAGCACAATTGCCACATTTGGAGTGAAGATCGAAGCATTGCAACAGCTACCAATGCATCCCGAAAAAGCCACTGTTTGGTGCGGTTTATGGGCCGGCGGCATTATTGGGCCATATTTCTTCAAAGATGATGCGAATCGCAGCGTTACTGTCAATGGTGAACGCTACCGAGCGATGATAACAAACTTTTTTTTGCCCGAAATGGAAGTTCTTGACTTGCATGATATGTGGTTTCAACAAGACGGTGCCACATGCCACACAGCACGCGAAACAATGGCGCAATTGCGAGGCGAGTTTGGTGAACAGTTAATTTCACGTTTCGGGCCGGTCAATTGGCCGCCTAGATCGTGCGATTTGACACCATTAGACTATTTTTTGTGGGGGTATGTCAAGGCTAATGTCTATAGTGACAAGCCCGCTTCGATTGACGCACTGGAAGCCAACATCCATGCATTCATTCGTGAGATACCGGCCGATATGTGTGAAAGAGTATGCCAAAATTGGACTCAGCGGATGGGCTACCTGAGACGCAGCCGCGGTCAACATTTGCATGAAATTATCTTTAAACATTAAATTGCAAGGTTCAAACTATCGATTCAAATAAATATTTCATTCATTTTCTCGAATTTTGTGTGTTTTTTTAAAAAAAAAAGTTCTAAACCTCTTAAAAAATCACCCTTTACTTTGAATCAAATGCAAACAAATCAAAGCTAGTGGGTATTTCTTTCACGAGTTAGTTTAAAATTGCCTTGCGGGCACAAAGTTTGAAAGCCGTTTAATTTCCAAGTAGTCCCGTAACTACAACAGTTTGGTCGAAATCCTTCGTGTACTTAGATCAATATTAAAGCAGTTGGTGGCTGATGAACTTCAATAATGCCTTTAACAGGCTTCCAAAATTCCTTAACCCAAATTCTAAGCTTCTGCTAAAAATGAATATGATATTACTATAGTATATGCTAATTTGATTAATCTTCTCATCAAGGGTCCATCCCTCTCTTCAATTGTATGCTGTTAAGCTTATAGCGAGTCTTGAATGTGATATTAAACATTTTTCAAAAATACAAATTATATCTATGACTTTTTTTTTAATTTTCTTAATACAAAAATAATTTTACAAACAATACAAACAAAATACTCTTAACATTTAAAATTAACCATTGGTTCAAAAAAGACATATTATGTGTATTTCAATCACAAAATAAACACTTATAGTAAATACATTGGTCCATCATCGTAATTAATACACAAAGAGACAAATAAAACAGCCAAAGGACTACAGTATAATATAATTCCTTTTATGTGGCAATTCGAGTAAACACTCAAAAATGAAACAAACCAAAAAAACTTCCATCAAGGAGGATAAACCTTTTTGTATATACTCGAATAACGAAACGACCGGAAATCAAATTGTTTCCTTCCCTCTTTCATTTTATGTCAATTTATTATTATGATGGTACAAAATGTACACAACCGAAAAAAAAATAAAATAAAATAAAAACTGTATACACGCACGCACAATGTCAATTCAAAAAATTGATATGATGTGCTACATGTTGAGCCAAAGATCAAACAGGGTGGTATACTCGCACACTATATTGACTTTTTATTCTATTTTTTTTTTTTCTTCAAAGCTGCTGGTCAGAAATGAATGCCCTTCCTGTTCTATTCTTTCAATATGATGGCATCTT
Source organism: Epistrophe grossulariae (assembly GCA_929447395.1). NCBI lineage: Eukaryota > Metazoa > Arthropoda > Insecta > Diptera > Syrphidae > Epistrophe > Epistrophe grossulariae. The sequence goes on along the minus strand of OV839567.1, from coordinate 118,202,535 downwards.
TTCTTAAAACCACATTGACATGTTGATTGTCGGATGACATAATTTTCTCTCAAAAAGGGACGCCACCGACCAACGACACTATATATATGGACTCAACACACATAATTTTTTGTCAATCAAAAAAGGACCTCACATCCTCACACATGTACAATGCATATACATACATACGTGTAACTTCAAGAACATTACAAACAAAATTTAACAATATTAAGTCCTTGGGGTGTTTGTAATTTTTGAAAAGATTACCTCAAAAGAAGGTCCTTTTTACTGTGATTATTGAAAAATTGAAATGAGAATTGGGTATGACAGTAACATAATTCGTGTATTGGAAAATTCTGTGTCGTCCTTTTCTTTTTTGTTTGTCTCTCTGTGCAGAACTTAGTGACGTGTTTGGACTTTGTTTTTTATTATTTGTCTTAAAATGGGGTGAGGTAAAAGGTTTTTTGTATTTTAAATTGAAAAAAATGTGGACCACATGCACAATAAAGTAGTGTGGTAAAAAAAGGATAGGTGATGGATTTTGCGTCCTTTCAACAAATGTATATAATGTGCAAAATACCAGAGAATTGATGTTGGTTCTTTTTGATTTTAGGGGAAAGAAAGATGTAATCTTTTGGGAGTGAACAAATGCTTTGGAGACACCTTAACATGTTTCAAATTTAAATTGACAAGCCTCAGGGCTTATTGCTGTTTTTGTGAGAGGTCATAATTTATAATATGGTTATTGGCGAAAAAAGAGGATGATATAGGTATATGATTTGGGTTTTGAGGTTAGTAGAAGTACGTTATACAGTAAGGGTAGGAATTTAAATTTGGTCAACAGATTGTTCAACAAATTTTTTAAATGAAAAGAAAATTTCATAGTCGTATAAGTTTTATTCGATATTTTCTACGTTTAAATGTGGGTGTTGCATTACAACCTTTAACATTTGTTATACGTTTTCAAAATCTACACGGCTCTATTTTAATTCAAAGATACAAAACACCGACGGCATCGTCATTGTAGAAATGAAATTCGAAGGCACAGCATTCAGCATCGATATGGAAAAATTATAGGAGATTATGACCATATTGTCATTGATTTTCAATGATCTAGAGCTGGGACCAACAGAAAAATCACCTCGTCTCTACATAACGAGTTTAAGAGTTTGATTTTATGCCTGCAAAACACAGCCCGTTGTTTTCGATCTTATTTCTTTATACACTTGGAATAGTCAAATCAACGTAAATTTGATCAGAACAAAAACATAAATGTTAAAAAAAGAGCCAAGTTCTTCTATAAAAAAAAACCTTTCTGTAACAAGTTAGCCGTAAAAAGTAGTGAAATCTAAAAGTATGCCAAGTTCTTACTTTATAAAGTTTTAATGTCAAAATTAAAATATTTAAAGTAGATTACTATTGAAGCAACTCAAAATTATGAGAGAAATTTATTATTTAATGACTTAAATTTGGCGATTTACCTGGCAAGTTTTATTTTTATTACTCAAAATTCAAAAGTATTTGAAAACTTGACCTGTGAACCGCCAAATTTAAGTCATTAAATAATAAATTTCTCTCATAATTTGGAGTTACTTCAATAGTAATCTTGGCTTCCGAATTTGAAGTTCTTGACTTTATTGGTACTGAAGTTAGAGGGGGGGTCGAAAATCGCCTGAGTTTGTTTCTGTAAAAAGGGTGTAGTGCCAGAACTAGGCTGGGCACTACCGTGCCCTTTGATCGTCAAATGATCGTAATTTTCTGACGCAGATATTGATATCATCAAATATGAGATCTTCCGCTTTTCACAAAATCTGTTTCATCAACGTCAATCATTTTTCTTGCAAACGCATTTGACATTTACGAACACGCCCTCTGGCTTTTCATTTTTCAATATTTTTGTCATCAACTCGTTTTTTTTTACTGCGGAGTTGCGCCACTGCAAATAGTGTTACGAATATATGACTTTAGTAAACTGTGTTATCGAAAATAATTCTTTTGCATATAAATTTGATTTTTGGTTGTCGAGCAGTTGAATTTTATTTGAAGGCAGAAACACACTCGGCGGAACTACACTTCAGCGACATCGCACGCACTTTCGCACGAAACTGAACAAAACTTCATGTCGTGACTCGTGACACAGACCACAGTTGGACAGATTATCAACTTTAGGCGTTTTTCTTTTTGAGTTCAGAGCAGAGCCTGAACTGTCATATAAATATTTGTGTTTCTTTTTTAGCTCTGATCGTTCAGAGCTTCATATTTGTGATCTTTTTTAGTTCTGAGCATGTTCAGAGCACGCTCTGTGAGCTCAGAATAAAATAGTAGAGTAAACGGAGTAAAATGCTGAATTTGAAAGGCGGTAAATTGAAAAAAAAAATCATCGTCAAAACTCAAAACAATAAAAATGGCGGAAGAAGTTGGTTGCTCTAGTGGAGAAGGTAAAATAATAATAATAATAAAATGATTTCTAATCATGACAGTTCAGTGCTCAAGTTGTTTCATAATTAAATCAGAGAGCTCTGAACATACTCTACTAAGAACTTACTCTGTTCGCTCAGACTCTGCTCAGTGCTCAACTCTGAACTCAAAAAGAAAAACGTCTTTTGTCGCAAGTGTCGCGCCGTGAAGTGCAGCTATCGCTTAGTGCGATTATACCTCATACAATTTCCTACAAATTGAAATTCAGTTCCGCTGAAGTGCAGTTCCACCGAGTGTGGTCTTACCTTTAAGAAAATCTTGCTATAGAATTTCTGATGCAAATGACGTTTTCGAAAACGACCGTATTTATATAGGTTAAAGGTTGCCCCACCATAGAGAATGCCATATTTAAATTGCTCATCCATTAATGTGCCATTATCGATGTTTTTAAAAAAGGTTATGTAACATTGTGTTCGACTTGTGTTGATATGTCCAAAAAAAAATCATTTTATATGATATGCTTCTTAGAAGGTAGCCATTTTTTTTATCATGAAGTAAACACCACCAATTTAGATTTTCTTAAAAACACAAATTGTAAGTTATAACTTTTAGTGGTGACTGTAAAATAGTCGATGCCAGGGTTAGAACCTCAGTAGTACAATTTCGGAAAAAACAGATTTGGAAAAAAAAGTGGAGTAAATCGAAAATTTCTGGAGTAAATTTGAAAAAGAAAGATAATGTGTATTTTTAACACAAATGAATATTTAAAAAATAAAAAAATAAATCACATACACAAATTCCATTTTAGAACAGAATAAAATTTTAGATTTCCAAATTCGGAGCCAGAGGTAGTTAGAAAATTGAATAACACAGTGCTGTCATTTCCTTTCATGTGGTTAAGCTACAGAATTGTTTTAATTTTCAGGTTGGAAAAAAAGAAGTAGATCTGAAAAAATCTGAGTAGCGAAGTTAATTTATTTTCTTTCTTCAAATTGGAGTAAATTTACTCCGATTGAAGTAAGGTTCTAAAGCTAGTCGATGCATTAAAGCTGCGAATATTTGCCAAGAATTGAATTAAGCTGAAAAATTCACTTCTCCGGTTGTATTTTGGATAACATTGTTCTCAAAAGTTTGTATGAACAAAAAGATTTGGGGGTTATTTTTGACCCTCATTTTAAATTTACTTCTCATGTAGATTACATCATCTCCAGAGCTAACAAAATGCTTGGTTTCATTATTAGAAATTCTAACAATTTTACAGATCCGTATCCACTGAAGTCTTTATATAAGAGGGTTTTTTTTTTCAATAATAATACAGTCCAAGTGAGATCACCAGGACGAAACGCCAATTTCTGTAGGACTTAAAGGCCGTTAAAAGCTATTTTGAATCAATGAAGTCTTTATGTTGCACTTGTTCGTTCTGTTTTAGAATACTGCTCTGTTATTTGGTGTCCCTATCTTTAACTCAACCATTCTTCGCATTGAAAAAATTCAAAAGAAATTCGCCCTCCGTTATCTTTACTCATATCTGCAAATGCCTTCGTATGATACAAGATGCACACTTATTGATTTGAAGTTCCTTGAAAAAAGGAGATCGCACTATTTTGTTATGTTTGCTGATGGCATCATATCTGGTCATACTGAATGTTCTACTCGTCTTTCTCTTCTTGGTATTTATGCACCTCAACGTAACTCTTAGACCTAGAGTTAACGAATTCTTTGACATTCCTAGACATTTCACCAATTATGGCCTAACTGATTATTGTTTTCATTTTAATCAAAATTTTCATTTAATCGACTTTAATATGAATAGACTAATAGAGATTTATTTTACCTAATCACATACAATCTTAAATTCTTTATAAGTTGTATATTTTTTTATTGAATGTTAATTCACTTAATTATGATTATGTAATATTATCAATCTTAAAAAAGTTATTGTATACTTGATAAATAAATAAATATGAATAAGGGATTTTTGCGAATGGAGTATGAAATGAAAGCTGTTAGTTCTCTTTACGATTCCAGTGGTCGCACAGACTTTTAGTTTTTTTTTTTTTGCATATTGTATCTTACACGTTGTTTAAAATTCCGTGTTTAAAATCCCGCTTTTTATAATCCTGTTTTTTATAATCCCGCTTTTTCAAGATCCCGCTTTCTATAATCCCGTCTCTTATAATCCCGTTTTTATAATCCCGTTTCTTATTATCCCGCTTTTGCAATTAAAACTACTTGTTTTAACTCTCACCAAAATTTCGTTGGGACATAGTTCATAAATTTGGGAGTTAGTTCATTTGGAACTTCATTATAAATTAAGTCCCAACCTCCCTGCTTGGACACACTATAGGATTCGGGGTAGGTGCGAGGTTGGGTGTATGCAAAGTTTATTTTTATCATTTGGTAGATTTTATTTAGTGGGTCACAACCTTTCATTTGCATTTTGTGACTTTGTTCATTTTATGTTGGGAGTTAGTTCCAAAAATAATGTGATGAGTTCATAATGAATTAGTGAGAGTTAGTGCTTTGGGAGTTAGTTCCAGGGCCAATTTTTTCAATGAGTAAATATATGTATATATAAGTACAAGTATAATTTTGATTTTGTGAGCAAAAACAAATGTGTACAGCATATTTTCTTTTATTCGAGTAATTTTTATTTTTTGAAATTTACAAACACGTTATAATTTTTCGTTTAATATACCCAAATAAATTGCGAAAAACGGGATTGGGCGGGAATTTAAAAAGCGGGATTTTAATGCATTGGGATTATGAATAATAATGTTGGATTTTAGAAGACGGGATTTAAAAAAAACGGTATTTTAGTAGACGGGATTTTAAAACTTTTTTTTCGGGATTTTTTAAAAACGGGATTTTAAAAAGCGGGATTCCGATACCCTTCCCCTTTTTAAGCAAAAACTTCAGAGAGTCAGATCTATAGAAAAAATGCTCAAAATTTCAAGCTAAACAGTCTTGCCCATACAAACTTTTCCTATCGGACCATACAGGAATTGAAAAAAGAGGCTGGGTCCAACTCACACTTGTAACTTCCCATTGGTGCCTTTGCAAATTAGAGATCAGATGTTTTTTGCTATAAGAAAATTTCTAATTTAAGATTTTTGAAGACCTTAGATTTTCGAAGACCGAAGACTAAAGTTGAAAGTTAGATTATTTGCGCTCGGAAAATTCTATTTACGATAAAAATTTTTGAACAATTTGTAATATTTTTTTTTCGATTCAAAAACACTGACAATTGAAGGTTTTACATTATCTTACATTGACTACAATTTTGTGTGTAGAATAAAATAATTCCGAAGTCAATATTATTTTTTGTTCTCATAAGATATTCGAAAGATGAAAATTTGATAAATTTTTTTTAGGTAACTCTAGTCGTACTGCGGCAGATACGTCAAATTTGTTTGAAAATGACAATCACATTTTTGATGTGATAGCTCTTTAGCTATTAATTGTGATATCATCTTACACAGACTAAATTGCTTGATTGTGACTCTCACTTATCACAAATCACCTCACACGATTCCACACCTGTTTTATAAACTGCCAGGTGAATTTTTTAAATTCTTATCAATTCTTTATTACGTCATTGGGCCGAAGTCGATTGTATTATTTTTCGCGAGATATTTTCGACGAAAGACCTTTTCACAACTTTTTGTATTTATTTAAAGTTTGCTGTGTCGAAAAAGAAAACCAATAATTAAATTTTCTTTTTATCTGTTAAAGGAGCAAGTAATCGGCCTTATCACAAAAAAGTACGATAGCTGCTGTCGCAACAGAAATACTTCGAAACGAATTCCAAAATCTTTCTACAGTTTTGAGTTCGAAATATTTTAGGCTTAGAATTATAGGCTTTCAACAAAAGAACCTTAAATTATTACAAACAAAATTACTATTACAAATGATGTGGGGGCAGCCATATTTTAAATATGATTTTAAACATCATAAAAGCCTTTATTTCGTTCCAATATTGATTTTCAATTGAACTCAATTTTAATTCGAACTGCCTTCGGCATAACAAATTAATGTACCTATATTTCTGTTAAGGCTCGGTATATTTATTCTCAAAGGAAGACCTAGTTTTCAATTGGAATGTTTCGTATAATAACCTAGAAATGTGTTTCTAAACGCCACATGTCGCAGCAATCATAACCAAAGTTACCTTCAGAACAATTCATATATAAACCCACAGTACTAACATAAAGGTAGGTAGTTATGAACATCAAACATAAATTAAAATAGCAATTCAAAATTAAGCTTTCACCATTAAGAATATATCCACAAAATAGGTATATACATTATACATACTCAAAAATAACCAATTTCCTTAAAACTGTCTAATAAGCCCTCAAGCACCTCGTTCTCCATCAACCATTTTATAATAGTCCAAAAAGAGCTCTTTAATTTAACGATGTAATCTAAGAAAGATTCAATGAACCATTAGAGAAGCCCAAGTGACTTAACCCGCACTATCGCTGGCCGTGTCGCCGCCATATGTGACCGTAAGTTATGCGGCGGCAAACTATCCCCCAACCCCAATTTCATAGTAGTTAAAGGGGTCATGGTGTATATAAGTTCAAAGACCAAGAGTTTTATGTGTGGTGGGTGCTTCACATCATGCAAATATTATATGAACGATATAGCTTTCCACTAATAGGGTTTCCTTTTACCCCTAACACATCCCATATTTTCTATATGTGTAAAATTTCTGGTAACTTAATTTTACCCAAAAAGGTAACAGCTTCCAATTATGACAATGACACTCGGGACTCGGTTGGGACTCGGGCATCACCATCATGGTCTTTTTCCGTCGCGCGTTTTGTTCGTTCGTTTGAAAACGGATTACACTATGAATTATTATTATGATTATTATTTTCGAAAATGTTGGTACTTGCAGCGTGAAGCAGCTATCAACCCTTGTTTTTGGCATATGGGTATAGTGATGGAGCTTATAGGACAGAGTTTTCCCTTCAATCTAAACACGTATATAGTCTGTATCTATACAAGGGGTTGTTTAATAATAATCGGGGCTTTTGGACCGATTTCTGGTGTGTTGGACTGGCTGAATTTTATGCTCTTAAATGTACGATAATTAATTCTCCTGTAACGAATGAGCTTCCCTTTTTTTTCTTTTGGCATATAATTGTCATCGACCAAAAATGGTCCACAATGTGAGAGCTATAAACATAAAAGTTAATGACTGAAGGTAACCCGGCAGAGCGTGGCCATTGTTGGCCGGAAGCATTGAATTGCGTCTGAGGATTTTTGGTTCTGAAATAATTAAAAACAGTGCGCTAGAGCAAAATCAAAAATTCCTTTTGATTTTTCTGGTTGGTATATAGTTTGTTGCAGATTTTATTGCTGTTTGTTGGCTTGTGAAGTCATAAAGTCTAACAATCCGAGACTCTGGACATTAACTTAATTCAAAAGAATGCTTTTTGTTTAACTTTTGATGTTTCTTTAATTCTAACCATTGCTTTAGATAGAGTTTTATGATTCTCTGTTCGTAATCACCAATCTTGAACACTGGAGTTAAGACCATCAAGATACTAAAACAAGAGACTCGGTCAAAGAAGGAGTAAAAAACAAGCTTTAAGTTTCAGAAAGCTCGAAAAAAAAGGTAAGTTCCATTGAAAACGAAGTGTTATAATAGAAAAAATAAATAAGATTTAATGCTTTGCAGCGCCACCTATTAAACATTTATCAAACTATAACATTTCAACTTTCAAAGAAAAATGGGTGTGGCAGAAGGCGGAGTTAAAAAAAAAATACTCTTATCATTGTTTTGACCCAAGAGATATTTATTATTAATTTTCCGTCTTTTGAGAACAATAAGTAAGCATAAAATTTTAAAAAGTGGGCGTGGCAGTGAGCAGGACACATAACACATGTCATGTTTTAGGGTTAAGAGAGTTTAATTACAAAATATTAAAGATATAATATAAAGACTTTCAATAAGGATAAGACTTAAATGTTATAAAAGTGGGCGTGTAATTGGGCGGATTTTACTCAAACAACCTGCCGAATGGATAGATAGACAGAGACGCACTTGTTTTTTACCATCGTAATTTCAAATTGGATCAAAATCAGTAGCGTTAAATGTTTGGATTGGGCGTAAATGAAATGCAAGATAAAATTGCGTTTGAACAATATGCGAAATGATATACTTCTGTGGAACTATGTTATCTATTTTGTTTTAAAATAATTATACTTTTTGGTAACAGCTGATTTTGAAATGCATACAAACTTTCCGAACGACCGACGGTTTAAAGAGCAATAAAATATGATTCGTTCTCTCGTGAAAAATTCAAATTTTATTTTTGATTCGATCGAGAATTTTTTTTTTTTTGTTGCTTTAAAATAAAATTCGTTTTCACGATCGAATCAATTCTGTTGGGACCTGTAAAATATGGTTCGTTCCCGAAATTATCACATGGGAACTATTGAACATCTATTCACGAACCTAAATCTCATTTTACAAAAATATCATTACATTACATTAAATAAATTGGTTTTTATTTTTTTGATTTTTTTACAAAATGTTTGACCTTTTTCAATATTTTTTAACTTTTTTCAAAATTTTTGAATTTCCTAAAAAATTTTTGTTTTTGTTTTAATTTTTAAAAATTTTACCAAATTTTTGAATTTTTTTTCAAACTTTTTTACTGTGTTAAATTTTTGAATTTTTTTCAAAATTTTGGATTTTTTTCAAATTTTTTTAAATTTTCTCAAAATGTTTCCCTTGTTTTTATTTTTTTTTCAAAATTTTTTAACTGTGTCAAAATTTGTCAGTTTTTCAAAATTTTTGACTTTTTTCAAAATTTTGGTTTTTCTCAAAATTTTTCACTTTTTCATATTTTTGAATTTTTTTTTTAGTTTTTTCAAAGTTTTTGAATTTTTTCAAAATTTTTGAATTTTTTCAAAATTTTTAAAATTTTTTCTAAATGTTCCCTTGTTTTAACTGTTTTTACTTTTTTCAAAATTTTTGCAGTGTTCACTATTTTTAAATTTTTTTAATTTTTTAAAAATTTTTGACGTTTTTCAAAATTTTTCAAATTTTTCAAGTTTTGATTTTTTTCAAAATTTTGAATTTTATCAAAATTTTGATTTTTATCAAAATTTTTCACTTTTTTCATATTTTTCAATTTTTTTTTTCTTTTCTTCCAATTTTTTTTAATTTTCTCAAAGTTTTTAATTTTCTCAAATTTTTTTAATTTTCTGAAAATTTATCAATTTTTGCAAAATTCTTCACTATTTTCAGAATTTTTCAATTTTTGTTACTTTTTTTTTTAATTTGTCACTTTACAACAGAAGTGAATAGATACTTGATGAAGAGGTTTTGTTTTAAGGATCTTTTCGGATTCGATCGCGAGCGAACCATATTCTACCTGAATTTTATTTGTCCGATCTCTCACGAACGAGAAATACAGACAAAATATGGATATAGTTTTTAGATCGAAAATTTTATCGTTCGCGAACTATATTTTGTATGGTTCGTGAGAAGATCGATAGATATTGATAAAGATCCGTATTTTATGATTCGCGAGCTATATTTTACGAACCGTGTTTTATAGTAAAGGAAAATTAAAATAAATAGATGATCTCCGAGATATCTCAGCAATCTTAGTTACATGGATTCTCAGCTAAATTTCTAATTTCTCAACTTTGCTGTCAAAATGCTGAGAACAGAAAAATTGGATTCGCTTGCTCACTTTTTGTCGGAGCTAAATCTTTGAGTTCTCATTTTTCTGAAAGCGGGTGTGCCATATTTTATGTCGGTATATATCCATTGAATAACTTTGACATTTTATCAACCGATTGACTTGAGTAGACATGATGAGTTGTGCAAGTGTGTCGACATACAAGATGGCGAAACGTTTTATTCGGACTACCATTGCTGTGCTAGCTAAAGTTTACCAATAAAAAACGCCTTAATAATGTATTCTATTCTGCTGTTTCATTAAATTTTCCTTGAATAATTTTTTTTTATCTTCTGTCTTAACTTAACCAATATTTATTTTTGGAATTGTCAGGAAAATCTAGACTCTAGTCATTTCTGGCATATAAACAGTGGTGGAAAGATAAATAGCACTCATACCTAACAATCTTTATTGAGAGTATTGAAATAAAAATAAGTCGAATTTGAACATTATTGGTTTTTCATGTATTTCAAATTTAAAGGTAGAACTATAATAGTCGGAAGATGTCGGAAGAAAATTCTCTCAGTTCACTTACGCATGGAGCGGTCGGTGAGCGATCTTCACTGGATGGAATACCAGGCTTGTTGAATTGATGTCCATAAGTGGTCTAAATTTCCAATTTGTTTTTGTTTTAAACCCTTGTAAACATCGTTCCACAGATTTTCAATCGGATTTAGATCCGGACTCTGGGCTGGCCAACTTAAAACTCGAATCTGATTCTCTCGAAGCCAAGCCTGGACTGATTTGGCTGTATGTTTTGGGTCATTGTCGTGGACAAATCTCCAAGTTAAGGGCAAATTTTCGAAAGCAAAAGGTTCTATATTACTTTGTAAAATATCCCTGTACTGATACTGATCCATCCTACCAGATACTTTTACTATCGGACCAACACCGTGCCACGAAAATGCTGCCCATACCATAATGTTGCCGCCACCGTGTTTAATCGTCTTCATGGTATATTTTGGATTAAACTCTTGACCTTGTGGACGACGAACGTAGATTTTGCCATCAGACTTGAATCTGTTAAACTTCGATTCGTCACTCCACAGGACATTTTTCCAAAATTTTAGCGGCTTTTGCAGATGTTCCTTGGCAAAAGCTAAACATTTTTTTAAGTTTTTTGTTGAAACAAGCGGCTTTCTTCTCGCAATGCAGCCATGAAGTCCAGCTTCTGTTAGACGATATCGCACAGGTCTAGATGTTATTTGTACGCCATTTTCTTCCTCAATCTGATGTTTTATTTCTGTAGAGCTTTTAAATGGATACTTTCTACTTGCTGTTACCATTGCTCATATCCATGGCTTTTGTTGTTTTTTTGGCTCAGGGATGTCACATGCGGTTGCGGACCAATACAATGTAAATTAGTTCTAATTTAGTGGACAATATGAATGAGTTATAATATGGAAGCATATAATAGTGCTATTTAGTTATCCGCCACTGTATGTTTGTGTTGTTTTGTTTAGATTTTATGTTTATCGAAATTTATACGAAATTTGGAATAATCGTTTTCCCCCGAACGTTTATAGAAGAATAGATATAAGATATGTGTGGTTACCAATCAAAACGGCGCTAAAGGCACTTTTTTAAAAATATGGAGTTATGGAGAGCTATCGGATGGTGAAGAAAACTAACTAATAAAGAAGTTATTACTATTTTAATTTTGAGTTTGGGATCAAAACATATAAACAAAATAATTTTCAAAATGCCCATAACATATTTTTAACAAAAAAAAAAAATGCCTTAAAAAAAACATTCCTCGAAAGGACGAATATAAAAGGTCCATATATAATTTTTGTTAGTCAATCTAATAAAAAAAAACTTCCATAAATCAAACAAAATTCAAATATTTTTATATTTTTTAGAAATTATATGTTTTCACTTTTTACTCGGTTTCAGGTTCAATTTTTTTAGCCTGTGTTTGATTGTTAACGCCACATATATATAAGTTTTATCATCTATTATCTTGCTCATATGGGGCAATCCTATACCTATTTAGCCATGCCCTCTTATTATCGATAACTTTAACCTTTGTAAAAACTTCAATTATGTATTAATTCTGCATTGAATAATTTTAAATAGAATTTTTGTATCCAACACTAAAAATCTGAACGAAATGCATTTATAATCGATTTAATTAAATTTAATAATCAGTGTTGTTTGCCTTGGTAACAGTGTGTTATCAATATTAGTTAAATTATGTATATGCATAGCTATTCACATGTAAAGTATAAAGGCTTTATTTTTGTGTCATATTGTACTTAACTTTTATTGATAGGCGTTTTATTTTTATTTTAAATCAAAAAGAATTCAATTATTCTTTTGTTTATCAACTACGTGCTTTCATTATTCCATAAACACAACAATTAATCAATAATAAATTTATATTTGTCATTTCTGCATAGATTTTTATTATTGACTGTGAAAACTAAAAGACTTTAACAAAAACGTTGGTTATAATATACCTATGTGTATACATAGGAAAGTTTAATTTCCTATACTGATAGCCATTTGATATAGATACTTTTTGAATAAGTGCGATAAGGTGATGTTGAGATGTCGACACAAAAAAAAAAGGTGAGTGTCGGGGTTTAAACGGTTAAGATGTGTAAACATCAAACTTGTCTTGACGCTTGAGTTGGATTAAAATTCAAATTTCAACGCAATTATATCAGCACACGAATTATTGGAAGATTGATTTGTAGTGGTGTGTGGCGTTTTAGTGAAGTTTGTTCGCATAAGCATTCAAAATGTTCAAAGAAATAGAGTTTTTTAACTGAAGATATTTACCAAGATTGGTGTTAACTGATAAAAAGGCTTATGCTATACGTTTCCACTAGTCATTTTGCAGTTGACAAAAAGCCTAATATGGGTCAGTATAGGTACCCTTATTATAAAAAAAAAATTTAATTTTGATTTTGTTGGTGTGACCAAAATTATTTTTTGTGTTTGTGAATTGCTCGAAAAATATCTGTTTTTTTTTGGAAGAAATTTCAAGGGAAAAAAATTGACTTATTAATAATTCTATACAAAAAAATAATATCACTTTTTTTTCTTTAGAGCAATAGATTTTGAAAATAACGTGTAGCAACGTAGGTACTTTATATTACTGTGATGAAAGAAATAGTAAATAACTTTTAATTAAACGAATATTGTAATAGTTCTTCCGAAAATCTATTGCTCATACAAAAAAAAAGTCCTTTAATAATTTTTGTGTACACTTAGGGAAAATATCGGATCAGAAGACATACTGTACAATCAAAAATGTTTCAGGTTATAAGGACATTTCAATTTATACACTTTTCATACTTATTTATTATAAACTTAGAAATTATTTTAAAACATTTAGGCTTATTTTGCCACGTCTGTTATTCTGCTATGAATTTTCTGCTATGGGCGTTTTTCTTTTTTAGTTCAGAGTAGAGCTCTGAACAGAGTCTGAACACTCCAAACATACTCTGAGCGATCTCTGAACTGAGCGTGCTCTGCTCTGAGAGTTCAGATTTATTTAAAGAAAGACGCTTCACTTTTTTATTTGTTCACAGTTGTCATTTTCTTTGTGTTCAGCTATTCAACTCCGTCTGCTCTATCAATTTGTTCTGAGCTCAAAGAGCGCGCTCTGAACATGCTCAGAGCGAAAAAAGAAACACAAAATTGGACAGTTCAGACTCTGCTCTGAACTAAAAAAGAAAAACGCCCTATGAATCATAAAAGATATTCACCATAAAAAAATTTTTATAATTAGTTTGATCTTTTATAAAATTCTGTAATGAAACTTCGAAAACGAGGTTGAAGTTGATGCAGTATTACGTCAGGACTTAAAGTGGTAAGAGTATAAAAAAGTTCCAATGGCTTTTGTACGTCGCAAAGATGGAAAATACTTCCAGTTGACCGATTCGAGCAAAATCATCTCGGTTCTGGCTTCGTATATTAATAATCCCAAGGAAAAAGATTCTGGCGAGCTGGTAGATTTTTACCCAGAAATCTCTTTCTTCAATAACGATGGAAAGAAGAACAGTGACATGCATGAACAAGTATTTCTTGGTGTATTAAGACAAGCCGCCAAAAGTTGGTAGAGAACCTGGGCTGATTCTCATCTCGTTCATTTGATCTCGCCCAACTGTTACAGATTCCGGGCGGAGGCTTTCGAGACATAAATATTCATTACTTTATATTTTTATTAAAATCTTTTATGATAAAAGTCACAAAAATTTTTCTTTTATTTTTTTTATTATTAATAACAGATTTTGGCAAACTGAATACCAAAAATGTGATTCATAAAAGATTTTTTGAGATTTCAAACTGTTGACAGTTCATAAGAGATTTGGTAGCAGATTTCATAACAGATTTTGTCATGCCGAATGCCAAAATTATAATTCATAAAAGATTTTTTGACAGCACAAATTTTTATATGGAAATTCATTACAGAATAAAATAAAAAATCTTGCCGAATAGGCCCAATTATCGTGGATGTTATTTTTAAATGAACAGAAGATGTTGGTTCAACAGTTAAAAATAGGCAGTGCTGCGTATCTGTCATCAATACTATATCAATTGGTGATAGTGATGTGCTGCATGCAGCTGTGTCGACTGGAAATGGAGGAATTCAGTGGACTCTGAAATCACACCTCAAACATCTTGGCTACGCGGACGACATATTATGCTTTCTTCCTCATAGGATCATGGATCTCCATCAAAAAACAACAAGGGTGGAGAGAGAAGCTAAAATCATGGGGTAAAGATGAAGTTGGAAAAAACTAAAAGGATCAGCCTTCGAATTTCCTCATCTATCTAAGTAGATATTTCGGGAAGAGCAGTAGAGATGTTAGAGAATTTCCAATATCTTGGGATTATTGTCTCTACTGGCGGCGGAACTGAACTGGATATAAATAGCTGAATTGGGAAAGCAAAGGCTGCATTCGGATTGTTGTTCAAAGTATGGAGAAACAACTCCTTTTCGCTTAAAGACCAAGCTAGAACTGTTCCGCTCCAATGTTGAATCCGTGTTGCTTTATGGGTGGAGCACTTGGAAAATCACATCCGTTGTCACAAGAAAGCTGCAAACGTCCGTTATATTATAGTTGAAACATCTTTAGGATTTTCTGGCCCAATCGTATCCCCAATAATGAACTTCGTGCGAGAACAGTTCAGGAAACCATAGACCTTATTATATACAAAGGCGCAAGTGGCAATGGATTGGCCATAAGCTTCGAAAAGGTGGCGAGGGCATTGCGAGTCAAGAGATTCAGTGGAACCCGCTCACATAAGCTGGTAGACAAGTGGGCAGACCTAGAAGTACTTGGCGAAGAACAGTTGAAGAGGAATTAGCCCAACTGTGAAAGAGTTGAGAAGAGCTGGAAGAGCCATAAATGAGATTGAATCTCAAGTCTTAACAGTGTAAATAAAAAAAAAATGAAATGAAAATGAAAGCTGAGACTAATCTCCAGAAATCATATACACAATGGCGAGTAGGAGTAGTGGAGGCCTTATGCCCCGCAAGGGGAACCCCACGGACGTAAAAGGTCCGAGGACCTAAGTAAGTAAGTAAGTATTAATAGAGAACAACAGAAAAATATTGCAATTAACCACCAAACGACACATTTGAAGTGCACTATTTTTGTCCTAACGATATTTATTAACAAAAATTTGAATAGTTTCATCCAGAAGCTTTACATTCAACTGTGTAAAAATTATTTGCACCCAATTTATGACTTAATATTGTGCAAACAAAACTACCTCATTTCAAAAATTGAATTTGTATATGGTAAATGAGATATTCATGCAATTTTCAGTCGAATTTGGTTATTTTCCAAGAATTTATTTCATTTCTCCCAATGGGAGCGTATTTTATAATAATTTTAAGGAAAAGGAAACTGTTATCCATTTTTTTATATTAAATTTGCTAAAATAAATAACATAAAACAATGTTGAATAATGGCGCCCAACGATTTTCAATATCGAAGGTTTGAATGCGAAACAATTTTAATGGTGCTTAGTCTATTACCTATATGTTCAATTTTAATTTGAAAAACTATTCGCCACAAAGGAGGATTAAATCTTTTCAATATAAATTTAACCCCAGGTTTTATACATTTAACCCTAAAATTAACCGTCAAATTATAATTCAAAATTAATCTATTTTATGTGTCCATTGTCAAAAGCTCTCAACATCTTTGACACGAACGCAACTTGTAGCATTGTATATTTCGCAAAAGGATGCTCATTCCATTGAAAAAAACCCATGTATTCCAATTTCATCTTCCTTTCTTAAAGACATGTTGCTTTAAAATATAAAATTAATTCATCTTAGGTAGGTACATGAACATTTTAGTAAATTTATTTAGATATTCATCTTTCTCTCTCTGAAGTTATAAGAGTGCGGTGTCTTGTAATCTCATGAGATCTAGTATCTACTCATCCATTAAATTAGAATAAATTATGTTGCCAAACTCGCGCACTTCTTTTCCAATTCAAATTATACAATTCACAATTTCAACAGCAACAGCAACAAAGGTGAACAACAAAACTATATGGCGAAATGTGAGAAATGTTATAATATCTGAAGGAACCTATCCAAACCAGACATCATAAATAATAATCTCTAACGCGTTGTGCTACCGCATCCTTAGCTGCCATTAGCAGTATCGAGCTTCATATTGCCGCCCGAATCTTATAAATATTTTATGAATTTTCAAAAATCAACGTTGGAATGTGTAACCTGCCTTCGCCGCGCAGATGGAGACTCAGAGAACATTGCCGATGGTGGTTGGCTTGGTGCAAACACTACGGCGCTAAATTTTAATATTCAATTATCGAGGGTCCTTTTTGGGTTGAAAGTTCTTCAAGGTAGGTAAGGTACATACATACATTAAGCTGCTACTCCGGATTGAATTCGTTGACGCAGTACCGAATTTCCATAAAACACATACAATACCTAACAAAAGGATATCCTTATCGTCTCCGAATTGACCTGGACCATAATTTCGAATGCCTGTCTAAGTAGCACGTCCATATGGCAATGGATGGGGGTTACTTATGTATATATTTGGGGAACAAAAAAAAAAAAAACCTTAAGGCGTCATTCTTTTTCTTAGTCCTTTGACTTTTCTTTTAATGGAACATCATCGCGGCTATTAGCACAAAACGGAAACAAAACTCCTTTGAAACGTCTGCTGTTGAAAGGACATTGCTTCATGGACCGTGTTGTTATTTGGTGATTGGACACGGAGGGTGTGCAATTAACATTACAACCCCCTCTGGTTGAATAACCATCTCATCGAGTACACGTTTTTTATATTATATTATTTTTTTGCTGCCTTTTCTTCTTTTTTTTACACGCAGGATTTTTTTTTTTATTATTCAATTCTCTGGTGAATTTTATTGCTTTGATATTTCCCTCTGAATGTCATAATTTAAGTCCATTTGCAATGAGTTTTCCTTAAAAAGTTTTTTTTTTGGGTGTTTCCGGAATTTTTTTGATAGCGCGATTAGTTTTTTTTAGCTTGTGATGTTTTTTTTTTTTTTTTTTTTTTGAATTTTAAATTTGTTTTCAATTTTAATATTGTATTGCGTTTATTATTTTTTGTGTTTCTTTGGTGTTGTAAGTGAAAGGTAAAGAATTATTGTTCGTCTGCTGAAGATTTATGATATTTTTTTGAGGGGTGTGTGGCAGCAGATTAACACAGTTTTTTTTTTTAAGGATGATTAAGGCAAAGTCAAATATTCTTGAAATGAAAAGTTATGTAAGAAGTAATAACTGTTTTAAATTTATGTGAATATGTACGTAATATACTGTATGAGATATTATGTACGAGTACTTATATAGATTCATATATTTTGTTTTAATAGGATACGCATACATTTTGTAATTGTAATAGAACGAGGAATTGTTTTTATTATACTTTTTTATATTAGCGGTACAGGATGCAGCTGAAACTTACAAGAGATGTTTATTTATAGGAACAAGTTTTTTTTAATACAAATTTTACAAACTACTGAAATAAATCAGCCAAGAAGAACCCTTAGCACTATTAAATTGGAGTTACTGAAATATTGATATGAAATGGCCTTGAGCTCACAAAATTGCCGTTTCGTGCTGGAGATCTCACTTTTGGTTGGGCAAATCAATAGAATAGGAAGAACGTTGGAAAAATACAATTCCTGTTAGTATCAGCTAATCTAGCATCGACTTTTTGACTAAAATCCAACGTGAATTACATATATTTCCAAAATTCTTTCTTATTTCTTAAGCATTTAGGTTATTTTTCGTACAGACACAATTTCATTTTTAAAAAAATTTAATTTTCCTAGAAGCCGATTAAAGGCCCATTCACATGAAAGCGACCAACGACCGACGAATAAAAGAACAAATATGGGATTTAAAGCATCTAAAAAGCCTAAATTGTTCACAAAATGGTAAAAAACTTGTTTGAATTAATGTTAAGATATCTACTAAAATTTGCGTTTTAATTTCTAAAATAAGAGAAATTTGAGAAAATAAATTGATCGTGCGCGAATTGCAATCTGTTCATGACTACCAATTTATTTTCTGAAATTTCTTTTATTTTAGAAATTAAAACGCAAATTTTAACATTAACATTAATTAAGTTTTTTACCATTTTGTCTAGTTTTTGTGAATAATTTAGGCTTTAAATTCCATTTGTTCTTCTATTCGTCGGTCGTTGGTAGCTTTCATGTGAATGGGCCTTAAGGGTTAACAACAAGTTAAACCTTGAGTTAAACCGTACGGTACATACCAGAGGCGGACTGGGAGCCAAATGGTCTCCTGGGACTTTTAGAAAAAGGGGCCACAAAATTAGTATAGGAGTGAAAAAAGATTAACTCCGGAAACGAAGATACAAAACATCTCATCGTTGTATAATAAAGTTATAAACAGTCTGCTCTGAAATTTGTTTTATATTTTTGAATTAACGAAATCAGTAACTTGATTTTGGAAAACATTGCTACAATAATCTAAATTTTATAGTTGATGTTTCCTATTCTTCTACCGAAACATCGAAAATACTCACAGCAATAGAAATATCGTTATTTTCTATTCTGTTACTGCGACGCTGAAATTTTTAGTGGAAGTTTTCGTTTAATTAAACTGAAAGTACGTAATATGTATTTCAAAAACTTTTAGAGTAATTTGGGGGCCTCCTGAGGTTACCAACTATCCAACTATAGTTTCGGTAAAAGTGTCTGAGAGTACATCTCAATATTTATTCTAACGTCCATATTATTCACTTGATACATCCAGATTGAAATTTAAATCCGAGTGTATTTACATTGATTTTGTATGATTTACATCTAGATTAAAGTTTTAATCTAGATGTATCGAGTGAATAATATGGCAGTAAGAGTCATGAAAAATATTTCACGAGTCCTTTATGATCGCTTTTAGCCTACGAAAGCCCAGTTTTACCAGTTGGGCCCTCTCGGGGTTCAATTCAGAAGATAGTTTTCCTCTAAATGAACTGAAATTATCAAGTACAGGGTGGCGCACCAATTGTGCTACAATAAGAAATTCAAATAACTTTTTTTTTAATCGATGTATTTCATTTATTTTTTTTTTATTGGTTAGAAAATTAAATTTTATTTTAAATAGTTAGTTGTTTTTAAAGATTATAGACCGCAAATGACCTCCACGCTGTCCCACGCATATGCGGCACCTGGTCAAAAAATTATTCATTGCGGCCTGAAGAGTTGAAGTTGGGATCGCCTCAATTATTGTCGTTATGGACTGCTTTAATTCAGTTAAATTCCTGGGCTTCGTTTTATACACCTCTTGTTTGACATAACCCCATAAAAAGAAGTCTGGTGCAGTCAGGTCAGGTGACCTTGGGGGCCAGCGAAGAGTGGAGTTCCTAGAAATTAATTTGTTTGCGAATTTTTTGTTTAGCTCCGCCTTAACTGGTCTGGCTATATGTGCAGTTGCTCCATCTTGCTGAAACCAAACGCTGTTGAATGGTATACGTCTTCGGCGCAGTTCTGGGTAAAAAAACTCCTTCAACATCTTTAAATAACGGTCCCCATTGACAGTAACGGTTACACCGTTTTCTTCAAAGAAGTACGGCCCGACAATACACCTTGATGAAACTGCGCACCACACAGTGACTCGTTCTGGGTGCAGTTCCGTCTCATGGAGCATTTCTGGATTAGACTCATTCCATATACGGCAATTTTGCTTGTTTACATTGCCGTTAAGATCAAAATGGGCCTCATCAGACATGAACAAACAATTGATCAATGTGTTGTCTTCTTCGGCCATTGATATCATTTTTTGGCAAAATTCCAGGCGAACAGGCAAATCCTGAGGGTTTAACTTGCTAGTAATTTGGACTTTGTACGGAAACAAGTTTAAATCGTCATGAAGTATCCGTTGTAATGACCGTCTACTAATTCCAATTTGCCCCGATAAGTTTCGGGTCGAAACGTTCGGATTGGCCTGTATTGCAGATGCTACTGCTGCGATTGTATCCTGAACCCGAACATTGGCATCTCGATGGTACGGCCTTCGTGCGATGCTTCCAGATTCGGCAAACATGTTTACAAACCTCATAATGGTCCATCTACTCGGGGGATTACCGCCAAACTCCCGCCTAAATTCCCTTTGAACGGAAATGACGGACTGCAAAGCATGGTACCGTTGCACTATCCAAATTCTTTTCTCCGTATCCCAAGCATCCATTTTTATAAATCTAAATAGTAACCTACAAAATAAAAAAAAAAATAAGCCGATTACTCACACAGAAAAAAAGTTATTACGTTTTATTTTTGTAGCACGATTCGTGCGCCACCCTGTATATTTTCCAGAACGATATTAAAGAAATCACATGACTTAGCATCATCTCGCCAAAACTAAAACATCATTAGAATATAATTCGGAAGAGCTGTTCCCCAGAGGCCTAATTCCATAAAAAGAGAAAGATCGAAAGATATTGAAATAACGGGTGATTTTTTAGCTGGTTTGGTTTTGGCAACACTGGTTTTGACAGCTGACGTGTGTTTAGTACCTTGTGTCACTGTCAAACAGCTTCAGTTTGGTTTGCAATTTAACCATGGATCGTCTTACAAATGAACAACGCTTGCAAATTATTGAATTTTACTATCAAAATTCGTGCTCGGTTCGAAATGTTCATCGCGCGCTGCTTCCATTTTATGGTCGGCATTCTCGACCTTCTGAGCAGTCTATTCGGAAGATTGTGACCAAATTTCGCACCAAATTTACTTTGTTGGACATTAAACCACCAACACGTTTACGTACTGTGCGTAGTGAAGAAAATATTGCGGCCGTATCAGCTAGTGTGACAGAAGACCGCGAAATGTCGATTCGGCGCCGTTCCCAGCAGTTAGGCCTTTGTTACAGCACTACGTGGAAAATTTTGCGGAAGGATTTGGGCGTAAAGCCTTTTAAGATACAGCTGGTGCAAGAACTAAAGCCAGCCGACCTACCACAACGCCGAATTTTTGGTGAATGGGCTCTTGGAAAGCTGGCCGAGGATCCGCTTTTTTATCGAAAAATTGTGTTCAGCGATGAGGCTCATTTTTGGTTGAATGGGTACGTAAATAAGCACAATTGCCGCATTTGGAGTGAAGATCAGCCAGAAGCATTGCTACAGCTACCAATGCATCCCGAAAAAGCCACTGTTTGGTGCGGTTTATGGGCCGGCGGCATTATTGGGCCATATTTCTTCAAAGATGATGCGAATCGCAGCGTTACTGTCAATGGTGAACGCTACCGAGCGATGATAACAAACTTTTTTTTGCCCGAAATGGAAGTTCTTGACTTGCATGATATGTGGTTTCAACAAGACGGTGCCACATGCCACACAGCACGCGAAACAATGGCGCAATTGCGAGGCGAGTTTGGTGAACAGTTAATTTCACGTTTCGGGCCGGTCAATTGGCCGCCTAGATCGTGCGATTTGACACCATTAGACTATTTTTTGTGGGGGTATGTCAAGGCTAATGTCTATAGGGACAAGCCCGCTACGATTGACGCACTGGAAGCCAACATCCATGCATTCATTCGTGAGATACCGGCCGATATGTGTGAAAGAGTATGCCAAAATTGGACTCAGCGGATGGGCTACCTGAGACGCAGCCGCGGTCAACATTTGCATGAAATTATCTTTAAACATTAAATTGCAAGGTTCAAACTATCGATTCAAATAAATATTTCATTCATTTTTTCGAATTTTTTGTGTTTTTTTTTTTTTAAAAGTTCTAAACCTCTTAAAAAATCACCCGTTATAAGGACAGCTATTGCCAAAACGATATCATTCGATCGTTTTCGTTTAAAGTCATTGGGCCTCTGTTCTGCATTGTATGGTATATTCTTTAATTTTGAGTGATGCAACTGGATCAGTTTTCTGATAACGTTTTGGCAATAGCTGTCCCTATATTTCGATATCTTTCGATCTTTTACTTTTTTTGGAATCAGGCTTCTGGGAAACAGCTCTTCCGAACTATATATTCTAATGATGTTTTGGATTCCGCAAGAGGATGCTAAGTCGTGTGATTTCTTTAATATCGTTCTGAAACAGATAAAGATCCGGAGATGATCGGCCATTGTCATATTATCATATTGTGGCTTTGAAGTCGATGAAGAGGTGGTCGGTCTCCAATCTCCACTTTAAATTCGTTAATCTCTTTCAGGATTTTTCTGAGTGTGAAGGTTTAGTCGATCTGCCAGGATGGAAGCCATACTGGTATTTTCAAATGGAGCTGATTGTCCAGTGATTTGGCAGTCTACTACTTTTCACCTTTACTTAGTTGATGATTTGATGCATGTGCCTTTTTAATTTTAAGACCTCCGCAGGTCCATCAGAAATGACGGGCTTAAACTTTTGAATGGCTGAGTCTATCTCTTTTATACTGAGTGATGAAATTGGGTCTCAGCGTTAGAACCTTACCCCAATCGGAGTAAAATTACTCCAATATTACGAAGGAAAATAAACCAACTCCGACACCGCTTTTTTTAGATCCACTCTGTTTTTTTCCACACTAAAAATTTAAGCCAAACCACATGAAAGGTAATGATAGTACTATTCGTTCTGAAACGAATAGAAATGTACATAAATGATTTATTTTTGTTTTGTTAAAAAATATTTATTTATGTTAAAATAAATTTAGTGTTAAAAACACAGTTTTTGAAAACTTGAGTTTTCTTTCGTTTTCAAATCTATGCTCCGAAATTTTTCAATTTTCTCCATTTTTTTACAATTCTGCTCCCAAATTTTACTATTGAGGTTCTTACCCTGCTGGGTCTTCATTGATTGGAGGTGGGTCCGCTTCTCAATCTATCACTCGCTCTCATCACTCACTTCCAGTTAATAGCTTCTTGAATACATCTTCTATTGTGCTTCGGTGACTAAGTTTCCTTCGCTATTTCAAAAAGGAAACTTCCCACTCTTAAAACCACCAGCCAGTTGCTTGCCTTTTTTAATAAAACTTCCTAGTGTCGTTTCGAATGGAAGACTACCTCGACAAGCTGGGAGGGTGCGTATGCCTTCTTCTTCAGGATCTTCTTTTTCTCCCATATCCTGATCTACTGAACGTTGAAGTCTGTGTTAATCAATGTCTTTTAGGAGAGCTACTCGTTCAGGTGCTCTGTGTAGACTCCTGGTTCAGGTGTACTAATATGTCTAGCGCCGATTTTCTTCTTCTGGGTGGTTCGAAATTTATTTTCTTTTAACAATCGAGTTTTGGATTTTGTAGCGACAAGAAAGTGGTCACACATTTGAGTTTGAACCTCAAAATGTACGCATTTCTAAGATTTTGGAAGAAAATGCTTAGTAAAAGGTTGAAATCCTCGAGGGACGTAAAAATATCAGTTTGCTGAGAATCACCCATTTAATTTATATATTTAATCAAAATTCTAAATAAATAAAAATATGTAACTTATAAGGGAATCAGCTCATCCGATTCCTCAACTCAGGTCCATTCATTCTTCCGATGAACTTAATATGAAATCCTTTTACCTCAAATTAATCAAAACTCGTTAGCATTTTGTAGTTTCAAGAATTACTTCTTCCGACTATTTCAATCAAATCAAAGCAACAAAATTTCTCCCAGATTGACCAATATCTTATGTTCATCATTTATCAAATTCTCTGCCCACACAGATTTGTTGTTTCAATCGTAAATCTCATCAGAGTTTCGTAATTTTTCATCGCCCTTAAAGAAATATGACACGAAGCAATAAATATCTTCGATGTCCTAGTAGATGAAGATATCAAACATATATATACGAAACACCCAACATGTTCCGTCTAATTACTCAAACTCATTAAGTTAAGTGAAACATCTGATTGCTTAAAGTTGCTGAAGGATGTAATATGAAGAAGGACAAACAATAGATACGATACGGTTATGGTCTTGACCGAGAAAGTGTTGGGCAAAAAAAAAAAAAAATTGTAAACCAATATAAGAGAAGTTTCTTGCTCATTCCTTCTGTCATTCGATTTTTCGAGCAATTATTTTCCATGTATAAGGAAGAACCATTGCTGAAGTGTCTCCCCGTCATTCTACCGTCGCCGTTGTCGTCGTTGGTCTTCTAACCCCACAAACCCCTCCATAAAGTCGTAAATTAAAAATAAAACTGGAAGAAATAAATCAACAACAAAAAAAAGAAAGAAAAAAAAACCTCTGTGTGTTTCGGTCGTGGGCGGTTTTTGGTGCTGGCTGTTGCTCAATGTTGTCTCGATGTTTTGCAAGTTGTTCGTCTCTTTATTTAGTGGCTTACGATTACGACACAACAGCCAACCCATGTCTTGAGGTTTTCAATTCAAATAAAAGGGGTGAAAAAGGCAAATCCTTGGAAAATTTATATCCTTGTGCCGTGTTACTTATACTTACATAGGCCTAAGCTTGCCTTGGTTTGATTTTTTGTTTGTTGCAAGTAAACACATCTTTTGTGTTGAGAGTTTTGGTTCATGTTGGATGAGAAGTTCTTAAGAGTTTTGGACATCTTTTCCGGTGTGTGGGAAGGGGATAAAAAGCCAGGAAGTTGGATTCGAAAAGAATTTCTTTAGAAGAATAAATCTAAAAGTTAATGAAATATTCTGTGGTGTTTGTGTATTCCTTTTGATTATGCAGATTGGTAAAGATTTTAACAGTATCAATTTTTACTTGCAATATAAATGGGTGTTATACATAAACCCAGGAGAATGAGGACTGCTTACCATTTGTTTTATGATGAAGACGAAAATGAAGTGCTATGAATAATATCCCCAACCCAACAATCAGCAAAAAAAACTCTGGTTCCAAGTTAAATTAGTTTCCATTTACATTTTAATTGTTTTTTTTTTTCATATAGCTATACTATAGGTACATTGGGCTTTCAATAAATGTTATGAGGTTGAATGCAGAGGTTGAATTTTATTTCTAAAAATCCGTGTCACTTATAAGAACACATCGTTAAAACGATTCCCATTTGGTAGTAGTATATTTATCCTTCACAACATAACTTCAAGCAGAGTGATTTTTATGACAACCTTTCTCACCATTTCTTATATACCTATACTAAGCTTACATTTGCATTATTTTGTTTATCCTGCAGGGGAAGAAAGGCTCAATAATATACTTCTCTGAATATCTGTATCTGAAATAATGTTTAACCGCATATCTTTGACATTCGACACCGTTCGTCAAAAACGTGCTATTGACATCAAAAAATATTTATAAAACCAAACATTAACAAAGGACCTAGCGGGCGCCCGGCCCGATGAGAATTTACTGATATGGTGATGAAATAAAAAAGGATATAAAAAATAGAAAATAAAAAGGAACTGAAATTGGAAGTGCCGATCATAGCACTTTTAACAACAAAGGCCAAGTAAAATTGTTTTTATTGCTTAATAATAAAGATGGGATAATCTATATATATTGATGGTGCAGTGCATGCTGTGAGGGTTATTAAAATAAAAAAAATTAAAAACAAACAAAAATATTATATTGACTTTTTCGTAGATTCAAGGGAAGATAATAAATAAATTGACAAAATAAAAACTTATCCTTATTGTTTGACATGTCCCCAATCTCCATTGATTGGCTTTATTGGCAAAGTAATGGCATGGCTATACCCCCCGACCCCCGTGCTGTTTTCCACCCACAGGGACCTAGAGTTTATGATAAACTCAATTCCTTGAAAAGAGCACTATTTAATTTGGTTAAAATAATAAAAATATAATATATGTACATGTAAAAACATCTCGAACTCTGAAAGGCGTATCCGGTTAGATGCAGGTAGAATTTATGGGCGTATAGAAACGAGAAAGAGTTTGGTGGATTTTGGGATTTTTGTGGGATTTTTGGGATGTTTTTATACACTCATAAAATATAATTATCTCACTGGATGCGTCTTTTAGTAAAACGACCGTGTTGACAAGCACTTACGCTTTGGCTCCATTAGCAAAATTTAAGGCAATAGCCGCGTTTTCTTATCCACGAAGATCCATATGGAGGTAATTGCCAGGTAATTTCAGTTGTTAAATGTCATTTGCATTCTGCAAGCATTTCTCGTCGTCACGTCACGTCTTTTATTCAATATTTCACTAATTTAAGTTCGTCATTAAAGTCGAGTACCTACTCGACTCCCGTGAAATGAAAATTAAAAACGTTTAAAAATACGCCTGGAAATTCAATGTGAACCCATAATTGATTCTTCACATGAATTTTTGATGCTCAGTTTGAATGAAAAAAATGTTAGTATTTGAATGCTTCTTGAATCTTGAAAGGTTTCTGAAAGAGTGTTTAAATTCCGTGTTTTCTTCTTCTTTCCTCTTTGATGAGAATAAAAAAGTTACAAAAGAGAATCATTTAATCCAAAAAGATTGTTTTTTTTATTTCAGAATTTATATTTTGAGCAAAACAAATTGATTGACAAATGTCACAATTTTCAACACTACCTTAAGCTAAGTACAGACGTATTCAGATCTTACAATATTGTTAGAACTGTCAATAGTTTGACAATAGCTTACAATTAGCTGACAATTGACATATTTCTTACAATGAAAAATTGTCCGTTCACACGGTTGGTAGATTTCTTCCCAATTTGATTGTCAGCTATTTTTTTATCTCTCTTTAACCAACTCATTGACATTTCGAACAATGAAGAAATTGTCAGCAATTGTAAGATGTTTTCAATTAAAAAATCTGACAATGACCAATGAGTCTGACAATGTCCTAATCGACTGACAATGATAAAAATTGTGTGTTCAGACGATTGTAAGAAATCTGACAATTTTTTGTCAGATTGTCGTCTGACAATATTGTCAGACAAAATTGTGTGTTCAAACGATTGTAAGACATTTGGAACAGTTTTTTCACTGACAGAACTGACAATATTGTAAGATCTGACAATCGTCTGTACTTAGCTTTAGTAAAACGACCGTGTTGACAAGCACTTACGCTTTGGCTACATTAGCAATATTTAAAGCAATAGCCGCGTTTTCTTATCCACGAAGATCCATATGGAGTTAATTGCCGGGTAATTTCAGTTGTCAAATTTCATTTGCATTCTTCAAACATTTCTCGTCGTCACGCCACTCGTCTTTTTTTAAGTTTTAAGTTCGTCATTAAAGCCTTGTACACCTACCTCCCGTGAAATTAAAATTAAAAACGCTTAAAAATACACCTGGAAATTCAATATGAACCCATAATTAATTCATCACATGAATTTTTGATTTTCTAATACTCAATTTGAATGGAAAAAAATTTGAATGCCTCTTGAATCGTGAAAGGTTTCTGAAAGAGTGTTTAAATTTCGTGTTTTCTTCTTCTTTCCTCTTTGTTGAGAATAAAAAAAGCTACAAAAGAGAATCGTTTAATCCAAAAAATTTTTTTTTTATTTTAGAATTTATATTTTGAGCAAAACAAATTGATTGACAAATGTCACAATTTTCCACACTATTTTTTTCCTAGTGGTTGTACGTTGTACCTACGTTTTGCTCGAAATTGATTGAAGAACCGGTTCATATTTCACTTTCATGTTTCGGTACTGTAAGATATAAAATTGACATTTGTTGAATAGAGAGAGAAGACCAAAATGCAGAGATCTTCATGATTGCAGATTATAGGAAGATGCCATAATTCAGATATAAAGATGAACATGTTCATCTTTATATATAGGTACTCTTTCACACATTCGTATTTTCGGCATGAATCTGTCCCGCTCTAGTTTTCTCGATATTTGCAGATGAAGATGAATGTAAATCCACCAAAACTCACATGTTAATACCAATACTATTTATCTATTCATGTGTACTTACTTCTGCTTTGGAAGCGTTTTAACAAATCTCTTCAATTTTTAAAAAAACTAAACACAGAATATTTTGTCAGAAAATATTTAATTTATAACAATTTGATCAAACGATCAAAGAACAACAATACAATTCAAAACAGTAACGGTATACAATTCTCACGAAAAAGAAGACAGTCATTTTTGATTTGATTTTAGCAGGCATGTGACCCGGAATAGTATTAAATATTTAATACCTGGTCGACCCGAAATTTAATTATTCATATGAATTTAGTTTCGGGTCGACCCGAAATTAAATTATTTATTAGAATTTAGTTTCCGGTCGACCCGAAATTAAATTATTTATAAGAATTTAGTTTCGGGTGCAAAACTATTTCTAATTCTTATTAATTTAGTTGCGGGTCGACCCGAAATTAGAGTTTGATTTCGGACCGAGTTTAGTGACGGAATAGTTTTGCACCTTTTATGCACCAATTTTGGGTCGACCCGAAATTATTAATACAGTACCAAATAATATAATATAATACGGGGTCACATCCCTGGATTTTGGAGCGTCAACACAAAAAGTGCTACGGGCGAATTTAAGTGCCAAAGACAATGTGTGATATCATTGGTAATACAAATTTAAATAAATAAAATTTAAATAAATTGCGCCATACAAACAAAACGATAAGCAAGTTCAAACAAAAAAATATTTATTTTTAGTTACTAAGAATATATGTAATTAAATAAAAATAAACTTTTTCCAGAAATAATAAATCAGTCATAATAGGACATAGCCTCATAGGTGTGTTCCTTTATTTAAAAACTCTGTGCATTTGTGTGAATTTCTACGTTATTTTATTTTTTATATGAACTTTGACAGACTTTGGTGTAGAGATTTACAGAAATGCACAGAGTTTCAAAGTAAAGGAAAAAGGCTAATAAGTAATCAGCCACAATCGCATTACAAAAAACTAAACACCCTGGTTTGTAAAATATTAATTGAAAATAATTTAATAATAATCAGTAGGTATCTACGAATATTATTTAACGATTATTTTATTTCCAATTAAAGCAATACAAATAGAAATCAAATCGAGCTTAGTGTTGGCAGCACATTCTTGACAATACGGAACAGCAGTGCCGCCAGTGCAATTCTTAACAAACATTTTTGATTCAGTGTGCCCCAGTTCCAGTCCCAGCTTCCGTTTCAGTTTTCAATAAAGATCAACTACAAATAATAATTTATTCTACACTAAACAGAACGTAATTGGTCTGTTTGATAACGTGAAATTTCTTGCGAATTTGCACAAAATTTCACAATTTGCTGTCAAAACGCATAGAAAAAAAACTCGGTTTTGGGAGTTGAAAAAAAAAGTTACCAACCAGGCATAATATAATGTGTACAACTTAAAATTTTCAACATCAAAACATTCATTGTTACCTACACATATATGTATTATGTACCAATATTGTAATGTGAACAAAATCTAACTTTACATCTTGACCATTCAATTTGAATTTCATAAATTTAATATCAAAAATTGATGTTGGTAATAAATTAACATTTAATACTTTTTTTAAAATTGTCACGACTCACGACTAGGCTTACCATCCGTCAGGATTTCGCCTGACGCGTCAGGCTTTTAATGTCCAATCAGGCTTTGGCCAGGTTTCGTCCTTTGTCAGGCTTTTTTATAATTATCGCACAAAATATAATCGTTAGAAGAAAAACGTTTACTGAATGCTTTCAAATCGAAATACTTTTAAATCTCAACACATTAATTTTTTTCATTTAGTTGTCACTTTTTGGAAAGAGACAAAGAGTTGTGCAAGGGTGATTCAAAAAAACACCTTTCTCGAAATTCAATCGGGACCGGGCGAAATTATGAAATCCCTGAAAATTTCATGCTTTTAGCACCAAAACTCGAAAAGTTATGCAGCTTTTAACATTTGAGAAAAATTCCTATTTTCAAAGATTTTCAAGCTAAATTATTGAAAAAGCGCTGGTAGCGACCGCTAAATGCTGTTCGATTTTGAATTTTTTGGTCTTAATTTTTTGTTTTCAATCTAAGCTTCATAATTTAAAGGTGTTATTTTGAATCACCCTATTGTGCAAGATATGACACTTTCATTTTATGACGTATTTTTTTTTCAATCTTTTTATTGTCTCGTCGTCTTCGTGCATCCAAATCAGGGTAAGTTATCTAAATGAATGTTTTTTTTTTATTTTTTTTTTGTTTTATAAAAATGGAGTTTCAAAAAGGAAAAAAATGTTTTTTATTTGTCAGGCTTTTTTCTCAAAAATCAGGCTTTTCTTTCTTTACTGTCAGGCTTTGCTGATTTTAGAGCTGCTCACGACACATCATGTGTGATTTTTTTGTGTTATATGAGAGGAGAGTGCTGGAGAAGTGTACTCGTAGTCCGGCCACAACTTTTTTTTTAAATATTCAGTCATTTTTTTACAAAAATGCTACCAGTTTATAAAAAAATTTTTATTTAATTTTTCGATTTTCTCAAAAACTGTTTACCTGATTTTGATAAATGTTTGATATTGGTAGGCTGACCAGACGTCCTCTTTTAAGAGGACAAGTCCTTATTTGACCCAATAAACTTATGTCCGGTATCTTTTTGAAAAATTAAAATTTTAAATTTTTTAATTTTTTCGCTAAACAAAACAACAATACAAAATTTATTTTGGTGGTCCTAAAAGTATTTTCAAAACAAAATTTGAACTCTGAATTCACTCATTTCTAAATCACAATAAAAATATGTATGTCTTTTTTTACAACTATATTTTAAAAACCCCTGATATTTTAATGAAAATAAGGTCCAATGACAAGTAAAGGGTGTCCCAAAAATTCACGCAAGAAGTAATTTTGATAAAAAACATTTTTTTTATTGATTCATAAAATATGCAATATTATAGGGTTATGTATGGAATGTACTCTTTTTTCCAAAATCCGCATCAAACAGTGAAACGTTGTGGATGCATTTGAGCTTCATCGCTGAAAATGATTTTGTTTGTAAAATCACCGGCAAATCCTAATTATATTTCAAAATGGTACTTAATAATCAACGCGTTGTTCTTTCGTGTAGCACTCCATTTTTAAAAAACTCTCAACTGTCAAGCTGTCTTTTTTTTTTATTGGCAACACCTTGCGTGAATTTTGGGACACCCTTTACAATCAAATTTTATTTTTATTTTATCTGTACAATAAAAGTGAAAAATGTTGGATAGTTTTTTAAAGTAAATAAATTTTTTGTGATATTAAAAAATATTATTACTTAAAGTTATTTTCATATTAAATAACTTAAAGATTTAATGATTTTTTTTTCGTTTTTTTCGTTTTTTTGTTTATTGTTATTGTTTTCTTTTGTTATATAACTCATACGTTATGACTTTTTTGATCCAATAAATTAGGAGGAGGAGGATTTTTTTGGATGTCCTCTTATCATTGAAGATAGATCTGGTCACCCTAGATATAGGGAATGTTTTAAAAATATTTTGAAAAGTATTGCAGGTAGGTATACCGAAATTTTCAATAGGTATTTTTTTTCTGGTTTTTAAAAAATTCTCAAAATTATTTTTTTTAAAAATTTGATACTTCGGAAATTGTTTTTTTTTTATTAATTTTTCAACTCCGCATTATTTGGCGTACAAATTTTTTCTTAAAATTGTTTAAAAAATTGTATAAATACCTATACCTACATAGATACCTATAAACATTTTTTTTAACTGCCGCAGTGGTCTAGAATGAATATTAAGCGCGAAAAAATTCTAAACTTATGAAAATGAAGGTGCATTGTATATTGTAATATAGAAACAAATATTAAAAAAGAAGATTTTCTTCAGTCTCAGTTCTGTTATACATATTTAGGAATTTAGTATACCTAACTAATACATTTGAGATTAAATAGATTATACACGTTGGGCAAAGTTTTGCTAAAACACTTAATAATTGTTGTCCTGACTTTTTTAATTGATTTTCTCTATAGCTGGCTTTTGTACTTCATATTTATTCCAATAGAGATTTCCACACTCTTCCCTCTTTAAAGTTTTTTTTTGCAGCAAAACTTCGAAAACCTCCAATATTGTGAAATACCTAGTTGGATGGTTTTAAAATAAATTGTAAAAACTGAATAGGCACGTGATCGCACCTTGTATTCGCTTGATCTTGGCGAGAATTGATCTCCTACCTAAATAAGAATAATTTTAGCACTTGCAAACTTTTCTATGCTCTACTCAAAAAAAAATCCTCATAGGATTATTGTAAAATTCTAATTGAAATTGGTTTTTTTGAATATGTATTTGAAAAATAATTACTACTTTCTGCCTTATCCATGACTATAATACCTATAACAAAATTATTTTCGTTTGTATTTCCACATCCTTTAAAAATGATCAACAAAAAACCACTTTCATACTATACTACCTATGCTCCTATATTTCTATCTTCGACCTTTTATAAAAAAAGCAACGTCATCATTAGGTTAATGGTAAATTCTACTTTCTTTAACAAATAAATAGGTATCATTGTGATTCGAACATATTTTTTATTATTTTTTCGCCCTAAATATTAATTTTAGACCACAGTGCGCCCAACCAATTTTCAAAATTTTGTTCTCATAAATTGAGGTTTGTTTAAAAAATGAGATGATGTATCAGACCTACATCTAGTTCGTGTCAAAATAATTTCAGAGATTGTCTAATCACTTTATTTCTCATTCTAAAACAATTTTATTTCGACACACACAAATATTGCAAAATATGTGTTATGTCGTCAAAATTTCTTGTGGAGGCCACTTATGTCAAGATTTTTATTTTCAGACATAGGTAAATATCTTCATTTATATCTTGTCTTCTCAAAAGAAAAAAATTAACTTTTAGTGTGGTAATAGAAATAATGCGGTGCTTGTTCGGCGGGGACATGATTGCAATTAAAATTTTATGAAATAAATTTGCCCACTCAACGAAGAAATAAATACTTCTGAAATTATTTCTGAAATAAAATTAAAAATAAAAATTGCTTGTGGAGCCAGGGGGTTATAAAGGTACAAAAATTAAACAACTAAGAATGGAAGCCCGCACTACCACGCAAAAAATGCTACTGGAATGGAACACTCGCTCAGCGCTTAACCTTTTCCGAATTGTCAAATTCATAGTTAACTTACCTACTAAACTGAAAAATGAAAATACCTTCAAAGTTAAAACACAAAATGATACCAACTTACCATACAACTCCAACGCAATCGCAATAAAAATAAAAGAGCAAGAACAATATTAATAATAAAAACAGAGATACATACTTTTTTTCCCCAGGTTTCATTGGAATTTGATTTCGCCTCGCTCGATTCGTTTTTGATTATTGTGTTTGTTTTGTCTTTTGTAACTTTTTCTCTTGTTTTCAGTCAATTTTGTTCAGAGTCAAAGTGAAGAAGTAAAGCCCAACACAAATATAGTGTAGTTTTGTAGTTTAAGTGATTGCGATTTGGGAATACATACCTAAATACACATATGTACATTAAATATAGTTATAGACAATACATGTTAAATAAAAAAAAAGAAATTCAATGCCAAAACATAACGAAATGCACGATATAGAATCATTAATAGTTATGGTGAAAAATCGTTCAGCAATTTATGATTATTCGTGCACTGAACATAAAAATAAAGAATACACAGATAGTTTATGGAAACAAATTTCTGATGCACTTAACATGTCACGTAAGTTTTTTTGTTTGTTTTTGCTTAAAATGATTCAGGTGCTATGTTATGTATGTACATATGTAAGATTGTGTTGTGGATTAAAATTAATAACGGCCTACCTATGTGTTTATGGTACGTATATTAAAATATATACGTTAAAATATGAAAAGGGTGCGATTTACAGGGTGTCTAATGACAGAGATTTTTAAGTTTTGTTTCTCTTTTCGTTTCCTTTGGGTTAAAGAGATGCAATTAAACAAAACACTGCGATTTTTAATAAAAAGGAAACAACTCTCCACACTCTTTTATCTGCTTAGTAATCGAAAAAAAAGAAAAAGCATGAGAAGAAATAGCGATAACTCTACAATTTTGCTTACCCCACCCGGCAGGGTTGTCAGGTTTGAAAAAGCCAAATTTAAAAATGAAATAAAATTTCTCAATTTGTAGTTTTTACGTCAAAAAATCGCACAGTCTGACTAGCTTGCCGGCCGGTCACCACATACGTCCTTTACCCAACGGGATTAAAAATCGCAAGGGTTATTTGCTTCGTTGAAAAGCAGTCTTATTTTATTTTGCGTTATCTTAAATTTTGTTATGTAATTTTGTTATCAATAAAGATTTGACTCGGAAAAACTCGCCGGAAAGCTGGATTTTGGTATATGGCCTCCATCCTCATAAAAATCTTAAGAACCTGTCGAAACTTCACATCAATATAAGCGCTGTCAACAAAATGATTTTTCAGAAATATCTCTCAAATGGTGAGTTGTATAGAAAAAATTTCAAGGACTAATTTGTAGCTTACCCATCGGCTCCATTAGTAATACTTGAGGAAATAAATTGCTTGGCTCATTGCCTTGGATATTGCTAATGGAGACGCTTTGGCAATGGCAATGACAATATTGCTCGGTTGTTGGAAGGCAATTATTGATTTCCATCGCTGAGGCAATAAATTTTGACGTTTCACCTTTTCTCCGCGATTTTGAATGAATTATGCTTCGTTTTGAAATTAAAGTTGAAAATATGAGAAATTAAGTGAATTAAAGTTTTTTTTTTTTTTTTGTGGTCGTAATTTCTACACTGACATTTGACAACTAAAATTGTCTGGCAATAGAAGGCCCACCCATGCAATAAATTGTCATTGCCATTGAAATTGACATTGCCTCAAATATTGCTAATGGAGCCACAGCGTTAGAAAAATTTCCTATACAAAATATACGCACACCTACTTTTTTTCATAAAAATTACCATTTTCAAAATAAACCAATCGATAGTTACTTTTTATATGGTAGAGTCGCTAAGTTAAAAAATTGAGCATTTGGAATAAAAGCATATAATTTTGTTCATTGTTGATACATTTATGAAAATGGTTTTAAGATATTGGGCCACTTTATACATATATCCGCCCCTTAAGGTGGGAGCTGGGCAGATTTAAAAAAAGTTCTAAAATTTAAAATGAATATTCAATAACAACAACGGCACCACTTACAATATTATGTTATAACTTTTTTTAAAGTTTTTAAATGAAGTTGTTTTAGTGCTTAGTTTTTTTTTAATAAATTATTTGCAAACTCAAATTTTTAAAAATAAAGCTCGAACGTTATTAAGTACCTACTAATTTTGGTTATAATTTTCGCTACTCTTATTAATCTTTAATCGAATGCTTAAAACCAGCTGTAAGTCTTCAAGTTTGTAAGAAAATTGAAAAATTTCGAAAACAATGTAAACAAATGGGTTTTTGAAGGTAAAACGTACGAAAGATTCCTGTCTTTATAATTTCGTATCGTTTTGTTTTCATGTGGGCTATTAGCGATAATTGTCGCGTTCAGAAAAATGAGAACTCAGAAATTTTTCTCACTTAAAATTTGAGCAAGCGAATCCAAGATTTTTTTTCTCAGCATTTTGAAACCAAAGTTGAGACATTAACCTTGTTCGTTTACTTGCCAAATCATTTTTAGCCCGAAAGACTGTCAAAGTTCATATAAAAACATAAATCTGGTAGAATCTGGCAGTTTCTGGCAAGAACGCGAACAGACCTATTTTGATGAGGAATCCTGTTCAAGTAACTGAAATTGCTGAGATCTCCGAGATCTCATTTTTCCCTAAAATTTTCGCAAAATTTCTCAGCTTTGCTGTCAAAACTCTAAGGAAAAAAATCTTGGATTCGCTTGCTCACTTTTTGAGTGAGAAAAATCTCTGAGATCTCATTTTTCTGAACACTCCAAATATTTTATTTAGGTGTAATTTTGTGAATGTATAAACACCGACAAAAAACATAGTTACTATTACCTCCTCATCTAAAGAGGATCAAGCGACTTTCCTGAATTATAGCAGTTTCATGGTGTATCTAAATATCTTTTCAGTAAGACCTATAACAATCTCTAATAAGTGACTTGTAAAATTCTTAAGATACATTATTTTGATAGTTCGACCGTATTCATAAGCTTTTGCAAAATAATTTAAGCAGTTTCTTAACCAGATTTAATTCCATCCCAAAAATTCCGTATTTTATTTTTTTTTAATTTTTTGCAGCTTCTCTATGTAAATCCAAATGGTTGGCTTTACGCAATTCATATTCTCGAGAAATACGAAACGAGAAAGAAGCTAAATTAAATCCATATGGAAGGAGAAAAAGAAGAAAATGGTACTTAGCAGAGGAAATGGAGTTCTTACGAAATTATTTGAACTATGGACAACAAAAGCGAGATTCCATTAATGATGAACAAATTGAGATCGAAGATGAATACACTAACATTGACGATGAAACTTTTTCATCATCTACACTAAATGAAAAACCCGAAACCAAATATATTGCCAAGGAAGAAATTGATGTTAAATTAAATCCTATTCCAACAGAAAGTACTGATTTTGAAACTTTACAGCAGAATTCTGCATCAACGTCAGTAGCAGAAAATACAATCGAGGATCCTTTAAAGGAATATTCTCATACGAAAAGAATTAATCGTCATCAAGAGGAAATTATTGAGCTTCAAGAACAGAATCTGAACTTTTACAGAAGTATTTTACCTGACATTTTGAAATTGTCAGAAAGAAGACAACGTTTATTCAAACAAGAAATTTTATCAGTACTTAATAGATCATTAGATGAACAAGAAATGGAATCTTAAGTTAATATAAATCATGTACTTTGTTTAGGATAAGTTATATTTAAATAAAGACCAGTATCTACATTCTATCCAAAATCTTTGGTTACATTTTTCTTAAACTACTAAATTCAAGTGCCTTCAAATAAGGCCAAGTGAAATAATGGAAAATTCAGCCAATTGAACATGTTGACGTTTTAGGGCCTGCTAGTTTCGTTCTATTCTTCTCTTTTTCACGAGTTAGCATCGTACTTTTTTTAACATTTTTATTAAAGTTAAAATCACCAAATGCTTATTTTTACTTTTGCAAATGTCTCTTTGACAATTAATTGCGTTACATCACAATTACTATATAACGTTAGATTTTTGAGATGGTTTTATTTAAATACCTACATATATGACAAAATAAAATTACTCAAATCATTATTTCTAACCAAAGAAAAAATTAAATTTGGCCCAACTCACTGATTTCGCTTCTTATGTGTTGCAAAACTTAAAATTAATTATTAATTACGTCTGCCAAATTTTCTTTGAAAATAATACATATTACCTAACTAACTTTATAAATCACTTAAACAATTTTTTTAATACTTATATCTTGAAATAAATTACAAAAGAGGCAGCACTGATCTGTTTCTATTCCATTTACTTTCGTATCTATGTATTAATGTACTTAAATCTCAAAATACACACATGTAACGTTATTGAAAACTACAAACACAAACTCAATTTAAAGCAAAAAACAAATAACGTGAAAGAGAGCGAATTTGTCAGAGGGGAAACCAAACTGTATCTACCTAATTTTTTTTTTCTTACAATGAGGCGGAGAACATTCGAATCGATAGATTTTTGTTTTGTCGTGTGTTGTGTGGTTTTGTTACTGCTCTTTCAATTTTATCTTTAGTAGTTTTTGTTTTGAGTTAAAGTGAAGTTCTATATATTTTAATTATCCCAAAATGCTTAACGAAGTGTTTAACATTATAAAGATGATAGATTTAGTGAAACATCGCCCTGGAATATATGACTTTTCTACAGATGAACATAATAATAGAGCGAATGTGGAAAGTTTATGGAATGAAGTTGCAGAAGAGATGGGAACAACACGTAAGTTTTTTTTTATCTTATTTTTTTTTTACTATTTTTGATCATTGTTATGTTTTCGGGTTTGTGTAAGAAAAAGATTTTATTTAATAAATTGTGTTGTTGAACGAATTGAGCACAAAAGGCATAAATCAAAAAGAGATAGATATGTAAATGGTAACGAACTCATGTGTTTTAAAAAGCATGTGCGAAGAGTGTAAGGTCAGTGTATAAGCTGATGAAAGAATTTAATGTGAGAATGTATGCGTTTTTTTCTTTACAACTTGATGTGGCTTCTCGTAAGCCTAGAAAACATACAATTCAGAGATGCGAAGAAAGTATTAGATTCCACAAACGTAGACTTCATTAATATAATGTAGGTACATAGGTATTATTATTTTTACTTTGGATCAAAATTACAACAATGAGCTGCAAAGCGATAAGAGAAAGAGGCACATCTTTTGTTTTATCACTGCACCGCGATCTTTTTCTTTACAAAAATAAGTATTGTTGATGTTAAGAAAATAAAATGCACGACTGGGTCGCATGAACTTGCTCTTATGTGCGATCACACTGTGGTTTTAAAGTTTTTACATCTATTCATCTGATTTTAAAACTGCGGTTTTGATGATATTTCTATTAGACAGTAAGTACTGAATTATTTTGAGTTCCATCACTTTTGTTTAATTTTTTTTTTCGTTCGTTTTGTCTTGTATTAAAATGTCCCGTATCTACTGCCCAAAACTGCGAATTTCAATCAAAAGTCTAACTGGCTGACGAAGCCGCAATGGTTGGCGGTTGCCGAACTTTTAACTTTTCACGTGCAGCTCTTTTGACGTTTCAATTTATATGAAGAAAAAAAGAACCGGAAAAAAACATTGAAGGTTTTAGTGCTCATTTTTGTCGCGAAAAAAAATTATTAATTAAAAAAAAAATATTGGAAATAAAAAAAGTAAACACCTAGGTAATAAACTTTTGGTTGTTTTTTTTTTCTTTAAAATAGGTTTATAAAAAGCTGTAGGGGAGAGGGGGGCACCTTTGAACACTTTTTGGTTTAGAGCCTCCAAAAACCCAGTGTGATGGAATTATTAGCTTGTAAGTTATCGTCACTTCAAGAAATGTATTTAAAGTTTAATTTAAACCCACTTTTTATTAAATTTAATAAAGATTGATATTTTATTTTTATTAAAATACGAACTAGGTCCTTGTGTTCAAAGGTACCCCACATGTGGGGCAGGTTTGAACATACCTAGGGCACTTTTGAACGGAAGTATTTATAATTATTTTTAACAATAAATCATGAAAGTATAAACGCATACCTATTGAAGAAAACTAAACTGTATGAATAAATTATTTATGAAGAGCTCAATATACAAAAAACTTTAATAGGATATAAAATCTTTTGAAAGGTTTAACCGCTATTTAGAAAGTAGACTTTTGGAAATGAATAGATTAAAACAAAGTTTTTGCAGCTTAAAGTCTCTTTGAAACTTTAATTTTAGTGTCCATCTGCTGAACGGAGAAAAAATTTATAAATTATTTTCAATAACTAGTTTTAAACCTGTTCAAAGGTGTCCCGACCGTTTCGTTCAAAGCTGCCCCATCATGTTAAGCAACATGAAATTCGGCCATAGCTATTATACCTAGCATATTTACCAAGAATCAAAATGAAGGTTCAAATTTAATAATAATTTTTCAAAAATGAAAACCTTAACAAAAAAATTTTAAACTCTTACAAAAAAAAATATTACAAAAATACAATTTACGCAATAAAACTGCGTATGTAGCTACTGTCAGATGAACTTAAGAGATTCACCGCAAAGTCGTTGACATGTAAAGATATCGCTATTGCCATGATTAAAATTAATTTTAGGTTTTAAAATATTTTTTTGTTAAGATTTTATTAGCCATGTTCAAAGGTGCCCCCCTCTCCCCTACAGTTCATTGTAGGCAGATAAAAAAAAAACGACGTACGACATTTTTTGAAAGCAGTTGCAGCTGCGGCTCCGATTCCAGTTGCAGCAGGGCATTGTGCAGTATTGTGCAGTATTCGCAGTATTGGACAAAAATCACACAGTATGTCTGTGGTAACTCGAAACGTTGTGCGACGTCGTAAGACGTAAGACGACGAAAAGAATAATATTATAAAAAACATCGAAATTTAAGCATTCTTTTGAAAAATAAGCGGAACCATTGAGTGTTGATGCTGACTGCTAAACTCATAAAGGGCTATTATTTTGATTTTGGTGTCAAAAATATACGCCGCCAAAATATCATAATATGATGAATTAAACGTCATTAAAGTAACAAACTCATTCACAGCCTCAATAAATGTGTTGTCGATTGGGCGTGCCAAATTAAAAAGAAAGAAAAAGTTTTTATCTAAAAAAGGGATTAAATCTCAATGTTTTAAGACAAGTTTCTACCCAAGCATTCTTTAATATATTCTTTTGTCATAGCTGGTATTTAAAAAAATCTAATAAACTGAATAAATTATTTCCCTTTTTTTTCGAAAAATAAGGGCATGTGGACAAAAGTTGTAAATGTTTATTTGAAAGTTTATTTGAAAGTTACCATGTGTTTTTCGTAATTAGAAGGCCTCGTACTCATGTAAGAAGAACTATTCAAGGAACGATTGATACATCTTTTTATAAACACGTTTATATTTAAACAATAAGTCAAAAGCTCCTCTTTCATCTTTAACTACTGTGAATCAACAATTCCCTGGGGCCTAATTCCGTAAAACAAAAACGATCGAACGATATCGTTTCCGCAATAGCCGTCCCTATCTTTCTCTTTGGATGTGATAGAGATAGGTATTGTCAAACGATATCGTTCGATCGTTTTCGTTCTACGGAATTAGGCCCGTGGTCAAAATAATATGTTAAAGGAAACCCATACCATATTAGGCAATATGGCAATTATCGATTAAATGCGGTATGAAAAATTAGTGTTAACTTCGTGTTACTTTCGTCCTGGACATATAGGACGAAAGTGACAGGGGAAGAGTCTTGGAAAAATGATAACAGCTATGTGAATTCATCATTTTATTAAAGCTTTACTTCATCAGTTTCTAGATAAATAACTCGTCTTTAAGGTGACATATTTCGTGTTCTGTCATTCCTACAAACGAAAGAGCAGGAACCTCAAAAGTAAAAAATGTTACTTTTGTCCCCGGTCCCCCCTATTTAGCAAACAAAAAAAAT
Organism: Epistrophe grossulariae; assembly: GCA_929447395.1. NCBI lineage: Eukaryota > Metazoa > Arthropoda > Insecta > Diptera > Syrphidae > Epistrophe > Epistrophe grossulariae. The sequence goes on along the minus strand of OV839567.1, from coordinate 118,161,088 downwards.
TGATACGAAAAATATTTACAAAAAACATCGATGTTTCTGGTTCCATAAATATTGCCATCGATGCTGTGTCTTCGATGTTAACATCGATGTTTTTTCAATATCGCTGATCCCTACTTTGATGACATTTCAGTGAATTGCTGTGCCACAAAACTTGATTGAAATTAAAATAAAATTAAAAAAATGAATTTTGAGTTGATGGATTTGTAAGAAGATTATGTTGAGGTCCTCGAATTGATTGAAGTTGGAGTTCCCAGCCAAATTTTCGATAGAAATAAGTAGATGTAGATGTTTGAAAGCAAAAATATTGTAAAAAATTTATCTTACTATGTTTGTACTCATATCGTCTTCCAAAAACTCAGCACCATCCCCATCAAAACTGTTTTCAAATCCAATTATGGTTTTTTTTTATTCATGATAGCAATGGCAAGATCAGAACTTTCATCACCCACATGTTCCAGCTTGCCACCTCGTCTGAATTCTAGACATTTTCTCATCCGCTGCTACTTTCCGTATATCCTTTTTGTACCCCTGGTGAAATTTCTTGAGTGCTTTATCGGTCTTGTAGCACGCTGAATCTGAATGGGAGTTGAAGTTTGCGGCGATACGTTCCCAAGTCGCTTCTTTTTCCTTTCATGTAACTCCATTTTTTTTTTTTCGATATTTTGTTCATCAAAAGCTTATTCTAGAAGCGTCCGCTTTTCTTTTGATGAAAAATTTGGGTTTCTTCCTCTTTTTTTGTCAGCCATGTTAATCAATTAATTTTATTAATGTTTAAATTAATGTTTAAAAACTATTTGTATTCTTTTCACAAACCACAATTTCACAATTCAATTTACGGTTTTTAAATTTCGTGTATACATTGACGTCTGTTTGACATTTTGCAATGAAACGAAGTAAGATGCGTTTCAATCTATGTGGAACTTAATTAAGTGTATCATACAACCAAAAATAAATTATGTTGCACTTAGAATCTAAGATGTACTTAGTTACGACACACATTTAAGAACAGTATGTATCAGCAAATGGGCCTTAATAACATAAAATTATTTTATTGAATAAATAAATATTGTACTAAATAATATGCTGGTGATAGAGCGAGTGTGAAAAAAGTCAGAAGTACCTACTAAAAAGGAGTTTTCCTTTGATATTTTTTGTTTATAAAAAAAAAAATGATTTGTAAAAAATTATTTAAAAAAATATAATATGGAAGGATAGTGTTAAGTTTACTACTAATACTTATAAACTTTGTGATTGGTAATTCGAAACATTAATTCGATATCGAGGGTTAAAGTGTAGACCTCATAAATCGAAAAATTTTAATAAAAATATTATTAATACAAACAAAAAATTTGCAGAATCCGAACCACCTTTTGGCAATTTCAGCATAACAATGTTGTTCTGAACATTTTACAGAAAAAGACAGAATTCAAAACTTCTTACCATAGAATGGCGATAACCATACAAAATTTGGCAATTTTGTTTTGATTTCTGAAAAAAACATGCAAAACCGATTTTCTGCACTTTAACCGTCGAGAAGTTTAATATGTGTATATACATAATTCGATTCTCAATTTAAAAAATCAAATCCAGTTTCGTGTTCTTTAAAATTTTGACTTTTTTCAAAAATTCCGACTTTTTAAAAAAAAAATTGACTTTTTAAAAAATTTGGCTTTTTTAAAAAAAATGTTGTCCTTTTTGACTTTTTATCTGATTTTGGAAAAGGTTTTATAAAATTTGTCTTCAAACATGCGTAAAAGGTCATAATGCACATACACTGAAAAAAAAATTAATATTTTATGAGTTCATTTTTATTAAAGAATTTAATTTGCATATGAACTTAATTCTCAGCTCAACTCTGTTTGCACCTACATATTTCAAAATTTTAAAACATTAATCCCAACAATTATTCTAGTAACTGGATACCTATTTGCAGGTATCCTTCATGTAGGTAACTATTTATGCATATAACAAAAATACCTACATATATAGCTCATAACATAGTTCGCAGTTTTTTTGAAAGGTTATCATGAAAATAAGAAAATAAGTTTCCGTGTACAAGGAAATTCTAATTATAATGCGTTCAGTCACAACACAACAGCGTCCATAATTGCGAACTGTTATCTACATGTTCTGAAATTTTAAAGAAGATTTGAATTATCAAAAGGTACCAAGTACCAACCTATTTGTTGAAATTAGATGCCTGTTGTCTTTTTTTAACTCGGAGAATTTAAATTAAATAAATTATATACGCCCAGATCTTAAAAATTTAAATATGCCTTTGGTCAACTAAAACTTAATTGGTTATTGTTTTTCAGCTGCTGAGTGTAGAAGGAAATGGGCTTCATTACGTAATGCACTGTCACGAGACTTAAGAAACGAGAGGGAAGCCTCATTAAGCAAACGTAAAAAGAAAAAATGGTACTTAGCTGAGCATCTATACTTCTTGCGACAACATTTGAACCAAAAAACCAAAGACCCCAAAGAATTTTACCCTTGTGATGAATCTATTGAAGAGGAAGTGGATTGCACCACCAAAGAAGAAAATAAGAATTTCTTTGATTTTTCAACTCAAGATGTTTATAATGAATATCTAAGTTCAGAAGAAACAAATGATATGGTTAACAAAAGTTTTTTTGCATCAGTAAGTTCTGGTGTGGTGAATGAAAGCAAACATACTGCTGTTGCTAGACCACCGCCGCCGCCACCATCGCCTCAAAAGATTCGGCGCCGTTATATAAAAAAAACAGTTAATTCTAGTGTGGTAAATGGAACTAAAGCAATTGCTGCTGCCACACCAACACCACCACCACCGCCACCATCCCAGTATAAGTTTGGACATCACTATAATATAAATGATTCAGTTAGTTCTAGTGTGGTGAATGAAACCAAAACCACTAAACCTGTTGCTATACCACCACCATCGCGACCACCATCTCGATCTCCGCACAACATTGGGCATCATTTTATGAATGAATCTACTATTACAAATATCACAGGTTCAGATGAAGATATGATGCTGGATGATCGAAATATGACATTTTTCAAGAGTATTATTCCAGATATTCTAAGGCTATCCGAACGGAAACAACGTTTGTATAAGCAAAATGTGATTATGAAGCTTAATAGATTTTTAGATGAACAAGAAACTTAATAATTAATGCAGCAATGTTTTTCCTTCTGCTATTCTCTTCTAACAACAATGAGGTTGACTTACATGATTGCTTGACAAAAATATATTTTACCTACATACATATATTGATAATTTTAGTAAAAAAAAAACTGTGTTTTATTCATTTTTCAAAAACAAATAGAATGCAAAACCTCTTACCACAGATCGCCATACAAAATTTAATAGGTTTTTTTTATATCTGAAAAAAAAAAACATGCAAAAACGACTTACGGTGTTCTGCACTTTAACCGCCGATATGTAACTAATTACGGTGTCATTGATGGAAAAGCAAAATTTTTCTATGGAGATTTTGAAAACAAAATCATTCATGCAATTAATGAAAAATGCGGGAATAAAGAAAAAATTTGGTTATTTTTTCAAAGAAAAATTCGACACCATATTTACGTTATATGAATTTTAAGTAAAAAATCATGCAGTTGAATCAAAATCTTTAGAACTCTTTAGTGAAAACAAAAAAAACTAAAACTGCTTTTGGACCATTTTTCCATTTTTTCGCGTGAAAGTTTGCATTCTGCTTTTTTACATTTTTATTTCGTTTGATTTCGATTAAAATTGTCATACAGAAGCTTCTTTACAGCTGGTATAGAAGAGAATGTGGATCTATGATTGCTTGGGGAACTACGATTACCCCCAATTGTTAGACCAAAAATACATTTTAAAAGCACCGCATTGACAACATTGATTGCCTTTTACGTTACGCTATGTCCTCGTTTTATTACTGCTGTCAAAAAAAGAACGTTTGCAAACAGTCTACGAATTACTGGGGTGACATTCTGTATGGAGAAAGCGATCTAAAGTTTTCGTTTGTGCGAAAGATTTCCTTCAAATCTTTATGCAAGTCTTTCGCACAAACGATCGCTTTTTAGATACAGAATATAACCCCAGTTTTCAAAAAATCATTTTTTTAGTAAATTTAAAGTATTTTTTTTTTGAAATTTGCAGTGAGTGTTATATCAAGAATTATCTCATATTCTAAAAAGAGATTGATTTACCGTAAATATCCATTTTATTTAAAGAAAATATATTGATATTTTGATCTATAGACAATTATTTTATTAAAAAAAGTGCTTTGGGGACGGCCCGAGATTTAAAAAAACTTATTGAATTATTTTCTTGTTTTAGAAACAATGCGTATCTATAAAATATCTCGACACAAAAAAGGAACTTGCAATGGACTCGACAAAAATTGAAGAAAAAATTGCAAACTTTATTTATAAGTAACTACCTACAATAATTTGAATTTTTTGGGTTAAAAAACAAAGTGGGGCATGATGGATCCCCACTCCCCAGGTTCTCCTACCTAATTGCATATCAAAGTCTTCAAAAACTTTGTACTATATTATTTTTTTTTAATTCAATATATATCTCGAAAACGAGTTGATTTCTTTAAATTTGTAATTTTATTTTTAAATGTAGTAGGTATATGCCTTCCTACTAAAAACTTTACATATTTCGAAATTTGTGCCAAATTTAATAAATATCGATTGAGTCGCTTTAAAAAACATACCTATTTTTTTTTATTCAAAAAAGTAATTTTTTTTACTTTCAACAAGCTTTTGCAAAAAAAAAAAATTGTCATACCTAATCAGTACTTTAATCGTCGAAACAAACACATATTACTTACACATATTAAGCTTGAAAATAGAAGGTACTAGGTACTACAAAACAAATTCTCCGTTTACATTCAAACGACGACACCACTGCAAAGTGCAAACAAGAGAATATTGCTAAATCAAGAAAACCTGTTTTAGCACACAGCCACACTCACAATATACATGGTTTTAACTAACAGGGGTGATGTTTTGTATTCTCAGATGAATACGCTTGCGATCGCATATACAATATCCATACATACCTAAATATGTATATACGTATATGCATTTGTGCTGTTTGACAGCGTGATTGAATAAATGAATGTGCGCTGCGTGGACTTTGTTTTTTTTTTTTCATTTCATTGTGGTTTTTGTTAAATTTTTATTTAGTTTTCTTTTTCCACTGATATTGGATAGTTTGTAGGTACCTATTTCCAATTGTTGTAAAATAAAGTAAATTTTACATTTAAAATGTTTGACTTCGCGGTCGGTGAATTAATAAATTTAGTCAAAGCTCGTCCTACTTTGTATAATTCGTCGTTAGTAGAATATACAAATAAACCGTATAATGCCATCGTATGGAAAGAGATTGCTGATATTTTGAACAAAGATGGTAAGAAATTATTTTAAATTTGCCATGAATAAACAAAGCTATGACGCCATGCGTAATATGTATGATGTTAGTGTATCATAATTTCTATACATACATAGCTATGTAATTAGATATCTGTGGGACCTCTGATATACCCATTCGTTGAAGAAATATATACCTACCTATGTATATAGGTATGGACTATGTTGGAGTTGTATTTGTATACAAAAGGACCATTTAATAAGTAAGTTTACAGTACAGACTTTTGAAATTGATACACTTTAGTTAAGGTATATGGGCAATTATAACTAACACTGAATTTCATAATATGCAATGCAGTTACAGTAGGTTATAAGGTGCAGCGATAATCATTAAAATATTAATAACTCAGTTACAAAAATGAAAAACAAAACTGATTCCATTCTGTTCCATGGCCCCATGCATGTTCTGTAACTATTGAATAATGAAATTCGCTAAGGAACGTTGAAAAATAGGACGAAACTTGTGATCTGTTTCAATGTTTTCCATTAATTTATTAATAGGTGTGTTTTATTCATTGCTGCATAGCCAGCGCAACACAAGTCTGAATAAAACGATTACTCACTATACGTTCATTTCAATAATTCAAAGTTCTATCGCCAGCACAGCCATCTTTTTTTTACTTACTTCTTTTTCGCCAGCAATCAAATTGTTTTTATTTGCAAAGTGAAATTTTGTTGCGCTGGCTATGCAGCAATGAATAAAACACACCTAATTTTATTGATCTGTTCCTGCGTTCTGTATAAAGCCTAGTACGCTGCTGACGCGAAACGAAAAATCCCATACAAAAATGAAACAACGAAATCATAAACGGAAAATTTCGTTTTGCTTTTCGTTTTGCAGTACGCTGTTCGAAGAGCGAAATTTTGTAAATTCCTAGTCGAAGTCAAGTAACAGACACTGACAGCTATGTATTTGACAGGTTTTACCCTCCTTGCAGACAGAAATTTGTGTAGCAGAAAATTGCAAAGTTATCCAATGGAGGGGAAATAATTTGCTCTCTCATTGTGCTCTCTCGTTGCAACTTTTTTCAGTTAACAAACAGCTATTTGTGACAATTTGTGAAAAATTGTGAAAATGTGTGCAATTTTGCAAGAAATTTCACGTTACCAAACACAGCTATTATTAATAATACAGCAAAACCCTCTTAAGATAAAAACCCTCTTATCTGAAATACTTTTTTCAACCCCGAGTATTTGTCGACCAACTACCATTAAAACATTCCGCTTAATCTTGCTTAAGTGATAAAACCCGGATACTTAAAACATATTTTCAGTTAAATTTGTATATTTTTCATTCAAAAAAACTCTTAAGCCTAGTACGCAGATCGAGACAAACTAAATTTTATCTCTACATTCTTTTTCTCAAGACAAATTTTGATGATGTAGAGATAAAAATAAAATTGAAATGAAAACGGAAAAGTAGCTTAAAATATTTGTTTGGATTTTGTAAATCTGCCTGCAATATTAAAATAACAAAAACAAATTCTTTACAAAAAAGGGTTTTCTGCCGTTGCAGTACCTATTCTGTCATTCAAAAATCATTTCGATGAAAATTAAGTATATTTTCATGCTTTAAAAAATGTTGCTGCACTAGTTTTTGGCCCTCTTGAACCCTTTCCTATTAGCTACGCCACTGACTGTGAAAACAGCTGTTTTATATAATTTATTCCCGTAGCTTTCTTTCATGTTTTATTTTAGGTTTTTTTGGTCATCATTCACATAATACCTTTCAATATTGAAAATGCTAAAACGAAAATATGTTTTTGGTTGATAAAAACCGTGATATTCATGAAACGTCAACATTTGTCTAGCTAAATAATGCTTCGAACATTATTTGTCTTGGAAAAATTATGTAGAGACTTTTGCATGTACATACCTACCTATAGTTTAAAAAAAAAGTTTGGACTTTGCTCAAGAAAAATCCGAGACAAAATTTGTATGAAACATAAAATTTTTCCCGAACTGCTTACTAGGCTTAAGTTGAAAAATAGCCAAAAAATTGCTAGTGTAGCTATTGAATTGGTGGATTGATATGTAACAGCAAAGATGCTGAAGGAGATTTAATTATTAAATTGCAATTTCTGCCATATTTCGCAACTACCTACTTACATATTTATTTAATATTTAATCTCAGGGTTCATGGTGCTCACATATTTATTTAATATTTAATCTCAGGGTTCATGGTGCTCAGAATCAAACGTTTCAATTCACAGATATACCATCATAGTTGAACGATACACTGACTGAAAAATTTTTAGTATAGACGCGACATGACTATTCACTACGTAGTACGTAGTGATCAGTCACAATCTAAACAGGGTTAGGTATAAAACAAATTTTGTTTCCACATCCACATTATTATTCACCTACCTACCTATAATCAACCTTGGTACGATATTTTTTGATCTTCCTACTTCCCAGCCTAACAAATGTTTTATTTTTCACAGACAATCTTTTTTTCTGTAGATCTACGTTTTAAACCCACCATAAAAAGCATAAATAAAACAAATCGGTCGGTACGAAATCTTTATTTTAAATAAATAAGATAAGATTAGATACCTACCTGTTTCTCCTGAAACAACACAACACACAATCTTACATTGCTTCAAACAGAAATACTAGGTACCTACTACATTATACATACATCAAAACGACACCACTGTATGTAAATGCAAGAATGCGAGAGCATTATAAAAAAAAAAAACCTGTTTTATCTGGGGTCGTGTCGTGTTTAGATATTGTTTGTATTCTCAGAACACAACTCAGGTTGAATTCGCTTTGCGATCGCATATACATACATAAATACATATCTACATACCCATATATGCATAATATGCATTGTGCTGTGTGGCAGGCATAAATAAATAGTACATACAGAATACAGATGTTTCTCTGCATGAACGGAATTCTTGGATGACTGTTTGTGTTTTGTTTTTGTCATTTGTTTTTAGTTTTCTTTTTCTATTGATATTGAAAAGTTTGAATTTCAATTGTTGTTGAGTGTAGAATATATTTCATTAATTAAAATGCTTGAAGTCGATGAACTAATAAATCTAGTGAAAGCTCGTCCTCCCTTATATAATTCGGCGTTATTAGAATATAAATCTAAACCATTTTGTACAGTGTTATGGAAAGAAATAGCTGATATAATGAATCTTAAAGATGGTAAGAATTAATTTTAAATTTCCAACGATGAATATGAATACGAATCAAAATGTTAGAACTATGAGTAATGTGTATGATGTTGATGTATCATATACCTATGATGTTTTGTATTGGTTGCACACATGCTTAGGTACCTATATGAACGATGTATTTGGGTTGTGTAGAATTAAAAAAAAAATTTTAAAGCACAGTCTAAGCGTGGGAAATTAACACACTTTATTTAAAGGACCAGTTACAATGTATTTAAGAATATTGAAACGAATCATTTGAAAATACAGATTGGAATTGGGAAGTTGAAGCAATGGTTGTCTACCTTAAGTAAATGTTATTTTTACTTAAAATTATTTTTTTGAAAATTCAAATATATAGATACAGTGCTGCCAAAAACATTCCGGATTTTTTCCCATAGTAATGATTTTCTTAATACCAAGTAGAAAACTAACAACTTTCCATAAGTGTTTTTAATAATTTGTAAAGAGTATGAGACAAGTTAATAATAACCTTAAAAATTTAATGCTACGATGACAAGAACAATAAAAAAAAATTATGTTATAAAGTTACTCAGTAACATGCCTGTGCAAAACTAACCGGATTTCAAGAAGATTGCGAGTTTCGATGTTAAAGTAACGGTTTTTCGAGTCTTTTGACTCAAGCCGTAGATTAAAACGTTTTTACAAGTTGAGAGCTGCGTAAGTTGAAATTATATAGTGCATAAAATGGCTAAAACACGTTATAGCAATGCGATTCGATACGAAATAATAGAAAATAGATAAAACAAAAAGTAATCGCTGAAATCTTAAAAATTCCAACGTCAACGGTTTGCGACACCATTAAAAAATTTAAAAGTGGAAAATCAGTAGAAGCAGATCATTTTGGTGGACGCCCTCGCAAAACAAAAATTAAAACTGATAGAGGCGCATAAAGAATTTCGCGCTTAAAGACCCTTTTGCGACTTCAAAGACAATTTGTGATGAACTTAATCTGCCCATAGGGCCAAGTATGGTCAGGAAGCGTTTAAGAGATTTCGGTCTTTTTGCATTTCGGCCAGCTAAAAAACTTCTTCTTACTGCTAAACATCGTAAAAAAAAGGTAATCCGTAAAAGGTATTTGGGAAAGACTTAAAATTCCTAATCAAAACATTTAACCCAGGGTTGAATTTGCAAAAAATCATCTTAACCGGTTTTTAAGCAGATGGAGGAGTGTGCTTTTCAGTGATGAAAGCAAATTCAACTTATTTTACTCCGATGGTGCAAGGACAGTGAGGCGCTCAAAAGGTACGCGATTAAAGCCTGCAAATGTACTCCCTACAGTTAAGCACGGTGGAGCCTCGGTGATGGTTTGGGGCTGTTTTTCAGGAGCAGGCTGCCGTCCTATACACCAAATCACAGGAATTATGGACCGTTTCCAATATAGGGACATTTTGGAGTCAGTAATGCTTCTATACGCAGAGGAAGAAATGCCAATAGAAAACTTTTGGGCCATTTTAAAAAGGCGGGTTAAGAAAAAGAAGCACACGTCAACAACTGCTCTTTTTGCAGCTTTGAAAAATGAATGGGAGAATATTCCTGCTTCTGTTTTCGAGAATTTAATCCAGTCAATGCCTCGTAGATGCCGAGCTGTGATAAAAACAGGGGTTACTGGACAAAATATTAAATAAATAATAAAAGTTAATTGCAAAAAAATAAAATCCGGTTAGTTTGTCACATTAAAATTTTGAATTAACTTTAATTTTTTGAATTTTTTTTTGTTTTGATGGATAAACTTCCATGGTTTTTGTTTCAAATAATAAAATTGTTCAGTAAAAATGGGAAAAAATTGCAAACATTTTATTTTTTCATTTTTATATCACAAACCAACAATCCGGAATGTTTTTCACACCACTGTACATATGTATGTAGGTACATATATAAAATAATTCATAACTATTTTAAACTGTTTTTGTTCATAAACTCTTTTTTATGTATTTTAGGTAGGTACTCTAATTATCAATAGGGTGCTAATGGTTTTTTTTTATTATTTTTTTTTCGAGCCCCCATTAAATTGATGTTTTAAATTTCTTACTTTATCTACCCATATGTAACTGTTAAACCGAACAATTTTCCAATCAATAGGTAAAAAAATCATTTTTTTAATCCGCTTAAAAATTACTACCTACCTACCTGTACCCAAACTGAAAAGTAACGAAAATAAAAGAAACATTTCAGTATACCTAGGTACCTACCAAAAAGTTTACCTACTAAAAATTCGTTAGTAGTAGGTACAGTAAAACCCGCTTAAGAGAAACCCGCTTAAGAGAAAAACCCGCTTATCTGAAACACTTTTTTCATCCCCGAGTATTTGTCGACCAATTACCTTTATAACACTCCGCTTAAGCGAAACTCGCTTAAGTGAAAAACCCGGATACCTGAAACATATTTTCAGATAAATTTAATATTTTTCATTGAAAAAAACTCTTTTAAGTGAAACAAAATTTAATAAAACAGAACAAAAAATTTGCTGAACGCTTTTACTTCTTTTTTGTTTTTCACATCCAACAAATTTTCATCACGAAAATGACATTGGATTTTCTGATATGCCAGAACCCTTTTTCGAATTTTTAAATCCGCTTAGGTGCAATTTTTTTTCACTTATCCGGACTCCGCTTAAGTGAAATTTGTTTTCACTTAAGCGGGGTTCGTTTAAGTGAAAAACCCGCTTAAGTGAAAGAAAGACTGTGACATTTTGTAGTTTCTCTTAAGCGGGTTTGACTGTAATTGGATTCCGTGGTTTATTTTTATTACTAACGGCCATATTATTCACTCGATACATCTAGATTAAAACTTAAATGCGGATGTAGATTATACTGATTCAATGTTAATACACCCGGATTTAAGTTTTAATCTAAATGTATCGAGTGAATAATATGGGCGTAAGAAAACTAAATAAATAAAACTATAGTTTTAAAAACGATTTTCGTTAAAATTTAATCAAACTCCTGTCATAGTTTGGATATGAAATATGTGCTTTAAAACTTTACCTACAACTTTATGGTGGGTAAATTATTTTTATGAAATTTACTTACAAAAACTTCAATTGAAAAAAAATCTTCCTAAAAACCTTGCTAAGTGTTTTTTTTTTGTAATTTAAATTTTTCTGAAATTAAAATTTCTTGTTCAAAAAAACAAATACTTAAACATATCTTTATTATTTGATTTTTTTTTATATATTTTTAGCTACCCATTGTAGAACAGTATGGACGAGTTTACGTTCATCATATGCTAGACACCTTCAAAATATGGAAAACAATAAAAAAGGAATCAACCAAAGAAAAAAAGCACAATGGTATCTTGCGGATAAAATGTCCTTTCTCGATGACTACATGCTAAGGACACCACAAGAGCGTAGTCTAACAATCAATAGCAATGAAGAACCAAATAATAGCACCACCAGTGTCGATGATAATTCAATATCATTTTCAAATTTCGAATATAAAAGTGACAATAATTGTACAATTGATGATAATAATAGCATTATATCAATCAAATCAGAAGAATTATCAGAATTGACTCTTTCATCTCATGAAGAAATATTCAACAAATTCAATAATTATGATGTGAGAGAAAATATAATTGAACCTGAAGAAAATGCCACAAACACAAACTTTTCATTGAAAAAGTGCCGAGTAGAATTAACTAATAAAGATCAAAATATTCTCACACCTAAACGGAATATTATCGAAAAAATGCCTGCAAAAGTTTCAGTTGCAAAGCGATTTAAATTGTCCCCAGACGAATCGAATTTAATGGCGAGAAAAGAAATCGTTAATACTAAAGCACGTGAAGACTCAACATTAATGTTCTTTCAGAGTATCCTGTTCGACCTAAGGAAGTTATCTGATAGAAAATTACGTTTCTTCAAACAGGATATTTTACAAGATTTGAATAAATATCTGGATGAAGATGAAAATGAGGATTAATCGCTTGAATTCACAACGTGAATTAATTTTGTTATCTAGGTTTTTATTTCGAATCTTTATAAGATGTACTTATTATTGATATCAAATTTCTGTTATGATAAACTTTAATAAATTTAAGTAACTACATATTTTGTTAATAAAATTTAAATTTATTTTTGAAAACCTAAAAGCAAAAATATTCAAGACAGGGTTGCAAAAGTCGATACAATTGTACTTTTTTCGATACATTTTAATTGACTAAAGTACACAAATATATTTTTATGAAATTCGATACAATTTTGCCACTGTGTCAATGTAGGTAGGTAATATTGAATTATTTTAACCTATGTTATTTTTATATTAATCCTTACTATGTTTAAGTTTTTATAATATTTTAATGATCATCATTGTTTATTATATTATTTTTTCATCGAAAGTTAAACTCGTTAAAATTTAAATTTCCACCGCACAGAGATTTACAAGAAGATTAATTTTGACACAACCTTTCAAAAGTCAAATGCTGTTTCATTTTTTCTTAGGAAGTAAAAAGTTTCACTTGTGTCAAACGGTCGCAATATATTTCGAATTGCAAAATAATCTATTGGTATTTTGGAAACGAAATAATTTTGAATGGTAAGCCTTTGATATTTTAAGAAGATTAAGGGTAAATATACTTAAATCTCGGTTTAATACTACGTTTTCATTGGAGCCGAAATGAGGTAATTTCGTAAATAACAGAAAAAGTGTTTTCATAGCAAATTTGCTAATTTCGTTTGACAGCTTATTTAATTTTGAATTATATTCGCCAGTTAATAGCTTCAAAAACGAAGTAGGTACACGGCGTACCTCGTGAAAAACTACGAGTTTAAATAATAATAACCTGCTTCATTTTCGTACTAAGTAACCAATCATATACCTATGGCAGCACTGATCATAAATTAACAAAAAGAACAATTTACACAATACAATTCAATGCATACCAATATAAAACAAAATACGATACTTATGGTATACCTAACACACACTAACAAAAGTACTTAAGCATTTTTTACTTCCAAGAAAAAGAAGAAACAAGCAAGCCTTACAAAATGAGGGGACTGTCAAATGGCAAATGCTTGCAGCTGTTCGTATTTCCATCGAAAATGAATTCGCCCGAACATGATGTTTGGGTGTTTTTTTTTTTTTATTGCTTTGCTTTGCTTGTTGTTTCAGATTTCAATTTTAGTTGTGCTCAGTGCTTGTGATTTGTGCGTGGAAATAGTTTAAACATTTTAAGTAATTTCATTTAAAACAAACAATGCGTCAGTTGCTTGGAAATATTGAAGAATTCATTTCATTAATTAAAAGTCGTCCTCCACTTTATAATTTTCATTTGCACGAATTTAATGATAAAAATATAACAACAAAATTATGGGAAGAAATTGCTCATGAATTTCATACAAATGGTAAGAAAAGAATTGATAGAACAATCTACCCTTAAATCTTAATGAAAACAAAATACATACCTACATATTATTCTTTTTTTTGTGTTTCTACCTATAAACCTTTTCAGACTACAAAGAAGATAGGTAGCCATGTATGTGGATAGTTACTGATTTTTGTTGTTTTTTTATGTGGAAGGAAAAAGATTTTCTGTTGGAAGCACCTAGAAAGATACCTAAACGATTACGAAGCAAAGCAATGCAAAAACAAATTTTAATAAACTCGATTGAGTATTCATCCATTGCTTGAAACTTAGAAATTTACCATTATGATTGAATTCGAAAAATGTTTGCTCATTTGATGAAAAACCTACATAGGTATTTTGTTTTGATTTTTTTGTCAAATAAAATTTGGTTGATAGTTTTCAGTTTCTTTCAGTTGATAGATACCTACGTAATGTAAAACCGATAGGATTGGGAATGGCATGACATTATATTATGTATAGCTGGGTAATAATAGTCAAATTTTGCTAAACGTTCGCGTGAAGTGAATGTTTACATTCTGGTATCCGTCGGAGTGAACAGATTGTTCAAATTTCGTATAAATTTCGAAGAAAATCAAATTTAAACAACGGATTTTCTTAAAAATTTCAATAATAAATATCGGTTAACTTTGCACTTGAAAGACAGACGATTAAAAAAAAAATATTTTAACAAAATTTAATTAAACATTCACGAGAATCGAAAGTATCGATCGAATCGTATACCTTACAGAAAAGGACTGAATATCTTTGTAGGAAGGTACTGATGGAAGGGAATAAAATACATAATACCTATACACCTTCCATGTGGGTGATAGACAGACGCACGTGGATAGTAGGTAGGTATAGGTATAGCTATTTACTATCTTTTTTTGCTTGCTTGTTTTCTATTTTCTGTACTTGTCAAACGTTTTATTAAATTGTACGCGATTCAGTGACACGACAATAATGGAAAGAATAAGCACATTAGGAATATGGGTCAATATTTCAAAATATTAATATTTTGCTTCTCGAAATGGACATTTACCAATATAAATATAATTAATAATTTTTTAGTTATTATGCAGTCAAACTAATTTTATATTTACGGGAATGACAGAAATGACACGAAAATGACACATTTCATCATGGTAATGCCTAGTACATTCCATAATTGTGAATTATGCCTTGAAAAGATAGGTACAAATCTTTATTCAGACGGTGGCTTAAGTCAATTTTTAGCATTTTTCAGAAAAACAATTTTCATATGCAGTTTTTAAATTGTCATTGAAATGTGTCGTTTTAATAAAACTAAAAATTGTCGTCCAGGTGCCATGGCAACAAGCCGTTTACACAGAAATGTTGCTCATTTTTCATTTTTTTCAAATAGTATTTCCTTGTTTACAGTTTTATAAAAAAAAATACTAAAAATTGATAAAAATTTATTAAAAATCAACCAACGAAAAAAAAAAAAACATTATGTTTTAGTTGTTTAAGTGCCAAAAATCGTTTCTAATAGGTACCTATTTGTTTTAACATTAGAAATGTTTAAGCGGAGGCATACCTACTAACAATGTGAAAAAATCAACAGAATTTCAAAAAAGTGTAACGCCGAGTAGAGAAAGAGGGCGAAACGTCAGGGGAATAGACAAAATGAGGAAACAGAATACGAAGAAGATTATAAAACGGACACCAAAAAAAGGAGAAGCGTTCGAAGGCAGGGATGGCCACTACATTTTTCATATTTGCTATTTAGTTTATGTAGACGTAGTTAAATGTAGTTAATGAAACAAATTGTAGCAAACTTAGTTTCAAATATCTTAGATCTGTCAGTTCTAAGTTTGAAGCTTGAATTTTTAGCTAAAATGTTCAAATTTTTATTGAAATTTTATTATTTCTCTAAATTTACTTTGTATATATGTATATGAAAAGGTAACAATTTGTAGAAAATAAGACGTGTAGTTTATTAAATTAACTACGCGTAGAAAAAGTAGTGTAGTTAATTCGGCCAACCCTGTTCGTAGGCTTTCAAGATTTGCATGTGAAGAAGAGCAAATTTAGAAAAGAATTTATTCAAAGTTTTAAAATACATAAATTCTTTTGTCATTTCTAATATACCTCAACTATGCTGGAATGGCAAATGGGGTAAATTTTTTAAATTAAGTTATTTTGATGAATAGTTTTTGCAAAAAACTAGACTTGAATAGAGTTTAACAAATTTTTGAAATTAGGGAAACAATAACAATTTTCGAAAAATTACTGCGAAATTATTGTTAAGATAAAATATAAAATATACAAACTTTTTGGAATTAACTCACAGTATGTATGTATAAGACATTTTTATAACTTTTTTGTATCTTTCAGTTGATTATTGCAAGACCAAGTGGGCTACTTTACGCGTTTCGTTTGCAAGACAAATGAGAAATGAAAAAACAAACGCAAAGAGCACCAGTGAGACTTTGATAAATGACTGGTATTTAAAGGATAATATGTCATTTATGCGAGATTACATGCGCAAGCGGAAAAAACGCAAATCCAGCAAAAATGACAGTGAAAATGATAAAAATGACTCGTTATCTAAATCAAACTTTGCATTTAAAACAGAGAACAATTTATCGAACTCATCATTAGAGATCAAAAGTGAAGTGTTAATTGAAGATGAAAACGAAAGCTTAGCAAGCTTAGAATTATTTAGTAATGAAGAATTCTTAGAGGTTAATAGGGGAGTATCGGATATAGTTTCAATTACATCAAGCTCTGCATCCAATAATTGTGAAACACATACAATTGAAAATCAAATTAAAGAAACGACCGAAACTTTACCCGGACCAAAAAGTCAGAAGAAAAGAAAGGCATCAACAGAACCAGAAGACCAGTCATTAAAGTTTTTAAAAAGAAGAAAAACAAATCGAAAATGTAAACCGTCCTTTAAGAAAAAAGCAAACGATGCTGAAAATGCCATCTTATTAGCTCCTAAGAAAAATGAAGAGGAGCAAGGAAACTTATCACTTACACCTCATCTCAGCACGACTACACCACTACAAGAAAATGCAACTATGACTTTTTTCAAGAGCATCCTGCCTGATTTCAACAAGTTAACTGGGAGACGACAACGACTGTTAAAACAAAAACTTATGGAAAATTTAAATACATTACTCGATGAACAGGAAAACGAATCATAACTATCGGAATGATTTTTAATACATTTTAGAAGTAACCAAAGAAATGACAATTTAGAACAGTTTCTTCGGACAACGTAATTTTTTTTTTTTTTATCGGGGCAAAGCCCGTTAATGCAATTCTACTCTCAATGGCAACAAACTGTCTACTGTTGTAAATTGGTATTTCTATATTGTGGTCCCAAAATTTTATTTAGTTTTAATAAAATGTCCTTATTTTAATATTTAGTTTGATTTGTAAGAAGAATAGATTATTATTTACCAAAAATAAATAGAGGTTTAAGAAATTCTAAATAAAACTACCTATAAGTTTTGCCCAACCCCACCAGATTGCGTTCTGTTTGGCCGAATCTTTAAGCCAATATTTTATGTTCTACAGTATCTTACCTATAGGTAGATTAAGTACCCCCTCGCGAATACTATAATACTTGTAGGTATTCTTTTAATACAAAAGTAATTAGTACTTTTGAAACCATAGCATTCCACATCCCTGAGCCCAACACGAGAGCACTACTTGCATTTGCTCAAAAGAACGAGTTTTCACCTCTCTATGCAATGTACATACATACAATTATGTACCTACATAAATGAAAATTCAAATTTGAATTCGCTTCATCACGTTCTATTGTATTATTTTCGATGGTGAGTATATTATGATTAGCGCGCTTTGAATTTTGTTCTATTCTATATTATTTATTGTGAATATTTTTGTTAGGTACCTATGTAATTAGCTACTTCGATTTGTTTTGTTTTTAGTTTTCAATCATACAGCACCATTCGCGGTGTACCTACTAGGTAGCTACTAATCGTAAGTATTTCGATGAAAAAATGGAAACGAGCGAAAGTAGCGAATAAATTGGTACTGAGTTACTTAATTCAGCTTTTAGGAGTTTACAGTATTAAGAACAGTGTTGTCACTTTACCACAATTGTGGTAGATCTACCTCTTTTCTCCAACATTTTCATAATCTACCACTTCTACCCCGGAAGTAAAAAATTCTACCCCTTTTTGCCCGTCCAGGAAAAAAAATGAAAGCAATAAATAAAATACCTGCTTCGATTTTTGAAAAAAAAAAAATGTTTCTCTGCACTTTGTATGCTGTTTTACCTGAATACATTTATTGGCTTTATCTCACAATGCTTTTTTAACTCAATGTGAATGCTTTCATCTGTCATTTTGCATACGCGTATCTACCTATCGTTTTCTCTTTTTTCCGCATTAGGTACATACCTACGTTTATTTTGTAAAAAAACAAAGTTCTATAGTCTGCTTAAGAAAAATAAGTAAATCTTACTTCCTACTCACTTTGTAGTGTGTAGTGTGCCTTATTTTAAAATAGTAATATTTTTTACTTGGATTTCGTATTGACGGTAAACATTTAAACGTTTATTGTTTTCGAAATTTTCTAGAAGAGTGGTCAGTGAAGTCAATTGTATTTAAAGTGAAAAAAAAATTTAAATGCGAAAATTTTTAATTAAACCGTCTGAAAAGTAAGTAAAAAAAGATTTGATTTTTAAAGCGATCGATTGATATTAAAAACATTGATGTATTATTTTTGCGAAAGAAATGACAGATAAAGTTGAAATATTTATTCCATCTCCAGAAATGATTCGCTTTTATTTACAATTTAAATTTGTTGATGGTAAATTTGAGAAACTATGAAATTTATTTTAAAACTGTATCTACCAAAAATGGGTACATATGAATGTACATATTTTATATTTTCGGTTGTGCTTAAATAAACTGATTCCAAATAATTGTGATTTAATTTTTCTTCAAAAGAAAATGATAAGAGTTTAAGTTAACTTAATTTACTTAAGGTACCTACATTTTTTCTTTTGTATCTATATTTAATAAAAATAAAAACTAACAGGGCTATTCTGGCGTTGTGAGGGCTCACAACTCACAAGTCACAAGCCTTTGTGAGGTTGATTTCTTGTGAGGTTGTTGTGAGGTTCTCAAAAGGAGATCACAATTTCGATAGTTTTTGTGAGGCTCACAGTTGTGAGGGTACGAAAACCTCACAAAATCTATTTTACCTTTCCTTGTGAGGTTGTTGTGACTTGTGAGGTATCAGTGAGGTTTGCCAGAATAAGGCTGTAAATTTGTTTCTCTCTTTATTTAAATTAATTCTACCACGGAAAATCTTAAACTACCAATTTTGTTTAGCTTTATCTACCACTTTTTTTAAATAGGTAGTGACAACACTGATTAAGAACATTTGTGAGGAGTTATGGAAAGCAAATTCTGGTATAAATGTTAAGTAGGTAAAGATTTCAATGAAAACAAAAAAATGCAATTTTATTATCCAACGGCAATGTAGTCAGTAGGTATGTAATGTATGTAGTGTTCAAACACAGTGAGTGAAAAAAATACACTTCAGGCGAATGAAATTAGCAAACTTGAAAAATAAAAGACGCAAAATGATGGATGAGTTCAAATTTAAAAATTTTGTTTAATTAAATGTATAGTCTTTCCGACCACTAGATTCGTAAAGCGGGGGGTTTTTTAACCAAAGTAACCTGAAAAGATTTTTCCGAGCATCGGTTTTGTTTGCAGAAAAGAACTAAAGGTTCCCCCACACCAAAGCGAATTTTCGGTGGCGACGAAACCTTAAAGATAGTGTATCGCATCGCAATGTATGAGTATTAATTAATAATAAGTGAAAAACCCGGATACCTGAAACATATTTTCAGTTAAATTCAATATTTTTCAATAAAAAAACTCTCTTAATTGAAAAAAAATTTAGTAGAACAGTATAAAAACTTAGCGAAAGATTTATTATTATAACAAAATGTACAACCATCAATTCAGTCTTGAAAAAAAGCTCAACAGCGAAGAACTAGTAAAGGCTGAAGGAATAAGGACTGGTTTTTTTTTTTAATAGTTTCTACTTTAAATGTTTGTGTTTTAATTATAATCGTTACGGATTTATAAATTATGTATGTTTAGGTACATATATAGCCATGGACGAAGGAGTTCGGTTTGTATTTCCGATTATTACGCCCATATTATTCACTCGGTACATCCAGTGCCTACGTTCTGTAACTCTCGCATCGTTAAAATTGGTCGAGAAACGTTGAAAAATGGAACAAAACTCATACGATTTGTTTCAATTTTGATCGTTTCTCGTCTGATTTTGTCGATGCGAGAGTTACAGAACGTAGGCACAGATCAAAACTTAAATCCAGATGTAAAGTATACAAATTCAATGTAAATACATCCGGATTTAAATTTCAATCTGGATGTATCGAGTGAATAATATGGGCGTTAAGGTTATTAAGCTACTATCAGGTTGGCCGAATTAACTGCACTACATTTTCTACATATGTAATTAACTACGCGTTAACACTTATTGAATAAACTACACGTCTTATTTACTACAAATTGTTAAAGTTTGTTGTATACATAGTAAATCTAGAGAAATAATAAAATTTTAATAAAAAAGTTAACATTAATTCAACTCAAAATTAAATCTTCATAGTGACAGCTGACAGATTATTTGACATTTGAAACTACGTTTGCTAGAATTTGTTTCACCTACTACGTAGCAAATGTAAAAAATTTAGTTTATTCCTAAAAGTGACAGTTCTGCCATCCCTTACTTATTACTAGTATACAGATTGGTATCACTTGGTATCCTCTCTTTCAATAGCTTCCGGGGTAATCTTACTTCCGCCTATAAGTTCCGGAAGAGGCTCAAGTCTATTCAAATTTTTAAAATAACAAATAGGTACAACTTTACACGCAAACAATTTTTGTTAACAGCAATTAATAAAAAAAAAAGGTATTTATAGTCTGCCCTTTAATGAAGTGGTTAAAGAAATGCAAACTTATACCTAATACCTAGCAAGGTTTGACCAAAATCTTTAAAAAAAAGGTCGATGACAGTTTTATACTATCAAGTCTGTCGAGTCATCACAAATTACGTTTTCAGTTAATTTGAGGAAGAAAGAAGCTGGAAAATATATTGAAGTTTTTAGTGCTCATATGTGTCGCGAAACAAATTATTAATTAAAAGAAAACTATTGGAAATAAGAACAGTAAATAATAAACTCGTGGCTGTTTTTTTTTCTTTGAAATGTACAAAAAGCTGTACCTACAGCTCATTGTGGTCAGATAAAAAAAACGACGTAGGACATTTTTTGAAAGCAGCTGCAGCTCCGACTCCGATTCCAGTTGCAGCAGGGCATTGTGTTCAGCCAGTTAATTTGTATGTACTTCCAAATGTAAAACAAAAAACAAAAACGAACTACGCAATAGCGAAAATAACTACAAATGGCGTTTTTCTTTTTTACCTCAGAGCAGATCAC
Source organism: Epistrophe grossulariae (assembly GCA_929447395.1). NCBI lineage: Eukaryota > Metazoa > Arthropoda > Insecta > Diptera > Syrphidae > Epistrophe > Epistrophe grossulariae. The sequence continues at coordinate 118,139,641 of OV839567.1, read as the reverse complement.
CGAGCTGTCAAAAATTTATTCTATGTTTCTTTTTTACCTCAGACAAATCAGAGCACATAAGTCGTGTTTCTTTTTCCATCTGAGCTAGCTCGGAGCATGATCTGTATGCTCCGAATAAAATGACCGAGCAAATCGAGCAAAACGCTGAGCGAAGCCAACTTCATACAATTTTTATGTAATTTGACAGATTACTATGCATAAGACATGTTCAGTGCTCAAGCCTCAAGTGTGTTTCATAATTAAATCTGAGGGCTCTGATCATAATCTCCTCAGAGCTTAGCTCTGATCGCTCAACCTCTGCTCAGAGTTTTGCTCAGAGCCAAAAAAGAAAAACGCCAATAGTAACAATTTCGTACTAAGTGATTTTTATAATGGCAGCACTGATCAAACTTAAACGAAATAAATAAAATTTTCTATATACATACTACAAAATACTCACGTACACTCACACTAGTACTTAACCATTCGCTTTTCAACAAAAAAAAAATATAGAAACAAACAAAACCGGCAGAATATGAGGGGACTGCTGCTACTGCTTGCTGTTCTTGTTTTTGTGTTTCTATTCAAAATGAATTCGCCCAACAATGATGATATTTGGGTGTGTTTTTTTGCTTTGTTGTTTGGTTTCAGTTTAGACTTTAGTTTAAATTGTGACTTGCGTGAAAAAAGAAAACTGTATCACTATAAGTGTAAATTAAACTAAACAAAAAAAATGAGTCAATTATTATTGGGAAAAATTGAAGAATTTATTTCATTAGTTCGAAGTCGTCCTGCTCTTTATAATTTCACTTTGGATGAATTTAATGACAAGGAAATAACAGAACAATTATGGAAAGAAATTGCCCATGAATTTAATACTAATGGTAAGTAAAGATGAATGTGTAAGTAGGTAGGTACATATGTATGTATCTAATCTGCATGCATGATTATACTTTTGTGTAGGTGTTCAATTCACTGCGATTTGCGAACAGCGAAGCTAAATGTGTATCGAATCTACCTAGTTTTGCATGTTTTTATACCTATCATTCTTAAAGAGAAAAATATTTTTATGTTTTGCGTAAAATCGAGAGAGAAGTTGTTTTAGCTCGTTCAGTGCCGTAGATATAGGAGAGGGTCTAAGAGGTTTAATACTGTTGACATTGACTTACTATATGCCTGTTTGGTAACTTTTTTTTCAACAAATTTCCCAAAAACTGAGTTTTTTTCTATGGGTTTTGACAGCAAATTGTGAAATTTTGTGAAAATTTGTGCAAATTCGCAAGAAATTTCACGTTACCAAACAGACCATATATCTTCTTCTACAGTAAAACCCGCTTAAGAAAAACTGCAAAATGTCACAGTCTTTCTTTCACTCAAGCGGGTTTTTCACTTAAACGAACCCCTCTTAAGTGAACAAAAATTTCACTTAAGCGGAGTCCGGATAAGTGAAAAAAAATTGATTTAAAAATTCCAAAAAGGGTTCTGAATAAATACATATAAGAAATTCAAATGTCATTTTCGTGATTAAAATTTGGTGGAGGTGAAAAATAAAAGAGAAGTAAAAGCGTTCAGCAAACTTTTTGTTCTGTTCTATCAATTTTTTTTTTCACTTAAGAGAGTTTTTTTCAATGAAAAATATTAAATTTATGTAACTGAAAATATGTGCGGGTTTTTCACTTAAGCGGAGTGTTATAATGGTAATTGGTCGACAAATACTCGGGGATGAAAAAAGTGTTTCAGATAAGCGGGTTTCTCTAAGCGGGTTTTACTATATATATATAAAAGAAAGTCGTGTTAGTTACACTATTTATAACCCAATAACGGCTGAACCGATTTGGCTAAAAATTGGTGGGGAGATAGCTTAGAACCAGGAGACGGACATAGAATACTTTTTATCCCGTTTCCGTGGGACGTGACAAAACGCAACAAACAGAAAAACGAAAAACTTATCAGTCAAAACATCAATGTTTGTTCCTAATGGCTAATAGCACCAGGATGGTTAAGAAAGTTGTTTGAGGAAAATCCGCCCACTGTAACGTACATGTCATTAAAATGCATTTTTCAATACTTTATAAAAGAAAAATTTAGGTATAAGACAAAAATTAATTTCTATAGGAAATATATTATGGACATAATAATGTCAATTGAAGAAAATTAATTAAACGAAAATTTTTAAATTAATTAAAAGGAATATGAAAAAGACAATATGTAATAAATGGTATGTGCATTGTGCATATATAAAAACAGTTAGATCAAAAGGTATGTATGAAAGTAGAAAATTAAGAATAAATAAATAGGGATTGTTTAAGCGGCTTAATTAATTTGTAACACCCTATTTAAATCTAGAACACCTTATTCCCTATGAACATCACTATCCATACCTTTCATATGGTTCCCACCAAAACTGTACTATCAGCACTTTTTACAGGGCTCTCCTATCCTATTACGTTTATTTTCCCACATTTAGTTTCCCATAGAATAAAAATTATTGTCAAATTGTTTATGAATCAAGTAAAAATATCCATGAAAATTAATAATAAAATCACTTTTAATCCAGAAGTCAATTAGGTTGTTTCATTATAGTTTCTACCCCCCACCCGAGGTAAGGAGCAATAAAATCAAGTGAAAACAATCGAGTCGAATCCAAAAGAGGTTTCGACGTTAAACAGGGATTAAACAATTAAGGTTCCCCCACATCAACGCGAATCTTTCGTGGCGACGACGAAAACAATAATAACAACAAGTGGTTGTCAATGAAAACAACATATTGTTATTATTGGTTTCGTCGCCGCCACTGAAAATCTGCGCTGGTGTTGGGGAACCTTAATCCGATTATTTTTTATAGGATTCTCACTTAACGTAAAAGCAAAAAAAAAAATTAAAACCATAACCTTATCAAATTTTGTTTTTTTTCACTTTCAGTTAATTATTGCAAGACCAAATGGAGTGTTTTACGTGTTTCCTTTGCTAGACAGATGAGAAACGAAAAAACAAATGCCAAAAGAACAACTGAGACTTTAATAAATGACTGGTATCTGAAGGATAATATGTCTTTTATGCGCAGTTACATGCGCAAGAGGAAAAAAGCGAAATCAACAGAAAATTGCAAAATAGACTCTATATCTAAATCAAATTTTAAAGTGAAAACCGAAAAGAATTTATCTAATTCATCAATAGTGATCAAAAATGAGCCTCTGAATGAAGATGAAAATGAAGGCATTGAATGTTTGGAAATTTTTGTTGATGACGATGTATCGGAGTTGAGACCGGATTTTCTTTCTATTGCATCATCAAGTCCTTTATCAAACAGCGAAGCAATTAAAATTGAGAATGAAGTTATAAACACAACACAAATTAGTGGATCTTCACAGAAGAGAAAAACAATAGAACAACAAGATCAATCTTTGTCAGTTTCAAAAAGAATACCAACAGATCAAGATTGTGAGCCATCTTTGAATAGAAAAGTATTTAAAGCAGAAGGTCCCCTATTATTAAGCTCTCCTCGGAGAAACACAATGGAACAAGAAGACTCATCACAAACGTCTTTTATTTCAAATTTAAATGATGATCCAACCATCACATTTTTCAAGAGCATTCTTCCTGATTTCAACAAATTAACTGGAAGAAGACAACGTCTGTTAAAACAAAAAGTTATGGGCGAGTTGCATTTATTACTTGACGAACAAGAAAATGAATCATAGTCATCGGATTTATTTTTCTTGATTTTAATCTTAAGAAAATGTATCAATGTATATTTTGAATTTTTAGAATAAGATTAATTATTTTTAACAAAGAATAAAGCTTGAGTTTTAAAAAATTAAAAAAATTATTTAGGATCATGTTTCTATATGAATTTTGATCTCTACAAGTTACCAAATAACTTTTTTTGCAAAAAGCACACCAGAAAGAAGGTATAGGCCAAAAACTAAAAAAAAAACAGCCGATTTTCGGTGGTTTTTTGAGGATTTTGATGGGGGCGTAGTTGTGTAAATTTATTTTTTTTATATATCAACCTGGAACTACCCTATCTTTTGTAGGGTAAAACATCTCGAATGGGTTGGGTGCACTTAAAGAGATTATCATGTATCCTGTAACATTAACGCCTATATTATTCACTCAATACATCCAGCTTGAAACTAAAATCCGCATGTACTTACATTGAATTTGTATACTTTACATCTGGATTAAAATTTTAATCTGGATGTATCGCGTGAATAATATGGGCGTAAATTTAGCCGAATTCACTATATCCTTAATCGTTCTTGAGACTTGGTGGCTTAATTAAACTCAAGTTATACCTACTTCTACCTACTAAGGGTAGGTAGGTAGGTAGAAATGGCGGCCACCTAGCTCAGTGACGCAAGAAGCGTTAAGACTACGCCGTTTTGATACCATAACTCGCTTGACCTATGGGTGAGAAATTAATTGTTTGGGTTATGTTCGGGGTGATTAGCTACAGGTAGTCGTCCTAGAGCCACCTCCGACCCCGTCGCGTTGAGGAAAGAGAACAAATCTTTGATATTTACCCCAGAAAGTTCATCGAGGTCTTTGTAAAAAGCCATACCGAATGATTGCGCTCTCATTCTGGCCAGAGCGGGGCATTTACAGAGGAAATAAACGACTGTTTCCCTTTCCTGCTGGTGGGTATTTTGGGGGATGCCTAGCTTTGCGGCATATGGTCACCAACTGGCCAGTGACCAGAACAGACCGCCACCATCCTGGCTATGTCTTTTCTGGATCTGCAAATTAAATCATTTGTTCAGGTTTTACTATATGTGGGCCAAAGCTTCCTGGAAATGATGCAGAATATATTGCCCTTCATAACTCCAAGAGGAATGTTAACTCTTTTCACAAGTGAGCTATGAAGGGATAAGCCTTGCATGGCCAGTTCGTCAGTTCTCTCGTTTCCCTCAATGCCACAGTGACCTGGAACACAGATAAGAGCGACTTTAAGGTTCTCATTCAGATTTGCTAGCTCAAACCGACATTGCTCAACCAGTTTAGATGATGATGTAGCCGTAGCCAGCTGCCTGACTGTCTGTTAAGATAGCGGTATTACGGTTTTGGTTAGGGTTTTCTTTGAGTAACTTATATGCTTCCCTTATTGCTAGTAATTGAGCTTGAAAAACACTTGTAAAGTTGGGTATCCGAAAGGATTTTGAGATATTTAAAGATTCAGAAAACATTCCTGAGCCAACACTACACTCCATCTTTGAACCGTCAGTAAAAATACTGGTGTCGAAGTCTCTCTTCACGATGTCGTCTTCCCAGTCATTACTCATTTTTACTACTGAGACCCAAGTCAGAATTGCAGTAGTCCGTTGTTATTGAAAACGTATCATTGGGAATCAGGTTAGTGATATTACCTTGTCCGTATGGTTTGCCAAACCAGATATTCGATACTTACAGTCTAATCGCGCTAGATACTAAGATACTAGATATTTAATATGTAAATCAATTGGTAAAAGGTGCAGAAAGACGCTTAAGTCAACGCTTTCTGTTCTTTGGACCTTCCTGAGATTTTCAATGTTATACGCTTTATTAAGTGCGGGTCACCAGACAATTGGGCCATACATAAGGATCAGTCGTACCACGGCTGTGTTCGTCCACAGTATCATTTTCGATTGGAGTCTCCACTTTTTACCGAATGTTTTACTACACGCATAGAAGGCTATGCAGGCCTTCCTTACCAGTAACCCGTTCTTTAATATTTAGTTTCCAGTTTAGTTTAGGGTGGAGAACTACGCCCAGATACCTCGCACTGAAAGACAGAGAAAGAGTTTGACCGTTGAGTCGGGGTAAAGTGAAGGGAGGTATTTTAGTTTTGGTAGTGAAAAGTATCAGTTCAGTTTTACTATGGTTAACGCCTAGTCCACAACTCGTGAGTCGTGGCCTAGTTGTTAACCTTCCTTAAAACCACCTCAGTGATATCGCTGATCACTGATGGGAACTTTCCTGACACCAATATTAACAAATAATCTGCATACGCAACTGCCTTCACGCCACTTCTATCCAACTCAACAAGAATTTTATTCATGACTAAAAGCCATAGAAGAGGAGATAGAACTCCACCCTGAGGTGTTCCTCTACTGACTTATTTGGTCGATTTTATATTACCTACCGAAGCTTGAATCCTTCTGTCGCTGAGCATGGATATTATCTAATCTATTCTCTGGTGTAGCCCTCTATACCGCAGTCAACGAGTGCCTCTAGAATGGATTCGGTTAGGTCGTTGTTGAAAGATCCTTCCACATCTAAAAAGTTAGCGAGAGTATATTCTTTCCATAAAAAAGCAAATGTTTTAAAATTAAAAAAAAAATGGACTAGAGGAGTTTGAACAGAACGACGACGATCTATACACAAAATCAATCCCCGGTTTTGACACCCTTCCCCGCCAAAGTTTGCCTGACCTTTTCAAGTAATTGAATCCACCCTCATCCTAACATATTTATGTTATTAACTCATTTAAGTTTAAATAAACGAATTTCAAAACCCACCCATTGGCTGCCCACTTCCCTTGAATTGTCTCTTACCTAGTGAGGTTACAATACAACTGTGCATTAAATTCAATTACCTATTCACTATGCAAAAGAAATAAAATGGCAATCATCATTCAACATACCTAATTAGTAATTAGTAGAATTTTTTTTTAAACCAAAAATGAGCTGTCAGAAATGTTTAACTTTTTTACAGATGAGTATTTAATTATGCGCTTACCACCCCACCACCATATTGTCAAAGAAATATAATTCTCCAATAAACAAAAGGCCAAACAAAGAAGCATCCATTCAAATATGCTTAAAAGCTACAATGTGTTTATTCAAGGAAGACAAACAAAATTATATGAATTTTGAAAACTAAAAAAAAAATAAAATAAAATCGAAAGTGGCTTTACTATGGGAAAGATGAACGAGGAATTATTATTTTCCAATTAATAATTCCCAGTTTGACTTATGACTTTATCTCTCACCCCTCAGGCAAACGAGAACAATGGCCAGAAACTCAAACAGGATTATAATTAGAAAACGTGGGAAGATGTCCTGCTGACGCAGCAGTGTCTTGGTTATTGCTGCCTTTATCGTTATAGTAAGATATCACAAGGACTTAATAAATAATATATTTGTGGTAACTTTTGATAAGTTTTTTTTTTCTTTTTCATCTCATTTTTTCAACCAAAAGGATAACGAGAAAACTTCAAGGACGCAATATTGCACTTGGGGAAGTGATTTTTCGTTTCCTAATGGTTTGCCGGCTTAAAATTTTTGTAATCTTCATATTTCTTCTTCAAGTATCTTTTTTTTTGTATCAAGTCTATCTAGGTTTAGGGAAACTATTTTAAGAAGACACAATAAAAATAAAGTAAAAGTTGTTTGGAATGTCGAATAAGGAAGAAAAAGTCATTCATGTTCTTTTTTTTTTTGTGCGAATAAAGGATACGTGAATTTTTTTCATCCTATTTCGCTATCATTATATGCACGTTCATCTATGAATGTGTTTACCCTTTTTTGCTTTTTGGTTTTATGTTGTTGAAATAACTTTTTAAGGGTAAAGGGAAGTGCTTTTGAAGTTTTCTTATCCACGTTGGTGTCACTCGTTAATGGAATTTTTTTTTTTTTTTTTTGGTTTTTCTATCATGTCGTCAAGGAAGACGCGACTTAAAATGAAATGACTGTTGAACCTTGAACGTGGTGCATTTTTATTAGGATGTATCTTATAAGTCTCTTACATATTACATACCTACATTTATGTTGGTACATACATTATGTTGTATTTCGTGTCAAGGAAAGTTATATGTTTAATTTCCTTGCGATATCAGCCCAGGAAGTAATCCCATTAGTTTTTATGTCACTGATAGTAGTAAATCTTTATTTTCATTTTCCTGCATGACAAAGTGCTCCTTTTTAATGGTTTTAAGTGTGTTTTGAAATTGAAATTTAAGATTTAGGTTATGCATGTTCTGTTTAAGCGGTTTAAGGTTTTTAAATAGGTGCTATCCATTAAAGCTATGTTATACCTAAATGCTTTTACAATAGAACTATCCATCATATTGTCAATAGTTTTCTTACCACTTCCCTGACAAATGACATGACCAACATAGGTATAGTAGGAAAACAAATTCTAATTGAAATAAAATAAAAAAAGTGTAGAAATTCACCCAAAGGCCACAGAGTTTTAAAGTAATAAATAGAATGAACCTACTATTAGGTTTGTTCGATGAGCCATTAGTATGAACTTACAACATTAATTGACATAAGAAAAACTTGTTGACACATAGGGGGCCTAACTTACATTGACAATATTAAAGGAATATAACAATTATAATTTACATGGTAAAAATTTAAAGGAAAAAAAATCAGTTGGCTTTGTTTTTCTCTCGGGTTGTTCAGTCCCGTGTGTCTGGTTGGTGGGTTTGGTGTGGGTTGGGTTTAAGTTGGTTTTCAGCCACGGTGGTAGGCTGACTCCGTGTAAGTGTGGAATGAAACTGCTTCTACGTTGTCGATTGGAATTCTTTCTATTATATCCATAGCACTTAGATTATAGATATCTAGGCTCTGAATGTCGTTCAGCAGGTTAGGGTGGTGTGTAGTGTTTTGTGATAAGTTTCTTTGCCAATTGCCCTAGAAAAACTGGTGCATAACCTCAGAATTTTCGATGATTTGGAGCTCCTGCGTGGCTGTCTTCGAGATGATATATCACACAGCAAAACTGTAGCTGATCACTGGTCTGAGTAAGTACTCAGACTTCTCTTTATTTAAGGGTGCACCGATGTAACGCAAAGTTGCCCTTCTTCAGCATCTCCCTTGAGTGTGTATTGAATTTGAGCAGTTCGTTGAAGTAAACTCCGAGGTATTGTATTTGACGTTAGCGGATATTGTCGATCCACCAGAAAGCTTCAGGACCAGTTTTTTGCAGTTATCTGTAGAACGAGAGCGGATGCCTGAAGCACACAAGTTCCGACTTGATAGTATTGATCCTGATACCTCATTTTTTGTAGTACTTCTACTTTGAGCTTCTACTTTCCATGCAGCTTTGGCCTATGGTTGGCTCTATCGACGAGGCATAGGTAAACGAAGTGTCAGCAAAAAGCAAGTTCTAGGAATCGGTTGGCATCAGCATGATCAGATACCATCAGGCTCCAGAGGAAGGGTCCCAGATTCGATCTTTGGGTGACTCCGGCTTTGATGGATTTAATTGTAGATTTGCAGAAAGAAAAGAAAACATGACTTTTGCTAAGAATGAAGGTAAGTAATGGAACTTTATGGATAAGGGCTTCTATTCATACACTGTCGAATGCTTTTTCAAAAGCATCCAACGATGGAACGATGGCTGTTGAGTGCTATGTAGACGTCAGACTAGAAATTTAGTAACTGATGCAGTGTTGAGTTATCTTCACGAAAGCCAAACTGCATGTCAGGGATGATATTATTATCGTTGCAGTACTTCTTGAGCCTCCTGATTTTGACTTCTTCGAATTTTGCTTATGTTGTTGAGCTCCCAACTAACAATTTTACTCCTATATTCATATAGAGATACGATAAGTAAGTATAAGTATTAATTGCACTTATATAAACTTTTTTTAATACTCCAAAGTTTTTTTTCCACTTCTATTGCACTTTTATAGAATAAATTGATTTACTCCCGAAAAAAGTTAATGGACTCATCTAAAGAAAGCTTATAGAAGTTAGAAAAATAAAACAAATTTGATTATAAAAAAATTACTCATTACTCATTACTCATTACTCCTATATAGCGGTATGATAAAGTACTCCATATAATATCTTTGGGATAATTTATATCAGTTTTGAACCGTATAACAGCTATTTGACTTCCTTTCAAAAGTAATAAATGAACATTTAAGCAACGAATAACTCTTAAATTGTTGGTGCAGTTGTTTATGATCATGCAAGAAGTATCCTAACTGTTTGTGGAAGCCTTCTGTGAACGAATTTGGAGACTCCATCCGGTCCAGCTGACTTCTATGGCTTGGATTTGTTTATGCTATTTCGTCTGGATTGCATAATTGAAGGTGTGGCGGCCACTTAGACGTCTATGATGCGTATATGATTTCCCAAAAGTGCAAAAATGCAAAAAAAAAAAATATTTTCGGCGACGTCTATCGGGGGTTTGCGTCCACTCAGACGTCTGTCGTAACCATATTCATAATCAGAGGGTTAAGGGCTTTAGGATGCGATGCATTTGAAGTAGTTTCTCTCAATAATTCTATTTTCAGGAAAGCTGTAGATAGTTTTGGTGCACTTTTTCTTGATACTGGCAGACGAACGTTTTCGGTTATCACCTACGCCAGAACTAATTGCCAAAAATCTGCTGTGAGTTCTCGGTATATACATAAGTACCTATATATATTTGTATTTTTATTGATTGTTTTCTCTAAAACTATAGAACTGTCAAACAGTTTTAGAAAAAAGCCCAGTTTGATGAACTTCAGTCAATTTTCTTAAGAATAAAGAACGCATTTGACATCTATAGGAACACACTCTCTGGATTTTTAATATTTTTGTCAATTCGAAATTTTTACTGCAGAGTTGCGTTGCAAATGATGTAATCGAACATACGTATATATGTATTATGACTTAAACTGTGTTATCGAAAATAATAATTTCGTTTCGGGTTTTCGGACAGGGTGGTCGTTGGGTGTTGCAGTTTGCGATTAAGAGAACATATTGTACCTAATTGCATTTTTGATCAATCTAGCCTCTTATTCCAACTCATGGCCATTCTCGCAAATGAATTTTATCAACATTCAATTTGATATCTCTGTTCTTTTTATCATTTCATCATAAATTAATTGATTATTTTATGCCAATTTTTAAATAATCGCAAACGGGCTTTGAATATTATTATCATTTGACAATGTTTTTTTTTATAAACACGTAAGGTCAGTGTGCAGAGATAAAATGAACACCAAACTTTTCCACTCATCGATATAGATAACAACACTATCGTGGAATTTACTTTTAACTCAACCTCTTGACATTTATTTGAAAATCTTAAATTTTAATCCACCCAATTCTGAGGCGAATTCGATACCGCACCACTACCTTTCCTTTCCGGCAGTGTCGTTGTCGCACGAGTTTCAATGTCAAGTGCCAGAAGCCACATACTCGTCCCAGTCCCAGCATATTATACTACTATAGGTAAACGTTAATGAGTCTTTGCATCGATAAGTTCGTACGTGCGAATCAATTATTACCTTTACGTGAGAACCGACAGCAAATTGATTAGATTTTTAGGTGGGACCACCTGGTGGATGGTGGTGTAACAGTGGCAGTGACTTTGTCATATCTAGAAAGTTTTACTAAATTATATCGATTTCGTTATTGACGCGTCATGCTCCTATACCATGTACATATGTATGTAGTTGTGGAAATGTTGATACTTCTGTAACTGTGTTTATCTACAATATCACCATTCGACGGAAGACAGAAGGAATTCCATATATGCAATGTGTATATTTGTCTAGACAAGACAAGAGGAATTAGTACATCAGCCCCGAATCCGATAGCAGAAGAGAGAAATATGTGAGTTTCTGTATAACTTGCAAGTTCCAAGTGCCCCATTGTGTGTGCAAGTTAGATACGTGCTTATCAAATTCTTGGGCATTAATTGTTCAATCGCAGCTAAGTTTGGAGAATTATTGTATCAATTAGTCAATAACAAGTCTCAAAGTACAAAAGTAATCTTCATTTTAGTAATGTCAATGCAATGTATGTACATATACGTGATTTGGGGTTGATAAATCCATCAGAGTTGAGTGCACAATTTAGTTTTCAAAATTTTAGGATATTTTTGTTTGTTAAAAAAAAACGTCATGGAATTTTTGTTTATGTATATTCGAAAAATTGAAAAGAACTTTCAAATTAAATGCCGCACAAAAGATTTTTGATATCAACACAGCGGGTTGATGGGTGCTTTTAGGCGTCAAAGAATGATTTTCGACAGCTTTTGATCTGTTTCAATTTTATACTTCAAGTTAAAGAAATTGATCATTATAAATTGTTTGTCAAATTTTATAAATGCAATATTATAACTGGGTATAAAATTATAGTTCAGTCATTAAAAAGATATTACAGGAATAATTTGACAAATTTGACAATTTGAAATTTTTTACAAAAATTTGAAACCAAATTTTGTTACAATCACTTTAGTTCTTTATTTCTTTATTAATCGGAATAGCCTTACACAGTAAGATACAATATCTTTTTTATAGTGCAAGTTTTATACATCATTCAAATTTATGTGCTACTTTAAAGAGTGATTCTAGTAACAAAAAGAATAATTAAATACATAATATAAATTATACAACAAAATTTTTGAAAATAGAAAAAAAAACTATTTAAAATTAAAAAATTATTTTTTAATTTGAATAAAGTTAAGCAAAAAAGAAGATAGAAATTTAATATTTGAGTATCTAAGAAAAATATCTAAGAAAAAAATATATCCAACCATTGCAATTTAGTGTCCCTAAGTACTGTCTAAGTTTAAGTTTAAACAGGGTTGAGCAAATTATCAATCTAACAGACCGGGGCAAGGAATTCCATTGCCAGATGGCATTTATGAAAAAATGACGCTCTGATATTAGAAATGAATATCTTTCGGGTATGAGATCACAGGATCTGGTAGAACGCGGAAAACGGAGTCGGTTATAAAGATACGAGGGATGGTGTGTTTGCATAATATTCTGAAGAAGTGTAACAGTCCTCAGTTTAAGAAGACTTTCCAAAGTGAGGCCGTGTATTGATTTGGCGAAATGTGAAACATGTTCTCTTCTTTTGAGACCATAGACATATCGTGCTATACAGTTGTAGGCAACATTTAGTTTTCTTTTCTGCAACGCAAGCCCCATTTGGAGAAAATTTAAGGTTTTTTTTTTGTATACAGTAAAACCCGCTTAAGAAGAGCTGCAAAATTTCACAGTCTTTCTTTCACTTAAGCGGGTTTTTCACTTAAACGAACCCCGCTTAATTGAAAAAAAAATTTCACAAGCGGAGTCCGGATTAGTGAAAAAAAAATTGCACTTAAGCGGATTTAAAAATTCCAAAAAGGGTTCTGTCATATCATAAATTCAAATGTGTGCTGAAAATTTGGTGAAGGTGAAAAATAAAAAAGATGTAAAAGCGTTCAGCAAATTTTTTGTTCTGTTCTTTTAAATTTTTTTTTCACTTAAGAGAGTTTTTATCAATAAAATATACTAAATTTAACTGAAAATATGTTTCAGGTATCCGGGTTTTTCACTTAAGCGAGTTTCGCCTAAGCGGAGTGTTATAAAGGTAATTGGTCGACAAATACTCGGGGATGAAAAAAGAGTTTCAGATAAGCGGGTTTTTCTCTTAAGCGGGTTTTACTGTAATAAATTAACAAAAAAGAAAAGAAAAATAAACTAAATTAAGTGTATTTTTTTACATTAAGCCTTGTACCTATACAGTTCCTCCTCGAAACAAAAGGGATACAAATTTTTTATTTCAACTCAGATTTTTTTTCTTCCCAAAAAAAAAAAATTCTTACCACTTATGTTTTTTTTTTTGTTCAAAAGAACTGTATACTCGGCTTTAAAAAGAAAAAGATAACTATAGTGACGCAAACAAAGCCCTTTTTGCAAAAAGAACAAAATTCTTTCAGAAATATACATACATACCTACATATATGTACCTTTCGACAGATACTGGTGCTTATACTCGGTAGGGATAGACCGCGATGTGGTGGAAGAAGAACATCTAATGATATAAAAACGGCATGACAGACATTCTTCCCAAACGATTTAATTTTTTTCTAAAATCACGGAAATCGATAAAAAACATTCATAATACTCCTCCCAAAATTCGATTCGGAAACAGAAAAACTCATTGTTCAAGAATATTGGTGGTATAATCTCCCAAGTTCAGTCCACAAAGTGTTGATTCATCGTTCGGACATTAGATATAAATCATGAATTTTTTATAACTATTTCGTCGAGATCATACAAGAAAAATTCCAAGAAAAAATTTTAACACAGATCTATTCCAATCCAATTATTCACCGAAATTACATAATTTTGTAATTCCTATATTTTGAAATGTAGGATTTGGTAATTGCGAAGATTTCGTACTGTAAGATTTTCTACTCAACCCTTTGGGGTTTGTCTATCGTGTCCGATGCAGTAACGCATATCCACATGATAGGTAACTTTGCACTGAAAAGTCCCTATACAATCTTGTTGTTATCTGGTGAAAAATAATTCTTTCTTTCCTCTTCCTCTAAAAGAATTTAGGCCTGGGCCTTAAGTATTGAAAATGAATTTTAAACATTTCTTTCTCCTTTCGAAGCTTTCTATTTTATTAAAAAGAAAATAATTCTTACTTCTTCTATAAATGAATACCATTTGCTAAATTTACCATATCACTTTAATGCTTGATAAAATTAAAAAAAGCAATTTACAACATGTTTACCAGAGCCCATAGGTTCATATCGTTCATAATAAAATTGTACCTTAACCTTATATACCCATCATCTACCTACAAAAACCTTCTTTTATCGTTCGACAAATGTTATTGTTTTCGATTCAGCAGCAGTGAGTAAAAGTATATATCTTAAGGGATTTTGGCAAACGCCCGCTAAGGTCGTTCCGCTAACGGATGTATCTATATAACCTGCTTACGATTTCAATATCAATGTTATCTATGTGGATACAGCTTTTGGTTTATAAAAATAAAAAATTTCACCATCATCGTGATGATCTCTCTGGAATGACAAATAAAACATTTACGCAGGTTTGATGTTTTTATATTTTTGTCAACCGTGCCAAATCAAACTCCCCCACCTTTTCTTTGTTGTTGTCATAAAAGGCCTCCTCGTTAACCCACCCACGGCGTTTTTATACCATACAACCCCGTCATATCACTCACATTGTATTGTATTGTGAACGTGATTGTAAACTCCCCACACCACCCAATGGTAAGTACACATAACTACAATAACTGTATCGCTAGGTATATTCATCCCCTGCGAGTAAAATTTATGCAATTAGAAATTAATACTGCGTTCGTCATAAAATAAAGAAAAAGAAGAAAAAAAAAAAATATAAAATGAAATGTATAACGTTGAATGTTTATTATACACATCGCCTGTAGCCTGTAGCTGTACTTTAGGTATTGCTTATGACGAAAAAGCATCCTTATTTTCATCCTGTTTAGTGAAGTTTACGACTGTCATATTGCGTTGATATTGATGTTGATGGTTTACGAGTCCGGTGGCAGTTATAAAAATGGCGGTGGCGTCTATTGTAAATTATTTTGACATTTTTGTGTCATTTCGAATGTTATTAAAATTAATAACCAAAAGCACAATTCGCACAAAAATGTTGTTATAACAATATGAGAAATGCCTTTAGAATGAGGCTAGAATTGTTGTTCGCAGAGACAATTTCAATTGCATACAAATTATAAGAGAATCAAAGTTTTATTGCTAGTAATAAAGTTTTACTAACGATAGGTTGTTATGAGTTCCCGATTTCTGGATGTTTTTATTTTCATATTAATTGTCTATTCTCATAACATTTTTGACACACTTAAGTTTTTGATTTATGAAAGTGGGGATATTTTTGTAGTTGAATTTATATAGAGATCTGTGCTTCAATTAATATAACTAATAGGCCATGTTCAAGAAAATGAGATCTCAGCAATCTCAGTTACCTGAACAGGATTCCTCAGCTTCGCTGTCAAAACTCTGAGGAAAAAAAATCTTGGATTCGCTTGCTCACTTTTTGAGTGAGAAAATTCTCTGAGATCTCATTTTTCTGAACACACCAAATACTTGAGATATTTAGTGTTTGTAGAGTGAATTTTGTATTCTTCACTGAACTTTATAAAAATTAAGGATTGTGTTTTTAAAATACAGCATAGAACACATATTTAAACCAAATATCTTTGAAACAGAAAAAATACGTCTCATAGATGTGCGCAGAAATTTGTTATATGTATTCCTAAAGAAATAAAAAAAATCAATTTTCTATTTACTTACGACTTTAGTTTGATATCGATTTAATTTTTTTTTTAACACTTCAGATTCTTTGTTGTAGTGAGCATCAATAATAGTTTAATAGTTTTATTCCTTTTCTCTTTGATTTAGATCTCCGAGGTGTCTTTTTAAGAAATAGTTTTGCTTAATGACGTAAATTTTTTTGTAATTAGTTGATTAGTTAAAAGATTAATAAAAAAATTAAAAATATGCTTATCATTCAAAACTAAAATCAAAATAAAATTAACACTTGGGCAACCCTTGTTCGACATTGATATTTGTAATAAACTGACAAATTCCGTCATCTGACATAAATCAACCATTTGACAGCCAGCCCAGAAATAGCCAGAAGAAATTCCTCGGACTCACTGGCAAGCAGTGTTGCCCCCCCCCCCCCCAATCGCTTCAAAATGTAGTGTCGCGGATTTAAAATGTAGTAAAATGTCGATTACTTGAAAATTAATCGTAATTTGTTTAAATACAAAAAAAGCATTTAATATGATAACGATAATTTTAACTGTTGATTCAAGAATTTCAACAATAAAAATAAGTAATTTAAAAATAATAATAGAGATAACATTAAGTAATTATTAAACGGTCACTTAAATTTTTCAATCAATGAATAGTTTAATAAAGTAAAATTATTTCTTAAAACTTTCAACTTTCTTGTTAATGGTGTACAATATTTAACAGGGCTTCATTTGTACTGCTGCTTTGGAAGTTTTTGAAGATATATGTTCATTTTTTTAAAAACTAAACACATAGATATCTTGCCAGGCAATATTAAAATTATTGCAACGATCAAACACGAGAACAATAAAATACAAAACAACAAATTTAAACGGTTCAACTCCTAAGAAAAAGAAAACATGTACATAAAAGAAAAAAGGAAATTTCTGAAATTTTAGTGTTTTACGAATATTTTGCGATTGTACGTAGTTACTTTTTTTGGGAAAAAAATGTAGCAAAAACGCTACAATTGTAATAGGGGGGCAACGCTGCTGGCAAGAAGGGAAATGTTTTACTCTCTCGAGCCCGCTCTCTTTTGCATGAATTAGCACAACCTTTGAAGTCTGGAATGGAACTACTTCGGACTAAAAATGACTAAATCTGGTGGTCTGGAACTGTTTGAAACTAGTTATGGAACAGACTTAGGTATTCTGCATCTGATCAGAGGCGTGGGAATCGTTACTATTGACTGTTAAAACCATATTCGTCGCCTCATAGTTCATTATACTCACAAAAGATCTACTGATATTATAACGGGTTGTTTTTCCGATTATGTCAATATCGTCGGCGTATCCAAGTAATCGTCGCCGTATATCCAAGTAATTGGATGGACCTTTGAATTTTATGTTTACATCATAATGTCTTCTATTTTAGGTACCTATAAGACGTGAAAATAAAAGATACAAAATTAGACCTAGAACACTTCCTTGTGGTACCCCAGCCACTATTTCTTTTAAATCAGAATCTCTACTCAATTCCATGTCTTACTCGAAAGAGTATATTCTCTATCTATTTTTTAAGAATAGTATGAATTCCTTCAGGCAGATTGAGACCTTCCTGCCAAACCTTGTCAAAAAAAATGTAACACAAATTTTGTTTTCTTCAAAACTTTCTCAATAAACCTTTGCACTTGGTCTTAACTGTCGTGTGCTTTTTTCTAAAACCGAACTGATATTCAGTTTTTTCTTCTATTATTGGATGTTCAAAGAGTTGTATCTTGTAGGCACCTAAACAGCAACAGTCGTATTTATAAAATTTCCTTAGAACACTCTTGGATAGTTGTCCAGCTGGACAGTGTCTAAATAGTTGTACCTTTTCTTATTTATTAATGCATTTCAACAGTTGTCTAAATATGTTCTCATAAACTCACTGTGTTCTCTGGAATCTGTCAACTTCGTGAACATTTGGGTTCGTTCAATGTACTTTTTTCCAATTTTTTGATCCTTGAACATATCCCACTTTAGAATAGATTTGGACAACCAATTGCAGTGTCTAAGTTAGACACTCGTTGGAACATGATTATAAGTAAGGTTTTGGACTAAGTTAGACATACTTTGGAATGGGTTTATAAATACGACTGCAAATGTTCCAAACTATGAACATAAAATATAGATTTATAGTAAGAAATGTGACAATATGTGCTTGTTAAGGTTATGCATGAAATTTAAATTTTATTAATTTAGATAATAAACCTTATTCCTCTCTTAATTGTAATGGTTAAAGCAATTAAAATTGTAACCAATTTTAATCTAATAAATCAATTTTATCGTAATATAAATTCAAATTCATATATATGTAATTTCCTACACCAACTTACATAATATAAACTCAATTATCAAAGAATATAGTTACTCAATTAGTTAGGTATAGGTAAGGTATAAACGCAAAACAAAAACTTCTCATGGCTTATACATATTTCTTGTTAACATAAATTCAAAAACATCAAAGCAAATAGATATTACCTTTCAAACGTTAGTCCTTACAGAACCCGGATTTATCTCATAGTTTTGTCAAAAGCAAATATTTACATATCGTTGTGAAGGATATATGTACGTATAAGCAAAACTATCTTATGCTTAGATATATCCTCGTGGCGTTTCTTAATACACGCTCCTTACATAGAAACCTATATATAATCTAATTGTCTCTCAAAACATCAACCCTCTTATGTCAATCTCAATCCCAAGACAAGAGGGACACAAATTTCTTAGAAGAAATCTCGTCACTATGGTTAATCGAATAGTTAGTTCATGTTTGCCATAAATTTATGCTTGTATATGAAACTATAAAAATCTTGTTTACATAGCTCAAAGTAGTTATGTCACTATAGCTTGCCACATTAATTGGTGTAAATCTCTAGGGTGACACGTCATCATCATCGGCATCATTCATGTTCGTCTTATTTGATATAGAATCCTTTCGAATATTATGTTTGATATGTGCGATATCAAAAGAGACGCACATGTTTATACTTGAAGATGAAGCGACCGACGCAACGCAAGGATATAGGAAAAAGGACCCAGGCATTAGTAACGTTGAATAATAACTATACAAAATCTAAATGTGGAAAGGGCACCAATTAAAATTATTTATTGTGCGTACGGTGTTTTTGGTGTAGGTATAAAGTGTTGTGGTTTGTGTGGTATATGGTGGTATAATATGCGTTCAACAATGTTTTATTATCTGAGGAATTTTTTTGTGTGTTCATACGAGTCCTTTTTATGTAAATTATTATGAAGCTATCTTTTAGCTAAACGTTAACAAAAGTGGTCTTTTTGCAACAGCTTGTGTGTGCAGGGAACTATGTATACATACATATAGAATGGAGCATTATATGATTTTAATATTTAAATATTAATATATGTACGTGTCACATGTGTAGAATTGGGAAAGTAATTAAAATTTGAACCCCACACGTTAAAGATATTGCTTGTAATGGGAGTCGAGTAGAGGAATGCTTTCACTAAGAAATTCGTTCTAGAAATAGAAGAATAGATACATATTCTTTCCATAAAAAATTATAATTATTTTCGCGAAAAAAGACATAATATTTAAAATACAATATTAAAAAAGCAAGGACGCCCGAGTCATGTCAATTTTAGTTTTTGATTTCATGTAATATTTTCGCAATTATTCAGCAATTTCTGGTTCCTTCTTTCGAAAATTGTTGTCATGCTACCTTACTGGCTGAACAGTGAACACAATAGGCGTGTTTTGTTGACTTTCTAATGTGAACAATAAGAAATTTTCACATTAAGCCAACTTTTAACATGCAAATGCAAAAACAACAAGTTAACAGCAAATTTAAACTTCAGTAACTCTAATGTGAACATTAACTTTCCAATGAATTTGCTTGTTATGTTTGTATCTTTGCATGTTTTCCAGGAAAATATATTCGGAGAGTATGGTAGTTTTAAAAATATTTTCAAAAAAAAACTTTTGTATGAAGATTTAAAATTTGACAGCGAATTATTTTATTAAAAAATAACAAAATACATTTTCGATGATGCAAATAAAATTATTTTATGAAAATTATCATCCACAACTGTTAAATCACATATGACAAGATTCGAACAGAATAGTATTGGTTTTGGTAAGTAACCATTTTCAATGAACGCATCCACTGAGCGGAAAGTGTGAGTTATACAGCTGATGAACAAACCAGCCTAAATAAATCTGAAAGGTATCCTAAAATTTTTCGGATTTTTGTGAAAAACAGCTGACATCTGTAATACGTGTCAGCTGATTTTCAGCGTCTAGTCTCTCACTTTCTGTGGCAATGGATTAAAGAACACGCGGGATTTCTAGTTTCTGTTTTTTTTTACGTAGATTCTGATTTTTATCGAACAAAATAAAATATAAAATGAATATAAAATATCTACCAGACAAACCTATCCAATTCGGTTTTGGTCGTTCGAAAACTTATCCGATGCAAAACGATCTTAGATACCCTCTCGGCCTATCATTCGAACGCGGCCAATGCTACGAGCAGAATGGAACGCAATGGAGCTGCAGTCGGAGCCAGAATGGTTCGCGAACTTTTAACTTTTCACACATAGCACTTTTGACTTTTCAATTTATATGAAGAAAACAAGAGCCGGAAAGAAATATTAGAGCTTTTAGTGCTTATTTACGTATGTCGTGAAAAAAAATTATTTAGTTAAAGAATAATATTGGGATTAAAAAAGTGAATAATAAACTCGTGGATATTTTTTTTTTTTTTTTTAATATGCAAAAGCTTTACAGCTCATTGCAGGCAGATCAAAAAACGACGTACGACGTACGACGCAGTTGCAGCTGCAGCTGCGGCTCCGATTCAAGTTGCAGCAGGGCATTGTGTTCAGCCAACACAATGCAACGCAGCTACAATCGTGAATCGGAGCTGCAGACGGAGCTGGAAGAGTTCACAAACTTCTCGCACAACACTTTTGACGTTTCAAATAACACGAAAAAAAAAGGACCGGAAAATAAATATCGTAGTTTTTTGTGCTTATTTGTACGTAGTTTTGATTATACGAGTTTAAAGTGTGGTTTTCTCGATCTTTTGCGGTGGTTCACAGATCTATTTATATAATATTTAAAGCCTAGTACGCAGATCGAGACAAACTAAATTTTATCTCTACATTCTTTTTCTCAAGACAAATTTTGATGGTGTAGAGATAAAAATAAGATTGAAATGAAAACAGCAACGTAGCTAAAAATATTTGTTTGGATTTTGTAAATCCGCACTACAATATTAATATAACAAAAAAAATCTTTGAAAAAAAGGGTTTGCTGCCGATACAGCGAGTTTATTCTGTCATTCAAAAATCATTTCGATGAAAATTTAGTATATTTTAATGCTTGAAAAATGTTGCTGCACTAGTTTTTGGCCCTTTCCTATTAGCTACGCCACCGACTGTGTGAAAACAGCTGTTTTATATAATTTATTCCCGTAACTTTCTTTCATGTTTTATTTTATGTTTTTTTGGTCATCATTCACATAAAACCTTTCAAAATTGTAAATGTTAAAACGAAAATATGTTTTTCGTTGATAAAAACCGTGATATTTGAACACTTGTCTTGCAAAATAATGCTTTGAACATTATTTGTCTGGGAAAAATTATGTGGAGACTTTTGTATGTACAGTTTGAAAAAAAAGTTTGGATTTTTCGAACTGCGTACTGCTTAAGAAAAATCCGAGACAAAATTTATCCTGGGAAAAAATTTGTATGAGAAATAAAATTTTTCCCGAACTGTTTACTAGGCTTGATAAAAACTTAATAAATTCGAACAGCACTAAAAAAAATCGACTTATTTGACAGATCGTCGTCCATCATCCATATTTTTTTACACTTATCAAGGAGGGCTTATAATACAGGTTGGCTGATGAAACGCGCTAACAAAAGCCGTTTTTTATTATAACCTATGATCCATATGGATCATCCTGCGAAAATAAAACAGCCTCACAGTGGCGAGAAGCAGAAGCCTGTTTTCGGATAGTGAAACGTGAACCCGATAAAGAGCAGGTTCATGTGTTGTTGTTGTAAAGTATGTTATTTGCTGATCCATATAGATACATTCTGATAATAAAAAACAAAAACAAATTTAATACATTTTTATCTGAGTAATTTTTTTAATTAGCAGACTGTGCTTTATCTTTCTCTCTATATAAAATAAAAATGTAAATGTACTTTTGTTCCTTACCGCTAAATGCTAATCTCCGAAAGTTCTTTACCGATTGCATTGAAATTTTGACACAATTTTGCATTCGAATACGAGCGGGTTTGTACATACTCAAAACAAGAAAAAAAAAAAACAGTGGGATATGTTGGACATAAAAAAAAACAACACTCACTAGCAACTATATTTATCAAAAAAACAAAAAAAAATCTGTTTTTTGAGAAAAAAAAAATGTTAAATTCAATTCTTCAAGGAAAAGATACATAAACACACATGATACAAAGAAAAATATACGAAATAATCGTGTACCATATCGTTGAAAGGTAAGTACGGTTTATTATTTCTTATTTCGTTAGGTATTTACAATTTTGGTTTTTTCCAAGATTTGGAAAATTTGAAGAACAATTTAATCAATTTTTGGAGCATCAATTTTTGGATGAAGAGATACATAATCGTGTACCACAGTACACATAATCAAAGGTATTATATTGCGCAGATTTTCAAAGTTGGAAGTGTCAAAAATTTAAAAATGGCTGTTCCAGTGCTCACAGGAACTCAGCACGCATCATTAGAAACAACAACAAAATATTGAAATTAGACAAGTAAAGGGACACTGGATCCACCATTTTACCACAATAATACCTCAATTTTGACAGATGCGCAGAACTGAACAAAAATGAAAACGCTAATGATATGACTTTAATATCTGTACTATGATCGTGTACCATATCGCTTAAAGGTACGTATACGGTTTATTATTTCTTATTTTGTTAGGTATGTACATTTTGGTTACGTACAATGAAAATGACAGATGACAAGAACCAAGACGTCTTCGAAATAAACAATATTATTCAAGGTAACATTCAAAGCGAAGCCGTTGACTCTGTTTTTGGAAGCAGATGAAGCGGTAAATTATCCAATAGAATTTTTGAATTCCTTCGATCTGCCAAGGATGCCACCGCATGTACTGCAATTGAAACTTGGCGTGCCAATTATCATGTTGCGAAATATAAAGCAGCCAAAGCTTTGCAACGGCACGCAGCTAGCTGTACAAAAATTAATGTACAAAATCATAGAAGCAACAATATTGACAGAACCTTTCAAAGGTGAAGATGTCCTCATTTCACGAATTCCTTTGATTCCAACGGATATGCCATTTTATTTTAAAAGGTTGCAATTCCTAATTCGATTGGCGTTTGCAATCAGCATGTGCGGTTTGGATTTACAAACGGATTGCTTTTCACATGGACAATTATATGTAGCGTGTTCTAGAGTCGATAAACCAGACAATCTCTATATTTGCACAGACAATGGAACAACTAAAATATTATATATAAACAAGTGTTATAAAAATAAACTATTTAAAAACATTTCTTTTTTCTTCTCTTTCTTTTCTATTTAACCACAGCGGATAGATATATAAGGTGTGTTTTACTCATTGCTGCATAGCTAGCGCAGCAAAATTTCCCTTGGCAAACAAAAACAATTTGATTGCTGGCGAAAAAGAAGTCAGTAAAAAAAAAGATGGCTGTGCTGGCGATAGAACTTTGAATTATTAAAATGAACGTATAGAGTGAGTAATCGTTTTATTCAGACTTGTGCTCCGCTGGCTATGCAGCAATGAATAAAATACACCTAAAGATAGATATTATGTAGATAGATAGATAGTTTACAAAAATCTACTCTGAAGGGGTAGTAGGAGTGAAAAATATAAATATCTGCCTACATTACCGTTTTTAAACTTTTATTAAATCAGTTTTATATTTATATTGCTTTCTTTTTAAAAACATTAAAATTAGAAAAAAAAAAAACAATTGATTCATATGAATTAAAAAAAAAAAATGCAAACAATAAAAAAATTTGAGGATGCAATCCAAAACCTTTCTGAGGACAAACAAAATGTTATAAGGATTGAAGTTTTTAAAAATATTTATACTAAAATTGAAATCAATGAAGGTACTGATTGTACAGACTTTTATAGAATGTAAATTAATTTATTTTTTTGATTCAAGATGTACCAAAGAAAAAAACCCGATTAGAAAAAGAAGAAAAAACAATAAACAAAATTATCAGTTATAAAGAACAAGAAAATGTGTTACAAATTCAAAATTTTTTTTAAGATGAAGTTTTCGAAGAATTATCAAAAAAAAATAAATACTGTTCCAGTTGCCGAAAATAAAAATGAAATAACAGAAGAAAATATAGAAGATAATAGAAATTAATAAAAAACATAAATGATACGAGTAGGTAATTAAAAAAAAATAATTGTTAAAATGTATTAATATGAAACGCGTTTTAATTTAATTTAAATAAAATTCGTATTAATTTAAATAACGCCCAGCGAAGCGGGGTTTCTAAATAAAATTCTAGGAAGAGAGTGTTACAAAAAGTCTAATGTATTATTTACCACTTAATTCTTATCTTCTTCTATGGATTATTTCCAACTTAATTCTTAGCTTCTAAAAGTAAAGACCCATTTTTTTTCTTTCCACATTGTTTAAGGTTTCAAAAAAAATCCCTTTAATATTTATAGCCCCCTGCATTTTTATACAAAACTACCATTAGAAACTTCAAAGCAAACATTATTTCTAGTTTATCTGAAAGATTTATAACAGCTCTATAATTATTCTGAAATGAAAAGTTTCATAATTTATCGACAACTTATTTTATACTATATATGTAGATACTATTGAAATAATTTCTCTTAAAACATTAATATATCCTTTTCCTTCTAACTAAAAATACCGAAATTCAAATTAATACACAATCTTCATATACATATGTACATATATTTCGAATGGGGTCTCGATATGGTTAAGCATCACACCAAATGTTTTTCTCTATTATTGCGTTTTCATTATGACGAATCGACTGAAATTTCCAAAACTCAGCAAAGTGGAAACATTGCTAATATTTATGACATCCGATCTTACACCTTATTTCGCATTATTTGTTCAATGAAGGCCCGGCTATAGTACACACAAGTGTTTGTGTATTACGTTATAAACTATCTATAAACAACCCTTAGCTAGATGAATTGCTTTATATTGTAGAAAATAATACGTATAAAAGGTCCTTTTACGCTATAGGTTATAATGTATTGTGGTCTGGGTATACTGGGTGTGCTCTATTCCGGTTCTTTACAAACCTTTCCTATTCTATAGCATACAGTCAATAAAAAAAACGTTTCTGATTGGAAATTCGTTCCGGATATTTTGACCGATTGATATCAATATTTTTTGCACTCTACAAATTTATGGATGACTCTTTTTTGTTTATTGTAAGGATAATGGTATTTGCAAAAATATACGAGCCTGATGGGTGTCATGTTAGAACAAATGAGTGCAATTTCGAAGGATAATGGTGTGTGATTATTTTATTTGAGCATATTTATTTGGATTACAAAGTTTAGCTCTTCATTTGTATATATGACAAAATATTATAGGAACTATTATTTATTCGTGCGACGAAATGGAACTGTACTGTTATACAAGTACATATGCTAAAGGCAATAAGCCCTCGTCGAAATGGTTACTGTGTTGGACAAAATATGTTATTAAAAATAAAAAAAAAATCTGCGGAAAAAATCCAAGTGAACTTTTTAAACGCAATTATTTTTATTTTTGGGAGATTCCATACTGGCTAAAAAGTCCAGTGCCAATTGCCATTTCCCTCCATAAAAACTTACGAGCTCTGGCCGAATTAAACTTTTTTCACCAGTTTCCACAGAGAAATGGCAATGCAAAGAATGCAAAAATTGCAAAAGAATGCAAAGAATGCAAAACAACGCAAGAATGCATGAATTCCCAAAAGATTGCATTCAATTGATTGCTGTAAAATGAATGGGAATAAAAATAATTGCAATCTTTTTGATTTAAGTGAATGGTGATTGCATAATTTTAAGTCTGAAGTTTCAAAGTGAAATAAATGAAAGCAATTATATTATTGAAGTCATTAAAGATTGCATACACAAAAGATTGCATTCTTTTACAAGCCTGAATTTAATATAATTTCCTGAGAACTTTGTTTGTTTGAAGGGCAGAATTTAACGAAATCTTCACGAAACGGCAGTAATATTAACACATAAATGTTAAATGGCCAGACGAAGAAAGCATTCGGAGTTGATGTTTTCATTGGAAACATATTACAATTACTGACAATTTCTTCACTGTCCGAAATGTCAATGAGTTAGTTAAAGAGAGATATAAAAAAGAACTGACAATCAAATTGTCAGACTTTGGGAAGAAATCGTACCAACGGACAATCTTTCATTGTAAGAAATATGTAATTGTCAGCTAATTGTGAGCTATTGTCAGACCATTGACAGTTCTGACAATATTGTAAGATCTAACAATCGTCTGTACTTATGTCGAATTCCTTTCAAAAAAAGAATCGAATTTTATTCCAAAAGAATCGAATTTTTTCTGTCAAAACGAATTTTTCTAGTGTAGCAAGATTCGTTTTGACAGAAAAAATTCGATTCTTTTGGAAAAAAATTAAATTTTTTTTTTTAAAGGAATTCGACATTAGCTTAAGTATGGCTGGGCACGAATTGACAGGGATGTCGAACAGTATCATTTAGTCTGTACAGAGGGTAGCTATAGCATTAGGCATGGTTAATGAGAAAATGAGATCTCGGAGATCTCAGCAATCTCCGTTTCTTGAACAGGATTCCTCAGCAAAATTTCTCAGCTTTGCTGTCGAGGAAAAAAAATATTGGATTGGCTTGCTCACTTTTTGAGTGATATTTTTCTCTCTGAGATGTTTCTATCCAACTTTTTTGATGTTTTTTTCGTTTTTACCTCAGAGCAGATCACTGATCGGTCAAAAATAAATTCTGTTTCTTTTTTACTTCAGACAAATCAGAGCGCATAAGTCGTGTTTCTTTTTTCCACCAAAGCTCGCTTGGAGCATGCTCTGTATGCTCAGAATAAAATGACCGATCAAATGGAGCAAAAATTCATACAATTTTTATATAATTTGATAGATAATAATACTAAGTATTACCACAGTTCAGTGCTCAAGTGTGTTTCATAATTAAATCTAAGGGCTCTGATCATAATCTCCTCAGAGCTTTGCTCTGATCGCTCAGCCTCTGCTCAGAGCCAAAAAAGAAAACGCCATTTGACAAAAAAAGCGGGCAATACTCAGATTCGATTAGCTTTTGTTTCTTCATTCAACTTCGGTGTGTTTGGTCAAATGGAGACGTCTTGCTGGTTGACAAATTTATCTGGTGTCTCCTGAAGTGTTGATTTGACGCGACACAAGTTGTTTTGTTAGCATGATTATGAAGAAGGCAACAGTCAGCTGGTGTGTGGACTTGAAAATTAACTCTAAAATATTATCATTGAATAATTATATTATGTGTATCTTAGACCAATTGATGATGAAAATTGTAGGCCCCCTCCTTTCCTGTCGTAAGCATCATGTATACAAAGGAATGTTTGAGACTTACTGTAAGTAACTAGTTAACGAGCTTTCGAGCAACAAAAAGTTTTTAATTTAATTTAATTTAATTTTATAATTCATCATAAATTGAAAGCAGAGTATGTACCTGTCTGAAGAAAAATAAATTGCTTAAAATATTAGAGAATTTTTCATTACAAAAAATCAGCAGGTGTATAGTAAGTTAATAAGAGTTTGTCTACCTACTCAAACATTATAACGGTTTTTGTTGCTGTCAAATGTTTTTTATGTACATTTTAATACCCCTGCAACAAAATCAGACAGGTTTTTAATTTGCATGCACACCAGGATGTTCCTTTACCCATTGGCATGATCCTCAAAAAACAAAATTAAAGAAGAAACGTTCATAAATTCGCATAGCACAAACCATCTTACACAATTTACATCCAAAGGACTAATGAAGCATTAAATTATGTTGGTAGCATCCATACGTCACGTACTTTACCACCACGCAATCTACATGCAATCATCCAACTTAATCCTTTACATGTTTCCATGTGCAAAATTACAAAATCGCAAACAACCCCACCGCCGCGCCGCTGCCGTTGCCGCCGGCCGTCATAGTGTCTGCCGAGTACGGAATGCCATATTTCGTTCCAAACAAAGAGACTATACCTATATAGCTACCAGCCAAAAAACTCCTTTCATATTTGCTCATCTGTGACAATGTGACAGCGGTGGAAAACGAGCGGTTCATATCATATGTATAAGCCTGTTGCCTCAACCAGCTTAGTTCCAGGTTTGCATACAAATTAAAACGCGTATCGCATGTCATTACGATTTCGAAACGCACACATGATTTTGCGAAAAATTGATGCAAAAGCGACCAAAATCGAATTTGATAAACTTCCATACGCTATAATAGATATAGAGAGAGAGAGAATTTGAGGTTAGAGCGAGTCCTTTTTTTGATTGCCTTTCCTTGATAACCGTGACAAGAGTTGTTGGTTCATATGCATATGAGGCCAAAAGGGCTTAAGGACGACTAACTTGTATAGAAGTACATAAATCCTGACTCGATGTGCATGCATTGAACACTTTTTTAACTCCATATCGTCCAATTCACGTATACAACATACCTATCGCGTGTGTAACCACTTGAGGGTTTTATCCTGGAAGAATATACAAAGTACAAGTGATGTGAGAGCAGACTTGGATGGCAGCAAAAGAATGTCCTTAAAAAGTCGTAAATCTTTTTGGTATAAGATTTTTTTTGGGTTGCTCTTGTCCCTTTTATTTTCCGCATTCTTGGAATGCTATAACACAAGAAGACGCGTGTTATGGAGAAACGCGTGGAGAGAATCTATTAATCATTCTGTCACTTGATTTAAATATTCTAATATACACAGCAGCTCGTTATACTGGTGTTGGCTAAGTTCATGGTAGATTATACGTTTACCTAAAAAGGAAGGACATTTTGCGTCTCAATTGAGATGTCCCAACTCCGTGAGTTGGTATTCTAGACTCTTGATTTTTTACGTTTTCTGCCGTTTCACGTCCGGGCTACAAGTTCTTCTTGGTGCTTTAATGTTGTCCCATATCCCATATCTATTTTTACAGGGCTATTCTGGCGTTGTGAGGGCTCACAAGTCACGACTCACGAGCTCTTGTGAAGTTGATTTTTTGTGACGTTGTTGTGATTCGATAACATTATTTCGGTATTCTCAGACAATCCTCACAAGAAACCCCACAAAAAACTCACCACAGCAAGGTGAAATTGTTATGTTCTGAATTTTTGTTAAACGAACCCATTGAATTTTTTTCTTGTTATGACTTGTGAGATATATCAGTGAGATTTGTCAGAATAGGGCTGCAAAATTGCTTTTTTTCTTCCGTGGACATCACTAACTTTGTTACTGGACAGAGTTATTCGGGATTGCCAATGGAAAACGCCATAAAATTGTAAAAGTCAATTCAGATGACAACGCAGCTCCAGCGGTTAACATGTTGGCCGTTGGGACGTGTTCAAATCATGTGATCGTCAACGTTTTAGGGCGTTTTTCTTTTTTAGTTCAGAGCAGAGCCTGAACTGTAAAAAAAAATCGTGTTTCTTTTTTAGCTCAGATCATCCAGAGCTCCAATTTTGTGTTTCTTTTTTCGCTGTGAACTGTGAACAAATAAAAAAGTGACAGCTGATGAAGCGTGTTTCTTTAAATAAATCTGAACTCTCAGAGCAGAGCACACTCAGTTCAGAGATCGCTCAGAGTATGTTCGGAGTGTTCAGAGCTCTATTCTGAACTAAAACAGAAAAACGCCCTTAAATGTCAAATGGTTGACACCGAAGAGTTCAAATCTCGCTGTCACACAATAAACGTCAATGTATTTTGGGACAACACTTAGAGGACATATTAAATGGAATGCTTGTTTCCATTCCAAATTGAAGCTTTCATAAGGCGTTTTTCTTTTTTACCCCTCAGCGGGGCACAGAGCGGGATCTGAGCGAATAGAGCTCACTCCGAACAGAGCGTGACCTGAGCGCACCGATCTATTTAAGAAACTCAATTGAGCACTGAACTCTCATATCTGTCAAATTACATGAAAATTGTATGAAGTTAGCCGCGCTCAGCTTTGTGCTCGATGTGCTCGGTCATTTTTTTCCGAGCTCATCGAGCGAGCCCCGGTCGAGCTCTGAGCTAAAAAAGAAATGCAAGTTGAGAGCTCGGAGCGCTCCGAGTTAAAAAGTAACATAGTTTTCTTTTTGACAGCTCAGTGCCAAAAGAAAAACGCCTATAGTGGGCGCTCAACATACTTTAGTCAACACTTACAAGTTTTTTGACAGCCGCCACACGATTATTTACCAAGATGTAATATTCAATGGTACTAATTGTCCGTGGGCAGAAAGCCTAACTTTCGCCACAAATATCTTTAAAAACGTCAAAAACGTTGCGTTGACCGTGTAATCATTGCTTTAATATACTTTTTTACATTTTAACTAAAACTAAATGAAAGTATTTTGACCTAGACTGTAATTTTTTTTTTAACAGTTCTCAATAAGCAAGGTATAAGAAAAAATACCCAGCACTCTTGTGGTATAAGGAATATCATTAATGAATATATAAATATTATTCGTCTGACTATAAAACAACCAAAGCAATTAATGAACAAAAAGTGAAAAGAACAAAAGTTATGCCGTCTATAACTTGGCTTTGCTTAACACAAATGCAGAATGAATTCCAAAATGTCAAATTTCTAAGAACAACAAAAAGTCCTTGCGCTTTTTTTACAATTAAAACCCCACAATTGTGCAAACCTATACCTATCTAACCCAAATTTCTACAAATAGAAAAAAACAAGAGTTCGAGAAGAAGGACAACGCCGCTCCGCGCCTTTCCACACCCCGGGTCAAAATATAAGAAAAAACTCACAAAAAATGAAATCCTCATTTTTTCGGATGTTTTAATCTGAAATTTACACCACCGCCACATCGTAGGTATACAATCAAATTGTCTACTCTTAAGAGTTTGTCTGCCTTTTCTTTCAGCACAAATTGCACGATCATGGCGCATAAAGTTCACTGCCACGCTATAAATCGCTTAACAAATGAGATATATTTATATTTATTCTTTTTATTTTTGTTGGTTCTTGAGTCCTTTTTTTTTGCTCCTCCGTAATGAGATTTCTTCTTTAATTTGCATGCAAATAAGGTAACACGACTGCTGTTGTTAGTTTTGGGACATCCTCTCCAGATGTCACAAGGACAACATCTCCTCTGAAAAGGGTAATCGAGACAACTACGGCGCGGTGGCGGCAAGGACAACAAGAACAAACAAAAAGGAGTTCGTCTCCATAGCCATAGGAAGTTGTAAATCTTCCTTAAATGTACACAAAACTCAAGTGCTTTTCAGTTTTGTTCTCTTCTTCTCTAAAGATATGCAAATGAAAATGCACTGAAGAATACCGTAATTGTCCTTTTTAAGAAAAAAATCATTAATTGCTGATTTATATTGAAAACGCATAACTCAATTTCACCAAGACATCAGGACCCACAAAATTCAATTAGCTACCTAACAGATGTGGAGTTGTTATAAGATATCCTTATTTTTTTTTTTTTTTTTTTTTTGTTAAGGCTAAAAGTCCTTCTCCACCGTTAGGCATGGAAAATTTAAAAATAAATATGGTCTTGTAAATTACAATCAAACTACGTGATGGCAAAAGTAAAGTACCTTATACGTATATAGTAGCTAAGGATGCGTGTCCTTGTGCTAGATTATTAAATTAGCATATTTTTTTTGGTCTTCAATTAATAACCAAGGACCAATGCACAAAGTATTAAGGACAATGACTTGCCAAACAAGAAAAAAAGAAAAGTTAAAATAAAATTAGTAGAGTACTTTCACCCTTCGCATATACATAAAATATTCAAAGAGAACATAAAGGACCCAGAAAATACACAAACAGGACATAAACATATTTTCTGGCGAATTCAATTAAACATGTAATTACGTTGTTCAAAATTGGGTACTTTTACCCTCTTACTTTTATTTTGAGGGAAAAGTTAAAATTTTATTTGATTTTCTAATTGAGTGTGTCCTCAATAAGATAAGAAAGGACTTTTTTTTTTATTATAGGTAAGGTCCTCTATGGATTGGACTATTTTTTTTCTTCTTTTTGGATTGGATTTTGTTCCTTAAAAGGATCCTTAAAAGGGCTAATTATATGGATATAAGAAAAATAAAGTAAGAGGAAGGATATGTACCTTTCGCATTTTAATTATTATTTTATGAGCCATTTTAAGATGGATAACTTTTTTGTTTAATTCGTTTAAAACCTGAATTTTTCACTTGACTGAAGTTTACGTAAAAATGTGATGACTTTTGTTGGCAAAGATACAAAATAAAAAAGTAAATAATATTGTTAGATAAGAAATTATTAATAATTATTGAAGAGATGTTATTTCTTTTTGAGTCCTATAATAAGGAATATGACAAACTGGAATTAAAACGACGTGGATGCCGCACATGTGAATCAATAGAGAGGAACACATCTAAGCGATTGGTGTGTGCCTTTCCTTTGATTTAAGTATAGGTATGTGCGGCATCCACATTTTTATCGTGATCGCCACCGCCATCGCGTCGGTTTGCGGGTAGCTTTAAGCTACTCTTCTTGGAGTGCAAGAAGTGTAAAAACTTTCAAATACACAGCTGTCAGCTTCTGTCACTTGACGTCGCGTCGGTTAGGAATTTACAAAATATTCATTCAAATTGTCCTCATTCACTTGATGAAGATTCAGATAAGCCCAACAAAACCGGAGCTATACTTTCGTTCGACATTTTTCAGTATAAAAAATAATTTTACAATTTAAAAATTACAAGATTCAAAATGAAATGTCAAAGTGACGTTTTATACAAAAAGTGGTTCAGTGCGTTTGTTAACTTTTTGACAAGTTTTTCCCTCTCTGAGAGTAGTTTCTACTTTTTTAAACGTTTGACAGCTGGTTTTGCAACTTTTTCTTAAAAAAGATACCAAACGGACCCAGAAATTTATTTAGCAGAAATTTGCAAGTTATCCAATGGAGGGGAATTTATTTCTTCTCTCATTGCAACTTTTCTGAGTTAACAAACAGGAATTTTAGACAGTTTTTGAAAATTTGTGCAATTTTGTAAGAAATTTTAGGTTACCAAACCCACAGTTCACAAATCTAAGGTAATACCCTTCAAGCAAATTCACTGACCCAACTTTGTCGGTCTTTCTTGGATCATTTCAAAACGGAGTGTCATACCAACATAAGCACATTTTTTGTATATGCGTGCAAAAAAAGAACGAAAATCGAGAGTACTTTTTTTTATTGAGAAAGAGAGAATGTATGCAATACCCTAATGGTGAGTTTTTTTTATGGACTGAAAACAAAGGAGAAGATAACAAAAACAATTAACTTTTTTCAATGTGTTCACGTTCGTGCCCAGTTTAATAAAAATTCCCTACTGAAAGAAAATCAATTTAAAATCAAAAGTTGATTATTTAATTATTAAATACAAAATAAATCGTGATGTTTCATTTATATACAAACGATAGAAGAAAATAAATTGTATAATATTCTTCAACTACAAAACGCCTGTATCGTTCGTTCATTATTTTGGATCCGTTCTGGATTCCATTTGGTTTCGGTTCTTGCTGAGTATGGTGAAATGGGAAGCTCTCTCTCTCACAATACATGCACAAAATGAGTCCGTGGACCGTGGTGATTCTAATTTCCATACTAATTTGAGCCGACAAACGCAGTTTTCCGGATCCATGTTTGCTTGAAGGGTATATTGCGCAGGTTGTCAAAGTTGAAAGTGTCAAAAAATTAAAAATAGCTGTTCGAGTGCCCACAGAAATTCAACACGCATCTTTAGAAACAGCAACAAAATATTGAAATCAGACAAGTAAAGGGGCACTGGGCCCACCATTTTCCCACCATATTACCTGATTTTGACAGATGCGCACAACTGAACAAAAATGAAAACGCTTATGATAGACGTGTTTTTTTGCAAGCCCGGGGGAATTGGTTGAAAAAAAACGACAGGGATTAGCGACGCCATGACAGTAAAAAACATGGAGTTTTCATACAAACTATCGATAACATGTATGCAATTCATGCCGGTAACACAGTTTTTCGGTGCGCTTAAGTTAAGCCCCGAGAATTCTCCGGGATTAGTTGTTGTTGCATTTAACATGTTAATTGTTTAGCACCGACATCGTTTTTTTCATCCAATTCCCCCCGGGCTTGCAAAAAAACATTACCTTTAATAGGTCTGTTCGCGCGTACTTGCCCGAAACTGCCAGATTCTACCAGGTTTGTTTTTTTTTATATAAACTTCGACAGTCTTCCGGGCTAAAAATGGTAGAAATGGGTATCGGTTTGAGAAGTAAACGAACAAGTTTAAAATGTGTAAGACCTTGTTTAGATTGGGAAGATTGAGTCCGGACTGGTGAGTGCCATCGTGTTTACATTTGAAACTTTGAGGCGCCTCAAAATACATTGAAACAACAACAATCTCAACATTTCACAAATTGAAACAACAACGAAGTAAACTTATGCGTCCGGTTGTTATGTTTTGTTCGTTCCTCACCAGATTCCTCACCCCACACTTCTCTTGTCTACGAGCTGTCGTGATACCGGCCTCAATCTTCCCAATCTAAACAGCGTCTAAGGTGCTGACAATAGCGTCTGACAATAGCTAACAATTAGCTGATAATTGACATATTTCTTACAATTAAAAATTTTCCAAAATTGTGTGTTCAGACGATTGTAAGACATTTGGAACAGTTTTTTCACTGACAGATCTGACAATATTTTAAGATCTGACAATCGTCTGTACTTAGCTTTACTTTGCTTCAAATACGCATCTGGTGAGTTTTGGACCTTAGCTTGACATTGAGGTTCATATTCAGATTTGTGAGCTCATCTCGGCATTACTGGATGATGTAGCCGACTGATTTCGATTCTGTATACGATGAAATCCAGATGTAAAAGCATTTCTCCTCTTTTCAGAATAAAAACTGTCATTTAACTGTTATCTTAAAGGCTTTTATATTAATTTTTATTTCCTTTATGACAGATACGGGATTATTTCCTAAAAGAACTCTTATGTTATAAAATAATTGTACGAAGCAAAATAAAAAAAAAAGTATCTCATTCATTGAACTTACCGTGTTTCGTGTCGATAAAAATAAACTTCTTTTTTATGATTTTTTTTTTTTTTTTTTTTGTTCAAGCTTCTTTGCAAAATTCATACAAAACATTGAAATTGAGTTACATTTTTACGCCCGTCAATATAATCCTTAAAATTGCACGATAACAAGAATGTCCTTTTGTATATATAATCGCACTTAAATCGGACTGGCATAATAGCGGTGGCGTCAAACTTAACAGAGGGAGTCATAAAAAAAAAATAACCGAACATAAATAACATTCCGCATGTATACAACGTGTCAATAAAAAAAAGAATGCCATAAAATTAGCTCGCACATCGATGAGTTTTTATCGGCGCTGTTTGGTTGAGTAAATGCCTTTATTCCTTAAACTTTGGAGTACAACTTTATTTCAGCTATGAGCTATATAATATGTACATTGAACTTTACACTGCGATTGTATATCTCTCCTGAGTTAGATTTGCTCCCCCGACTCCGTCCATGACACATAACATAACCCATGGGAGGCAATTTAAAACGCAATAAAACGTCGCGTTCAACACTTCTTTTTCTTCCTTCCGGTGCGGTGCGGTGCGGTGGTTGATTTTGGCGGAAAGATTTTTAGCAAAGACTTATGCTATAGGGAATTGTGCGGCAAATATATAGACAGTAACAGCAGCCATGACAGAAAAACATTCTGACGGTAAACCACCAACAAAGCACAGTCGCGGCTTTGGAAGACAGCATGGCATAATTAAACAGAAATAATGATATCATTCGAAGCTCGGAGGCCATATGCATATTTTCCAAAATTATACCTACTACAACTTGTGTATAATATCCTTGCAACTCTATAAATTTCCGGAAAATTCATTAAAATCAGCCCTCATCTGGGTGGTGGATTAAAAATATCATCAAGGATACTCGTGCGATAATTTTAATCACTTTGCTAGATTTCTCTCCCATGCCTCCTCTAACTCCATTATTTTTCATTCTCTCAATGGCGATATGAATGATAAATAAAAGGGGTATGGGGGCAGTGAGGAGGTTAACAAAACGAAAGTGAAATGGAAAATTATAATTTCCGTGATAATTTCACAATTCATGGGCATTAACGGTGCAGTGGTGGTATAGCGAGTAGTATAGTAGCAATATCAACCGACCCCACCAGCCCAATTCTCATCCCATCTACGCATCCCTAAAAAAGTCCGCATAGAGAGAAAGTTATAGTAATTTACGCGTGTAAATATATTTTATATCATAATAGTTAGCGGCTGTATAAATTTCGCATCCTGTCCCTGTGTGGAGAAATGCGGAAGCTGATGCCAAAATCAAGTGCATAAATTAATATTTGTAAAAAAAAAAAATATAATTTTAATATTTATGATAAGCATGATGATGGTGGTGCGGACTGGGGTGAGTTCGCAATTTATAAATTCATATAATCGCATTTCAGGACTTTTCGACTTATTAAAACCTTCAACCATTGGCCCGCATTAAATCCCAACTGACAACAGTGGGAGCGTTACGATTGACCATGAGCCAAAATCTCTAATACAGAAAACTCTCATTGTCACATGCTTGTGTAAGAAAATTCTAGGTTTTAATTAAAGAAGTCTATTGTTAAATTTACATGGTGTGCTTTTAAGTTGAAGAAGACTCAAGAACTTACAAGATTTCAGTAACAGTAAAAAAAACATGGTTTAGTATATTTGATAACACCGAACTATGTAGTTGATTTAAGAAGATACCATGTTATTTCAATATACAAATCTTGTGAATAATAAAATTGGACACATTTTAACATGAAAGCAGTGTTAATTTTAACAAACTTTGAATTGTTTAACAATGTCCCTTGTTAAATTCAAAAGTCAATAGTTAGAAGTGCCTGAGTTCAAAAAGAGACCATTGAACAAAAAATCGTCACATTTAATCAAAAGTTGATATTTATAAGGCGTGTTGAGATAAATTACTTACTATTTATGTGGACTTT
Source organism: Epistrophe grossulariae (assembly GCA_929447395.1). Classification (NCBI taxonomy): domain Eukaryota; kingdom Metazoa; phylum Arthropoda; class Insecta; order Diptera; family Syrphidae; genus Epistrophe; species Epistrophe grossulariae. The sequence continues at coordinate 118,102,407 of OV839567.1, read as the reverse complement.
GTTAAAGTTACAATGCACCATTTTGATTCAGCCTTATTGACATAAAAGCGGAACATTTGCATACATTTAATTTGACAAGTGGTACACAGATAAGCATTGTTAAAATCACAGTGTCCCATGTAAATTAATTCTAGTTTACGTACAAGTCTTCCTAACTAAAGTCTTAAACACTAAACATTATGGGCCGTATTCATTGTCATTTTTTAAACTGTCGCTAAGTTAAAAGTAGGTTTAATTGAATTTTATGACATTTATTTTAATTGTTATGATTTTTCATTCTAATATTTGAAGTCAAATAATACAACATAACCTCTGTTTTGATAAATACATTATGGAATATTCATTGATCCAATAGATATTAAACTGCAGTTAAGTAAAAAAAAAAATGTGACTATGAATACGCGCCAATGTCTGTCAGTCAACAGAAGACTTAGTTAATTTTCCAGATTTTCATGTAAGTTAAACGGGATAACTTATTTGAGATAGTGTAATGCTTAAAAGGAGACATGTTACCAGGGGCCTATTTCACCAGTGAAAAGTGTTTGGTGAAATAGGTCCCAGGTGAATAATAACAACCTGATAACTGGTCAATTTAACATGATGTTTTTCATGAGTAAAGCCACATTATATAGGCTTCAACCACAAAAGCAAGTTTTCTTGATCCAATCGTTCATTTTTTATTATAAAATTGTTTTTTAGTTGTCTGGATAGAAAAAACATTAAGTATGATTAAGTATAAAAATGCCAAATCATCTATATATAAATAGCCTTAAATACATTTTGTGGTACCATTTTCTCAAAAAGTATTTGACCGATTTCGATAAATTTTATATGGTTGAAAAGCCAGAATTGCGGAGATGTGCAGAATATACTTGAGACACGCATTTACACACTGTGGATCATTTTTGTTTTTGCACTGTCGAGCACTGGGCATATTGAAAAAAAAATTAAATTAAAAAAGAAAAATGTCGAATTTCGACACAGGGCGATACTATATGTTTAAATGGGTTAGTAATGTGTATCCCAAAATTGGAATGAAATTGAAAACACTTTGATCGATACTTTTTTTACTGTACACAGAATAGAGTTGTGTATTTTGCATAAATGTGGCTGAATTGGACTAATATCTCAAGCACTGCTTTGATATTGACATTTGAACGGCTTGTTTCTGGAACACCAATTTTATTCAGTCGCCCTGAATTTTTGAAAAAGAAACTCTCCACAGTAATTGACGAAGTTAAACCAATATTCCGACCGCAATTAGAATTTTCGAAGTGTGGCCGACAAAATTCCATTTGTTTCGATAGACAATTTTAGTTCTTGCAAATGCAATCCATTATTGAACTGTATTTTATATTTACCTTTTATTTGCAGTTTGTGGTTTGCGGTAATAAAAATGTTGTATTTTTAAACTAGGAACAAATAACAATATTTTTTTTCTTTAAATAGTTTCCTTTTTAATAAATTATAATTTTACGACAGGAAAATAAAATAACAAAATTCTAAAAATTAAACAACTTGAAAAAGATACAAGTAAAAAACACTCCTTCAAATCAATCTTGCATTCTTCCTTCCAATAGTTTCTGTTTTGTTGCAGCTGATGATGGAACAACTCTTTTTGTTGCTTCTGGCGGCAACACCATTACTTTTGAAATATTGTTCAACAATTAAAACAAGTTGTTTTCTCATCGGGTAATGCTTCATTTTTATCTATTCCTAAACTGTCAGCTGCCAAGTTCTTTTTTTTTTTTTGTAAGGGTTGTCAACACTCTCCAAAAGAAATGGCGGCAAATTCAAATCTTGCGTTAATTTTGGGACATCCTTTTGTTTCATTTCAATAACATAATATGCCTTAAGAATATATACCATCTATAAATTTTTAAAAATAAATTTCTTTCCAAATTTCAATCACTTCTGTCCCAATGTACAGAGTGCTGTAATAATATACTTTCGTTGAATTAAATTGATTTTAATTATATTTATTTTAAATTGCAATTACCAATATAATGGTTTTGAAGGCTACTTTTATATATCTATATTACTATATAGTGATTAAAATTTCTGTACTTTAATGTTTCAAAAGTTTGTAATTAGATGAATGATAAATCGTTGGTTTGTTATTACCTTAAATTCAATAATTCAATTGCAATTGACAACATAATGGACGGATATGTAATAATAATATTATAAAAATCTGTATACTATCTTTGTATCTAATTATAATATTACATTTTGGTTTTAAATTATTAATTGCTTTGATCAAATAAATATGTATATATTAAGGTGTATGAAAATTTCAATGGTGATAGTCAATGGTTATTGGTATTGGTTAGGCATTTTATTGGTTTGATATTTGATTACTATTACATAATATTTTCTCTACCTATAGGTGCATACCAAAACTTTTGTAATGACTGAGTTCTGGAATCTGGATTCGATTAGTTTATTTTTTGTTTACATTGCACATGACATGTACGAAATTAAGGGCCAGTTTGTTCACAGTGGGTTAAATCTTCATCCATAACTAAGAATCCGCGATAAAATTTCAAAGGGTGTGCATTGATTTGCCACAAATCGTTCTATTTTCCACTTTATTTGTCAATTCAGTTGTCAAACTTAATCCATAATTAAGTTGTTTTTTTTTTAATTTTTGTTTAGGTACGTTTTCTGCCATTTTGTTTTTGTTCGACAATTCCAATTTGCGTATTGACAAGGGCCTCACTAGTCAACTGATGAGTCAAAGTGAGATCGCCGAGACGAAACGCCAAATTTTTATAGGACTCAACTTCAAGGCCGTTAAAAGCTATTTTGAATCAATAATTCAACAAGTCCAAATAAAATTGTTTTAAGTCTTCTATTTGGCTGATGTATTTCAGTAGATAGTATATAGAATTTGTATTATTAAAAAACCTTGTTATAATTCCAATTTTAGTTTTTTATTGAATTTGTTTTGTATTGCAGCAGATTGTTACGTCAAAAATCAGCCATAGACAATAAACAGGGAGAATTCAAGTAAGAAACTGTCACTTCCAATGGTGTCTCTTTTTTATTTTCTTTGTTAACTAGGAAGCAATCTTTGACGTTTTTATTTCTGATTTCTCGGTAAAAGTTTATATAGCAAAATTATAGAGAATTACATTTTCTACAAAGCTGATGTAAAATTTTGTTTTAGAACTTATGGTTCTCTAGATATGGGGAATACTCTTTTACTCACCCCTCCGAGTCACCAAACTCACGCTGAAGCACCCTACACATTAAAAAAAAAACCTCGTCCTATCCTAAATGAGAGGTTCGGTCAAAATTGTTTAACATTTTAATGGACTATTATTGGGCTTTTCCACCAGCCGTCAGTTTCAAACAAGCAAAAAAAAAAAATAGGAAACAGCTGGTCTGAACTTGGAGAAAGGTAAACAAACGACAAATATTGTTATAATATAGTGCTTGTTTGTTTTCCAATAAAAACGTATAAAACGATGGTTATAACGCCAATTTAACAAAAAATCAACTTCAATAACTTATCAAGCTTATTTATATAAACAAAAATCACAGAAAATATTAAAAATCGACATTGCACTGAAATAGCATTTGTTTACATTTCTCCAAGTTCGATATCACATGTTTTGTTTTTGTTGTTTTGAACTGTCAAAATTAGAAAGAGAAAAGACAAAGATAGTTTTTGAAAAAGCCCAATTGGTATATAACTACAAAGTCTTAAAATTGAACATTTTTGATGTGTAAACATCTATTCTGGCGGTAGAGTGAAAAAAAACGTTACGTATCTTGTGATTGCGGCTCTGCCCCTCACGTTTCATTACGTATATTGGGTACGTTCAACACTAGGTACGTTAAGTAACTAAACGTTGAGTGTTTATATATGAAATCGAAAGGTGGAGTTCAGTTTGGGTTGAAATTAGGTTCGCATAACAGAACACGGGCTAGCAGTACCAAAAAAATTCGTAACTGCTCCCGGAGTTTTGTGATGTAAATAATGTGTCGACTGCTTTTAGACAAGAGGGTTTTTTAAAATTCGTTTCTATTTTGGTTTCTTTTCAGTTGCAGAGATGTTTTTAAACACTGATGAGCTAGCTAGCTTTGGCATCAGCTGTGATTTTACAAGGATTACAACAAAGCCATCACTTTGGATACAAACCTGAACGCGGCCAATAAATAAACTACTGCATTTCCGTCAAAAATTCAAAATTTAAACATTTTTTTGAGGAAATTGTCTTGTTATTTATATTCATAATGGCTCGACGGATTTCGTCAAAGTTTTTCAATCTGGTAGGAAGAGTAGTATATGACGAAACCCTTTTTTTTTAAATTCACTATACTCGTAATGTTAGATTTGAATTTAACTTTAACATTTTTTTTTGACATAAAACTGCGCTCACCCTTTCAATCTATATGTACCTACTACTACCTATATCTCTTTTTTGTGTTAATTTCTCTCCTTTAGTTCCGACTTTCTTTCAATTCCGTTCTAAATTCCGTATACCTACCTACCCTTCCATTTTCAATTTTCTTCCATAATAACACAATTTTACCCCAAATTTCAAGCAAATCTCATAAATCTTAAGTCCGCGAGCGATTGACATATCAATAAACCGGGTGCCCTCCTCTTCCTTTTTGATAACATGCCTCCCTAGAATTTCATGTGAAAATGTTTTATTCGAAATAGCATATTCTACTGATGTAATTCCGAAATTTCCTGTTTTCTGTCACCAGGACTAACTCTCAGCTCAGCTGAAGAATCAAAATACCTTTGTTAAGTATCCCGAATCCAGTAAATAGATTTCTTCTTTTTTTTCCCTTCGGAATGTAATAAATAAAAATAAAAAAAGTTTCATTACACAACGCAAACGAAGGGTTGACAATAATCCAAGTTGAAAGGATAATAATAGAATAGCGGAATTAAATTTGCGAGTTTGTATCGGCAGGAGCAGTACGCGCAAAATTGGTAGGTAAGCTATGCATACATAGATATGTAAGCAGTCCTTGTTTGTTGCTTATTTCTTGTCTTGGGGTTCACATATGCACACATATTTTGTTTAGTTCCTGTGCACTCATAAGATAACTACGTTATATTCCATAATAATATAAACTTCTTTTGCATGGTTGAATATTTGGGACGAAAGTTGTTTGTTAAGTAGGTCCTTGGCAAGGATATCAAAAACCTAATAAACCGCGAATTTTGTTTTTATTTTTAAATTTGTTTCTTTTCAAATCGAAATCGTGGACTATTTTCCTTTAGAAATTTTCAAGATCTTGTTTTCTGCGATACGCAGGTATCCTTTTGTACAAAGAATAGGAAGATATGTGTATACTTTTATTCCGTTGGTGGAATTACTAAGTGGTTGTTTTGTATGAAGTTCCATTCAAGATTCAAGCAAAGGGAAGGGGTAAATTGAAAATGGAAAAGGAAAATTTTGTTTTATGAAATCACAACCTGTTCAAATTTTCATCTCTTTGTAAATTGAACTTTTTTCCAATCTTATTTCTCAATTTTAATATTTTCAAGTTAGTGGCGGAAATCAAATGGAATTTTCGTATACACGAGCGAAGTGTTTTTTTTTATAAATTGAACATTTCGTTTATAGTTGCACAAAACAATATTGATATTGCTAACGTTTTCGTGTCCCTAGATTTGGCCCTTGGAAGTAGCTCCCAAAAGGCTAAAAGAGTTAACTCCCAGTCAGCCGAAATTAATTGATAAATTTTGGACTTAGTTAGAGTTAATTTTTAGTAAATGAAACGGAAAATGAGTTAGTTCATTTGGGACTTATGTCTAATTTCTTCCAACCAAAGAACCGATTTTTTTTCTATTCAAATTAGAGTTTTCTTTGTCAAAACGAATCTTGGATATTTAGCAAGATTTGAGACAGATTTTACACCGATTTGCACACACAAAAAATGAGCAATTGAATCCAAGAATTTTTTGCTCAGAATTTCGGCAGCAAAGCTGAGAAATTCTGCTGAAGAATCCTGTTCCGGTAACTGAGATTGCTGATTTCTCTAATACTATGTTTCCACCGACCGCTAATCCGAGATTTAAGTAGATTTACGCTAAATCCTCTACAAATCTCAAAGATTTCCCATACAAATTTAATCCTCAAATCTAGTAGATTAAAAATTAATCTTGTTAAATCTTCATAGGGCCAATAGTTGAACAAATCGAACAAACCTATTCCTCTCTTGCGCTGAGTACATTATTCGAGAATCGAGAGAACATTTTCGGGAATTTTTTTTTTCATCGTTTAAATATCTATCTCACTTCCAATTAAGAAGAAAATATGAAACAGCATTTGCATTTTGAAAGGAACTATGTCAGAGTTAATCTACTTTATAATCTAGAGTAAAACCCGGATAAGTGCCTCACCATAAATGCCTCGTTTTGAGAGGTACTTATCCGGGTTAGGCAGTTATAAAAAACCCGCTTAAGTGCATATAAGCACTAATCTCTATATTTGGAAAACTTGCCCTTACCCGTCTGTTCTTAAGTTAAATGACATTTCAAGCCTTGACCCCCGGGTAATAACACAACTATTTTCTAACTTCTTTCAAAGTGCCTTCAACTGTGATACTTCAAACTGTGATACTTTAAGCTGTGATACCTTAAACTGTGATTCCTCAATCTGTGATATATCTGACGAAATGGCTCAAAATTTTGACCATTTAAAATCTTTTACATACTTGACTGATATGAACTTCAATATTGATATTGACAACATTGAAAAGTTTATATCTAACCTTGACGATAGCTGTATACTTGGTCCTGATGGTATACCGTCTACTATTTTAAAAAAACTGTGTACGTCAATTGTCATTGCCTTTATCTATTCTTTTTAATTGTTCAATGTCTTCATGTGTATTTCCATGTATCTGGAAAAGTTCTTTCATTATTCCTCTTCATAAAAAAGGTAAAAAAAATGAAGTTAAAAAATTATAGGCCTATTGCCAGACTATCTGTGATACCCAAGCTTTTTGAGGCAATTATTTGTGAATTGTTATGTTTTTATGTTAAATCTTTTATTGTTCCTCAACAACATGGTTTTACAAAAGGTCGCTCAACAGTAACTTTTTTATTAGAATTAGCTGAAAATTGTATTGACTCTTTTAAAAATAAAAAACAACTAGATTGTGTGTTTACAGTTTTCAGTAAAGCTTTTGACAAGCTATCACACCGTGTTCTGCTTTTCAAATTGAAAAAATTGGGATTTAGTGAATGCTTTGTGAGATGGATAAAATCTTATTTGTTTGATAGATCCTACTCTATATTGTTCAATGGTTGCGTATCAAACAAATTCAAGATCAATTCTGGAATTCCACAGGGTAGTCATTTGGGTCCCATTCTTTTCATTTTATTTATAAACGACTTACCAAATGTTTTAAAATACTCCAACTGTCTAATTTACGCTGATGATGTGACAATCTTCAAAACTATTTCGAATTATCGTGATTGTGAAGAACTTCAATGCGACCTTAATTCGTTTTTTGACTGGTGTACACGTAACTGTTTGTTTCTTAACGTCGATAAATGTAAAACTATGTGTTTTACAATAAAGTTGTCCTTTATTTCGTTTAATTATATGTTTAACGATACATTAATATCTCGTGAAAATGATATATCTGTTCTCGGTGTGACATTCGATCGTAAACTTGAATTTATTCAGCATATTAACTCCATTACCAATAAAGCCAATTCTATTCTTGGTTGGATAAAGAGAGAGTCAAAACAATTTTCCGACCCTTACGTTACAAAACAACTGTTTATATCTTTTTTTCGTCCCATTTTAGAATATGCCTGTCAAGTTTGGTCACCACACTATGAATGCCATAAAAATAGGCTTGAACAGGTACAAAGGCGATTTCTTAGATTTGCACTCAGAGGACTAGGTTGGAACAATCCTTATGATCTCCCACCTTACGAGAACAGGCTTAGACTTATTGACTTACCTAGTCTTGAGAACAGACGTTCCTATCTATGTTTCGTGTTCATTGTAAAAATAATCAACGGTACAATAGACTCTTTGCACCTTCTGTCTAGTATTAACTTTAATATTCCTCAAAGAAACTTAAGGTACATACCGGACAGCATACACATCCCAAGCTATCGTAGCAATTATGAACAATTCTCTCCATTAAATAAAATGTTTAAATTATTTAATATCTACAATAATAAGTTTAACAATTTGTTTGATAAATCAATAACTAATTCTTGTAAATTTAAATCAACATTTTTTCATTTGCAGTTAATTAATTAAATAATATCTTTTCACACCTATGTATGTTTATAAAATTGTAATTGAATAACTAGCAATTTAGTTCTGTTAATAAATAAATAAATAAATAAATTTGTAGTTTTTTGTTTAATTGAAAGTGAAGTCAGTTTTTCAGGCATTTTACCTTAACAACGAAATAAAATTACTTTGACAGTTTAAATTTTGAAAGTGACAGCTACCCACTTAGTCTCCCCCATTGTAGTAGATTCATTTTTTATATTTGAATTTTAAAGCATGAAACACAACGAAGGACTGAAAAGAAGCTTTTGTATTTTTCTGCTGATTTAAAATGTGTACTTAAAAGAATTTTTTTCAGGTAAATTTCAGTAAAAGTATACAAAATAAAAGGCAATTAAGCGGGGAAGGTAGTTAAGCGAAAGGTACTTATTAGATGAGTTTTATATGAAAAAATTCTCAAAATTTTGGTTCTCAAAAAAAAAAGGTACTTATGCGGGTTAGGCACTTATGCGATAGGCACTTATCCGGGTTTTACTTTATTATGCGGTGAAAACACTATACAGGATTTACGAAATCTCAACGAGATTAACTTTCGGTGGAAACGGAGTATAAATTTCATTTTCCTAATTTCTTGACAATTGGCTCCAAATTGCAGCTGTCAAATTCCAACAAAAAGAAATTGATTCTTTTTAAATTCCTTATATCGACAGAAAAAAATCGATTGTTTAAAAAAAAAAATAGATTTTTTTGTTGAAAAGAATTCGACATTAGTTTATAACAAATTCATATAGACTTGCAAAAACACACGCTTGCTGAACTATAAAGATGTGAATCCTGCCATGCCATTTTGATTTGCCTACAAGCTACAACTGCGGATAAGAAATGAGGTAGTATGTGCGAAATCAGCAAAAACCTCACACACATAGACAATATGGATCCGCACACCTCTTTTTATATTGTTGTTGAATTTTACATCTATTCATAGACACGAAATAAAATTACAAATGCAACAATGTAAACAAATCTGTTTTGGAGGGTGAAACGTAGGAAAATTTTGACAGATAGGCACCTGACATATCACGTTTCCAAGTATAGTTGTATTTTCAACCTCATTTCTTATCTTCTTATTTAAAGTTTGTAATGAACTTAGTAGAATCTAGCAGTTGTAAACGAACAGACCTTTTATTTTGACGTTTGACAGCTCAAAAAATCTGTTCGTTTTGAATTTACTTTCAACTATTACAAGCATCGTTCATTATTTTAACTTCAGTAGCCTCTGATTGATTTAAAGAATAGGCGCTTAATTAAGAATATCAAACAATTACTTTGATTATGAAAAGAGGACAATCCCTGCCAATTAAGAAAAAACTATACTGGACGCGTTCCCCGCATAAGTCAAAAAGATTAAGTACATTTCCGGAAGTTCTTCGTTTTTGTTGTGTTTTTATGACAAAAATGTCGAACTAAAATTCGAATCTAGAAGTTGCAAACTATTTAAGTACCTTACCTATACACTTACCTATATTATATACCGCCAAAATTCTATTTCAAATTCAGTACAAAATATAGCTTAGCTAGGGTATTTTTTTGTAGGAAACAATTCCTCAGGTTTTCAAATATAATCTTTTTTCGAGTATAAATTTTTCAAAATATTAACACGCACATTTAAAACAAAAACCTCTTAAAGCATCAGAACTTCATGCAGCTGTCTGCTGGGACGTTAAATCTCTTAAATCGAATAAACTTAAATGCTTTTAGTTTGTCGTTTATTAAATTATTATTATTCCAAAAGTAAAAGCATTTCATTGAACATTGACAGTGACATAACTAATAATAAAATTTCTATAGATCCAGAGGAAAGCACGAAAACAACATGAAAAAAAAAACTCCCAAATCTTCCATAACACCACTAATGTCCTTTCGGACAACCCTATAAGGACACATACTTCAAATTCATACGAAAAGAGTATTTTTTTCAACAAAAAAAAAATGATGGAAAGGGGAATTCAAAGATCGCATACTTTGAATGCTCAAAGGACACTCATAATTTGAACGCGTAATAAAATGTCATAACTAAGTGAAAAAAAATCCCATTCACAGAAGAAAAAATAAAGGATTCACATCAGCGGAAGGGTGTGATAACCCCAAAAAAAAGTGCGTTGCATATTACATTATATTATATGGGTATATATGGTTCTAAGCGTTTGTTTAACAATTTAACTGTTTTAGATTTATGATTGTCGACCCTTTATAAGCTAGCAGCAGCCTTTGCACAAAGGATAACGTTTGATAGAAAAAAAAAACAAGAATAAAAGGATAACAAGCAACGCACCATCGCATTATATCCCAATAAACATAACTTTTAATATGTGCAATCATATGTGAGAAATTTATACTTTGTTTACACCACTGCTTATAGAATATAAGAGAATGTAATTTTTGATTTCGGTGAAAGGGTTTTTCGTTTTATTTTTTTTTTTCGTGGAGTCCTTATTGTAAGAGAAAAGGAAGTGTTTATAAATCCGGGATACTCTGGTCACAGGCATTTATTTTTGGTTCTTCTGGTTTTAGCACTTTTTGAGGCCTGATTTTAAATATGTGTACATAAATAGTTTTAATAAATTTTAAGGTTTTTTGTTTTGTTTTGATGTTTTTACAGAATAATTTAAACCATTATTTTTTGAATTCATGAATTCAGGCAGCCGAGCCGTTTTTATTACCTGAATGGATTTGAATTTGATATGAAAACGGGTTAATGATGCTTGTCAAAAAGCCATAATCACAAAAAGAAAATCCCCAAAGTCAAAATCGCTGGACTAAAACCTAGTAAAGACAAAATCCCAAAGATAAAATTTCTTGAGAAAATATCCAACAGAAAATCCAAAAAAGTAGATGCAAGTAGAGAATCAAGCTCTTTGCGCATATGGGGATAGGGGAACATACGTAATCCTCAAGAACCTAAATCTAAATCGGATGAAATCCATTTAAATTGCCTTTATACCTACATCGAATTCGAAGGAAATCCGCCATTCTTTTAAGTACAGACAAAAGAATTGCCAGACTCCAGAGATTCGTGTTCAAACTTATTTTTACGAATTTTCGATTTTTTAATAATGCAAAACTTGCCCTGCTAAGTGCTAGACTTATGTATATACACATAGTTATCGTATCTACTATATCTACAAAATATTGAAAGTAAAAACCCTTCTGAGAAGTTCTTATGTGTAATTTGCATTACACGGTTGTTGATTCATTAGCATAAAAATACAACAACAAAAAAAGGGTTCGTAATTGCAAGTCGCATCTGTCTTCTTGGTTTTTTCCAATGAACGGATGGACGAGCTTATACCTTTGAAAAGTAATTAGAAAGCTTTAAGTCCGTTTTTTTTTGTGTCTATTTTTTTTAAATACCCATTTGTCTTCATTTGCACGTTTAAAAATGTACAAATCCTGGACTTTTTTATCAGAAAAAAAAAAGTAAATAAAAACTTTTTATTCTTCTATATATTTGAAACAGTTTTTATCCTCTAGCTTATCCTCAAAGGAATAATCTTAAATGCACCACACCGACCAACCGGCCATAATTCATTTGTTTAATCCTTTTTATATACAAATGGCTGTGTGTCCGCCCGCCGACAAAATAAAAAATTAAGTTGAAAAGGAAAAGTTGGAGATAACTGAAGATTTCCTTCTCAAAGAATATATAGGGTTTAAAGTTATCAGCGAAGAGTTTATTTTTTTTTGTTCTTTTAAAAGAAGCATTTAACTTGCAGTCTCATTTTAATGCATATCCTATAAGTTATAATAATTTCCCTAAGGTATTGACTTTTTGAATTGTTGATTAGGTATTATGGAATTGACAAGAAAAAAAAAAAAAAAAAAACACTGAGGAAAAAAATCAAACTCCTTAATCATTATTCCATAACAATCATCACACATGAGAAATACAAGTCATTATTCCAATTGAATGTAGAGGGTGGGTATATTAAGCATTATTTTGTCCTTCGGAGTTGAATTTATTTTTTGAATTCCCAAAAGAAAACAAGAACTTTTATCGGTATCTTCGATGGAATGCTGATGTTTTTACGTATTAACCTTGTGTCATGTTATCCCAATCAATCAAAGTAACTTTGTTAAGTATAAAGCAAGACCTTTTGGAAAGGAATTAGAAGAACCTTTTTTGAGTTTTATAAAGATGTTGGTTCTTGGTTGGTTGAGAAATACTCTGATTAGGTCATTACAAGGCAGGTTCTTGTATGTGACTGGAATTCAGTGAATAATTATTTTCTTTTAAAGATGTTGTCGTTCATATTTCATTCCTGTATAAAATCTCAAGGGACGTAGGTAGGGTTTGAAAGGATTTTTTTCATTTTATTACAGACAAATTTTTGCCATGTTGCCATATGTATATGCTCTTAAGCATGAATTTGATTGCTGCTTTTCTAAGCACGATCTAATTATTTTGTTGAGGCCGAATATTATTGCAAAGCATCTGGCAATGACATTCTTCCACAGATGTCACTATGGGTGTGTTTCTTTATTTATTCCGAATATTCGGAATATCTGGAACTCCGCTGTTGCGTTTCTTTACTAACTAAAATATTCCGGATAAACTTTTTTGTTGTTTCTTTATTCCTTCCAGAATAAATGGAATGCATTCTTTTTGTTCCCACTCAAAAGGGAGTGTAAATGGAATATTCTCTAGTTTGACAGATACATTTCATTTTTTTGAACTGTTGTCTTGTATTGTATGCCATAAGCCATTGATGAAAATCAATTAAAACAAATAGAAATAGGCATTTGTGATTATTATTTTTGCGTGCGCGAAAAATTAATTTCTGATTTACTAAATTAAATTTTGTGTAATTTGTTATCGTCGCAACTTTTATATTTTGGAAGGTAATTCTTCTGCGTTTCGCCTTTTTGTAAACGTAGGTACGTAGTAAATGAACAATATTTGTAAAAAATACCTACATAGAAAATAAACTAAGTGAAATATGTATTTGTTTCTTCTATTTTAAGATGCAAACTCATTGGTCTCCTGGAGATATAAAATGCCTCAAAGGTCATCAAGCCCATCAAGACAAATTTGACAATACACAGAAATTATAAAAATAATTTTGTTTGACATGAAAGTAAACAGCTGACAGCTGTTGGATATTTGGTCTGTTTGGTAACGTGAAATTTCTTGCGAATTTGCACAAATTTTCACAAAACTTCACAAATTGCTGTCAAAACCCATAGAAAAAAAACTCAGTTTTTGGGAAATTTGTTGAAAAAAAAGTTACCAAACATTAATTAATTGCCGAAAAGCTAGATTTTGGTATACCTATAGCCTCCTCCAGTCCTCGTGATGTTCTTAAGAAATTGTCAAAAGTGCCCATCGATATGAGCCACTAACAATTTACTGGGGGTTGAAGGCCCCCGAAATTGTTTTTCAGTAATAACTCCCAAATGGTAAGTTGAACAAAAAAAATTTAAGAACTTATTTTAAGCTAAGAAAATTTCCTACAAAAAATATTAACATACTTTTTTTCTTTTACTTTACTTTACTTTTACTTTAGTGGGACAGCTTAGTTCAAAAATTGTTCATTTTGTGATAAAAGCATCAAATTTTGTTTCTATTGTTGGTATATACACTTAACTTTGTAACTTTTCTCTAAAAAACTGAGGTAAAATTTGTTTTTGGAACTTATGGTTCTCTAGATATGGCGAATACCCTTTCAACCCTCCCAGCCACCAAATCGGGTGCCCCGAAAATCATTTCGTATACTCACACTGACGCAGACGATATAGTAACCATTCCTTGACCAATTTCGTTGTGTTCTTGTTGGAAGACCCATGAATCTCCTTACCTCAGTTTCGCAACACTACACGGTAAATTGTCTTATCATCGTACTGTCAATAAAGACGAGGTTCCCAACTTCAGATAACGCCATACATTCCCAGACCATTACCGAATCGCTGCGCCGCGCTGCCTGCCGTGCTTAATTGTCGAATTTATATTTTTTTTGTTCAAATTCAGTGTTTTTCGTTCTCCATAATTGTGTGGATTTCTTAAATCAAAAATTTCAAATTTGCTATCGCTACTAAAGGCGGAGGGTCTGCCGAACAGTTTTTAACAGTACTCGCGCTAACGTTGACTCCAGAAGATTAGGTAATGTTTTCAGCAATCTTTACTGCTCTTACCGCTGGATTTTTTAGCACTTCCCTGACGATAACACGTTCATCACCTACAACCTTTTTGGCCTTCAGGAACGAGGTCTTCTTTGAACTTTTGAAATTTTTCCACTAATTTTTTTCACCGTGCTATGGCATCTGCCCACAGTTTTGGCTTTTTCACGGTAAGATTTCCATTCCTTTCTTAATTTTATAACAAATTCTCGTTTTTCTACTGAACTTTGTTTACCCATTTTAAGTAATTTTCAAAAAATAGTTTAAGCAACAAGCAACTTTCGATGGAAATGAACTCAATTACAATACATCGATCACTGATCATTCAATTATGAGTTAAAAAGAAAACGAAATAAATTAAACAGTTGTTTTCCCGATAACAGAACCTTGAACAGTATGTGCGGCAAGTTGTAAACATTTTTTTGACGCCATTAAAATGAAGTATTTTTTGTTATTTTTTAACTGTATTTTTATTTAACGTTTTTTCTTAAGTTTGTTTTTTATTTTATTGAAAATAAATCGACCTCAAAAATAACGGTGGTACCTATTTTGATAGAAAGTTTTATCTACTTGCCAAAAATAGAATTGAAAAATACATATTGCAGGTGTATACTTTCTTTTGACGCTCACAGTAGTTGATTTAGAGTTTAAGCGTTTTTAAAACAATGCAATGGTGAGAATCCAGTCTCAATCATACCCATGAATCATGATAGTTGGAAAAAGTTATAGGTGGAAAGGGATCTTAGTCCCCTTTCATACGAGGAAACAAGTTGCTGGAGATTTTTTGACGTTTTCTTTTAATTTTCAATTCCCTTACTTGGTGCCCTTCTCACCCAAAAACTGAAAGTTGCTGGAAACTCAGTTTCCTCGTGTGAAAGGGGACTTACATATAATCTGAGAAGTTTGGCAAATCCTCTCATCTTAGCCATTCAGATTAGGCAGAAAATTGTAGGTCCCCTCCATTCTTTCCAATAACACAAACACATGAATAGTTGAGATTTGTATAAGCCAATAGGCCCTATAGTGCTACGCGAGCTGTCGCGCTACTAAATTTATTTATCTTTCTATGTCCTTATTTTTGATCAAGATCCATGCGTATTCATTTGACAACCTCGATAATTATAGGTGTGTTTCTTTGGGCCTTGCCAAGTACTTTCTAGTACTTCCCAGTATGATGATGAATGGAACACTTTAATTTTTGCCAAAAGAAAAATCTAACCTCAATGTAGGCGAAATCTTTGTTGTTTGTATTTGTATATATAGAAAACATCAACAACAAAATTTACAATGTAATTTCTTCTACTGAAGTTGTCGCTTTCTTGCGTGGATTCATTTCGTTACTTCATTATTGAAGTGCTTTGACCATAGACTAGAAGTAGTTGAAAGCAGCCAGAAGTACTTGGCTGTAGATGCTGCGGCCCAAAGGAACATGCCTATATAATATCTCCTTTGTAATACCAACTTTCGTTGACACAAGTTCTATATCCACTTTTCTTAATGATCATCACCTTCATCCAACATTGAACGGTAAGTTAATTTCTCTGTCTTAATCCTGTTTCTTTGAAAATTCGTACGAGCGTAAACAAAATAAATTCCATAAATCGCTGACTTGTATAAAGTATAAACTGTACATAATTTTGTATTGCAAATATAACATCGAAGAAATCCGAAAGGATATAATAATCCACACCTAAAATTTAAATATACGTATCTACATTTTAAGACTATCAACCAATTATGCTAACATTGCCCATAAAACATCCCCGGGTGGTCCATTCCATCAGGAACAGTTAGCTACCGGAAAAGGTTTTTATTTTTTCTTCATTAAAATCTTTCTCCAAAAAGTTTCCCTCTTCTAATATTAAGATCTTCTTCATTATTGTTTCCATTGCCTGTGAATAATCTGATAAAGTAATAAATAATCAGTATTTAAAAAATGTTAACACTCCTTTCGCGTGCAATACAATGGCCCAATCCTGGAAAGAATAAAGAAAATCTCATCTAAAGAAAACGGCTGGCGCGACGCGCGGCCTACAACGCCATTATTTGTATATGGCTCGCTAAACACGCCAGGGATTACATGAAAATTTTCAATTAATCCTTGCGCAACCCCAAAATGAAGTTAATAATTTCGAAACTTTTTTTTTTATATCTTTAGACTTCGCAAGCAGAAATTATTATTATTATTGTTATTTTGTTGTTTTCCTTGTTACGCTTGATTATATTTAATAAGAAATACTATGAAAACACTGTACATTACCTGATGCTCGGGCAGTTTGTGCGGCACCCCTCTCGCTTTCAGGATCACCCCTAATTTTTTTTTTTTAATTTTTTTTTTATCAGTTTTTTTTTTTTTCTTAAATTTCCCCCAGAGTGATGGTGTGGTAAAACAAAAAAAAATCGTCACAGTGTTAATTTAGTTCATTGTAATCATAATTAAAATTGTAACGCGCTTAATTTTAATGTCATCATTAAATTTAGAGAAAACAGAGGGAACAAAATGAAGAGTGTACCTACCTAACCTTTGGGCTACAATTATACTTCGTCGAAGGTATAACTTTTGACGGGCTGGCTGTTGATTTTATTGTTTTTTTTTTTTTCTGTCGTCTTGTTGGAACAAATCAAGGATTTGGAATTGTCGATTGAGGTTAGCGAACGGGTGCTTATTTGTTAATGAAGGAAGCTGAGAGGAGGGTTCTTTAATTAGTCGAGCATTTTATATTCTCATAGTGAGTTGGCTGCGCTCTTTTTAAGGAGCCATTTAGTTAATTGTTATGTTCGATGAAATGTCGGTGTTGATTTCCCTTTGGGTATACTTCTATTTGGAAGGTTTTACGAGATTTTACTCCCAGCAGATGGTAAAGTCAATGAGTGCTGTCGTTTTGTCATCGTCTCAGACTGTTCAGCTGGGAAAGTTATGTGACTGACGAGGTGGTGCAAATTAAAATGGCTCAAAGGATTTTTTTGTATATCGGAAACAGAAGTGGGAAGTTAAGAAGCCCAAAATACGGCTTTGGAGTAAAATTTCTCATAACCTCCTTCGATAAAGTAGGTATATCTATCGTATAAAGTATAGACTATTCGGATGTGTCCAAGTCTAAACGGAGGCTTCAGATTTTGGAATCAAAAGAAAAAAAGACACTACACTAACAAATTCCCTTACAACAATGTCAATTCGTTCATTGATAAGTGATGCAAACAATTTTTTATTAATTTTGCCTGACAAAAAAACCCGACAGACAATAAAGGTTCCCCCACACCAACGCGAATTTTCGGTGGCGACGACGAAAACAACAATAACAACATGTGGTTGTCAATGAAAAGAACACGTTGTTATTACTGTTTTCATCGTCGCCACCGAAAATTCGCGTTAGTGTGGGGGAACCTTAAAGCTACGATTAGACGTTCAATGCAAAAGGTCAACGCGTTGACTCTCTGATGTCAAAATGACGTGTCCCAAAATTGTCAAGTCGTGTAATAGTCATTGCATGACACGCTCTTAAAAGTCCACGCATCGACTGTTTTTGGTAACTGATGTAATAACTCCTTAAAACTTGACGAAACATTGATGTTGTGTAGGGCTCAATTATAAACATATACACCCAGCGACGAAAAAAAAAACCTCGCAGTATGATCTGCAGAGCAAAACCTTGCCTGTATTCAGAATTCTCATTCAGAATTTTATTTAATATATTTTAAATTTAAAAAACTGTTTTTTTTTGTTAATATCAAGTGTTATTTCCTGCAAAAAGCAATGTCAGAGAAGTAATTTACACGAATGATAACTTTATCATAATTTCTCTTTGTTTTTTTACCATTTAGCGCCAGTATTTTCAAAAAAAAAATTGACAAAAGTCCAACTGAGGTTTAATCTTTTATTGGCATCCTGTAACACCATTTTGTAAATTAAATGACAAAATATTAGACAGATTCAAATTGATCATTCTTTTCAGGCAAAAAATTAGTTCGTCGAACTTTACCCAGGGTTGTTTCAGGTTTTCTTGACAACCCCCAGAATTTAAAAAAAAACAACCTGGTTTTTTCGGTTTTCAAAAAACTTCAGAAAGCTTTAAATTGTGTTGTTGGCATTCAACGCAAGAAACAAGAAGTTCTGTTCTCAATAACTAAAACATAAAATTTGTTTTAAATTAGTTTTAAAAATTAATTAAACCAACTTCAAGCGTTTCCCTTTTCTTTTTCTATTTATTGTTTTTAAATTTTTCTTTTAATTTTTATTTCAAAAATAAGGAATTACCTGCAACAAGCAAATCCACAACAAAATAATTGCCTCACAACTCATGTAGTTACTTTGGCTAGTTTATTCGTTACCTCAAAACGCCACAGCAAAAACCCTATGTCTATACTTCAGGCTGACCCTATGTCTAAAAAAAAACACAGAATTTGACTGTCAGTGTCAGTTCTAAAAGGACATGGAATCTTTCGTGACGTTGACAAAAACAATAATAAAGGATCCCCCACACCAACAGGAATCTGTCGCGGCGACGCACGACGAAAACAATAATAACAACGTGTTGTTTTCATTGACAACCACGTGTTGTACTGTAAAATTCAATTTTAAAAATTTAGGATCGCATATATTTCAAATGCATTACTTTACAATTTTTTGTTTTGAATTCATAAGTACTCTACATCGATCATCGATATCAAAACTATTTTAGAAGAGTCTTGATTTCAAATTATATGTTTGTTTTTGGCTTTTCACCAAATAGCAATCCCTCTCTTGCTTATTCACACCAACCCTCAAAATCATCGCTAGGTGTTTACTGACATCCGTTTTTATAATTTTAAATAAAAATACTAGCATTTTGGGGATATATTCAAACAAAATATAGCAAGATTATTTTTATTAAAATTCCACTAAATATTAAAACTGAGCAAAACTATTTTTAAGTTTTTTAACTTGCTAAAAATGCTATTTCCGCTTTGTAATTTTGATCGATTATCTGCTGAATCCGAACAGCTATATTTCTTTACCTGGAGGAATTGTCATTTTCCTAGCCAGTATACGTGAGAAAAATAATGACAGTACTTCGCACTAAACATAATCCTACGGAGTTTTGCCAAAAAAAAATGTTCCACATACGCCACCGACACGTTCAGTATACGCTACATAAAAACTATTATTAATATTTTTGTTTTTGGAAAAACTAAGAGTACGGCAACCATTTCGTTTTCACGAGAATTCCTGGGCCAGAAATTTGAAAAATCGCCATTTTCATCGTATGTTTGTTTTTTGAAAATCCAATGCAGTTCAAATAATATAACGAACTTCTTACTTCGTATAAAACAGGAAACGGATATCCGAAAGTTCAAAATAAATTTACCATTTATTAAAGACAACAACTCGTTTTCGACAATATTTTCATTTTTGGGACAAATCATTCTTGTATTGAATAAAGTTTTACTGCCATCTATTCATTCATACCAAAAGCACTCACAGTGGACTACAAAATATTTGTTCATAATAAATGCACGACAACTTTGACATTTGTGCGTTCGTTGTTGATTTATTTTTTTTGTTTTCTTGCGTACTTTACTGCTTTTTTTTACAAACTACTATTTAAATTTTTTTATTTATATAAATTAAAATAGAATTTATAACATTAATGAATTTATTCAAAAGAATCGGAAATATATTTATGAAAATGGCACCTCGACGGAAACCTGTTGATTTACCCGAGAAACTTGTCCAGCAGGAGAAAACCAAAGTCGCACCTATTCGAGTACGAAATTAGATTTTATTAAAAAACAAAAAAAAAAAAATAAAATCTTTTATGTAACAAAATTAACATGCATTTTTTTAAATATAACAGGACATTGAAGATTTAATTAAAAGTGAAAGAACCAAATCACCTTATTTCTCTCCCATAAAAACAAGAAATCAAAGAGTAACAATTGCAGCCGCAGAAGCAACATCAAACAAGCTCAATCTAACATCAACGCTGGCTAGCCAAGCTCCAATTCTTGAAAAAAATATTGCCGAGGAAATTGCCAAAAAACAGTCAGCGAAAGATTCAAAGAAAACAAAAGAAATGAAAGCACTCATGGAAGATTTAAAAAAACTTCCGGAACTAGAAGGTCCCATAGAAGTTTCTATGCCAGGACCTGTAACAAAAGTTGAACCTATCGCCACCAAAGCTAAAAAAGTCACTAAATCCAAACGAGTTCCTAAAGAATCACCACCAAAAGTTGTTAAAACCAAACAACTTCTTGAAGAGAGTACAGCAGAAACCACAAGCTCGACAGAAGCTGTTAAGAAAGAAGAGCCCTTACCTTTGCCTATGAAGGTAGCTAAAAGAAAATCAAACGACTCTTCGAAGTCACCAGAAGTCAAGCAAGAGAAGTGGGAACCAAATAATTGGACAGAAATTTTAGAGAACATCAGAGTAATGCGGGCAAATGTTCCAGCACCGGTCGATACGATGGGATGCGATAGGTGTTCAGATGAAAATGCAGATGAAAAGGTAAAATTAATATTTGAGAAAGATCGTTCCTTATAATATCTTTAAGTTTGTTCTTCTATAGACACGTAGGTTCCATGTCCTTTTAGCACTGATGCTCTCGAGTCAAACCAAAGATGAGGTTACACATGAGGCTATGAAGCGTTTAACGGCAGAAAGCTGCACGCCCCGAGTAATTGCGGAGATGGAGCCAGAGAAGCTTGAAACTCTTCTTCATCCAGTTTCATTCTACAAAGTAAGGAATTAAACCTTTTTTCTTGCAATTTACTTTAACAATATTTGTGTCAATGATTTCCACGTAAAAGCAATAATTAATAAAGATGAAAGTTACTTCAACACGCTTTTTATTTAATTTCAGACCAAAGCAAAATACCTTAAAAACACTTCGCAAATCCTCATTGATCAATACGATTCTGACATACCCAATGACATAAAAGGGCTTATCAAATTGCCAGGCGTTGGACCAAAGATGGCACATATTTGTATGAATTCCGTATGGAACATCGTAACCGGAATTGGTAAGAAAAACTTTTCAACTGTCATTTGTATTCTTATTTAGGACTAGACTATAGAAATGACAATTTATAACAGTCTAACGCCATTAAAACAAGGTGTTGATTAAAGCGCTTCCCTTGAATAAAAATGGTGGAATTGGCATTTTTAATCACTTTCTATTGTTTATAAAAAGAAAGCAAGACACAAAAATAGATTTTTAAACCCGTCTTTTGTTTTTTAAGAATAAACTTTTAAATTCCTATAAATAACAATTGATATTTCCAGGTGTCGATGTGCACGTTCATCGAATTTCAAATCGTCTTGGTTGGGTGCGTAAAGAAACTAAACAACCAGAACAAACACGCAAAGAATTAGAATCTTGGTTGCCATCAGATTATTGGAAAGAAGTCAATCACTTATTAGTTGGATTTGGACAAACCGTTTGCACACCATTAAAGCCAAAATGTGCTGAATGTTTAAATAAAGCAATCTGTCCAGCTGCATTTGCTGTAAAGCCCAAGAAAGTTAGAACAAAAAAAGTTATTTTGTAATTGAAAGTTTTCCTTTTAATTTCTTTTTTTTTGTTATTTGTTAAAAAAAGTTCGAAGTTTTTTTTTTTAACTTCAGTAAACATCAGCTCAGAATTGCCATACTGTTTTCGTTAAATGATAAATATAAACGTCATTATAAGCTATCGTTTTTTTTTTTGATTTCATAAATTTGAAGTAAGTAAGGGATTTATGGGATTTGGCTCGTCAAAAGTAAGTCAAGCTAGTTAATTTGTTGGCTGGTTCATATGATCTGATTCCTCAGTCTTTTTTTTAAGAAGAAGAAGTAATCTTTTGTATACCGAGAACTAATTTAATAACTATGTATGACTTGAAAGTAACAATCGGGGGTAATGTAAAGGCCGATAGATTTATAAAGGTGCTTAAGACTTGTAAGGGTGTGTTTAACAGCGTCCAATGTGCTCACTCCACTTGACATGGGGTTTCAAATGGAGGAGGATCTTCTCCACCTTCTTCTTAACCTTCTTTGAAATAAATTCAACAAAAAGGCGGTTATGGTTGTGGTATACTTTATGTTGTAATTAAGATGCGAATCTTCAAAAGAAAATCCGATGGATTCCCAATCTTCCTCTCTTTCGAAAGTGAAACTTGAAACGATCCCCACTCTATCGCTAATTTTGTGCCACATTCCTGAATCTGCTTATTTCGATTATTCTCCACATTTTTCTCATACAATTGCGCTTTCAAATTATCGACCCTTTGTCTCATCGAAAACAAATTAAATCCACTCAAAGATGAATTGGATCCTGGTCCTTTTGGTCTCCCTGCCATATTTCTAAAAAAAATGCTCTTCCACCCACTCTCTACCTTCTTCAAAAATCTTCAGCCTACCGCTAAATTAAGGTGAATTTCCTCAAATATGGATAACTTCCGCAAGGCAATTTTAACAATTATCGTCCTAATGCCAAGCTTTCTTATATACCAAAGCTATTCGAAAGTATTCTCCATGAAATTTCAAGTTTTTATTGCAAATCTTCCATCTCCCCTAGACAACATGGCTTTCTCAAATTTATATCCACAACAACTAATCTTGTTGAATTTGCGTCGTTTACCCTCTCAGCTTCGATGTTGTTTCAACCGATTTCAGTAAGGCCTTTGACAAAATCTCCCATAAACTAAAACTCTTTAAATTGTCCATTCTCGGCTTTGAACCAGCTTTGTTAAAATTAATTTTCTCTTACCTACAAAACCGTTATTATAGTGTTCGTTTAAGATTTCCCTTTCCAGCCCTTTCGTAGCTACATCCGTTGTCTCTCAAGGGAGCCACCTAGGTCCAGTCCTTTTTGTAATGGTTATCAAACATTCCTCACGACGATACCAAGTTTTTTAAAACAATTTCTTCGTCAGATGACTCTTCCTCTATTCAAAACGTTCTTGGCAGTTTTTCAGTGTGGTGCCTTAAAAACAGCTTCGAGCTTAATAATTTCCAAATGCCAATCTATTACTTTTTCACGCAAAAGTATTAAATCTCCTCCCCATATCTACTTTCTTCATGATCAACCCATACCCACATTTCAAAATATTCCGCCGTAAAAGATTCGTACTACGAGTCGCGATAAAAAAGTGTTATAGCTACCGTCGTAACAGAAATATTTCCAAACGAATTTAGAGTTTGTGAAAAGTGATATCGCTATCCCACAAATTCGTGTACATATTTTTTTAACGACTTTGGTGCTATGATACTTTTTTTGAAATAAAAGTAAATTATTTGACCAAGAACTCAAATTCGTCACTTATATAGACGAAATAATTCTTAAAGCTAATTCAGCACTTGGCTTCATGAAACGATAGCCCAATGAATTCTAAAACCTCTATATGACCCGGTTCTTATGCATAACGTTTGTTTGCCCCCTCCTTGAATATGCCTGTCAGGTATGGTCCTATAAAGGGGCTGAAACCAATTATTATTTAATTATAAGAATATTTTATTTAGTAAGAACTATGTTTTCTCCCTTTGACCTCTCGTTGATGTTATTAGGCGTGTTCCTTTACTTTGAAACTCTGCACATTTGTGTTTTCTACACATTTTATTTTTGTAAAATGCACATAATTTCAAAGAGTTTCAAAGTAAAGTCAAATAAAACATATTTTAAAAGAGTATACTTAGAATTTAAATAAAGTATGTATATGGTGTTGTTAGGTAAGTATTTACTATTTGCTCTTATAACTGTCCTTATAGTCCCCTTACCAAGATATTAATTTTTCTAGAATCAAAGCGCACAACGTCGCTTTCTTCGCTTTGCCCTTCAGGATCTCTCTTGGAACAATCTTTTAATCCTACCTACACTAACCTTCGTATTATACGAAATCCCTGTCTGTTCTATCTACCCACCCACTGGACCGTACTGCTTATGGCTCCAACCTTCGCCTTCTTAACCTCCCTCCCTCACCACGATATTAGCTTTAGTTCTTAGTTTTTGAGTCAATTAGCTTGTATTTAGCCGAATAAATGGGGGTTTTGCCCCCAAAATTAAATTATGACACACTTAATTGGATCGCATCCTGCTACTGACAACATCTACTGTGCCATACTAGGCAGAATGTTAACTGAAGCGAAACCAATGCAATTGTGTGTTGAGCCAGTAGAATCTAACAAAGTTCGTCATAGATCCATTTCGACGCGTTAGAAAAACAGATCAAGTCTTATCTGAGGTAGTTTGATTTTTACTTTGATTATTACTTTTCATTTATGATCAATAAAAATGAAATTTAATTATTTAATTTTTTTTTATTAAAATCATTTTTATCTATTGTAGTAAGTTTAACAATATTCGAAAGAACTTTTTGAACTTTCAGAAGAGATTATATATTTATAAATATAAAGAATAAAACAAAAACATTTACAAAGAGTGAAGAATATGGAACGCTTATTTTAGTATTAAAAACATTTTTTTTTAAATAACTCTAAATAATGAAACGATAAATTTAACTTTAACAAGATACACATTGAATAGTTGGGAAAAAAGAAAACAAATAATAATAATAGTAAAATCTATGTACTATTTCACTATTGCTTATGTAAATGGCACTTAAACTACTTAAAAAAAAATTTAATAAAATTTTAGTAATTTTTTTTTGTTTTTATTCCATCATAACGATTTTATTCGAATTTTGTTTTTGGATTATATTATTTTGATTTATTTAATTTTTTTGTTTGTTCTTCAAATTTTGTATTTTTTCTATTTTAGGTACTTTTTTTATATAATAAAATTCAACACAAGTTATTAGTAACAAAGTGGCTAAACAAATCACATTAAAATAACTACAAACAATAATGTAAGTTATGTGAAATGGAAAAATGAAATACAATACAAACATATTATGATTTTCTATTTTAATAGGGGTACGACATAAATTATTCGAGAAACTTTGTAGTATATTTTGTTAGTTTTAATTAAAAAAAGAACTACGTAATATACAATTAAGCGTATATTAATATTGAGAATGCACTACACAGCCCTATTCTGCTACTCACAATCGATTAATTCGATTTTCTTTTAATTTTCTGCTGTCAATCAGATGAAATGTGAGATTCTAAAGAAATGCTGTTTATTGAATGTTATCTTTACAATCTGTGTATAAATCTATCACTTTTCCTCTGAGGTATAGCAGACAAAATTCGCTCCTCCAGCGGAGTACAGCAGAATAAGACTGATGGAAAAAAAATCTTTTAACAAAACTAACTTCAACATTTATACAAAAAAAAAGTTGTGAGAAATACAGAAGCTTCTAATATAATAAATGAAAAGAATAGTTAAAAGGTGATTCCAAACTAATCCGTGAAACTACTAGAGGTGAAAATTTGTCTCAAAGAGCTTTGCTACATTCGGTAGGCCATAGTATAATGCAAACATTCGATTTAGGTCCTCAATTACATATTCCATTCACAATATTCTTCTTGTACAATACTTTCTCTTATCCTAACGTATATCACTTCTAGAAGTCTGTCGCATTAGACTGGAATTAACCCAAATAGTTTTGTATTGTTAAAACAAATGCAGTAAATTTATTTATCTATTTAAGTTTTGGTTGAGTTTGATGATAAGAGGAATTTTTTTAAGAATTTCAATTTTAACGATGGCGCCCAATGTTGGCACTTAAGCTTAAACTATGGTATAATTAAAAAGTAATTAAGAAAAAAGATCAAAAGAGCAAAGAGATTTCAATTAATAAGAAAAAGTCCAGACAAAATGTTTACATACAAGACCCCAAATAGTCAAGTAGAATTTCGAACATTAAACTAGATATAGAACACGAGGTATTTAATATTCAGATTCAAATTCTCTCAAAAAAGTTTAAGCTTTGAAAAGGGTCGGTAACGCACAATTAACAGTATTCCCCTACTTCCCAATGTGAATGACACTTACTACACGATGTTTTTGGGAAAACTGATATTTCTGCCCACAAAAATTCCTTGCACAGAAATTCACTATGACCCTTTTGATTGGTAATCCGCTATAACAATCCGATACATCGGTTGTTGGTTCTGGTTTCATTCTGACAGGAATCGAAAATACCATAAGAGAAATTAACTAATCTCTCGAACCCTAGCAGTAGTAATTATAAGAAGTTTTTAATAAAATTATGACTTTGAAAATGAATGTGTGCTACTTGTTCAGAATGGAAACAAATGCATTAATGTTTGCGATATGAATTGGAAGAATATGACCTGCAAGAATACTCTAAATCCACAAAATAGTCAACTGTACATGTATTAAAGACATGCATCTATGCAAATGTGAGAGGGGATGATTTCAACACATAATAATGAGCATAAGTAAAATATGAACAATAAGAAAATTGTTTTGTAGAAGTTTATCGGCAGATCATGCAAATTTGGATGAAATTAGACGCCCTACATCACAAAGCTTGCCTTGCTTAGTAAAAGTAATAAAATTAACATGAAACTTAGATTTTTTTTAATAAATTTATAAGTTAGTCTTAAAGTCCTCCTCCCATCTAACAAACTCATTCCATTTTGAAATCAAAAATAAATAATAGAACTTAAAAATCTCTAAGCCATTTGAGACAGCTGTTGCATAAGGAATAACAAATATTAGCAATACTAAAGTTAAACTAAGAAAAACAATTAATAAAAAATAAATAAACAAAAGTAACTTGTGTAACAACAACAACTGCTGCCTGCCTACAGAAGTGTCATTGAAGCTGTTGTTCTCATTATTCTGTGATTGTTAGAACTATAAATCAGTTATTGGGCCAGCCAAGCTCAATTTTGGTGGTAGATGATTCTGCTGTAGTTGTTGTTGTTGTTGTTGCTGCTGCTGCTGCTGTTGTTGTTGTTGTTGTTGTTGCTGCTGCAATTGTAGTTGCATTTGGTTTGAGCTATTTAATTGGAAAATTTGTGACGCAGAAGATGAGACTAATGCTGTTGTTGGTGCGGTATTTGTTGCTGAATTTGACTTTGGTGCCGGCGATGACGATGAAGTAGATGATAATAAAAAACTGCTGTAAGCAGGAGCAGCCGATGTATTGCAACCACCACCATTTTTACTACCACTAGGTGTGGTATTCATCTGTTCATCCCCACCATTTGGGAATTTCACTTGAAGCTTCTTAACCATATTCTCCAGACTGCTCTCGTTGTCATTTGAGATAAGCATGACCAGAGATTATGAAAAAAGAGAGAGATTAAGTATTAGTAAAGGAGAGAGAGAGAGACAGTTAAAGAGAGATCATCAAAAACAAAAAAATCAAACAATGAAAAACTTATTTAAACCATAAATTAATATTAACTACACCCACGCGATAATACGATTGTCGGCTTGTTTCCGAGCAGCTATTGCTTCCTGAAGTTCCTTTTGAAGTTCAAGTGTATCTTTAGCGACGACAGCTTGTTTTGGGACTCTTTTTATCGACGATCGCTCTTCGGGCCATCCATTTTTAGTAGTCGAATTTACAATCGAAGTTTGTCCATCTGAACTGGAAAATGAGTGACGTTGATCTGATGATTCCATAGAATTAACACCCACACCAACCGATCCTTGCTCGGCAATATGAAGTGAATTCATTGGTTCCTCTTCTTCTGTTGCTTGATGAATAACTCCATAGTGAAGATTCAAGCTATTGGCACGTTTGGGCTGACGCATATCTGGGAAATTTTTACGCTGCGCCGTTGGCCGCGGACCTTCTTTGTCAGACATGATTTCGGGGATACGTTTGTTAAGGATGGTAGCTAGCATTTGGCGCATATACTTGTTGTCAGTTTCCAAACGAACCATTCGTTTGTTGGTTTCTTTATTGTCAGCTTTGAGATGTTGAATTTGTGACTGAAAATAAAGATTTTTCTTATTAAGCTATTTTAAATTTTTGTATTTGTACCTCACCTTCAAATCTTCAATGTCTCTTAACATACGAAGATTGTCTTCACCCATTGACCAAGAACGTTCTTCCACCATCGCCTTTACCCTGCAAAATATTATTAGTCATTTTTAAGCTTGGTTTTTGTTCCTTCTACTTTTTCAAATTTACCTGCTCAATAAAGCATCTTCTCTAACTCTTGCTGATTCCTTGACTTCTCTTACAACGTCGGTCATCATCCCAGGTGTGTATGCACCTAAAACATATAGTAAACAGTTATTCAAAGGACTAAACAAAATATGTACTTGTTAAGAAACATAAAACATAAAACTTTTAGCAATATTCAACAATGGTATACCTGAGTGATACGTTGGCGCTGGACTTTGTGTGCCAAAGCCAAAACCCAGAGGTTGGCTGTGTGTGCTTAGTCCACTCAAGCTATCTCTACGGTGTCTCATACCCCAATTAGGTGCGTGTTTTAAAGCTTCAATTTCAACTTTGGTATTTGGAAAGGGATTTGTTTGTTTAAAAAAAAAATAAAAAAATAAAAAAATAAAAACAAACATTCAAATCAAAATAGATGAAATAAAAATAAAAAAGATAGAAGAGGAGAATACAGAATACATGTTTTAATAATAATTTTTGGATTTGAAATGTAAAGATAATGAGTAATTTGTGTGGTATGGAGTGTACGGAGGTTTTACTGCGATCATGTGTAATGCTGTAGCGAGTACTTGTGACTTAATTTATTTATTTATTTTAAACAAAGAAAGCAAATTAAAATAAAATATTAAAATAAACTTAATTATATCCCTTCCTTTCTCCCAATCCTATTTCTTATAAAAGGTCAATTGCAACATTTTTTTTTCTAATATGTATTTAAATTTTATACTAGACGAATTTTTAGCTAAATAGCTGGTTCAAAATTGCTCAAAATATTATAACTAACTAGAGGTAAAGACAGAGACTGTGAAACAACTAATGTCACTCTTTTTAAAACAGCAGAAAAAATCCTTGAAGATCTGCCAAACATTTGGAAAAATAATAAAAAATTTGTAATATCAAGTCTTAATGAACCCTCAACAGATGAGAAAAAATATTGCAGAAACCGCTATCAACTAATGGAAAGTTAAAAAGATTTTATTCAAGGCTTTTTGGGAAAGCCTGATTCAACTCTGAGATACTCTACTGACTCTACTGCTGATATTCTGATGACGACTTTCTAGATTTTAAGGACACCAACCTCGAATCTCTAAGAACTGCTTATATGCAGTCACCACAATTGTTATGCATTTATACCGTTATAACAATAGAGCACATTGTTTACGGGTGTCTGCAAAAACTGCAAGTTGCAGGTAAATGGCTGGAATTATGTTAAATGAATACTTTTTCTTAATCAAAACCAAGTCATGAAATCAGGACAATGTAGTGCCCAACTGTTGGAAGGTGAGAGTATGAACCCGCAAAGGATTACCGCTCGGTTACCTTTAAAACAGTAGTGCGATTACTACAAATCCATATTAATTAATGAAACCCTTTCCCACTATTTCATAGGAAATTAACACGTCGAATATGTGTGGAAGAAACATGTGTTTTTTTTTTTAAGTCAGTGTTAACTTTGATTTTCTTGTCGCAAAGGCATTTGCTAACTCAAAATAAAAACGATCTTATGAACAATAATTAAAAACAATATAATTTCAAATTATGCACAATTTAGACAAAACAAAAAGCGTTTTATTCTTAAATTAAATACAATAAACTACAAGCCTTCAAAAAATCAACAACTTATTTTAATAAATTTCTTATTTACAAATTTTGCAACACATCTAAGTACTCGGAGAAGTGTAATAATGACATGAAAA
The DNA here is from genome assembly GCA_929447395.1 of Epistrophe grossulariae. Taxonomy (NCBI): domain Eukaryota; kingdom Metazoa; phylum Arthropoda; class Insecta; order Diptera; family Syrphidae; genus Epistrophe; species Epistrophe grossulariae. The sequence continues at coordinate 118,072,270 of OV839567.1, read as the reverse complement.
CTATAATGAATGTTTAAGACACAGTAGTTAAATTTTATTTATCTCACTCTCTTACCTTTAGTCTCATGAAGATTTCGGCAAATTTTTGAATTTGTTTCATGCAACATATTAATTTGTTCCATTAATGCTGCAAAGAATTTATTATTGTTTTCCATATCGCCTCCTGGATTTGTGTAGTTTCTACGATCTGGTGTATTTTGGCCACTTACTTTGGAATCATTATCGGACGGATTAAGTAAACATGGATCACTGAATCTGAAACTATCTCAGTCTTCAGTTATAAAAAAAAAGAAACGGTTTTCAAATTTCAAACTCACCCTCGGCTCATATTTGGATTACTGCTGCTACCATCAAGGACATCTGTTGAATTATTTTCATTCTCTGATCCCAGAAGGTTAACAATTGGCGGAAGACTGGCGAATTCTACTGAACCATCGGTGTGTTGCAGTAAATTATTTATTGGATTGAAAGCATAAGGATTATTCTGAAAAAATAAAATTATTAAAAAACAATTTGTTTTTATTTTAAGAAATTATACCATTTGATAGGCCTGATTGAATGCATTTGAATATGAAGGTGGTCTGGGAAGATCAAATAGTTGTTGAAATTGTTGTTTTTGCTGTTGTTTGAATTGTTGTTCAAATTGTTGTTTAAATTGTTGTTTGAAGTGGTTTTGCTGTTGTTGTTGTTGATGTTGTTGTTGCATTGGAGGTTTCTTGCTCGTTTGGAAACTTTTTGATGGATTATAATCCAGAAATTCGGACGAAGAAGACAATTGTGTTGAGCTTGCATCTTTGAGGCACGTTTCAAGCCATGCGTTTAGATGTTCTCTTGAGTATGTGGAAGAATTTGGGACGGTTGTGTTGCTGCGACTTTTAGATTTTCTGCGTTTATTATTGTCAGGACCTGGAAGAAAGGATAATTGAAAAATTATTATTGGCATGGCATGTTGAAGTGAAAATTTTATTAATTTGTTCAAGATTATGAGTCAATTTAAACAAAATCAGGTGAACAACAAGGAACTCGTATAATAAATCGTATAATAAATACCCATAACTGACGATTGCTTAAAGAGTTTTTTTTTTAGCATGCAAAGTAAGGATTGTGATCTAAAAAAGCTATGAGTGTCTCATGTTTACCAATCCCAGAGGTCCATAGCTCTACGGGGATTGATTATTATTACTTACAATAAGAATACTATTGAAAGCTTTTAATTTAAGATAGTAAAACGGTTATGTTTTCTTTTCTATTTGGGACTTATTTCTTATTATGTCCAATGACGGGAAAGTGGAGGTTCCATGGATGACCTGATGTGCAGAGAACGCAACTTTTTCTAATTTTTCTTGTATAGGAAGGTCAAGAAATTGATGTTTTGGGACAAATCATCGGGCTTCATTTATTAACAAGGCCGACACGGCTAGTGAAAGACATAAGAATTTCTCCATTTTGGTTTGAGTGGTAAGCTTGACTTCGTCGACTTTTTTATTATAATAGATTACAGATCACACAGAAGACCATAGAGAACTTACCAACCTCCTTAATCAAATCAGGCCCCCACAGATATGGGATTAGATTCATTAGAGAATCGGAGGACAAGAAAGCGTTGTATGACTTGTCTAAATTCTTGAAGAGTATATCTTTTTCGTTCAGTTTCTTTAGTATATTAATGTCCTTGCAATCAATTTTAATGGCTTTGGTGCCATGGCAATGCTGTTGATCTCTCAAAACACACAATTCCTTTTTTGTGCAGGGAATTTTCTTCAATTTAACGCTGTCAGAAAAACGCTCTTTCTTTTTTAAACCAATTTGAAGTTCTATGGTTTCCAAAAATTTACGTTTCTTTTCCAATGAAGCTTTGAGGTAAGTTTTGACTTCTTCGTAAAGGGTATCACAAGATACATTTGATGTCATTTTAAAAGAATTTGCACTGTTTCACGCAATTAAACAACTTTTTCAAAGTCAAAGTTTTACATATGATTTCAGAAAATTTTTACCGAGTTTAAATGATTCATTAAATATCATCATAAATAAACTCTGCTTAATTTAACTTCCGCAGCTGAATCACAAATTTTATCACATATCGTTTTGTTTTTAAATTCTCATACAAAATTATACTTATTTAACGAACAAAAACCCCTGATGACATATGTATCTATTTTGACAGTGATATTTTAGGTTTGTTTGCGTACCATTTTATCCAAATACTGTTAGCGTCGAGTTTTGTGTAGTTTTGGGGAGAACAGAGCGTTCACAAGAGAGTACGATTTTTTCACCTTCCTGTCAATTTTTGATCGAGAAATTTCTTCGGGCAATTATTTGTTAATCTAGGGCGCCCATTCTACAAGTGTGAATAATTTTCTGTGTTCAGTTTCAATTCACTTGTACAAACAGTATGGAAGAACCTATTCATTTCCTTGCAATTTTTTATTCGACTTTGCGTTATGCTTTTTAAAAATTTTCCGGGTTATTCCCAATATCTACTAGACCATTGACATCGGGTCGCCCACTGTTTGCTGTCAAATCCCATAACAAAAAATAATATGCGTCAGAATTTTTTTGAGAATAGCTCTAACAATATACATAAATACGAATAGAGAGTGAAAGGGTCAGAAGAAAGGAATGGAAGAGAGTTTTTGGGATAGCAATTTCTATAAAAGCTTGAAATATTCCAATAGCTTATGTTTAATGTCATAAAAACAAGTCTGTTCAATATGAGCATAAAATTAATGATTCAGAGGCAAATCACGAATTCGAATGCGATAACATAAAAAGGAGTCACCAACATTCCATGCAAGCAATATATGTATAAATATGACATATGTACATACATTTATAGTAATCTTAATGCTTTATTCAGACCACCAAAGACACCCCAGATCCCGTTTCGTTGTTTGATTTTGCCAATCAATTTGCTTTAAATGGTCATTCACTCGAAAAACTCGTATCACTTGATATTTATAGCTCACATGAACAAAACGTGTTACACTTAATCCCATAGAAGGCACATAAACTTAATCCCTCCCGATTTAAAAGAGACAACAACAACTATTGAAACCAAAAGAAAAAAAGACAAAATCCCTCGAAACTGCCTTGAACAAATCTCTTGCAAATTTTTCTGCGTATAAACTATAAACTTATTGGAATGAGATACAATATGTACTCGTATATATAGATTTTCGTTCTTTACCAGACCTGGGTACACATCAGAGACATTCATTAAATCAAATCGCATTATCGGTGGCGCGACGGGCGGCAGTGTTGGTGGTGGTGGCACGGATTTCGCTAAAATGGAATCAACTATAAAGTAAAAATTTAAAACCGACTTTGGATGAAACCAGTTTCGTAGAGTAGGTAACCTCTTTTGGACTTTTGCACAAAATGTAAACATTGCACCATGTCGTAGTAATAATGACAACCACGACGACCGACGACGACTGCGAAGACAACAATCTCTTGGATTTCACTGAACTTGTATTTTGATATTGATACCGATAAATACCATGTTTGCTGTTGTTGTTGATGTTTTTGATTGAAAATTAAACCATTTAACGGTAGGTACCTATCATAAATCATATTTCAGTCCACAATTAAAGTTTTAAACTTGCAACCTTACTCCCAGCCGATTATTAACTAAATGAATATTTCGCGATGAGTGTTTAGCCATCCGACCATCAGAAAATGGTTAATGATGAAAGTTGATTTAAAAAAAAAAAGCAGTATGGCTATAACTTCTGAGTCATTTATTGTTTGGTAATTTTTTTTCCATTCACACGCAAAGCTTTTAAATTATTTCAAAACAATTTTTTTAAAGGCTTCTTTTAACGAATATTGAGGGATAAACTTCCCTTAGTAGAAGTACTTGAAAATTCTTTCAAAACTGTGAAGATTCAGTTCTATAGGATGACACTCTAAACCAGATCACCCATCATCATTATCACAATCTTGCAACGTTAACCTAGTTTCCGTCGTTCTTTGTAGTTTTTTTTTTTTTTCTTCGTGATGAAATTGAAAGCCTCAAAAAAAATGTAACTTGTAATCATTTGATGATGGGCGTCTTATGCAACGGAACGTCATCGTCAGTCAGTTCCAAGTGGGCATATACTCGTATGAAGTATAACACAGTGCGTTGCAAAAAATGTTGTGAGCAATTTTTAAGTAGGTACAACTTCTTTACGCAAGGTAGAGGATTAATTCGATTAAAATAATAACTGATTTTGTGTATATTTATAGGCTTTTAGTCGATTCGAATTTAAATGAAAATAAAACTAACTTTATTTTATCTTCTTTTTAAGTTTCTCAAAAATTCAAATTTAAATTTTCAATGATGAGTTACAATGAAAATTAAAACTGGCACCTAAAAAACAGGAACGTTGGGAGGTGCAATTTTATGAAATTTTGAGAAAAAATGATTTTAGTAACAAAAAAAAAAAAAACGTTGGATTGCTTTTAATTCGAGTTCTACTGACCGGATCTTGTCAGTTATTATCTTAAAAGTTAACTAAGCAGAGAAGATGATTCCACCAGTTCATAAACCACAGAAAATCGTTATTTTGTCTGCATTTAATGTATTCAAGTTGACGTATTCATTGAGCTATAAATAGGCCAGACATCTAGTCGATAATGTTGGATGTTTTTCAAGCTTTTCAAGAGTTCATAAACGGTGATGGGCTAAGTCTTTCTGTAATGAAATGTCAAACAATACTGAATAAAAATACCATGACAGTTTGACACGACACACAACACGTCATGTTATCTGTAATTACAGTACACAAATCTTATGGGGTTTTTTATTGGTAATCCGGAAGAGAAATGCCAATCGAACGTTTTAATTGATTCTGCAGTATAAGTGCTTCTGGTTTCGATTCTGAATTCAAATTCAGAAGCACTTTTCTCTTCTATCGAGAAGAACTGTCACTTTATGGGGTTCGCCTTTTTACACCAAACCCAAAACGCGAAATTATCGGTTTTGCGGGAAAACCTACATCGAGAACTCAAGTTTTACCATACATTTTCGGCAAACCACAAGTTTTCGTAAACCACAAGTTTTATATAAAACCCATCGAAAACTAGTTGCAATTCAAAGTTGAACTAAACAAACAAACCTTTCGAAACATTCAGCGCTCAATTAAATGTAAAATAAAAAAACCGCTGAAGGCTGCTGACAAAAGAAATTGTATGTGTGTTATGTAAATGAGATGTTTTGTTATTGTTTTTTTGTTTGCAGGAGAGGAGTAAATGTTTGTGAAATGTCAAAAGAAAACTTGTAAATGTTCGGTGTGAACACTTTTCGAGTTTTTGAAATCATTTTACCGAAAACCCGGTTTTGGGTTTGGTGTGAAAAGGCTATAATATAAGGCCTTAAGATATAATAGTTCTGATTTTTGACTTCCCAAAACTGCCACTTTCTACCCATTTTAGCTAGAATTCGTCAAAATTGAAAGTTGTGACCTAATATATTGCGCAGGTTGTCAAAGTTGCAAGTGTCAGAAATTAATAATGGTTGTTCAAATGGCAACAAGAACTACTAACCGCATCATTAGAAACAACGATAAAATAATTAAAATTAGACAAGAAAATGGACACTGCTTCCACCATTTTCTTTTACTTTGACAGATGCGCAGAACTGAACAAAAATGAAAAAGCAAATGATATTACCTTTAATAGGTTTGTTCGTGTACTTCTGGGACTAAATCTGGCAAACTATCAAATTTTGGAGGAGTGGGGATAAAATTCTCTCACAGAGGAGTAAAACTGTCCGAAAGTACACGACCGCCTTGAACCAAAATATTTGCCACTTTTTAAACGTCGACCAAAAGTAAACAAAACAAAAAAGTAAACAAAGCGACAATATTGAAATTTTTTTCCATTATAATTTCATATTCTTTATTAAATTTGATAACGAACAAATTAAAATTAACATTGTTAATATTAACAAGTGAAAAATACACACTAAACAGGAACATCACGTATTTTTTTTTTAGTTATCCCAAATTCTATGAAGAAATCATAACTAAAGTCGACAGAATTTAAAAATAAACACTGAATTGAAGTACACTCCACAAACTAAGTTTCTTAAATTACCTAAATATGTATTTTATTTATTAAATTTTTTATCAAAAATTTCACTTATTTTATTAAAATATTTCATTTTTATGAATGAACAAATTAAAAAAAACTTCTACCAAGATAAAACAAAAAGTAAACAACAGCCATTTTGTATTTTTTTTTGTTGTTCTTTGTCTTTCAGGCTGACTTCTGAAAACAGAACTTACCAGTTTTTGCCCGAAGAAATTTCTCGGGTAAAAACTGGCAAGAAGGGGAAATTATTTTTTCTCTCATAAGCGCTCTCTCCTACCAGAAATTGCCCAAAATTTGCGTACGCGAACGCCTTCAGACTAAATCTGGTAAAAAATGGTAGTTTTGGGTAGTTTCTGGTGCGTACGCGAACGGACCTATTGAAATTAGACAAGAAAATGGACACTGGATCCACCATTTTCCTTTATTTTGACAGATGCGCAGAACTGAACAAAAATGAAAACGCTAATGATATAACCTTTAATATGTGTACTGTTATCTATCATTATTCTCTGCTAAAAAATATTACCTCCAAATGACAAAAAAAATTAATTTATCAAACAAAAAAAATTCATTTTACTTTTAGGCGTGAGTTAAAATCTTGATGCGAGGTTCTCAGCACTGACAAAACTGGCTCTAAATCATACCAGCCACAACCAAATAATATATCCTGACATTATTATTATTTTACTTTAAAAAAATTATAATAAAATTTATGTTTAAAAAAAAATCTTTCCACAGCACTGTATATAAAAAAAAACCTGAGTAGACTTGGAGGTAGAACAAGTGCGACCTTGTTATGGTTATGTTATTTTATTATAGCGTTCCGATTAAATGATTTTCTTTGGTTTTTTTTTTGTGCAGTCTTTTGTGTGTCCGACACACTTGTGCTATTGAATTAAATTCATTATTGGGAATTTAATGATGGAATTACAGTTACTGATGGTATACCTACTTCCGACCGCATATAACCTATTATACAAGTTTAGTCGCCTGATGGACATGAAAATCAATCGACCTTGATTGCTTCGTAACTTCTAGTTTCCCATGGCTAAAATAGTATACCTATGTATATTATATAGGTAGAGTCCCCAATCCAACACTTAAATTACCTATATTAGTGGCTAGTTTCGGATTTTATTTTCAATAGGCTATCGTCTTATGACAGTTTTTTTTTTAAAGAGCGGCATTTTTTTTCGAAGTCAAAAACGGATCACAGGTCAGTTTTTATTAGCCTGAAAAACGAAATTCAAACACAACACTTTGTTGGTCTTATAAAGACAGACGGCAAGGGTATAAACAAATCAAACAAAATAAGCGTATTTCTAGTGTTAACGACCTTTTATTTGCACGTACCTACTTAAGAAATGGAAGAATAAATACGAAATTCAAGTTGTTTGCAATGTAAGTATGTGTTCATGTTGTTTTGTCTGCGGAAGCATGCTAATTTCTATAAATATTTACTTGTGGCTATAGTTTATGGAAGAAATTTATTCTTTTAATTGCAGTGTCTATATAGTAAATGGTACGTGATGGAAAGACACAATATTGTTGTTGTTGCTTCTCAGATATTTTGTTAGTTCATTGGAATCATTAAACAAATATTATTACCTTAGCTTTAATTCTTTTGATTTGAACACGTCGATTTTGTTTCGTTTATACTATATGCTTGATATATAATTCAGATCTAAGAGATTTGTTTTACGCGACCTATATATGATCAAGATTTTTCAGACAAAATTCTTCACTTGGTTCAACCAAGAAAATAAATGATGTCAGAGGACTGAGGTGATTGTGTAATTTGATGAGAACGAGGAAGAAAGTGAAGGAAAATTGATTGGAGTGATAATTATGCTAACTAATGAAATAACGTAAAACCCCAATTCATGAATACCAACATTATTTACTCTTTTTTTCTGTGGGTCATATTAATAAAATGAAGTATCCAAGCTCCAAGTATAGTTTGTAGCAAACTAGAAGCATTTAGAAATTGCTTGATATTGATATTGATATGAAAAATGTTAGTTGATAAAGCGTGTGGTACACATTTTTATCGATCATGACTGACATCAGTTTTTAAAGAAAAGTTTCACGTGCAAATTTATCAGTTTTCTTGGAATTCATTCAAATAATTGTGAGCATTTGACTAACAAACCATCAGTCAGATGTACACACTATTATGTCATTTTCAATTGGTCGTCCCGAAGTCTTCAGAAGCCCTCAAAATGAGAGTTTTTTTTTTAAAGAGTGAATATGCTTCTGGACTTCATTTGAGAATCGAAAATAGAAGACTCCTGGACGACCAATGGAAAACGTTATCAGTCATGAGTAAAACTGTCAGTCATGGTCGATAATAAACTCTTTCGTTTACTTCCCAAACCTACCCATTTCTGGCGCAGGGACATAAGGCCCAGGGACATAAAGCCCAAATTTTATTTTTGGGGCTTATGTTCCACTTGAGTGGGACATAATGCCCATATTTAATTTGGGCCTGAAGTCCCACACAAGTGGGACATAAGCCACAAAAATAAAATTTGGGCTCTATGTCCCTGGGCCTTATGTCCCTGTGCCTTCATTTCTACCATTTTTAGCCCGAAAGACTGTCAAAGTTCATATAAACAAGAACTGGTAGAATCTGGCAATTTCGGGCACGTACGCGAACAGACCTAATAGGTCAGTTTATTGGGAACTCGTTTCCGAAAATCTCAGAGAATAAATGAACAGTTCAATATCCACATTACAAGGACAGTGATATAAAAGAGGTAGATAATTGAATTGGCACGTTTTAAGCAATCTTTTTCATCATATTGAAAATCAATCAATTATTTTCATTTCAAATTACCAAGTAAATAATTTTTGTTTCTCACTCACAAAATGTAAGATACAAAAGGCTGTATTTTATAATTTAACAAATATTAAAGAAATTCTAACGAGATTTTGAAATAGTTCACAGAAAGATTTATGACTCCCAAATCTAAAAACCACAATCCGCTACTTGAAACCAATAGTGCATGAAGTACTACTTCACAATTTTCTAACTTCGAAGCTCAATACTAAAATTATTTAAACATCCAAACTAAAATTAATAAACATTTTTTTATTTAATTTCTTTTTTAATAAGTAGCATACCAAACCTATTTTCTTTAAAAAAAAGTGTGAGTGCGTAACACACTCACAATTACAGAATAACAATCACGATCACAATATATGTTACGTTTTTTTTTCACTCTACCGCCAGTATAGATGTTTACACATCAAAAACAAACTCCAGCTGAACACGCCTAAAACAGTGACTATTCGTGTAAAATCTAATCAAACATATTATACCCTTTTTAAATGTCAAGGTGTCATATGGAGTTAGACCGTGTTTATACTGTGACTGCTCACTACGAAGTGACAAAAGTTCGAGAGGGTGAAATCGGTGATGTGGAAAGAGAGGCGTCCGACAGTCAGGAAGGAAACAAAAAGATTGGTTAGAGCAGTCACGTTTGATATCCGAAAAATTTCATGTTATCCCAGTTCTTCATTTTTGGATCAGACAGAACTCATCGCCGTCTTATAAATTTAAAGCACAACATAATCATAATCGACAGTTGACTCTATTCTTTCATTTTAGAGGCTAAGGTGCCAACAAAAAGAAATATTAACCCAAAAAGACATAAGCACGTCACGTCGCTTTTTTTTGGGAATGATCACAAATCTGACAGGACCACATTCGTTAAGTTTTTAATGAGCATGTTCAGGAAAATGAGATCTCGGAGGTCTCCAGCTATCTCAGTTACATAAACAGGGTTCCTCAGCAAAATTTCTCAGCTTTGATGTTAAAACTCTGAGGAAAAAAAATCTTGTATTCGCTTGCTCACTTTTTGAGTGAGAAAAATTTCTGATATCATTTTTCTGAACGCGCCAAATAATTTTTATAAAATGAATTGAAATCGTCAAGCGCAACATAGCTACCATATATTCCGATTTTTTCGGTTATGAACGCAATCAGAACTTACCAATTTCATTTGTCATAGTATTAAAATCAGTAACAGAAAAAAATATCGATAAAATAATAGAATTAAAATCATATAAAAAGTCTTCCTTAGTTTTCGTTGAAGTCGGCTTTATTTAAAGTTCAAATAACGTCAATGAATTATCCGTATTTTAAATTGACTTTAACACTTGATAGATTGATGAAAACTACTTCATCAAAGTTCTGTTTGTATACATCATCAATTTAAAACATTGACGAAAAAAATAACAAACAAAAATAAAATTTCTACAAATCACTACCTAATCTATCATTAATGCATCATATATTATACTTAAAGTTGTCATTATTTAATAACATTATATAACTTGTTAATATTGTAAAATGTATAACTACATTAAACAAACTTCATCTTGTCATGCTATATGGCTATCATTTGGCATTTATTATCGCGAGTTGTAATTAAAAGTTGCACAAGGTCTTTTCTCCATGATTTTTTTTTTCACAGAATCGCATATAGTTTTAGAATTAATTTAATTTTTGTCATTGTAAATTGAATTAAATTGAAATGCGCTGCAAGGTATGTATTAACAATGGGAATTCATACTTATTGCAATTAAACTTGATGTAAATGCTTGAAAAAAAAATTCTTTTTTTTGCTGAAGAAATCATGACTGGATTGCAATCTCTAAATTATCTATAGTTTATAGCACGGAAATAAATAAAATGAGTAGATATATCTAATTTTATTGACACATCTAGTAAAAAAAAATTATAAAAAGTTAAATTTCTTCTTCTATTTAGCAGATGCCTGTGAACTTGGGAAATTGCAGTGATACAAATCATTCAGCCATCTAAAACAGCTAGGTAGTTTTTATAATTTGTTTAAAAATATAAATCTTGTCTGTTTCTCTACTTTCCAGAACTTGCCAATTTTTAACAATTTTAGACCAATTGTATTTTGTTATATGGGCTTTGACAGAACATTAGGCTAAAATGGGTAGAAATTGACAGTTTTGGGAAGTAAAGAAACATCCCAATTACTTTTCCACTGAAAGTTTATCTCGTATAGATTTAACAAATCCTATGTAGTGTTTTCATACCACAAAAAGATTTAAAAGTAGATTAGCTTTGACAGTACTTTTCAAAATGTATCATTTTTTCTTCTAAAGTGGAAGTGAGATAGATAGTTCGATTTGTCTCAAAGAATGAACAAAAATTAGATTCTCAAATATTGTACTCTCGATTCTTGAATATTGAACTCAGAGCAGAATGGGAATAGGTGTGTTCGATTTTGTAAAACTATTTAGTATATGCACTATGCAGATTTAACGAGATTAATTTTTAATGTACTGCTATAGATTTGCGAAACAAAAGTTTATGATAAATCTTCGAGATTTCATGAGGGTTTACGCTAGATCTACTTTAGTCTCGGTTTATAGAGGTCTTATACAACGCTCATGGCTCAACTTGTAATGAACTCATGGTGAGAAATGTCAAAGCAGAAAGCAAAAACCTTTTGACATTTAAACGTATATATTTATCTTTTGAATTGTGAGATTCCCTATCGCCAATGTTTGCATTTTAAATGGAAAAATTTAGGAAACGAAAATCTGAACAAAAATTAGACGAACAACTTTTCAAGAAAAATTTAATAATTGCCTCTAAGTAAGTAATTTATTGTGAATTGTTTTGATGAAATTGTTTATTTTAAAATTCGTAAGTTCTTATGCTTTTATGTTTTTTCTAATATAATAGTAGAAAAAATACTAAAAAGGACAAAAATATAAAGTTTTATTACATTTTGCACCAAGAAATACAAAACTAATCGTAACTGCACCAATTGCACAAAGCTTGAACAAAATGATTGGAATTCGTTCACAAAATGGAATGAAACGAAATGCAGAACATTAACGCGTATATTCTGCATTTCGAATGAAATCGAATTGAAATCGAATTTCAATTTCACGTGAAATGAAATTCTGTGTTTTACAACTCCTTCGTTTTCGAAAATTTCGCAATTACTTCGAACTGTCAAAATTCAAGGTCCATCCATTTTTAATTGTTTTTTAAAGTGAAATTATACTGCAGATGAAAATGAATTCATTATTATTGACATTTATAAGGGAACAAATTAAGCGAAACTCTAAACAAAAAATTAGCAGAACAATTTTGCGAGAAAAATCTAATACATTGCCTGACGGCGTTTGTATACCTAAATATGAATTCTTCAGATGAATTTTGTATTCTTTTATTCGTATGTTCTTATGTTTCCTACCAAAATACAAACAAATAAACACTAAAAGGAACAAAAATATAAAGTTTACATAAACAAAGTGGATTGAATAAGTTAAGAAAACGGAATGAACCGAAATGCAGAACTTCAATTTTCATTTTCGAAATTGCAATTCGCAATAAGCATTTGGAACGAATTGTAGAACACGCGAACAAATCTTATTCAACTATAAGACTGCTTTAAGCGTCAGTTATAGCGAACAGGAAAAACCATCAGGAAAAGTTGAAACAGATGGAAACAGGAAATTTTTCTTTATGAGCGTTTATAGCGAACACGAAAAGTTTTCAAGTTTTCCTGATTGAAATACAAACAATTTTTTTTCCTTCCACTAATCTATAAGTGGAACAAGTAAAAGCTAGAACGCAAATATAATTGGAACGATTTGTTTCATTTTGATTGAAATGACAATCAGCTGGTACGGAAAATGAAATTCAGTCAGGAAAATGAAATTCAGTCAGGATAATAAATAAATACATTTTTCACAAAAAATATTCGCTCAATTGAAAATTGTATTGACACAAAAAATTATTTGCCATCGATTAGTGCATCAATTGCGTTACAAATTTAATGAAAACCTAGTAAACAATCTATTTAAAAGTGTTTCCTGTTTCGTTTTCCCGATCGCTATAACTGGCTCCTTAGGCTCCAGTTATAGCCATCAGAAAAACCCATCCGAAAAACTTGAAACAGTATGAAATTGATTCTTTTTTCTGATGGTTGTTTATAACAATCAGAAAAAATGTGTCAGAAAAAGTGAAGCAAACCGAAAACAAACAAACAACCGCCAAGATTTTTTCTGATCGAAATGTCAGAAAAAAAATTTCGCATGGAATTCTTCCAGTGGAACGATTTGTTCTCTTTTCTGTCAAAAAGCAATCAGCTGATACGAAAAATGAAATTTCATCCGAAAAACAAGTAAATCCATTTAAAAGATAAAAATATAAATGTTTTGGCAATTTTTTTTCGCGAAAAAAATTCTACGCTGAATTACTCGTCGATTGATATATCATTTGGCTATCAAATCGAATTGAAAAGTAATAAAAACTTCAATCGTTTTTTTTTCGGATGGTTTTTTCTGATCGCTATAAATGGCGCCTTAAATAAGTGAGAAAAAAACTTTGAATGGACGAATTGTTATAAGGAACTTTTTAAAAAAAATTCTAAAAACACAACCGAAGTTTTTACCAATTTTGGGTGAATGAATATGAAATTATGAAACTTTTAGGGCTTTTTTCGCAATGTCTGATTTGAAAATCTAAATTTAAGGGGTTATATATTTTTATGATGAAGTACTTTAGGTTCCAAATAAAAAACAAATTTCCTACAAAATAAAATTACAAATATAAATAGCAACACCGCCTGAAATTCTGATGCAAATTATTTTGAATTCTCCACAAGTTGAACCTGGATTTTCACCAGTATATACCTGTAAGTTTATTGTCCATTCCTGGGATATCTTCTACTAGATACTGAATACGGATAGCGACAGTGTACAAGTATCATGTCACGTAAAACATGCAAACAAATTTCAATAGAATTTTCTGATAAAAATAACAACGCAATGCGGAAATTCATTTAAATTATTAAATAATGACCATAGGGTTTAGTTATCTATCTATATGCCTATACGGAATCTGTTGGGAAAAACTAAACTAAACTCAGCCTTTTGATTAGTATAAAATGCGAATATACACAGACTGTGGCGCCATAAGTGCGTTTATGCAACCGTGACAGTTGTATTAAAATGTTATGATTCTGCAGAAAAAAAAAGGTTTTCGAAGTTAAGGTGCTTACTTTTATTTTGCATCACAAACGACTCCTATAAGCGACACAAATGGAAATAAAAAAAAAAATCGCTTTGTTATTGTTCATCTGAACCGACAGACAACGACGACTACACGATGAATACAAATTGTAGAAATGTTGCAATGCTAATGCATAATTCGCACTGATTCGCTTCGTAGTTGACTTTCAAATTGTTGGTCGTTTATTATTTTGTGTATAGTTAAGACGTACATAAAGATACCTTTGTTGTAAAGGGTGTTTTTTTTAGACGTGTGGTTTTCAAGAAGAAATTAAACGCATATAATTTAATGTTATGGCCAAGAATTAAGCTTTATTATAAAGATAAGGGTTTGCCATTATGTTTTAAAAATGATTTCGGGCTCAAATAAATTCCAGCCGAGACGCCCAAGAGGCCCCAGCTCCAATTGTAGCGCGCGATGGCGGATGGACTCGTTCGGGTCTTCTTCGATACTCTGCTCCACAGCAGCAATAGCGTCTTCGGTGCGCACTGTACGGCGTCTCTGAGGATGCGCATTATCCACTAGAGTAAACGTGGTGCGAAACCGATCCATGGTTGCTCGAATTACTCTGCTGGGCGATTATGTCGACCGTACATTGGACGCAGCGCGCGATACGTCGCGCGAACCGAACCATTATTTTGGTAATAAATTTGCACGATTTGCAAACGTTGTTCAGGAGTAAGTCTATTCATTATGAAATGGCAAACCAAACTGAGCATAAGTCAAGTGACAGCTGTCAAAAAGACCAACTCCGAAAAAAGTATTGCCAGATTGAAAACCACACGTCTAAAAAAAAACACCCTTTACATAAATGTACGTTTTTAGCTACGATTTGACAGAGACACTAACTTTTGGTTCATGTGACAAAGAAACATTTAAGTATGAGTTTGAAATACTTTGCTTTGCTTTACTCATGTTTTTATTTGATTGTTGAAATATGATAAATGCACTCTCGGGGAGCAATAACTTATGGTTTAGAGCGCTCGGTTGGGTTTTTAACTTCTTCTTTTTTTTTTTTATTGAAATTCAAATCATGATGGCGTCGCGGTCGTAGTGTCGTTATCATCAAATGTATACATTTTTCTTAAAACGAAGAGGATTTACCTTCCTAAAATTCCCATGGCAATTATTGTTAATCAAAAAATAAGGATCTTTATTTTAAAGGGTTTTATTTTTTTGTTTTATGGTCAAAGGGAACGTAGCTATACGTCATAAAGCTGCGTTTAGAGAGATTGAGTCTGAGAATAAAGTTTTGTTTGAATTTATTTTTAGTTTTAGAATTGATTATGTAGGTGGACTATGAAAGACTTAAACAGCCACACTTCTATGTGATCTAATCGGCATCTCAGTCAGTCTCTATAACGAAGGGATGTTCTTGTCTGCCTCCTCTTCAATCTGGTGCAGGAGAAGATATCAGTGAATGCGATTCTCGAGATACACCTGCTCAAAAAATATTTACTAACCGAGAGCGTTTTTCGGTGGGTAAAAAAAATGTGTTAAATATTACGTAATCAAGGGTAAAAATTAGATAGTTCACTATGTTAAATCTAACGTAGGCGACTCGATTAAAAAAATTTTTTTTAAATAAAAACCTAAAAAGGTTATATATTAATGGAGAAACTTGGTTAGGATTCGCAATTTTGAAGATCGTTTATGCTAAACGAGTAGCTTGCTTAAATCAAATAATTTTATTTAGATAATTTCACACATCTCTAAGTAGATTTGGTTACTATGAGCGATTGAATATGTTTCGTTATAACTAACTTAATTGGTTACTGAAACCGAACAAACTAACCCAGAAGTATGTAGTTACATAAAATTTAGTACACTTTAACCGAATCAGTGTGTAGATTTAAATAATTTTGTCGATTTTGTCCTGGTGAGTTTGCAGATTGTATATATTAACAATGTTTGTTATTTAACTTAACTGAGTTTTACTTTGTTTTTAACCGATAATTTTTCTGGGTGCAGAATTATTAATAAAATATTCAAAATTATGTCTCACTAAAAAGTGTGCAAGTTTCTTTAATACAAATCACGTTTTTTTTTTTTATAGAAAACTCAATCACAAGAAGTTTTTTTCATTATTTCAAGATCAAATACTTTTTGATATAAACTTGACCTCAAACTAACAAAAACCAACTCAATCCAAATATAGAAATTCCAAACATAGAAAACTCCATTGGTACAAGCTAAATAATACCTCAATTACAACCAACACTCTATTTCTCTATAATGCAACAGAACGACAACGACGACTACGACACGCCGCGTCGCGTCGCACCACAACACGTCACCGGATACATCAGCAGCAGCACAAACATTGTCATTTTCCAAATCAAATAATGGGGTTCCCAATCCCTATATTATAGTATAGTGAATTGTTAGAATTTCCGTTGAGATTGAGTAAATTGATGGCACATTAATTTTCCCCCCAAAATTGTTTACGGTTCGAAAATAAAATAGAATAAATTGTGTCGCTTTCAGCTTGCAGCATCGTCAGATCGTAGGGCATGCCTGTCATGGAATAAAGATGCGGTATTTAACCAATAAATTACACTATCAGAGCAATAAAATAGATTACCAAGTAAAATTCGGTTTCCAAGTGAATGAGAGCAGAAGATTTTCATTTTTGATGGTTGGATTTTCTTTCCTTTTTGTCAGAACTTATCTGATGATCTTTGACATTGAATTGAGTATAAGGAAATGACTGTAATATGAAGTGTAGGCATTCAAGAGATACAGCACAAGCATTAAAAACTCTAAAAAAATATTTTAAAAAAATATAGAGAGAGCCCCCAACTAATTAACTAATTAACACAAAATATGAATTTTAAGTGACAAAAAAAAAGCTATGCATTAATCAAAATTCAATGTTTCATTTTCAAAGCGAAGATATCATTAATTTAATTTATTATTATTTGTTTGCACATTCTGAACATCTTGACAGTTTATTGCTTCAGAAGTAATTTTTCTTACCCCATAACCTTTGATTTTGCAATTTAATCAATTTTATCATGTGTCGAATTAAGGACAGTTAAATGTTTACTATCAGAACATGTTTTGGTGTTATTTAATTATTGCAGTCAGAAGTAAATAAAAAATGAATTTATGCACAGTTAATAAATTCATTCATAAAATGATAAATAAATTCATTCATAAAATGATAAATGTTCAATTCGTAACAAAAAAAATATGTAGAATATGTTTTATGCAGTTTTTTTTATAAATTATAATTTTTTAGATTGAAATAAGAATAATTTGCTATAAAATGAGAGCACATTTAATTGAATTTAAAAACTTAACTGAGCCCATATTTATAATTTTAAGTCTATGTCACATCCGTAACAAGTTGGAATTTAAAAACATTATGGAATTTATGATGCAGGGAAATGATTCTTCAGAAATTTCCTTCTTATAGAAATTTAATTCACTTTAAAAAAAAAAAAATTCCATTGGAGGGATAATTTATTTCAGTTTTTGATGAGAAGGACTTCAATTTCTAAGGATATTTATTTTCCTTCCATAAAAAAGATTTCACTTAACATGTTAGTAACTCTCTATTAGAATTTCGTTTATTATATCCTATATGAGTAAAAAAAGTCATAAACGTAACATTAAACTGTCGCACTCGTAACATTGTCAAACGTAACAATGTCAAACAATTTTCATAGTTGTGTCTTGTTTTTTTTAGTTAAGAAAACTGGTACCTACTGAAGAATACCACATTCACAGCGGTGCAAATTGTGGTATTCAGACTGTTAATTTTCAGTACCAGTTTTCTTAACTGAGAAACATAGAAACAACTGTGAAACCAAATAAAAAAAATTGTTTGAGATTGTTACGAGCGTGACAATTTAATGTTACGTTTATGACTTTTACGTATAAATATAATACAGTGAAATCTTTCTCTGAGGACACCTCCCTTAGGCGGACACTTCATTAGAAGCACAATTTGTAAATCAATAGGTAAGGTCACACCCGTAACGAAAATAAAATGCAAACTACAGTGTTTTTCATCATGAGTATTGTGATAATTTTATATCATGCTTTTTTAAAAATATTTGTGTAGCTTGACGAATAGAAAATTTAAAATCGATAAACTGTATTAACAAAATCAGTAAAAATTTAAATGTTGTTTGTTCATATTATATACAAAGCAATCAAAACTTCATCAATTCTTTAGTTACGAATACATTCCTCGTACGTACATGATAGTATCTACATAAAAAGATGACCACATTGTGTGCGTTCAAACATGCGTGTGGGAGATGGAAAAGGTCGTAGAATTAAAATATTTTCGCACTAAATAGGAAATTCCAAGTCCTACACTTGATTATGAAATTTGTTCGAAAAAGAAAACATTGAAATAATAAATATGAAATCATTTTTAACTATTTTTCTTTTAATGAAAACGAAAATATAAATAAACAAAATGCACGACTGGATCGCACGAACTTGATCTCTATGGTTCAAAGCTTAAACGTGTCCAAGAATTAAAGATGATGTATGGTAAAAATTAATTAATATATACAAAGAAACTATTTATGAGAAAGTGTGAAAAGTCAAAAGTAGTACAAAATAGATTTCTTCTTTGATTTTTTTCTATAAAATAAAAAAATTTAAAATGGAATGTTATTTGAACATTATGTCATTTTCAATTCCGATAGTTCCTCTCCTTTTTGAATCTATTTGAATAAGAAAAAACCACCTAATCTGCAAATTTACAAACACACTACCAAATGTCGCCATTTAACAAAATGGCTTCTTTTAACATTTATTACTTTTGACAAGTAATCCGAAGAAAGACTTTATATGTACATATTGTGTATACAAGTAGATATGTGCTCCCTGTAAATTCTTTCATGATTAGAAATGGGAACAGAAAGATTTCGAAAACATTCCTCGGAAAAGCCAATCGAATACTTCGGGAATTCACAGTAATAGGAGTGAAAAAGAATTGCAAAGGTACGTTTAAACGAAAACGACATAAGCAATACGTATAGTAAAACCCGCTTAAGAGAAATCCGCTTAAACCCACTTATCTCAAACACTTTTTTCATCCCGTGTACTTGTCGACCAATTACCTTTAAAACACTCTACTTAAGCGAAACTGGCTTAAGTGAAAAATCTTGATACCTGAAACATATTTTCAGTTTAATTTTATATTTTTTATTGAAAAAACTCTCTTAATTGAAAAAAAAAAATTTAATCAAACAGAACAAAAATTTGCTGAACGCTTTCACAATTCTTTTTTATTTTTCACCGCCACCAAATTTTCATCACGAAAATGACATTTGAATTTCTGATATATCACAACTATTTTTGGAATTTTTAAATCCGCTTAGGTGAAATTTTGTTTTACTTATCCGAAATAAGTTTAAGTGAAAAACCCGCTTAAGTGAAAGAAAGACTGTGACATTTTGCCGTTTCTCTTAAGCGGGTATACCAGAGTATGTATGTATGTACACAAAATTTGAACAAAATTGGTTAAAAGACTTATTACACCAAACCATAAAGAAGGATTTTGAAAAAAAAGTTTACAGAAATCTTTCACATCGAACATTGACACAGTACACCTTTTTGACATTTTTCCCCCTATTACGATTGGCGAATCGAACGATCGAAGTGAGATGTTTGCATTAGCGAACTAACGAATGACGTTCAAATCAATGAACTTTCGAAAGCCACAGTCCACAATAGAGTGAGATCAAACTTAAAAAAAATTGTTTGACATTTAAGGCGAATTAAAGGTTCTCAATTCGGCAATTTTAATACTAATTTTTTGCACTCACAAGTTTATTCGTTCGACTCGCCAGCGGTAATAGGGAGTTTGAATTGTTTAGACTCCAGTTGCTATTAGACTGATTTAATGCGTTCAATAATCTCAGATCTCAGAGATTTTGCTCAATCATAAAGTGAGCAAGCGAATCCAAGATTTTTTTTCCTCAGAATTTTGACAGTAACTAAGATTGCTGAGATCTCCGAGATCTCATTTTCCTGAACATGCCTAGACGCGACAACGATGTAGACTGCGACCGCTAAGCTTGGAAAAGTAGCAATGATGTCAAAAGTAAAACAAAAACTTATTAAAGTGAACCCATTGAACCGATAGGTAGCGCTGTGGTCGATTTATTTACTGATTCTACATAAAGGGAGCAAAATGACTCATATTCACAATATTTGTATGTTGTTTAAGTGTCAAAAAGAAACCCTAGAGGGAATAATGACGGAGCAAATGCGAGACATGAGAAGAAAATGGAACTATCGACCATAAAACAATGGTACACATGGGCGTATACGCACTTTTTATTTATTTTATTGAATGTTTAACAAATTTTCCTGGATTTTTGTTAGTGCACGTTATGTTGGTTTATGTCAATTGAAATATTATAATTTAAGGTAAGGATTGCATAATTCAGATGATGCTTTTTTCTCAAACCACTATAATTTTTACAAAAAATGTGTCATGTAAAGATAATACGACTCTCTCTTATGGATTAAAAAACGACTTACTAAAATTTTAAACAAACTACCTGTAAATATTCCGTGTAAACCAAACAAAATTTAATTAATAAATTTTATATTTACAAAAAATATAACTATATAAAAATATAATATAGTATAAACTCGCAGTGATGTGGAGTTAATCCAGATCAAAAATCACGCCACCTACCAGAAATGGTAGAACTACCTCAACTTTTTCAAGTTTATTTTGGTATTTTAGTTAAAAAAAAATATTAAAAGAACAAACTAAAAGCAGCTCATATTTTGAATTAAACTTAAATTTAAAATATAAATATTTGGACAAGTTAACTGAAATTTTGTATCTTTTCGCTAACGCTCTCCTCTTTATATTTTTCATTCCTTGTTAAAACCTCTGAAAAATAATTTGTCTTCAAAAAAGGAGTTTTATTATTCAAATAAGAAATATATACAAAAAAGTGTGAGTGCCGGGACTCACAGTTAAGATGTGTAAACATACGTAACGTAACGTGAATCACAATCACAGAATCACGATCACAAGAAACGTTACGTTTTTTTTCACCCTACCGCCAGTATAGATGTTTACACATCAATAATAGAAACAAGATAATTATACTTTTCTAACAAATAAACGGAAGCTTAACAACAAAACTAGAACCGCGCGTTTCATTGCAGTCAGGACTCAGGATTCGTACATTCCAATTTTTAACTAACGAAACTTCAAAATTCTTTTTCAGTGTCACTTTATATGAACGATAAATTTTTACTATCTACTGGTGTCAAATTATTTTATTCCCTTTATTAACTGTTTGTTTCACTCAATTACATCTAATTTAGTAAAATGTTTCTAGGGATTAGAACACATTAGAAAATAACAAACAAGCACAAAAGAGAGTACGAGAATCGCATGGAAATTTGCCGTAAGTTCCGATACTGACGCTTTACCTCCCTTGCAATTATTTTGTTGCTTGTACCGCATTCAATGGTGAATTGCAAGTAGGGTTTGAGAATTTACATACAGGAAAAACATACTGTGCAATCCTAATATGATTGGCGAAAACTCATCGTTAAAAACCCAGACTTTTGATACTCATCAAAATTAAATATGAACGATTTTGAATAAATTTCATACCAGTTATGATTTAAGTGATTGTAACAAAACTGAGTTTCAGGTTGTTGATTAAAAAATAAATCACACAACGAAAATAGCTGTTTTGATGTTTTTTGAAAAAAATTGCCTTACCTATTTTTTGGGTTTGTCACGTAGGTATAGAGATTTTTGATAGTTCGATTGATTTTGTAACAAATTTGCAATCTTTTGCAAAATTAACAAAAAAGAAAATCAGAAAAAAAGTATATTTTTTCAGTATTTTCGACTTTTTTCTACACTTTTTCACTTAACAATTGAACGTAAATTTACATACATATGACGGTTAAATTATTATTATTAATTCTTTTTCTGTAAAATATTCAGAATAACATCGTTACGCTGAAATTGTCAAAAGGTGGCTCTGATTCTGCTGATTTTTTTGCATTAAAATTTAGTTTTTGAATTATTCGACTTATGAAACCATCGTTATGTATATCTTCAATGTGTATAGCTACATTACAGTTTTTAACCACAAGAGCAAGTTCGTGTGATCCAGTCTTGCAATATTTTTTGGAACACAAATAAAAAAAAAAAAAATTAAAAAAAATTAATGACTCAACGTTTAAATTTCTACTTACACATTGGGATTTAAGACACTATTTAATGATATCCAAAATATCCAATATCAAGGCCATGCCTTGTCGGACGACCGGTTTTCGCAGTACAGATTGTGTTTTTATATTTTAATAATTACTCCAGTTCACAATATTATCCTCCTTGAACTTTGCATAAAAAAAATTAATAAAAATAAAAATTTTTAATTGATATTTATTCCATTTAATTATCATTTAAATATACACGCCTCGTATGCGTATTTTATACATATTTAATGTGTGTATTATCTGTACAAAAAACTAAATCCACATCGATACCTCCAATCGAAAATCGAAACCCAGCATGAGGATTGTCCTTTAATATTTACCTATATATAAAATTAAATCAAGAAGTCATTAATGTGCTGATAATATGGTTAATTGCCGATAATGATCTATTTTTTTTTATCAGCAAATCCAATAAAGATAGCATTTTCAAACACTTTCAGTCAAGCAAATAACAATCATATTCATATTATATTTAATATTATCACCTCTTGAAAACCGAAGTGTATCCTCTTAAATGTCGATTATCATAAAATAAACAAAAATTCAACAACACAAATAACCTTGGCCTACACTCACTCGCAGTGTAGGAACATATTTCGATTGAAATCAAGGACGTAGCCAAAAAATATTTCAAGGGAGGGTTTTTCATTGAAGTTCATTTTATAATTTAGTTATTTTAATGGAATTTAAGAATTTATTAAAGATTTATTAAAAATGGCAAAATTAACAAAATTATATTTATAATGTACCTAACAAATGATTTTGGGTGCAATAAATTATTTTGTTATTAATCATTTTTCAACTCATCAATTTTGACAGTTTGTAGACAATACAACAAAATATATTGGTTCAACATTTTAGACCATTTAGTAAACAATTTTAGACCATTTATTAAACAATTTTAGACCATTTAGTAAACAATTTTAGACGATTTGGTACAAAATTTTAGACGATTTAGTACGACATCTTAGACAATTTAGTAAAAAAAATTAAGACGATTTAATATAATGTTAAAGCATTTTGGATGTGATGCTAATTTACCAACAAGATTTGAAAAATTTTAAACGAGTTAACTTTTTATCAAAGTTAAAATCACCAAATGTCTATTTTACCTTTTTGATATCATACTAACTTCAAATGTCACTTTGACAGTTATAAAAATGTTGAAATGATATTTTTGCTTACTCTTTTGCATGAACTGTCAGTGTTAATTAGGTGTGTTTAGCTTGAGTTTATTAAGAAAACAGGTTTATTAATATGATACTAGTTAAAAAAATTTTAAAACTGAGAACATTTTTAAAAAGAGCTTTAAAAGTAGAGAATTTTTTTTTTAATTATTGAATTTAATAAGTGTCCATCTTTAAAAAATTAAAGAGAGTTGTGATATTCTTAGAGTTCAATGCGGGAAATTTCTGACCTTGCAACTTTTATGGAGCTTTGGCAAAACTTTTCACTTTGGTGGAATTTTTTTTTAAATATCGTAATCCTTAATGCTAATTTAAAATTTAAAATTTAACTTTAATGCTTCAAATTTAATACATACTTATTTTACCGACATGTTAACTAGACTGAATTAGAAAAAAAAAATTACTTTGACAACCAACGAACCCCTGTGATTTATTTTTTAACTACGGCCTTAATGGATATCACATAACAATCGTTTTAAATTAATAATTGTTTTGTGTTTGTGCGTGATATCTCTATATACAATGTTCTCTTTTTGTTTTATTACCGCCCACTTCATACTACAATACAAGTTTTTCAATGTTATTTATTTTTTTTATGATGATATGAAATTGTTTTGAGTAGCAAAAATTTATTAAATAAAAGACAGCATGGCATCAACAACTATCAAAGCCAACACGCTTTTCAATATGATTCTTATAACAATGATGTCTGTCCCATTGACTGTCATGTCATTTTTCCTATATATAAATGAAAGTAAGTCTTTTTGGTTTTAATAAAAATTGAAGGTGGGACCTTGAGTCTCAGTGGGACATTGAACTCGAAAGTAAGCTTGTCAAGCGACCGACTATATTACTATCAGAATTGTGCAAGAGAAGAATTTTTAGCGTGTACATAAAGTATATGTAGGTAGGCATACAGAGGTAGGTACAGAGTTCGTCAATTGAGCGAGGGTTTTTAAAAATTGTTAAGTATCTTTTTTTTTACTTATACATAAATCTCGTTGCAGGAAAAAACAAGATAAGAGTGATTTTGATATTATCAAGAAAGGTATACAGAAATTGTTTTATATGTACATATGTACATCTTCAACAAATGCGGCTAAAATTATTCAAATTTTTGAAGCAATTGATATCAAAAGCAACAACCACACGGTGATTTCATTGCGATTTTTCCCATAAAGGTCAAGTTATGGTAATAGATTGATCAGTTTTGTTCATGTGGTCATCTTCTGATCAAAGGCAGTCAAAACAGAAGTAATACTTTCATAATATTAAGCAGATGATTCTGATTGAAGCCAGATGATCAAGTTTGATCAATAATGATTTCTACGAATGGGGGTTCCACAAGGATCTATTTTGGGACCTATCCTATTTTGTTTTTTGTTCACGAAAGGAAACTCGTTTCGAATTTGTTTCAATAAGTTTACAATTTATTAAAAAATTTAAAAAAAAGATCATTACTCAATATTTTTCTTCATTTTAATAATCTTATCTTACTTTTATATTCCTTTCTTTCTGCTGCTGTCAAATTTTAATTTTAAAAGAACTCTCCTAGTAGAAAGGTTAAGTGGGTTGTCAATTTCAAAATTCGGATGCGTTCATAAGATCAGCAAAGTTCATTGACAGATCCGTCGCAAATATATGACAAATATTGGACGTGAATTTAATTTGTTAATTAATTATAATTACTCATACTTAAAGTACTATAGAGGACTTAGTATTACTTGTATACCGAATTGTAATAAAATTGTAATTGAATTGACATCGTAGATTTGATTAAAATCTCAATTTTTCTATACCAAACCAATAAGCAAAGCCTCTTAAGCAAATACAAATCGATATACATGGTCCCATAAAAGATGAAGTCCACAACTTAAGTTTTAGAGATGATATCTTTAAGGATAAGATCTTAAATCCAATAAGACATAACAGCATACATTTTAGGGCATAAATTATATTGATTTTAATACTACGATTTCATAAGGGTAAATATGGTAATTTCATTGAAAATTTCCAAATTCTATTCCAAATCATCTCATTTCCCATACAAATTCACATTTCGAAATGAGATTAATTAAAAAACAAATTTGCACGAAATTAGTTTATTTTTTAGT
The DNA here is from genome assembly GCA_929447395.1 of Epistrophe grossulariae. NCBI lineage: Eukaryota > Metazoa > Arthropoda > Insecta > Diptera > Syrphidae > Epistrophe > Epistrophe grossulariae. The sequence continues at coordinate 118,046,579 of OV839567.1, read as the reverse complement.
TTATTTATTCATCAAACAGAGAGTTCAACTCTTACAGACTACTAAAATTACGTTGGAAATAATAAAAAAAAACCTTATGAACACACCCAAGTGGAAGGCATTAAAAGTGGAAACCATTGAAAATGTCAAAACTTGATATTGACAAAACTATCATATTCAAAATGAAATTAACTGTCAAATGAAATTAGCTGTCAAATAAAATAAGCTGTCAAATGAAATTAGCTATCAAACGAAATTAGACGATTTGCAATGAGAACACTTTTCCATGTAATTTATCAAATTAGCTCATTTCGGGTCTATGATCAAGTAGTACCTATTATTTCGTTGAAAATTTCCACATTCGATTCCAAATCCTCTCTTTTCCCAAACAAATTCACATGTCGAAATGAGGTAATTTCAACAAAATTTGCACAAAATTAAATAGGAAATTACATAAAAACTTTACGAACACACCCACCTGGAATCCATTTAAAGAGGAAACGATCCCTTATGCTATTCCAGCTGTCATCACGACATGGCAACTTTTTTTGTTTATTTATTTATTATTATATGGGTTTAAGGAGAATCGGTAAGAACAAGGATAATCTTAGTGATCTGAGAAACACAAAAATACTATACCCTCATTCGCTTTATCGGAAACTCCAAATGATTCAATGAATAGGCAGGAAGTCTGCTTTATTCACGCGGTATGACAATATACCATGTAATAGTGTAAGTACTAAGATAACATATTATGTCAGCATTCTTAATGGCAGCAAATTTAACACAACCTTACCTACATATATGTAGGTATGTACATATATTTTAAAAAGAAATTCTTAAAACAGAACAAATGGTCACCTTAATTTATATAAATAAAGGAACTGTATTACAAAGACTGCGGCGCGGCGGCGACGGCGGTAATACTAAAAATTAAGCGCCTCCAACTGGAAGTCATTAAATCTTCTCTACCGAGTCACGCATTTAACAAAGCGACATTTAAGTGCCTTCCCTTCCGAATCCGCTCTGCTTATCTGCTTTAATGGCATCGCTCTAAAGTGACAACGATGAGAGACACGATAAAAGGAAGTACGAGTGTGTATGTATGTATTAAAAGTAGTTGGTACACATATACAATACCTCTATCCTCGTCGGTACAAAGCAAATATTTTCATGTGGTTATCGCGGGTGCGAAAATGTATTGTTTAAATATTTTAACTTGGAACTTGAAGTGCATCATCATCATCTTCTGCGACCACAACTTAGCTTACAGACGACGACCGACGATGGTGACTATCATCCAATCAAGCAATGAGGCAATGAAGCAATGTGGTGATGGTGAAAGATGCTGGTTTGCGTTTAATAGCAATTTTTGTCTGTCCGTTTTACCGTTTTTCATCTTGATATAAGAAACACTTCACAACACATAAAATAGACGTTCCTATATAATTATTTGCTTTCAGTTTAATTTGTAAACAGTTTAGTTTGAAAATTGATATATTGATATATTAGCACGGGACGATTATCACAGGCGCAGTAATTATAATTCGATTATATATACTGATGGCAGATGAGCTATTATAATAATGCAACTATGTGCAATTAAGACTGGGATACATCCCTCTGACCTCAGGAAATTGATACAATACATCGTAATAAAAAATAAAGTCTGTCTGTCTTCTTAAGTGAGAAAGAATTTGTTTTATAGTTATAGGTTATGGAAATGAGAAAGTAGGTAGGTATAACTGAAAAGCCTTGAAGCTACATAAAGGAAATGAATCTCTCGCGTCTTAGCATTCAATCTAAAGATAAGAGAACTATAATAAGAAGCCATTGAAACACAGTCGATGCCACTTAAATGAAATTATAATTGGCAATTTACTCTATGGATGGTATTTTTTTCACTTGACTGGTACTTCGGTTAGTTGAAAAAGTGGTCACCTTATCCAATAATCGAAGTATTCTTAAAACTGATAAATAATAATTTAAATAAATTTAATATTTCCTGAAAAGCCATTCATAGTGAAATGTCAATGATATGATCCGTTAAAAAAATAGTTTAATTAAAGCCGAAATCAGGTAATTTCGCAAATAACAGAAAAAGTGATTTCATCTAAAATTATAGTTGATATTTTTTTTGACATATTATTTCATTTTGTATTTGAGTTGACAGTAAAACGCTTGTTTTTGTTAATTTCTATTTCTGATTCTCTTTTTTTATACATCGAAATTTGACATTTTCAATGGTCTCTTTAACTATGTTCAAATTAATGACTGTCTCCGCCGACTTACGTAAAGTTTTTACGTAATTTCCTAATTTTGTGCTAGTTTGGTTAAAATTAACTTATTTCGAAATGTGACATTTTTGAAACAAATTTGAAAATTTTCAACAAAATTACCTCATTTGACTTCATGAAAACAAAGTACATATAACGTAAACGTGCATCCATACGAACAAAAGGTAAAGTTGGTTTGGTTCGCGTGTCCAATTTTTCTTTCGTTTCACATTCCATGACGCGCGGACTGTAAAGGATTATTCACATGAAACCAACTATTGATCGACGAATAAAAGAACAAAACAAATGGGATTTAAAACATTTAAATTTTGACAGCAAATTGTGAAATTTTGTGAAAAATTGTGCAAATTTGCAAGAAATTTCACCTTACCAAACAGACCTATTGAAAATGTCATTCGCAATGAGTAAAAACAATGCTATGTGAACGAAATGTCAAAATGGACAAATGTTCCTTCATTCGTCGGTGGCTCTCATGTGAATAGTCCTTAAAACGTCATGAGGGGTACTGTCGTAAATTAGTATGAATATACAATCGTCGGAAGAAAACGTAAGTGGTCGTACGAAACGAAACGAATACAAGGAATACATATGACGTGCCCATTGCCCATAATTGAGGTTTGCTTATTTTCGTCCAGTTTTCGTTAACTTTTGCTTTCGGAAGTGAAGAGTGCTCACCCACCGCTCTATGCGTAAGTGAACTGACTGACTGACTGTTTTCTGCAAAATGATGTTATGTATATCAATGATCTTCTTATAATCGTGCGTTTCACCCTCCAAAACCTATTTGTTTACATTGTAAGTTTTTGTATATTCATTTCGTGAACATGAATAGTAACAATAAACTTAAGGTAGAACTAGAATAGGCGGAAGCTAACGTACGTGGTCGTACGAAACCGACCGAAAACAAGAAATTCACATGACGCGCACATAATTGCAATCTGGAACTTTTCGTTTAGTTTTCGTTAACTTTTGCCGTCGGACGTGAGAGCGCTCACCGACCGATCTTTCGTAAGTGGACTGACAGCTAGCTTCAAAAATTAAAAAAAAATCACTTCCAACCACTCAAGTACATTATGGGTGACTTATGAATTTGACGTTTTGGAAAGCAACTTTTCGTTCGCTTTTGACACTAGGTTCCGACATATACCGCCTATTCTAGTTCTACCTTTAAGGAGTGCGCTGATACAAAATGTCTATTTGTGCGTTGTTTTACACATCCCTTCTCTGTTATGAGAAAATAGCTAATAATCAACTTACAGAGAAGGTTTGGCATTTTTATATAGAGTATCTTTGATCATGGGTGACTTGTGAATTTGACATTTTGGAACTTTTCGTTCGGTTTTGAAATTTGGTTGCGACAGCTTCCGACTATTATAGTTCTACCTGGGGCCTATTTCACGGAACATACATCACATACATTGTATGAATGTATGTACCTTAAAGTAGTCTCCAAATTTGGCTCATTGTAAATTTTGAATTTTTAGAAAAACTATGCGTCAACTTAGAAAACGCATAATCATATGGGGTCTATTTTACGTCACATACATTTCTGTAATATATGAGATGTATGTTCTGTGAAATAGGCTCCTGAAGAATTTGTATATGACATTTTGTTTGTTTTATTTATTATTAGTTCTGTTCGTTTGATTAACGAAAATTAATCCAATTATTATTAGACCCTCAACATTTTTAAGTGGTAATGCTAACTTAACGAACATAACTTTCTCATTACCAAGCAAAAAAGGATTTTAATTATTCTTCATTCATCCACTTTATTTTTGATATTCCTAGTTATTATATATGGTCAATAAAATGCCTAAGAATGCATTCCTAAATTATAGAGACATAATTCTGTATATAGGTACCTAACTTGCAGTTATAAACTAGAATTACAAAAGCTTACCATCACTTTGTTTTCCTGCACGGAATTGGATGAGTGTACAATTATTGAAGTATACACACAAACCTTTAAGTCTGACCACTGTCACGAGACTCACTTCTAACACTTTGTAGATATACTAGTGCATGTATATATGAAAGTTTACTATTTATATATGTAGATATATACTTACTGCTGACTTAAAATTTCCCATTTTAGCAGCAACTAGGTAGATACATACACTGTTGCATGTCTGGATAAATTCCGGTCGGTCTTACATCTGTTCTTTGAGCACGTTTTCCATGCAAATCGGCTTCCCCTTTACAACTTTTCATATAGCACTAAAACTGATTATGACATGTGTGGTGTGCTGTGCAGCTATAAATATTTTCATTTAACAGACAAGACTATATAACCACAATTTAGCGCACGCACAACGTAAAGGCTTCTTCTATATATACACTTTCAAAATATCACACAAGTCAAAAAAAAATTCAATATAACCGATTAGGAGTTCCCTTTAGTCTCAGGCCCCAGACATTTAGCCTTGTCTGCGCGGATATAAGGGTTGTTATATGTAGTAGTGGTACGAAGATAAAAGAAAGAAAGGACAGTGCCTTTGTTTAAAGGGTGGTTGCCCCGAGTTGCGACAGCGGAAATTACTATTAAAAAAAAAAAAAACACAAATATAAACAACAGCAGAAAAAAAGTTAAAAGAATCAACAAAATATCTTGAATGCAGACAGACACCTTCTTTTATGTCACAGACAGAGAACTGTCAAATAATCACTGAGTGTTTACAAAAATTGTGCTGCAAACTGACAATCGATGAGGTTAACCGATTTTCGAACCGAGTTTTTCAATCGAACCGGCACTCCCTCTGCAGAAGACTAACGATTTCTGCCAAAAATGTTGTTCGGTTGTATCTTAATGCAGTTTTTTTTTTTCTCTTGGCTTGTCATTGTTAAAGCGGACGTCAACAAAACAACTTCTCTGAGAAATCAATATACCCAGCCAATTCGACGCATGACATCACGAAATTATATTCCGTTTCGTTTCGAATGCACGAACGACACAACAACAGAAAAAAAAATGGTTTTGCAAAAAACCGAACAGCAAGTCATTGTTATATCACCGATTCACTTTGGGCTTTGGGCGAGCTGCTTAGTGAAGTTGCAAATAATTATCGTTAATGCTAATGAATTTGGCTTTTGTTTATTATCAACTGAATACAAATAATGAAGATGACAATAAAGCCACTAGTAGATATACCTGTGTATAGAAGAGAATCAGAAGGGGTTGTGAGCTTAATTTGATTCCTATGAAAGGTGAATTTAAAGCTGATCATCGTTTCGTTTTGTGGTGCCAAACAGGGAGTGTTGGAGAATATTGTTTGACAGAACAAGGCTGCTTAATTGATAACTGATTTTTCAATTAAAGCTATTGGTAATTTCACTTACCTATGCAAAAGTAATATACAATAGATTTATTAGATCACAAGTTTGGAATGTAGGATTTAAAGTGAACGATGCTGCAATCAATTACGCAATGCTTATTTGAGTCAATCCTACACAGTATATTTTGCTGGTTCTTATAAACTTTAAAAGAAACAAGTATAACAGGTTAAGCTTGGATAAGTAGTTGGAAACTTACTTCATTAACTGAGGAGTAACTTTTCAAAAGGGGATATATGTATGTACATAAGTAATTTTTTTTTAATTACGCATGCAGTTTTGTTCTTCATATTCTGAGTGTGAATTAAGCAATTTCAAGTCGAGACACTCATCAACTACCGATATATACATATATCAATCCAAGTTTGACATCATTTAGCGTATTTTAAGTCTCTGTGATCATTTTAATACAGGGTGTCAAATTTAATACAGGATATCAAAAAACAATTTTTCGTATTTTTATGCGAGTGGTACAATTATTTTTCTTTACATGATGCTCTAACATTTTTCCTGAGAGTCTTAACATCTTTATCTTGACGATCCGATTGATAGAACTCAAGATATCCGGTTTAACAGCACCCACTAAAGGCTACGTACTACGTAGCCTCTTGTTATGTAATAGAATTGCGTTAGATTCCATGATCTCGGTCTAACTGAGGCCGAATTACCGCATCAGTAAACAAACAATACGTAACTGAATTATTATTTGCATTTGGCTTTACTGCTAAAGTTATCGAAAATTGGTATCCACGACTATTTTCTGCATCACTTATTGTTAATTCACATGACGAAAGTGACTTTGGTTGTTCTATAATTCGTTCGAAATTCTAATTGTGAATTGGAATTTCTAAAATGAAAACTGATTGCTCTACATTTAAGTTCATTCTATTTTCTGAATTTTTTTCATCTACTTTGTTTATGCTTTGTGAAATATTTGTTAAATTGTACAAGTTGCAGTTAGTTTTGTATTTCTTGGTGCACTTATTCGTCTTATTTCCTTTAACTCCTTTTTCCCCTTAAAAATACCAATAATATTGCATCAATTTTCATCCACTGTGTAATTTCACTTTTCCAAATAAATAAAAATGTCAATTTTGACAGTTCAAAGTAATTGCGTAATTTTCCAATTTTATTTCGAGGGAAATTAAAAATCGATTTCAATTTCAGAGTGGATAAAGGCACTGGAGAGACAAAGAAACTGCTTGGAATCGAAAAAAAACTTAACAGCCAGTCGGGATCTTGCTATAGGAAAAGTGAGTCCCTGAAGAGGTTTTATACGAACTATAAAGCTGAAATAAGGAAGGTGGCGGCAAAACAAAGAAGATCGAGTGTTCAAACAGGAGGAAAACCGTACACACCTTCAGACCCTACTTTTGATCTGTCAGTAACTATTATGAAATCCCAATACAGTTTACGGTCTCGAAAATGAATTCGATGGTGACATGGATGAACATTCTAAAGAACATTCTATTCGGTTCAAAATAACTATTGTTATTTCCTTTGTTAAGCGAAATCTTTTGTAAAAAGATAGCTCATCAAAAGAGTTAAAATTTGACGAGGAGCTCATACCTCTAGAATTTCAAGAACTTCCACGTCATCTTCGATCAAGTCCAAAATTTCGAAATCCATTTTTATTTAATTTTTTATTAAAATTATCGTAGCAGTATCTTCACAATTCTTGGCAAATAAGTCAAAAACAACAGTATCCGAATATTTATGTTTGACATAAATATCTTATGTGGCACTTCTTCTTCCACCTAAGCTATGTTCAACTTAAAAATTTTTATGTTTGGGTTTACATTTGTTGCAAAGCATTAAGTGTCACTTAAGGGTTTATTTGGAACATGAGTATTTATCTTCCGTATCAGCAAACGGGCCTTAAAGATTAAAGTTGATTCAATTCTTTGTATTAAACTTCTGAAAGAAGGCATTGTCTTATTATTTTATCGTTTTTAAAGTCTCAGGCTGTCGGATCTGTATCGTTATCCTCATAAATGCATGACACTTGTATGTCTAAGAATAACTTAATCAAGATTATATTTATTTTAAAGACCATTCACATTTTTTTTTTAAGATGTTTATTGCCAGAAGATAATAAAAATTTTATTGCTTTTTATTTCAACAGTGCTACAGAAAATGAATCCCACTTACAAGCAATTTACATAGATATTTAAACCTATAATATTGTAACTTGCTCTAAGGGACAGCTGTTTGGTTTTTTGTAAAAGAAAATAAATTTTGAAGTTTTAATCATACTTAACGTAAAGCCGGAACCACACTTATCTCGTGTGGTGTTTTGTGGAATGACGTATTTCATCGTCACTGTACATTCATCAAACGAACTGTCATTATTGCTTTCCCTAGTTTACTATCTAATTAATTGTTAAGCTATTCTTAATAGTTAATAGTTAAGCTATTTTTTACAAACAATCATAATTGCAGTTGAAGAATCTAAAAAAAACTTGGTGTATTTTTCTTTGTTTTAAAGGTTCGCGCCTTTACGTTTAAATAAACCTGTTCTTTATCCCATCCAATACAAATTATTCATTATTAAAATTATTATGGTTGAGAACTAGTTCAATCTAATCTTCGGCGAATATTAAAAAAAAAATAGAAGACAGTATATTAAGGTACGACTGAAAACAATAAAAATTACTCTTCCAAAGAAAATATACAATATCTGCTCTGAACTCTCACTTCAATCTTTTAACGCAAAGCAGTTTTGACATAATTGTATACATTTCTCTATTTAGATAATAATAAAAAAAGAAACCAGCAACAACACCAACAGCCAACAACACAATCACAATTCACATTTGTCATTATCAGCGCAGCACTATGACTTTCGTTTCGCCTGGGTTGGGTAGAAGTATACAAAAAGCAGTATTACCGCGAAACATAACAGGTTACCTCAATAAAGATAATGAGAATGACTAAAAGATCTTCAAGTAGGTAACTTTGATATTTTTTTGTTTGTATTGTCTTTTTGTTTTCTTTTTTTTTATTGACTATGACGTTAAAAATTGCCGAAATGAGCAAAAGAATATTTTTTTTTTGAACGCGTTCACAATTGCGTGTCATTTGAAAATAAAAACATTGTCAGTTGGATGAAATGAACTTTCGTTTTTGTTTCAAAGTAAAATGCTAAAAATAATAAAAATGTTTTCTCTCAAACTAAAACAGGGTGGTCAAATAAAATATTTGAATGAACAAATTTATACACTTTCAACACATTTACAAAGTCGAGATGTTTTAGTGACCCAGACTTTCATGCTAGGTTCACTCTGGTTTGTTTTAAAGCCAAATTCAGATTTGTTAAACTTAAACTTAATAGTTAAAACAGCATTTTATTACTTACTACAAATTTCCTTTACAGGCATATAGTTAAAAATTATTATTATTATTAAACCAATTTAAAGAAAATTTATTATTTGTTTCTATTTAATTGGACAAGTGCATTTTGGTTAGTTTTTATCGTGACCCATCTTGTCAAATATTAAAAAGTCAGGAAAATAATGCTCCCTTCCGAAAAACCTTTAAGTGCACCCCTGAGGGACGGCAAAGTAGAGGAAGACCTCTTCCAGGTGGCGCCACCCGTTAAATTAGTATGTCGGTAAACTCAATTAAAATCTTCAAAATCGACTTTCAAGCTTAGTACCATACTAACAATGGTTTTAACCTCGAACTAACTCGACAAAACCTTTTCCTGACATCTATTTTTAATTCACACGCAAGAACTATCTCAATGCGAATTTGATTTAAATCGCTTCAGATATTGTAGTTAATAAGTTCAACACTAAAAAACTTTCATTTTGTTGTTTGTTTGGTATTTCTGTCCAAATTACTCATTCTGAAACACCCAGTTAAGCTTCATTCAGTTATAGTAAAAATGGGCGTTTCAACAGACGATGCAATAAAATGTTTAATTTAGTTAATTTGTTGATAAGGAAGTTGTTTCTTTAAAAGCGTATCTATCGTGTGTTACGGACAAATGGCTCATTAGCCCACAGGGAATCATTTTGGTCATTGACAGACAATGTAGATTTTGTAACCTAAGCCGCAAAATTATCAAACACGCCGCTATTCTGTTGGCCGATGCCTATCCCTAAACTCAACAAAAATTCCATATACTCCTCCTATTTGACGGATTGTTTAGGTATTTTATGTTTCCTTATAAACTTCAGATAAAGAAGAAAGATAGGACTTTTTTTCATCTATTTAAAACATACAATTTGAAGATTATGTAGTGCATAATGTATGCAGATGGCGTTTAAAGAATTTGTAGTACATCTGGATCTGTGGATGATAAAATTTCCTTAGCTGAGGTTTTTGTTGTTGTTGTGGTTGTTTGAATGACAAGATGATGCACTTAAAGGTGCTAGACATGATTCCATTGAGGGGAGCATTTTAACACTCAGCATATGAGATGAATGTGGGGAGAATTGTATAATTATTAAAATGCACACTTACTCAAGTACATATTTCCTGTGTTTTATTTTGTTTTGCTTTCAATCTTATATGAATATGAATAGACCTATATGTATGGGGACATAAAATGCAAGTTAATTTGATACATTTTTTCTTGTTTTTAAGGTTTATATTTTTGATGGATGTTTGGGACGCAACGATTTATAACGAGTTCGTAGTAAAAAAAAAGTACACCATAAGGTGACACGGGAAATAGTAAAGAAATAAATCTTCATTTGAGAATAATTTAAAAATATACTCGTCATTTACATGGTGCCAGAATGAATAAGGCGTGTTCGAGCTGTTTATTTTATTTTTATATAGGTACCTACAAATGATAAATGGGTTTTTAATTTTCGGCATTTGTTTTTTCTGTGAAATGATATTCAATATTCTTTCTAATAAATCTTTCCAAATTCAAAAGATAGAATAAAGAACATTATAAAAAACATTTATCATAAATCAGTCACTCTATACGTACTAGGGCGAAAATTTTATCTTGGGTGCCGAATTTCTTTCCACCAATTCATTTCTTAAAGTTTAAAAACAGAAAAGATAGGTTTGGTGGTGGCTAAACCAATTCATGAATTCAACTCTCCCTGCCAAATGCGACCGTTTTTTTCTTCAAATAAACAGAACAGATGAATGCATGATACAATCTAGAAAACGATGCCTATGAAACTTGTGAAACCAAAAAAATCCACGGATAGGAAGAATTGTAATTCAGACAAGAAATCCAGACATTCGATACCTTGACACAATGGAACTTCTTGCCGATATTCTTATTCAACTCAATGGCAAACAGGACACATCCTCTGCTGATCCAGGGTCAGGCCACTAACATGGCTAAAAGACTCATCCCCCAACCACCAAAATGACAACGGATCAAAAAAAAAAAACCCAGAGGAGCAACATCAAATAAATTATAAATCAATTTCAATGTCAATTTAATGTAAATTAGCTTCAATTCAGATAACAAGTGTTAAGTAATTGTAAATAATACCTAACGATTCAATTGAAAAACCTAAACCTTGGTAGCCGGATCGTATGTCTATAATGTATTGTGATAAATCCATGTTCCGTTCATGGTTATGTAACAGAACAACAATAATTTCGGATAACGGTATAACAATGCAAAACACTTCGATTGTGTCAATTCCATATAAGAAACGCCATTAAGTTGAGACAAAGTAAAAAGATGCGTTGAAGGTGATACAAATGAAATAATGACTACTCCGAAAAGTTAAGCCAAAACAGCAGGAGGCAATTGTAATGTGAGCAAATACAGAATTTATCTATGGAATGACTTTTTTTATACCCAATTCATAAAAATTTTCAGCCAAATGAGTCATATATAATAATTTTATAGTTCCACAATCTGACCCACATTACAGCTCCGATCATAATCGTGTATTTGTTTTTTATTATTTCCGAATTCAGTGATCTCAAGTGAGCATCTAGACTCGTGCTTGTAGAAATTTACTAAAACATTGTATTTCAAGAAGCTTTTTTTGGTTTGTGCGATGGTGGTTATTTGTTTACTCAAAAATTAATGCTTGATGAGCAGATTAAATTAAATTTTTTCCATTCTTGCCAAAAATCACGTTTTAACGCTCTTTGCAATGAGATGTAATTTAAACATCTCTTTTCTACGCAAAAATATGTACCGGTCTCATTGACCTTGCTTACATTGTGAAGATTGAATCCGGACATAAGAAACTGTTAAAATAAACCTGTTTTTTATTTTACTTTAGAATTAGTTTTATCAGCATATCATTTGTTCATTTGTTTATTTATTTTTATTTTCCTTATTTTCCGAAGCCGATTGGGCTAGTGACACAGATGAGAGATGATCCGTTACCGGAATTCGAAAAAACAACCAACAGTCGCCATCTCCACGACAGAAGCAGAATATATGGCACTAACTGCAGCGACTCAAGGAGCAACCTGGTTGACAGGCTTACAGAGGGAGCTCATCCCAATAATAAGTTTGGCTCTAAACAGCACATATCATGGAAGAACCAAACACATTGATTTTAAACATCACTTTATACGAGAAATAATTGACGAAGGAAAAATTATTTTGAAATGCGTCAGCACTGAAGAAATGACAGCTGATTTATTGACTAAGAGCCCTTGCATATAACTTGTTCTTCCGCTCTTGGACTAAGCCGTAGTGATATTTAATTCAGTGAGGGTTTTAAAATAAACATGTTGTTTATTTTACTTTAAAATTAGATTTTTATCAGCATATCATTTGTTCATTTGTTTATTTATTTTTATTTCCAATAAAAACAACCAACATATATTATTTAAATATATACCAACTTTTATCAGAAACATTGAGGCACCTAAAAACATATTTAAACAACAACAAATAAGACTCATGACACAGGATTGTATGTTTTTTTAGTGACTGACGAGAGTTCATACCTTGCACTTCTATTACCTACAAGCTGCCGTAGCACCGGACTTAACTTTACCATACTACAGCAACTTGGCAATGTAAAGAACATTTTTGGCAAATTAAAAAAAGCTGAAAACGACACACCATGCACAATATTCGAACTCTAATATCAAATTAACTTTTTAAAAGTATACTAAATAAGAAATAAAACTTGCCCTACACAGTTTGCTATAACACCTTTAACACTACTTCAAAAAAATAACTAACTAATTTACTGAGACATCATCGAAAACATGAAGAAGTTCCCGTAATCGTAGAAATCTGAAATTTGACCATTTAGATTCGCAGTCAAACCAAGTCTTTCATGAATAAAATTAAAATGTAGCATTACTTTAAGCCGTAAAAGTAGTTGTCTGATGGTTTTGGAACTAAAAATAATTTCATATTTTACTTTAAGTCCACGTATAACCCTTCACAAATTAATTTCTTACCGTACAAAATTAAGCAAGTGAATTCAAATCGTGCCTTTCAATTCTGAGTTACAGTCCAAACAGGTGAACATTTTTTTCTTAAATTTCCGCGTTATTGCTTAGCTCGATTATGCTTTTCAAGAAACTTGAAACTCTTCATACAACTTTAGAAAAATAATTTTTTTTTGAATCCTCTTTCGATTACAATTATTAGATAATGTTGTAAAGAAATCGCCCGTTAAATCCGTTTAAAAATTCTTTCAGTGAATTGAATTTATTTGCACACAATAAAATGCTTTTATTTAAATTGCATGTTGAAACACCCCACATAAAAAGATACATATATACAAAAAAAATCACATAAAAATGAGATAACTTTTATCTCTTCCGCATAAATATATAATGAATAGCATTTAGAAATCTCTTCCATCATTACTTGATGCTCCAGTGATTACCCATCCTCTTTACCGAAAACAATAATAAAAAAAATAATAATAATAATAATAAATGCACAACACACAGATAAATAGTACATTACATGATTAACAACAACAACTAACAAAAAAAAAACTGCCTTAGCATATCTAAAATAGACTTACCACGATGATTATTTGCATTCTGGTTCGTCCCATTCATTCCATTGCTAATTCCAGCTGGAGCGGAACTATTTGATGCTCCCACTGGCGTTATAGCTGCTGCAACTGCTGCCGACACAGATGATGTCGATGCAGATGTGGTCACTGATGTTGTCAGCGGCGGTAGCGGCGGCATTGCCGCTTGTGTGACACCAACTCCTGGTGAACTCGAGGAACCATTTCCATTCATCATTAATTTTTCATGGCCAAACATTTTACTTGGAACGTTTTTTTTTTTGTTGATTTAAGTAAAATGATAATATTATTATTATTTTCTTATTTCACGAAATGATTTTGTTTATATATTTATATATCAGTCAATGCAACCTGTTTTTTTTTGTAGCTACAAAATCCAATAAACAATTCAAAGTCAAAGGAAATCGACCAAACAACGACGAATTGTTTGGTTACTTAAAGAGCGTGTACGCTATTGTAGAATGCACCTGTCGTTCCGAAGAAAAATCACCTTTTAATACAGTGTACGGACGTTGTTTTTTTGTTTTATTTATTTATTACTTTTTGCTTGCGCACATAAACTGGTTGAGCGCAAATTAATTCAACATTCAACTGGAGGTGAATATAAAAAAAACGAAGAAAGATACAAACGAAAAGGAAAATCAATTAGTCTATTGAAAGTGAGAATTGATGTTGTGTTGTTTCTCGCCTAGTCTTCTCGCCTCCCACTTGCTCCTCACCTCTTGCATTAATTTAAACAATTACTTAACGCCAAACTTGGTTTCTTTTTTTTTTTAAGCTATAAAAAACGATTTTTTAAATTGAACTTAAACATTTAAGTTTCTTATCAACAAATGGGTATCAATATCATATCCAGAAGTTAAAAAAGAAAATTTCAATTGCGTGAACTGATAACTGAACGATTTTAATTCCCTAGATCAATTCTAACTTCTACTTCGTATATAAAAAAGGTTCAAAGAGGAAGAATTCAAGTTCATAAACTACGAATTGTGCTTTCATTGGTAAAAACATGATCAATATTTTGTATAGCAATCAATGTCTGAACGACATTGCACGCTGTATTGTTTTATAAAGAATTCATGTAATGTTGTGAAGTAAAAATGTCCGGTGTTGAACAATAAATAGGTAGTGCTAAGCGGATGGCCCTTTTATTTTGCATGGTTCTAAAAAAAAATCCGGAATTAATTATGAAAGTAAAACCAATGTTCATGGAAAATTCTAAGTTATATTGGAAGTTTGATATGTCGTGGTTTTACATTGTATGTATATAAGATTAAGATGAAACACTACGAAAAAATAGACAAAAATATTAAATAATAATTAACCATTCGGTTATTGTCCCAGAAAAAATTGAAACGTTTATTTTCACGAAAGTCTTATGCGTTTCTTTTTCTTTTTGAGAAATTTCTAAATTATTTTGGATTTTGACCCCTCAATATATCTGTATTGTATCCTTTGAGGCATCATGTAGGTACTTTCTAATAATTGCTGGTGTGTACGAGTTAATTGAACATAATAATGCAGTCATATCTACATTCATATAATCAAGCTTTTAAGTCAATAACTCCAACAACGCAAACTCAATTTTTAATTAAACTACAAAAAAAAAAGAATATGTAAATAAAACAGGACTTCAATAAATGTATAGTTAATAAAAAAAAACAATTACAGAAAAAAAACGTTGAAGAAAAAAAGAAAACAGTGTATTAGCATGTTTAAATTAAAATTAAACAATTTTTTCCTATTTACCTATTTAAACAAAATCGTTTTTTATAGCTTAAAAAAAAAAAGAAACCAAGTTTGGCGTTAAGTAATTGTTTAAATTAATGCAAGAGGTGAGGAGCAAGTGGGAGGCGAGAAGACTAGGCGAGAAACAACACAACATCAATTCTCACTTTCAATAGACTAATTGATTTTCCTTTTCGTTTGTATCTTTCTTCGTTTTTTTTATATTCACCTCCAGTTGAATGTTGAATTAATTTGCGCTCAACCAGTTTATGTGCGCAAGCAAAAAGTAATAAATAAATAAAACAAAAAAACAACGTCCGTACACTGTATTAAAAGGTGATTTTTCTTCGGAACGACAGGTGCATTCTACAATAGCGTACACGCTCTTTAAGTAACCAAACAATTCGTCGTTGTTTGGTCGATTTCCTTTGACTTTGAATTGTTTATTGGATTTTGTAGCTACAAAAAAAAACAGGTTGCATTGACTGATATATAAATATATAAACAAAATCATTTCGTGAAATAAGAAAATAATAATAATATTATCATTTTACTTAAATCAACAAAAAAAAAAACGTTCCAAGTAAAATGTTTGGCCATGAAAAATTAATGATGAATGGAAATGGTTCCTCGAGTTCACCAGGAGTTGGTGTCACACAAGCGGCAATGCCGCCGCTACCGCCGCTGACAACATCAGTGACCACATCTGCATCGACATCATCTGTGTCGGCAGCAGTTGCAGCAGCTCCCACTGGCGTTATAGCTGCTGCAACTGCTGCCGACACAGATGATGTCGATGCAGATGTGGTCACTGATGTTGTCAGCGGCGGTAGCGGCGGCATTGCCGCTTGTGTGACACCAACTCCTGGTGAACTCGAGGAACCATTTCCATTCATCATTAATTTTTCATGGCCAAACATTTTACTTGGAACGTTTTTTTTTTTGTTGATTTAAGTAAAATGATAATATTATTATTATTTTCTTATTTCACGAAATGATTTTGTTTATATATTTATATATCAGTCAATGCAACCTGTTTTTTTTTGTAGCTACAAAATCCAATAAACAATTCAAAGTCAAAGGAAATCGACCAAACAACGACGAATTGTTTGGTTACTTAAAGAGCGTGTACGCTATTGTAGAATGCACCTGTCGTTCCGAAGAAAAATCACCTTTTAATACAGTGTACGGACGTTGTTTTTTTGTTTTATTTATTTATTACTTTTTGCTTGCGCACATAAACTGGTTGAGCGCAAATTAATTCAACATTCAACTGGAGGTGAATATAAAAAAAACGAAGAAAGATACAAACGAAAAGGAAAATCAATTAGTCTATTGAAAGTGAGAATTGATGTTGTGTTGTTTCTCGCCTAGTCTTCTCGCCTCCCACTTGCTCCTCACCTCTTGCATTAATTTAAACAATTACTTAACGCCAAACTTGGTTTCTTTTTTTTTTTAAGCTATAAAAAACGATTTTGTTTAAATAGGTAAATAGGAAAAAATTGTTTAATTTTAATTTAAACATGCTAATACACTGTTTTCTTTTTTTCTTCAACGTTTTTTTTCTGTAATTGTTTTTTTTTATTAACTATACATTTATTGAAGTCCTGTTTTATTTACATATTCTTTTTTTTTTGTAGTTTAATTAAAAATTGAGTTTGCGTTGTTGGAGTTATTGACTTAAAAGCTTGATTATATGAATGTAGATATGACTGCATTATTATGTTCAATTAACTCGTACACACCAGCAATTATTAGAAAGTACCTACATGATGCCTCAAAGGATACAATACAGATATATTGAGGGGTCAAAATCCAAAATAATTTAGAAATTTCTCAAAAAGAAAAAGAAACGCATAAGACTTTCGTGAAAATAAACGTTTCAATTTTTTCTGGGACAATAACCGAATGGTTAATTATTATTTAATATTTTTGTCTATTTTTTCGTAGTGTTTCATCTTAATCTTATATACATACAATGTAAAACCACGACATATCAAACTTCCAATATAACTTAGAATTTTCCATGAACATTGGTTTTACTTTCATAATTAATTCCGGATTTTTTTTTAGAACCATGCAAAATAAAAGGGCCATCCGCTTAGCACTACCTATTTATTGTTCAACACCGGACATTTTTACTTCACAACATTACATGAATTCTTTATAAAACAATACAGCGTGCAATGTCGTTCAGACATTGATTGCTATACAAAATATTGATCATGTTTTTACCAATGAAAGCACAATTCGTAGTTTATGAACTTGAATTCTTCCTCTTTGAACCTTTTTTATATACGAAGTAGAAGTTAGAATTGATCTAGGGAATTAAAATCGTTCAGTTATCAGTTCACGCAATTGAAATTTTCTTTTTTAACTTCTGGATATGATATTGATACCCATTTGTTGATAAGAAACTTAAATGTTTAAGTTCAATTTAAATGCTCATGCGGTTTATTCCTCGGCGTTTTGTTCAGTGATAAAGAAGTTTGCTTAGATCAAAGATTTTGCTCCGTCAAAAAGTGAGGGAGCGAATGTAACCTGCTCTAACCACGTTCTGCCTTAAAATTAAATGCAGAAAATTCTTTTCATTCAGCAATTGTAATATTTTAGTATAGAAAATTGTTAATTGAACAGCAAAAACTCGTACCTTTTCGTTCTTAAACATTTATATTCAAAAGATGGAGGAATTCTCGCGGATAGTTTTTGTACTCAAACTGAGTATTCTTTAAATGAGTTACAACTTTTATAAGTATGGAATAGGTATTCGATATTTTGCGCGTAATTCGAGATTTTAGCTTTCGAGTTTCGGTTTTTCAAGATTTCGCTTTTCGGGGTTTAGATTTTCGAGATTCCGATTTTATACCCAGTTACGTATTGTTTAAGAAATTAAATAAAAAAATGTTACCTTTTCATTCGGTAAGGAGTTTATCTCCTAGTAATCTATTTTTTTAAAACAAAGTTATTTAAATACAACTAGAAGGTATGTACATATGTAGGTATATTATTTTCCATTTAAGAGCGATAAGTAGATATATGTATAGAATTTCTCCCTAAATACAATATGCCAAACAAACTAAACAAAACATTATGCAAATTCGAACTGCAACACATATTTATGTAGGTACCTACATACCTACCCAGCTACCAGGTGGTTTGTTTTCTGATATGGAATTCGTGACATAGATTAAGTTGAAAAATAAAGAAAATATAGGTACATACGTACATACATACCAGACCTAGTGACATTCTTTGTGTACTCGTACCCAGCATCTCTAGAGAGAAATTCCAAGGTTTATATTTAGCTTCCACAACAGCGCAGCGGGTTGTTTTCGTATACCTCTTCCAAGGGAGAGCGATAAAACACATACGAGTCGAGTACAAATGATGTGGCGGGTAGATAACTAAAGAAACAGGTATGGCCAATTTTCATAAAAGCCTCGACTACAATGGACATTGGACTGCAGTGTATCTGCAGTGCCCTTTTATTTCCTCCCGCTGATGGATTTGGATAAGTGAAATTGTAAAAACCCACCCGATCAACAACGATAAATTTCAATGAATTTCAATTAAAGCCGAGTGAATTCAAAAACTACTGAAGGTGCGTTTAGTGGGCTCGTTTGCTGAGTTCCCATTCAAATAATTTTTTTTTCACTGCAAAACGAAATAGCTTAGAGACACAAGGTTCATACAAAATGTGTACAAAAGGATTAGGAAAAGCTGAGGTGGAGAGGTGGAAAACTAGACGAGAAAACTAAGAATAATAAAGATAACAGCAGAAGAGGAAATTAGTTTTGCATTTTTAACACACAGTGGTTCGTTGGTGTGGAGTTGAGCTGATGGCTTCAGGGTTTTGCAGGCTTCATTGTTGGAGTTGGATTATTTCGCTCATTATGCTGTTTTTTTTTTTTAATTTTTACCTACAATTTGATGTTTGTTTCTGCGTTGAAATTTATTTTCTGTTTTCTCTTTGTCTTCACAACTTTTTTTAATCACATTTTAAAGAATTCTTTATTGATTCACATAGAATTCGAGGCAAAATGTCAATGACATATTTTTTTTTTGTTTTTCTCACTCAGGAAAATAAATAACACTGATGGTCGAATGTACACATTTTAATTTATAATCGAAATTACAATAATTTAATTTACTTTTTATTTCAGCGCCAAGACGACGACATAAATGTTAAAATGAAAACAACGACACACAAAAAATTAAAGAAAAAACGAAAATACGGAAAGGAAATGCGCCAGAAGACAAAACGACATGCGACCCACCCACAATCTCGCTTTGCAATGCAAAGGTGGAAAATGCAAAATGAAAATGAACGAAGAATTTCTTAACAAATGAAACAAATGCTAATGGAACAAAGAATGTCAGAAAATGGGGGAAAGAAAAAGTACAAACGGGAATAGTGGAAACCAAATATTAAGGGTGTGTCTTCTGATGAGCTAAAAGTTAAGGCTCACAGTCCATCTGACAATTTTTTCGATTTGATTCTCAAATTAAGCTTAGTTAATTTTTCAGTTATTATTAGGTGTGTTTTATTTTCCCCAAGATCCGAACCAGATTGGATTTGCTTACAAAAATACATGTATTACAAAAACAAAACAATATCCAACTTTGTTTCGAATTTGGATTTCCAAATCCATTTTGAACACACACCCTTAATTTGTAAATGTCGTTAGTAGTGTAAAGAAAAACGACAACTGGTGTATACAATCATTGTATATAAACCCTATAGTAGTCTCATGGAACGAAAAAAAATTGTTCTGAATCAGGTCTTGAGCGGCGCTGCCGTCGACAGAATCTGAAATTGGAGAGATAAAAAGGCGGGAAGAAGATAAGTAAAATAGAAATAAAGACTAGTAGTAAGAACGAGAGGATTATATTAAAATTACTCTGACAACAATAATGAGGCTAAGGGAGATGGTTGAATCAGATGTTTTTGACGAGGCAAAAAGCAAAATATGGGGAAGTAAATTTTTTTGTCCAATGGGCGATGAGAGACGGTTTCTTGTTATAGAGTGTGGCTATATGTATGCATATAGGTTCAAGTATAGGTATGGGTATAGGCTTAATAGAAGCAAAATATTTAAAAATTTTGAATTTGATTCAAATTCGATATAGCAAAGCAACGTTGTTAAATTTCACAATATGTGGGTTAAATACAACGTTGCTATGTTTTGCATTTATTATGCTTTTTCCTATAGGAAGATCCAGGTAGGTATGGATTGTTGTTGGTTTGTTTTTTATATTTATAGGTAGGTATTGTATTAGGATTAGGTTTAGGTTTTTAGGTTTAGGAATAGGTTGAGGATTAGGATTAGGTTGAGGTTTATAGGTTTATAGGTTAAGGTTTAGGTTTGGGTTTAGGTTTCTGTATTTTGGGTTTAGGTTTTAGGGTTTAGGTTTTAAGTTATTTCAATATTATTTTGTATTATATTAAATTATTTCATTATATTATCATATTATATTATTATACAAGTACATATATGTATATAAAAACAAAAAAAAATTTTTTAAGAAATTTAATTGAAGAAAAAAAAACACCGTGGTTTTCTTTGTATTTTTTAAATTTAATATATTTACCTTATCAATTTTTGATTTTGCTCCACTTTGTGGCATTTTTTTCAAAATACTTTGATAAACGTAATTTTTTTTTTCTTCAATAGGTAAGTCATTACATATCAAAATTTTCAACAAAAAAAAACACATTTTTTGGATAGGTACATGAAAAACCACAAATTTGTTGTTTTTTTTTTTTTGAAAATTATTTTTTTATAAAATTTTCTTCTTTTGCTCGAAAAATTGTTTTCATACACAAAAACAATTTTTTCCGAAAAAAATAATAAATTTTATTCGAAACAAATTTTTCACGTGTAGCATTTCAATCGATTTTCAAAATTTGCAAACTAAGTTTTGATTTTTTTTAAATTTTTTAACAAAATTTGGTATCCTAAAAAAAATGTATTTTTCCGAAAAAAAAAATTAAATTTTTTCGAAAAACTTTTTTTCACGTGTATTTCAAAATCAATTTTCAAAATTTGCAAATTAAATTTTGATTTTTTTTAATTTTTATTTTAAATAAATGTTTTTTTCCGAAAAAAAATAATAAAATTTTTTCACGTGTACTTCAATCGATTTTCAAAATTTGCAAACTAAATTTTTATTTTTTTTTATTTTTATAAAATTGACTATACCCAAAAAATATTTTTCCGAATAATTTGAATCGAATAAGAAAATTTATAAACCAAATTCCCATTTGTTTTACTTTTTGGAAGAATTTTTTTTATTTTCCTTCAAAAATTGTCTTTACGGGTACCTACTTATTTCGATTGGTTTCAAAATTTGCAAACTAAAGCTTCTCTATTTTTTAAATTTTTTAAAAATTGTTTATACAAAAAAAAAAAAAAATACAGCGTTTTCATAAAAGAATGAGGCATTTAATAAAAAACACCCTGTATATATATTTGCATATATCTACGTTGGCGCCTATTAATTTGGATTATATTTTCTATACTTCAAATATGAAGAAAAACTGAAAAATTATAAACACCCTATTTTCTGCGAGTGGCAATAGTGGCGATTTTATACTTACATTTATATTTGTTCTACCAAATATAGGTCATTGCATACACAGGAGAAACAAAATCTAAGTTCCTTTTGAACATAATTTATTTTCATTCTTTCTGTAACCTACCCCCCTACAAGAATAATACGCAAAATCGATAAATTCTTGTCCCACTTTAGCTTTCATAAATATCCTATACAGTGTTCTCATTCTTCTTTTCTTTCTTTAACCTTATTTTTTATTCTTCTCTCTTCGATTATCTCCTCCTTCTCAACTCTCCAATCTCTCCACTCTGAATTTTCGCAAGCTTCCAAATCGGCACACTCAATGGCGTAAGAGACGTTCCTCTCCATGAGACTACTATAGGGTTTATATACAATGATACAATTAAAAAAAAACAAAGGGAAAAAAGAGTTGGGTATATAACAAGTTGTCACTGAGATCCAGTATTTTTTTATTTTCATGATCTGATGGATCTGGGGGAAAATAAAACACAGCTAATGTACGCATCTTCCAGTTAATCCCCTTTCACACGAGGAAACAAGTTGCCGGAGATTTTTTTGACGTTTTCCTTTAATTTCCTTAAAAATCTCTTATACCTTTCACACGAAGAAACAAAATCGTGGAAATTTTCTACAGTTTCTTTATAGAGTAGCTTGGTTGAACACACACATACTGTGTATGTGAAGAGGAATGTCAAAAAAATCTCCTTAAATCGTTTACCGGGGAGATTTTCTTCCGCCCATCTCTACAAAAACTCAACGAACTTCATTTCAATTCTACTTTATTCCTGTCGAAACTACGTTCCCTTTGTTTGTTGAAGAAACGTCAAACACAATTTTCTTGTCAAAAAAAACATACACCGAAAATACACAAGTCATCTAGAATTTATTTGGGCTAAACATTTTTCTGCATTTTCACACAAAAAACTTTCATTAGAACATACAATTTATTAAATTATGGCTGCAACACTAGAAGACAAATCAATCTGGGAAGATGGCGAAGAATCTTTGGGCGAAGAAGTCCTTCGTATGTCGACTGATGAAATTGTTAGTCGCACTCGATTAATGGACAATGAAATTAAAATTATGAAAAGTGAGGTTATGCGAATAACTCACGAAATCCAAACTCAAAACGAAAAAATTAAAGATAATACGGAAAAAATTAAAGTAAGCCACAAATCTACTTTGATAAGTATCAGAATAAAAGCATTTTCTATGATCTAGGTCAACAAAACTCTTCCCTATTTGGTTTCAAATGTTATTGAACTTCTGGACGTCGATCCACAAGAGGAGGAGGACGACGGAGCTGTTTTGGTGTTGGATAACCAGCGCAAGGGCAAATGTGCCGTCATCAAGACCTCGACACGTCAAGCGTACTTCTTGCCAGTGATTGGTCTCGTGGATGCCGAGAAATTGAAACCCGGTGACTTGGTGGGTGTAAACAAAGATTCCTATCTTATTTTGGAGACATTGCCAGCGGAGTACGACGCCAGAGTGAAAGCAATGGAAGTCGATGAAAGACCAACTGAACAGTATTCCGATATTGGTGGCCTGGATAAGCAAATTCAGGAACTCATCGAAGCAGTTGTATTGCCCATGACTCACAAAGAAAAGTTCAAGAACTTAGGAATTCACCCACCAAAAGGTAAGATAAGAAATTTTGTGTTCTCGTTATAAAGTTACAACAATGTCTCTTTTTTTGAAAAGGTGTTCTGTTATATGGCCCACCTGGAACTGGTAAGACTCTGTTGGCACGAGCTTGCGCTGCCCAAACAAAGTCGACTTTCCTCAAGCTGGCTGGTCCTCAGCTCGTCCAGATGTTCATTGGTGATGGCGCTAAACTCGTACGTGATGCATTTGCTTTGGCTAAGGAAAAATCTCCAGCAATCATATTTATCGATGAGCTGGACGCAATCGGTACAAAACGTTTCGATTCGGAGAAAGCCGGTGATCGTGAGGTACAGCGAACTATGTTGGAACTATTGAATCAGCTGGACGGATTCAGTTCGACCGCTGACATAAAAGTCATTGCCGCAACAAATCGTGTAGACATTTTGGATCCGGCTTTGCTGCGTTCAGGGCGTTTGGATCGTAAAATCGAATTCCCACATCCAAACGAAGAGGCCAGAGCCAGAATTATGCAAATCCATTCGAGGAAGATGAACGTCAGTCCCGATGTGAACTTCGAAGAGTTGTCTCGTTCGACAGATGACTTCAATGGCGCCCAATGTAAAGCCGTTTGTGTGGAGGCAGGTATGATTGCTCTTCGTCGATCGGCCACTTGTGTTACACACGAAGATTTCATGGACGCAATTATGGAAGTGCAAGCTAA
The DNA here is from genome assembly GCA_929447395.1 of Epistrophe grossulariae. Lineage (NCBI taxonomy): Eukaryota > Metazoa > Arthropoda > Insecta > Diptera > Syrphidae > Epistrophe > Epistrophe grossulariae. Next base: position 118,022,379 of record OV839567.1, on the reverse strand, counting down.
GAAGAAGGCCAATTTGAATTACTATGCTTAAGTTTTTGCTTTCTGGGTTTTCTTTTTTTTTTTAATTATTACTTTAATATCAATCATTTGTAAGAAAATATAAGTAAAATTTTTCTGGCAAGCAAATAATAAAACATACATATTTAACGTAAATGATCTTTTAAGCTTTAGAACTTTTCTGAGAATTGATATAATTGGTTGAAAATGAACAAACTGAAGGTGAATGTGAATGAGTAATACTTAAATTATGCAATTTCGAGTGAATGATGAAATTAATGTCTGTATGGATGGTGAATTAATAAACTGTTGAAATTATAAATTACTTAGGTTTGATTATAGATTAAAAGCTCAATTTTAAGGAGCATTCAAATCAAGTTTGTGCTAAGATTTCGAAGAATATATATTTTTTGAGTAGAATAAGAAGGAAACTTACATATAAAGCTTCTATTCTTCTTTATAATGCATTAGTGATGCCACATTGTAATTATTGCTCGACTTTGCTGCTCGAAGGAAATGGGGACGACAAATTAAGACTTCTGAATAAGAAAATGAGGGTTATCTTGAAGCTGAGAAATTTACACTCCTATTCGATTCTTGCTAGACTGCTTAAATTGGATGAATGTTAAGCAGAGACTCGTCTATGATGCCATGATTTAAATTTATAAAATGCGTAAATGCTCCCGGAATACTTATCTGATGGAATAACGGAAGTATCTGAACTCTAACCGCTTAGTTTAAGAAATAAAAATGACTGGGACGATGTCGTTTAAACATTACACAGAATTCAATCCTACGTGATGGTATTATTAGGTGTTTTATTCATTGCTGCATAGCCAATAAATAAATAAAACGATTACTCACTCTATACGTTCATTTCAATAATTCAAAGTTCTATCGCCAGCACAACCATTTTTTTTGTAACTGACTTCTTTTTCGCCAGTAAACAAATTGTTTTTGTTTGCCAAGGGAAATTTTGATGTGCTGGCTTTGCATCAATGAATGTTTCTTTAACTATTCTTTTGCTAGGGACTATTATAGAGCCCAATCTTGACTTTAGGATGGGTAATTTTGGTCTTGGCCAGGATAGTATGGAGAAACTCTATATATACGTAAATCGAATAAGAGAAGTGCCTATTGACTCCGGTTTGAGCGGGAGGATTAATTTTTCTAAAAAATTGAATTAATTAAAAAACACAATGTCTTGCTATATCTTTTCTTTAAAACCTGAAGTCTTAGCTTAAAATTTAAATCCGGGCGCAATAACATTGAATTTATATTAATTTACATCCAGATTAAAACTTTTAACTGGATTAGTCGAGTGAATATGAAATATGGCGGTAAATCTCCTTTTTTAATTATGTTGAATAATTTTGGAAATATTTATTTTCAAAAGTAGACGATTTTTTTCTTGTTTCGACCCAACCTACACGCTCTAGCCTTATACATACAAAACACCCTGCATTTTACTTAGTTTAAAGGGGGCAGCCACATCAGCCTATGGATTTATACCTTTTTGGCTGGATCGTTGCCATTGTACAGTAACTCGTTATTGTATCTTTTTCACTCCCCGTTTATGCAGACGGGACCCAAAACCAATCTCAAAACAACGTTCTCGTCCGCCTTTTAAAAGGTTCATGCCTTTGCACACTTTGGTTAATTGAGAGTATTTTTTTACTCAATCGCCTTCTTAGCTCGATGAAGCAGCGACGATTGGCACGAGTTATTCTGCGTAGGATCTCATAGCTGGTATCATTGTCTGAATTGATAGCGGACAAAGTCCTTAGATACCTCAAAATTATAGGTGGCTATGTTTATGTTTCGTCCAAGACGTCGGTATTGGGTGTCGTCTCACAATATAATACAAAAGCGAAACTGACATCACGCTTTGTTCTTCCGATTATATCAATATCGTCGGCGTATGCGGGTAAGTTACCGTTAAAATTTTTAACAAGCCTACGTTCCCCACAAATAATTTACCCACTATTAAAATATTCATGTCGATTATGGAATCCGCAATACAAGATCCGTAGTGATTTGCAGTGCAGTTCCCTCTTTTCTCTATAGCCATTTGTCATATTCCATAATCGACATGATTATATTGTGTTGTGGATACAATCAGGGATTGAGAATCGGGAGGTTTTATTGTTTAACTCTAAGTTTTTTTTTCAATTTGAATAAAATTTATTTATAGGTTTTTAAACCAAAAATTTAAATTTGTTTGGACTTTGGCGCACTTTTATTATCTTAAGGCATTTATTTGTGAAAAAATGTCACTTAATTTTCAAAAATTCGTTCGAAGGAACTACATATTGTGATAATGAGTAACTTTTTTTGTTTTCTATTGAAACAAATTTCTATTTTCTTAATAAGTGATTGAAAAGAAAATGCTCCAATATGTATGATTTATATAAGCTGTTAAACGTATGAGTATCCATTTCCTAAACTTGATTTTCTTAATTAATAAAAGAATTCCATGTTATATACATACCATATATTTTTTTTTATAAATTATTAAAGTCTTTTTTTTTGTGTTCATTATGTTATTTACAAAATTGTTGTTTAATCATTTCTTTTTGTTTCCATTTCAATTAAATTATATGTAATGTGAATACTAGTCGCGCGTGGTTCTTACATAAGTTTATAGTTCTTTTTTTACTGTTCATTTTGATTTAATTTTATTCTTTTATTTTCTATTTATTTGTAGAAAAGGTAAATTATAGATTTATATGCATTTATATTATAAAAAAATAGGAAATAAAATAAACAGTTTGTGTTTTTTTGTTTATAAAACTTATATGAAAAAACTACAAAAAGAGTACAAGCAAAGTACATTTTATTTTCTCTAAGTTTTTTTTGTGTATATATTTCTATCAATTCAATATTTCAATCCGTCGTCGATCAACGAAGATCTGAATGCAAACGAAAGCAATTTAAATAAAACAAAAAATGATTACATACAATGCACAAGAGTGGCCAGGCTGATGGTGGACAGCAGCTTCTAGCTGGTACTTAATATTTTGTTTCATGCAAATAATGATAAAATAAACAAAATTTAAAAAATCATTTCTAAAAATATTACTTATTTACAAAAACAAAAACTACATTTTCTTTAAAAATTAGATTAGAAATGGGGCAAAACACATTTGGACTATTCCGGTTTTTCATTGTCTCTTATAACTGTAGATGCATTTGGTTTTGCTGTTGTTCCTGTCGATGGAGTTGACGACGAAGACGATGAAGACATCGATGGTGTTGGTGGAATGGTTGCAGATTGCGACGTTTTACTTGCACCACTCACAATTCCACTGGAAGTCGATGCACCTGAAGTTGACGGTTCTTGTTCTGGTTCTGGTTTAGTTGTAGATGTTTTCTGATTTATGTTATTCAAGTCACTCTCCTGATTATCTGCTGGTGTTGCTGCGGCTGACGCATCATTACTGGGTTGAGCAGGCGTTGGTTCATCTTCATTATTTGGTGGAGGTGGTTGGTTTTGATAAGGACGTCTAGTATACATTATGAAGCCAAGAAGAAGCGTCAGTATTGTTATCATGTACAAATCCCAGTTGGCTGCTATATTTTCATCCATGTAGAATATGAACTTGTAGGGGGACTGTTAATGAATTAAAAAACATACAGAATTTATATAAAACAGATAAGAAATTATGAAGCTCGAAAGAGTAACTAGTTTTCTAATTAAAAAAAATTGAAAAAGTCATATTACATCTTTGAGTGCTTCAAGTTTTGCAATAATTTGCAGCTTCATCAAAGCTAAAGCCACAGGAACTTTCGCATCGGCACTTGTTTCAGCAGCCAAATCGTAAAGTCTCTTTGCCAAATGCAAATCCTTCTTCATTCCTAAACCTTGTTCATGCATATAACCAAGATTGAACATGGCTTGTGCATTGAAGTGTTGCTCAGATGCTTTTCTAAAAAAATATTTTGTAGAAATTAACTTCGGAGTAAAAATAAATAATTTCACTCTTACCTATATAAAGAAGCAGCTGACTCAAAGTCAACAGCCGTTCCCCAACCATAGTAGTAGTAGTCACCAAGTTTAACCTGCGCAGCAGAATACCCCTGAGCTGCAGCCCGTTTCCAATAGTAAAAACCACGGATCAAATCCTCGTGACGATCATTGAATATTGTCACTTCATTGCGATCGAGAAGGAAGGCAGCATTACTCTGTCCAACTTCATAGCCCATTTCGGCTAGCAAAGCATACTTCATAAACGCTGTATCCATTTCGTACTTTTTGTAATCATTATAGGCTTGCATAAGCATTTCACTCCAGCGTCCTCGTTCGGCGACATTCTTGAAGAACTGAAAGACCACATTATGAAGGTTCTATCTTTTGAGTCATCGATGTGATCTTACCTCGACAGCAGCTGGACAAGAGCGCAACATTCCCATACCATAAGCATGCATTACTCCCAGATTATAATAAGCCAGCACATGGCCCGATTGTGAAGCTGAGCTGAAAAACTTAAGAGCCAACTTGTAATCGGTTTTAACACCGTTTCCAGCTAAGAAGAATATAATATTTAAAAATTTATTCAAATTAGTGATTACTCGTAGGCGAAACGAATTTCCAAACTTACTGAAATACATATTGCCCAATTGCAGTTGTCCATCAACCCAACCTTGATCGGATGCTTGAGTGAAATAGTTGAACGCTTTGGTGGTGTCTTTAGGTACTCCCATGCCTTGCAAATACATCAAACCCAAACCACTCTGTCCAATTGGATCACCTAATTCAGCGGCCTTTTTAAAGAAATTGAAGGCAGCCTCATGGTCGGCCTTGATATGTTCACTACCTTCAAGATATAGTTTTCCCAGAAAAGCAAAACCAATTGCATTTCCTGCGTTGGCAGCTTGAGTAAAATATTCCAGAGCTTTCTGTAAGTCTTGTTCAGTTGCTTTGCCACCCTGATAGTACAACTGACCTAAACCCACCTAGATTATACAAACAATTTTTTAAATTTCTTCAGGTACATAAAATCTATTAAACTTACTTGTGATTGAACATCGCCTTTGTCTGCCAACAATTGATAATAATCGACTAACTCTGTTTCTTGGCTTCCTGAATTTTCTAATTCATCCAAAAGTCGAACTCGATGCACAATTGGTCCACTAGAGAATGTAATCTTTGATGCGACTATTTTCGCAACACGTTTATAGAATGACAATGACTTTTCACAACTAAGCGGCACATTGATGCCAAAAGAATAGCGATAGCCCAGAGCCATTTGCGCACGTATATCACCTCCCAATGCGGCTAAAGTATAATGCATTAAAGCAAGAGGCTGACTTATGTTTTTGCCACCCACTCCGACTGAATATAAAAATGCCATGCCCTGGTAATTATAATTTTTTTTTGTTAAATATAAAGAAATCAATAAAATAAATAAACTATACCATATTAGCTTCTGGCAAGCCAAGTTTGGAAAGTTCTTCAAATTCTTTGGCAGCAAATTCAAAGTCTGTTGGTCGCATACCCAAGACATGAGCCCAAGCAATGTCACACCTTGCTTTCACATGATTCATTTTACTAGCTACTTCTAATTTAAGCTGACCCAAGACTTTATCGCCTTGTCGCTTTTTCAGGAGTTCAGTTGCTTCTTGGTAAATAATTTCAGCTTAGAAGAAAACGAAAATAAAGGAAAATAATTTATAATTATAGAAAAGTCAATTTTTGTAAAGCAGACATTTGAAGTGAGAAACGCGCCATGACGGCTTATTACTCAAAACAAAAACGATTGAATGATATCTTTGTGATATGCGGTGAAGATATCTATTGACAAAACGATATTATTCAATTTGCGTTAACGTCAAAAGATCTATTCAACTTTACACACAATATTCTCAGCTAATTCTGAAACAAATTTTTCAAAACGATTTCAGACCATCTTCAAACTTCATAGTTTTACTAAAAATAAAAAAAAAATATTTATTTATTTTTTCTACATTATACTCTCATTTATCTAAGTATCTATTCATTGTTAATAATATTGGTACAATAGAAAAATTTATAGAGCACTCAGTGATTATTATTAAGTGGCATACAAAAACCTCACATGATTGCTCTTCTTTTCTATGAAGTTTTGATGTGGTGAAATATTTTTGGATTAATTTAACTTTTAAATTTGTTTGTTTAGCTGACACAGGTTATAAAAGGAACTGTTCTTATAGACTCAAAAACTGCTGAACCGATTTCGCTGAAAACTTTTACTATCGGCGGTAAGGTTTAGAAAATTATTTTAGGATAAATCATACTTCTGGCAATCCTCATATTCCTTTATCTGAGTTTTATCCTTTTTTTTACAACCTAAAGCTCAAATTTCTTTGTTAAGCTCTATTAAACCTAAAGCTTGACAGTTGGAATTTGTCCCATCCACACTTTTTGTTGACGTTACGAGATACTATTTGATCTCTTTAGTGCCGCACCCACGTACACTGTATGTGAAACTAATATACCATTCCCATACATTTCAATGTTTCATATCAAAAGTAAACAGCACACATTGTTTACTTTTGATAAGAAGGTGCTGTTGAGTTGCACAAAATTTATAAAAAATAAATAGCACTCATACAATTGCGAACAAATCAAAATTAACGCCACCATATATCTGACCCTCAAAAGTCAATGAAAGCTCCAGACGTGTGTAGCTCGCGAACTAGTGAACCCATACCTCTAGCTCATTAGTTAATTCTATTCTTAATGACTTTTGTGTTTAAAGATACTACAGAAGGCAGTCATGTTACGACAGAGAATATTAAATTTTTTATATTCTTTGGATGTAAGGAGTTATTAATTTCTACAATATATTCATTCAAATTTCTACATTCCAGATACAGTGAATGTTGTTCATTGTTTTCTATCAGCTTTTAATTTGTTGTTTTATTAATGTGGCGTGGTTTACTCGTAAACAAGTAAACAAATTTGTTTATTTGCATATAGAACTAATTATGCATTAAGATTATTGTATAAGCTTTCTTTCTTCCCTGTCTGTCTGTTCCTTACCAATTTTTCAATCGATTTTAAATGAACTTCGTGATGAGCAAGAGACTTGAAATTTTAAACAAACAAAGGTCAGAACTCTATGACAACACTTTTGTTTAAAGTCGATTACAAAATTTGTATCGAATTTGCTTGTATATGGGGTCAATATTTCAAATTATGTATAATATGTTAAATTCCGTCACTGTTCACACATAAGCGCTTTTTAACATTATTAAATTTTTTTTTAATTACCACTACCGTTACATCACTTGTAAGCGCCTAAAATTTCATTACCATGTCGTGTCGCCAGGCCTACCTACCTCACATAATTGAATTTTAGCAACGATACGAACAATTTTATAATGAAGTATGGTTAACATGTGTTGTTGACCACACTTCATTATTAAATTTGTATACTCTTTATAAATAGGAGTTAATTTACATAATATGTTGTTGTTGTATATGTATATTGAGTTGTTAAGTAAATGTCCTCAACATATTTGACAACAATTGCGTAATGTTGTATGTATGTACATTGAAAGTTGTTAAGTTATTCCCGTGATGTTTTTTTTTTATTGAATACCTAATGAATTAAATAAATTCTATACTTTAAAAACTCTAAAAAGAACCTAAATATAAATTTATAAACATATGTTATATGTATGTGCACTCTAAGATCCCAAAATGTGGAGTTTATTGAATTTACAGGTAAAACTTAGAATTTTTCTGCATTATTGGTAAAATTTAGAAATGTTTTGTTTCATAATTTATTCCTCTGAGGAACATAACGTTTGTCAACATATCAAAATTGGAATCTGGCTGACGACTGAACATCCTAAGCGAAGCATCGAGTTGCGGAACAAGGACCCATCCAGAGGCAGTTAAAATCCTTGAGGGTCACGTAAGGTTTTTTTTGTCCAAGCCAAAATTTGACAAAGTTCGGAATGAATTATGTTTCGTAGCTCAGTAATTTTAATAATTGAAAATACGAACCGTACCGAACGGTAATGGGTATTCGTCCATCGCTATTTAATAATATGTAAATCCATCAGGATAATAATTAAAAATACAAAGATTTAAAGTGGAAATATTAAAAAAACTAAACAACTAAAACGGGGAAATGTTTTTCCCCGTTTACTTCCTCTTACGAGGAATTGACACATCCTCCAAGAGTATCTCCTGTCATTAAAAAGTGCATCTCACCTTAGCCGTTAAGATTGAGCAGAAAATAATAGGCCCCTCCATTCCTGCTAATAACACGAACACTAAGGCCTTGAATCTACACGAGCTGTCGAGCCAACACGCTTTATTTATTTATTTAATTTTATAAAATTTAATACAAATATTAAATAATAAATTATAATTTCAACAATTTATGTGAAAAACATAATATTATTATACCTATTAATTAATTTTTACAAATAAAAAAATTTAAGAAGAAATCGATGTTTTATTTTATTTTTTAACTTGGAAAAAGATAATTAAATTTCCTTAAGATGGAGGTTTGATTAAAATAACAAAGTTATTATAATTAAATTATACCTATTTGCATAGTAGGTATGTATCTTGTGTTTTTAGATAACTTATTAGACTGGAAACTAGCACAATATGTACCTATTTAACTTACCTTTTTGTTCGTCGAGAGTTAGTTCCTTATCTTCCGGCTTTTTAATTGCATTCTCCGCACTGGCGATTTCCCTTTCCAATTCTAACTTATATTGTTGATGATTTCTGGCATTGATTAATAAAGGTAGATTCAAATCTGACATTAAGATTGTTTTCATTGCATCGGACAAATCTTCCGCAGCAGAAATATCATCAGATGGGCTAGCAGTTGTTGGCGATCCTTCAGGTGGTTCATTTTTGTTTTCCTCGCTGGCCTTCGTATTCGGCTCCGGTGGGCCTTGTAATTCATCTGCAGCCTTAGAAAGCGTCAAAGTCCCCAGAATCAATCCGATCAGAAGAAGTTTATTTCTAATTTTCATTTTTAATATTTAATCTGTGGACAGGAATACAACTCGATTAATAAAAAGATATTTTTCTTTCAAGCTTTTATTTTGGTGAAAAAAAATTGGGTAGTTCTTCTTTGGGTTTCATGAGTTTGACATGGGATGATTTTTATTTTGTTGTTTATCGTAAACATAAAATATCTAATACGTGTACAATTTGAATGAAGGAACTTAACCGGCAAAGTAGCTGGAGATGATTTGAGATCTTACTTACGTTCGGAATATGATGATGAAGATGATGACATTAATTTAACATTATTTTTTCATTGGTATTTGATACCGAAAATCCTAGAAATCACACGTAAGAAATAAGATTATTTTTTTATGTTAAATCAGGCAACAAAAACGTCAAATGTATCTGAAATGTCAAAATTTGAAAGAAGTGATGACGGCACCACTAATGGCACGATTCCACTGATTAAAATGGCGTGTAATGAAAGCGGAATTCTGTATGTCCTGAATCCTGATGTAAGTCCCCTTTCACACGAGGAAACGTAGTTTCCAGCAACTTTCAGTTTATTGGTGAGAAGGGCAAGAGGAAAGAGGGCTTCACATAAGCTGTGTTTGGTAACGTGAAATTTCTTGCAAAATTGCACAAATTTTCACAATTTTTCACAAATTGTCACTAATTCCTGTTTGTTAGCTCAAAAAAGTTGCAACGAGAGAGACCTCCATTGGATTGCAATTTTCTGCTACACAAATTTCTGTGTGCAAGGAGTGTAAAAACTGTCAAATACATAGCTGTCAGTGTCTTTTACTTGATGTCGGCTAGGAATTTACAAAATATTGATTCAGATTGTCTTCATTCATTTGACGAAGATGCAGATAAGTCTGACAAAACCGGTGTTACATTTTCCTTCGATACTTTTCAGTATAAAAATTATTTTACAATTTAAAAATTACTGGGTTCAAAATTATTTGTAAATGTTTTACGCAAGGAAACTCAGTTTCCAGCAACTTTCAGTTTTTAGGAGAGAAGGGCACCAAGTAAGAGGAATGAACGTTCTACGATTGGTGGGAATTGGAAATTAAAAGAAAACGTCAAAAAAATCTCCAGCAACTTGTTTCCTTGTGTGAAAGCGGACTTAAATTGTCAGATCTGTCAGTGAATAAACTGTTACAAGGAGAGTGAGTTTGGGAGGCAACGAAGCAGGTTGTGGAGGGCACAACATGCAAATTCAGTTTTATTAGAACAGTAAAAGTTAATTATTTTAAAATAATTTGTTTTCCTCATCGAAAGTTGGTACTCCGTGGGGAAGGTGTCCACCTGGATAATAACAGGAGTTGTTCATACACTCCAGCAACTGAAAAGCTAGTTTCCAAGCTGTGTCACTTGAACTAGTCTTGAAGCCAATCCCGTTAATTACGGGACTCTGGCGTGGTATCACATTACCCGCTAGCAACTGTATCATGTGACCGTGACCGATGTGTTGCCCACATGAAATCCTAGCATGGAACTTCACTGGGGGAAGGATTCCACCTGGATCAAAACCGGAGATACATACACTCCAGCAACTGCTAATCTAGTCCCCAGGCTACCAGCACCCCTTGTGCTAATAACAGATGACAAACCTTCATCACAACAATGGACAAAGGATGACCGCCCTGCATCATACCAAATCAGTGAGATGACCATCACTTCATATGAAAATTTATTAAAGTGAATAATTATCTCTTTATAACTGCTCATAATGTGTTGAAAGTTATGAATTATCTTTTATATTCAATAATTATTGTTTTTAGTGTTCTACTAAGTTACACCCTTTTACATATTTTTTTTACATTTTCTATTGCCTTGCCGCCAACATGTGCTTTAAAATTTATTAGGGGTATTCCCGATCCGATGCAACTGGTCTTGTATCATTGCAAAAATGCAAAAGTGTAAAATTGCTATACCCTAACCCCATTGTAAAAAAAACTTTGCACTTTTGCAATGATACAAGACCAGTTTGCATCGGATCGGGAATACCCCTATTAAAACAACTCGTAAGAAGTGAATTTATGTAAAAATTGAAATTGTACTTAAAAAATCGTCTTTAAATAACATACATGCAAAAGTGATTTCATTATTTTGAAAATTCCACATAGAGCGTTCTCGCTCTATAACATGAAATTTTATATATATGTATAAATGTATTCTATGGCATATTAGTTTGTAAGGTATTTGTATTTGTAGGTATTGTTTATATGTATATTTTTTATCCGTTGCAACAGCCAAACACCTAACTGAAATATTGCTCCTGAGCAAGAGCAGAATGACTATATATTTTTAATATATCATAAATGGCAGCCACGAGGCAATACATTATAGCCACAGTTAAGCTATGCGCAAACCGACACGATGGCGGTGGCGATTGCGATAACTTTTATCGCGCGATAAAGATGCGTTCAAAAACTTGCTCACATCAACGCGATATATTGCGTAGCGGGCTAAGTTGTCAGCGACAATACAAACGTTTAATTTTTGAAGTTTAATAAAAAAAAACATATAAAATGGAATTTCCCCTAATTTTTTCTATTAATTTTTCAGTTTTTCAAATTTGCTTTTTTAGGGCCAGTTGTACAATAGTGGTTCAGCCTCGGTTCAAGATTTTAATTCCCCGATTTCGGCGGATTAACTAAGGTTCAACGCTGGTTCAAGTATGTAATTGGTTATTATCACACACTTGAACAGCTAACCACTGTTGAAACTCAATTAATCCGCCGGAATCGATGGAATTTCCCTTAATTTTTTCTATTAATTTTTCAGTTTTTCAAATTTTCTTTTTTTGACTGTAATTTTTCTTCAGGCGATATAGCGATCAAATTGTGCTTGCTGCGTTCAAGAAAAGTCGCGTAACTGAACGCAGCAGTGGAATGTGAACGCAATCCACATATCGCGTCGATGTGTGCCCCTCCATTGATTTACGTGTGCGGCATCCACATTGTTATCGCCATCGCCACCGCCATCGCGTCGGTTTGCGCGTAGCTTTAAGCTACGCCCAAACCGACGCGATGACGGTGGCGATGGCGTTTAATTTTTTGAAGTTTAATAAAAAAAAAACATAAAATGGAATTTCCCCTAATTTTTTCTATTAGTTTTTCAGTTTTTCAAATTTTCTTTTTTAGACTGTAATTTTTCTTCAGGCGATATAGCGATCAAATGGTGCTTGCTGCGTTCAAGAAAAGTCGCGTAACTGAAAGCAGCAGTGGAATGTGAACGCAATCCACATATCGCGTCGATGTGTGCCCCTCCATTGATTTACGTGTGCGGCATCCACATTGTTATCGCTATCGCCACCGCCATCGCGTCGGTTTGCGCGTAGATGCTATGTAAGATGCTATGTTCAAGTATGTGATAATAACCAATTATTACATACTTGAACCAGCGTTGAACGTTAGTTAATCCGCCGAAATCGTACACAATTGCTTCATCCTCGGTTCAAGATTTTAACTCACCGATTTCAGCGGATTAACTAACGTTCAACGCTGCTGGTTCAAGTATGTAATTGGTAATTATCACAAACTTGAACAGTAAAGCTTCCCCCACACCAACGCGAATCTTTCGTGGCGACGACGAAAACAACAATAACAACATGTGGTTGTCAATGAAAACAACACGTTGTTTTTATTGTTTTCGTCGTCGCCACCTAAAATTCGCGTTGGTGTGGGGGAACCTTAAACCACTGTTGAAACTCAATTAATCCGCCACAATCTGCGGATAAAAATTGCTGAACCACGGTTTACATATTTGTACAACTAGCCCATATAAGAGAGATGGTTGAATCAGATGTTTTTGACGTGGCATAAAGCAAAATATGGGGAAGAAAATGCAATTTTTTTTGTCGTATGGACGAAGCTTACTGTTTTGTCATTATAGGGGTATACAGGATGTCCCGAAATTACCGCCTCAGAAGAAAACCATGAGTTCTTGAGGTCATTTCAAGGCGAAAAACTTAAGAGATAATTTTCCGTTTTCGCTTCGTTTTCGACAGATACAAATTTCTAACTGTTTTTGTTTGAATAAAAAAAAAATTCAAAAATCGGTTGAAGTTTGGAAAAGTTAAAGCCAGTCAAAAGAAAAAAAAAGAAAAATCATAAAAACCATTATAAGTCGACCAAAAAAGTGAAAAAGTACAAAAGTGAAAATTTTTAAACGTATTTTGTGATAGTTTTTCCTAGTGGAAAACTTTCACAAATGATGCAGAAAGCTCAAATTTTGGTTTAAAAACAATTTGAAGAAGGCGGGAGCCAAAATATTTTTACTTTTGTAATTTTGCAAAAAGTGGCCAATGTAGTTAAGGCTTTAGGTTTGCAAATTTTAAAAATCGATTGAAATAAGTACTCGAAAAACTATTTTTTGAACACAATTTTTCAAAAAAAAAAATAAAACAATTTTTTTCGAAAAACAAAATAGTTTTTACTTACATTTATAGACACAATAAAAAAAAATTCGCACTTAATTCTATATATCAATTGAAGCTTTTTGTCGACAAAAAATTACTTTTTATTTGGAAAAATAATTTTAGAAAAATAAAAAAAAAGGAAATTGGTATCACAATTTTTAAAATCAATTGAAATACATATATACATATGTACATACATCGGAACATTATTTTTCAAAATACAATTCAAATACTTATCAGTTTTCATTCTTCGAGCATTAAAAAAAGGAAATTTGTTATACTAATTTTAAAAACCAATTGATATACACATATAAATTTTTATATGTAATGACTTGCCGATTTACCCGGAATCGTTGCTTCGGTAACTTTATTTTATATTATGTATATATGGCTAACACATTTTTCAATTAAATCATTAAAATCGTACCATTAGAACTCAAGTTATTATTATCAAATCGAAAAAAAAACAATTTCCCCATAGGTAGATATCAGTTAAATTCACTATAACTTAGGTATATTAAGTTATTATACCGAGTAACTACTTATAAAAATTAAAGTAGGTATACAAATATTTAGGATAGTATAGCTTAATAATTTTACCTTTAAATTAAGACTTTAACTATACAAATCTGACCATTAGAACTCAAGTAATAAATCTATCCGATTTGCCAGTCAGCCACTTGACCTTCTTTTCTACCTGATTATTCCGCTTAAGGCTCTCCCAAACCAACGCGAAACATTCGCCGACGACAGATTTTTGTTGTTGTTTAGCGTTGTGTATTTGTCATATTTTGTGTTATTGTGAATGATTCGCTACGATTTCGCGTTGGTTTGGGAGAGCCTTTAATTTTAAGAAATTAACCTTGAAAAACTGACCATTTTTACTCAAGTTATAAATCTAGCTTATTTGTCCAGTCAGTCTCAATGTTTGCTTTGTCGATAAAAATCGCTGTTAACGAAAACAATAATACAATTTCATTGACAACCACGTGTTGTTATTGTCATCGCCATCGAAAATTCGCGTTGGTGTGGGGGAACCTTTAAGGTTCCCCCACACCAACGCAAATTTTCGGTGCGACGACGAAAACAACAATAACAACTCGTGGTTGTCAATGAAAACAACACGTTGTTATTCAGGCCTATCACAGAATCCATCGTGGAAAATACCGGAATGGATTATTCCACTACGAACCCCGAAAAAAAGGATTCACAAAATCCGAATGGAATCGAAAAAAGCAATGCCTCATTAAAAGAATTAATTCTGATTTTCGAAATCAGCTGTCTTATGTCACAGCAATACATACTTGGAGCTTTTAAAATAAAAATTCCCTTCAACTTTTTAAAAAGTCCCATCTTTTTTCCCTTTTTATCTTACACAAAAAAGCTGAATATTTGTGTTAAGTACGGCTAGACTCTTTGTTTTAATAAATATCGCAAAAACAAAATCCCAAAATCCCTGAGCACTATTACAGCTGTCAAAGGATTGAGATCGTGAAAAAAGTTGTGTCGTTAATATTTGTTTATTTATTCAATATGGGTATTCCCGATCCGATGCAAACTGGTCTTGCATCATTGCAAAAGTGCGAAGTTTTTTTACAATGGGGTTAGGGTAAAGCAATTTTACACTTTTGCATTTTTGCAATGATACAAGACCAGTTGCATCGGATCGGGAATACCCCTAATGTTTAGCATTTTTTCCCAAGAAAATAGATTCAACACAAAAATAAAATAAAATAAAATAAAATAAAATAAAATAAAATAAAATAAAATAAAATAAAATAAAATAAAAAAAAGTGGTTTCAAATGTACTGAGGAACTAATTTCTGCCCGGCTTTTTTCAAAAGTGATGTGTTCTTTTAATTCCTCTTTTTTTCCTAGTTTTGTTTATACTTCTTTTTAAATTGTTTCTTAATGGCGTGGTATTCAATTATTTTGAGAGTTTAAGAATTTTTAAGAAAATAAAAATTGATTAATTTGCGTTTGCAACCATTGCAAATTTTAGAATTTGTACAAAAAAAAACATTTTTTAATGAAACACAATCGTTTACCTACGACAAGAATCAGTTGTCGTAGAAAAGGATGTCATATTTCCGTTTCATTCGGAATTTGTGATACCAAATTTCCCGAATTTCGAAATTCTTAATAGATTTTCCACTACGCAATACATTTTTGGTGATTCGTAGCAAATTTTCGATAACGATGGAATTTGTGATAGGGCTGATTGTTTTCGTCGTCGCCACCGAAAATTCGCGTTGGTGTGGGGGAACCTTTATACTGTTATATTTGGGTACCGGCCACGACTATATTTTTACCTCAAAAATTTTGTATGAATACACTATCCTGCAGTGTATATAGAGATCAGTGATAGTTATGAGGTGATAAATAAAACAACAGAAATATGTCAATATCTCGTTTGAAAACATTTTGAAAAATCTAAAATATTTTTACAACAAATGTAGATCAATAATAGGTGTGTTTTATTTTCCCCCAGATCCAATCCAGTGCCTACGTTCTATAACTCTCGCATCGATAAAATCAGTCGAGAAACGATGAAATATGAAACAAATCATATGAGTTTTGTTTCATTTCCACCGTTTCTCGACCAATTTTATCGATGCAAGAGTTAGGGCCAGTTGTACAAATATTTAAACCGTGGTTCAGCAATTTTTATCCACCGATTCCGGCGGATTAATTGAGTTTCAACAGTGTTTTACTGTTCAAGTGTGTGATAATAACCAATTACATACTTGAACCAGCGTTGAACCTTAGTTAATCCGCCGAAATCGGTGAGTTAAAATCTTGAACCGAGGCTGAACCACTATTGTACAACTGACCCTTAGGGCCAGTTGTACAAATATTTAAACCGTGGTTCAGCAATTTTTTTCCACCGATTCCGGCGGATTAATTGAGTTTCAACAGTGGTTTACTGTTCAAGTGTGTGATAATAACCAATTACATACTTGAACCAGCGTTGAACCTTAGTTAATCCGCCGAAATCGGTGAGTTAAAATCTTGAACCGAGGCTGAACCACTATTGTACAACTGGCCCTTACAGAGCAGGTAAGATAAAAATTGGTTTGATTAAGGTTCCTCCACACCAATTCGCGTTGGTGCCGTCCTTTAAGCCATCTTAACTTAAACACGGCTTAAGCCTTTAACTATACAATGGCCACTTTTTGCAAAATTACAAAAGTAAAAATATTTGTATTCCCAGAGCATTTGTTTTTAAAACACAGCTATTATAGCTTTGTTTTATTTTCCCTCAGATCCGAACCTGGACCCATGTTCTGTAACTCGGCGATAACTTTTCGAGGCGATAAACGGCGAAAAATGGAACAAAACCCATAGGATTCCTATGAGTTTTGTTCCATTTTTGTTCCATTTTTCGCTGTTTCTCGCCTCGAAAAGTTATCGCCGAGTTACAGAACATGGGTCCTGGACCCATGTTCTGTACCTCGGCGATAACTTTTCGTGGCGAGAAACGGCGAAAAATGGAACAAAACCCATAGGATTCCTATGAGTTTTGTTCCATTTTTCGCCGTTTCTCGCCTCGAAAAGTTATCGCCGAGTTACAAAACCCATAGGATTCCTATGAGTTTTGTTCCATTTTTCGCCGTTTCTCGCCTCGAAAAGTTATCGCCGAGTTATAGAACATGGGTCCTGATTGGATTTGCTTACGAAAATACATGTATTACAAAAACAACACAAGATCCAACTTTGTTTTGGATTTGGATTTCCAAATCCATTTTGAACACACACCCTGAATTTGTAAATGTCGCCAGTAGTGTAAAGAAAAAAGATAACGGGTGTATACAAATAAAAAAAAACAAAAGGAAAAAAGAGTTGGGTATATATCAAGTTGTCACTGAGATCCTGGGTTGTTTTATTTTCTTGATCATAGTGTATTCATACAAAATTTTTGAGGCAAAAATATAGTCGTGGCCGGTACCCTCATATAACAGTATAACAGCGGCGCCAGCGGTATGGACGCTAGTGGACCCTGGATTTTCTTTTATTTGTTTTCAATATTTACAGCCGCAATGCTTGTTGACATCAACTGACATCAAATAAATGCTCAACTACGGAAAATATCTTCAATCTATTTTTTCGTTTGTATGGAGCGGGATATGAGGTCGTGGCCGGTACCCTTAACAAAATTGCCTCACAAAAACTGTTATACACTATAGGCTATTCACTATCCAGTGTATTATAGAGATCAGTGGTTTTACCTCAGTAAATTATAAAAATTTAAGTTACCGAACATAAATAAAATTTTTCAATTTGTTTAGTCCTTTTGCACCGGATCGTGAATACCCCTAAAAAAATCCATTTATGTTGTGTTTTTTTCTATCCCCACTGTTCTTTTCCACGCGCTTCAAGCACGCATGTAGACAGAAACCACCGCACCACCAGCTAACGGCTTGTCGCTTCACTATTTGTACATCTACTTTTTGACAATTCTACATACGCTAACCTTCGATAGCTTGTCACTTTTATTAATTTTTTGATTTAGGAATTGTATTAAAACAAACTTTTGTTTTGTACTCGAAAATAGCTTAAATATGTCCGAAAACAATGGTCAGTGTTTTGTAAAAACATGTTTTCATAATTTATACATAATTTCCAAATCCCAATGCCTTATTCTTTGAGGCGGATTTTTCATACTACAATACGATTTCATGAAAGTTGTTTGCTTATTTCAGATAACTCGAATGATTCGAACAGTCGGCCTGATTCCATCCTGCAAGCCTCGCGACTTAATAATCCCATTAGGGCTGGGGTCTTGCGTCCTTCTGTTCTGGGCTCATCTTTGAATTCATCAAATGCAGATGGAAAAAATAGAGATGGTGAAAACGATAGCGAGTCATTGAATCCCTTCCTTAGAGAGTCCAAAGATGAGGATGATGGACAGGAAGCTGGTGCTTCGTCTGAGAATAATAAACGGGACGAAAGCGACGACGACGAGAAAGATGATGTAAGCTTCGAAATTTAAAGAAAAAAAAGAATTTTACGTATTTTAATGAAATTTTCACATTTCAGCGGCCAGATCCTTTGAACTTGTTAGCCAAAAATGGCTTCGAGCGCGCAAGCTTGTTTGCCGCTGCCAAAAGTTCAATGCCTAGAGTTGAAAAGTCGGGATTTGTATTTGGACAAAATGTACACGAGCGTGTTACCGGGGTAAATGTTCCTAAGTTATATTTTTTTTTTAGAAAGACATACCTTTCTTTTATCTTAAATTTAATTAAATATAAATGTTTCTTAGCTTAAGATCTACTGGTTGGTCAAAATGAATTGTAACTAGCTGCGGTAAAATTTGAATTTTTTTACACTTCTACTAGCTACATTTCATTTTACAGCAAACAGTTTCACATTTTATCGCTTTACACTATTTTCAACTTTGACTGTAAAGAACCAGAGCTTAAGCTACACCATTGTGCTCAGCCAGAAGTACTGTTATGGGTTTCATTGTTAATGCCGCTCCATTCTATTATATTGTTAGATGTCCCAGATTTCCCTTGCGATAGCAAGTGGATTTAATAGGTCTTTTTTTTAACTAATCCATGATGCCTCAATGTCTTTAAGAAGACTCAACTATCTCTGTGCTTTGCTTGTGCAAAGTACCTTAATTTTATTGTTTTTAATCTACAAATATGATTTTGGTTTGGTACCCACTAGAATACAGTAAAATGTGCTCACGGATTCACATAAGTTTAAATCAGCCAAGTGTTTTGTTTTTGTTTCTCTAGGCTAGCGTTTCTGTTTCATCTTTATTCTTGTGACCATTTCAAATCTAACTTTATATGAAGTTGGAAATGCGTTCGATTTGTTATTTATTATTGTTGCATACATTAAGCACCCTTATTCAGACTCACCCTCGTTCATACATATATGTACCTAAGTAAACAATTTTTGTAATTTTATTTTTTTTATATAGAAAGGTAAATCATAAATACATTAGTCTACAGAAAAAAAATTTAACCAAATCGTAACAGCCACTTTTGAAAAAACTGTTCCTCAAAGCCCAGGAAAAATTTACAAAAGAGTCAATCTGCGGAAAAGTCTAGGAAAAGGTTTTTAAACGTCTTTATTTTGATATTAAAAATAATTTATTTTTGCATTAAAAGTACTTATATGACATTTTCGCCATTTGACCTTGAATAACTTTTTATGCGCACATACTTTCACATTGGATTTTCTAGGTAGTATTTTTAATGCCAAAATAAAGATATATATTATTATTTTAAACATTTTCACTTGTATTTTTTTTTTCTGCAAATTGGCCTTATTTTTGTACAGTTTTCATAAGCTTATTTATTTAATTGGACAGTTTTTGAAGTCGCATTATCTTGTAACTGGTTTTTACTCGTACGGAAGCAGCGTGCGTTTTTTTGGTATACTTTTGTTTTAAGTGAATATATACATAATTATTTTTTGCATCCTTTCTTTAATTTTATTTATATTTTTTTTTAAATTGCCCTCTCAACTAAAAAGAGGTCCTAAACGACTTTTATGTTCTACCCAGCCTAAACGTCACAGATTTTTGTCCTACTTTATGTGATTCACCCTGCATAAATTACACACTGAATTTCCAATTTTAACACTTACCTCTTTCGGTGGTCGCAATTTTAACAGCGGGTTTTCAGTGATGAAGCTCATTTTTGGTTTAATGGCTTTATCAATAATCATAATATGCACATGCTGTCCAATAACGCATATTTTTGTTTATTTAAAGCCATTAAACCAAAAATGAGCGGAATACAAGCGAATATTAGAGTACTCGCTCTTAAAGTTGCTACGACCGACTTAGAAGTTCGTTGGTAATTTTTTTTATAATTTCCGTTTTAATTTAAATACAAAATTGTTATGTCCTTAATGAAAAACCCTGTATCATGGCATTTGGAGCTCGATGTTTCTTAAATCTTAAAATTTTATATTGTTTTCCAGCTCCGGTTTTCTTATGTGATTGCAAAATTCGAAGTTTTGAAACAAATTCTTATAATTTTTTGGGTTAAACAAGGATTATTACGCTTGAAATTGCGAAATGTTTTTAAAAATTTTGTCTCTCTGAACCTAGTTTTAATTTGAGAACCATGTGAAATTAATTGCCTTAAAATCGAAGTTTGGAAGAAATATACGTAAGGGATAAGCTTAAAAATTTCCTTTCAAATGTATAATTTCAAATCAACACATCTCTTTCTTCAAACATTTAATTTTGAATTTTATTTGTTTCAGGAAAATATACATGCTGAATCGTCAACTAGTAAATCAGACAATTCCACCACTTCAGCAGATTCCCCATTGCTTTTTTCGAGCGTTATACAAGCAGCTGCAAGACCAGAAAATGAGGGTGCAGTTAAGGAAAGTACAGATGCAAAAAGTTTAACAGAAGTGGCACGCGAGTATGAAGAGAGCAGAGCGCAAAAACGAAAGTTTGAAGAAGTAGAAACTTTCACTGGGGAAGAAGACGAAGCTAATATTGTAGATGTAAGTTGAAAAACAATATGTTTCAGCCCTTTTAAGCTTAATTTTCGTCAATTTAGATAAGTTGCAAGCTTTTTGCATTCGTTAATAGTAACTGGGAAGAAAGGGGACGCGGTAGTCTAAGATTAAATGACTCAAAAGTTCAAGAATGCTCCAGAGTTGTGTTCCGTACATCAGGCAATTTGCGCTTGTTAGTCAATACCAAGGTAATTTAAAAAACGAGATATCATTCATTTTCAAGACTTATTTATAGTTTATATATATATTTTTTTTTTAAAAGGTGTGGGCTGGTATGGTTGCTGAGCGTCCCAGTCAAAAATCTATGCGACTAACAGCCATGGACAACAATGGTCAAATTAAAGTATTTTTGGTAATGGCTCGTCCAGCTGAAATAAGCAATCTTCATAAATTGTTAGTGAAACGAATTGAAAAGATCAAATTGTTGCATCCGATTACAACGGTCGATTGTGACGACAGCAATGATGGGAAGAATGGGTCTGCCGATAAATGTGAAGTAGAAGCAGCTGCTACAGTACCAGCCCCATCCGACAGCGCTCATGCTGACGGCGATGGCGAATCAGAACCAAGTCCCAAAAAGTCTTTAGTAGCTACAGCTGCTGCAGCAGCTGAGTCTGATTAATCGACTCAAGCTTGCCTACCCTCGCAATGTTATGAAGCAAAATGAAAAGAAAATAGAAAGAAAATATATATCTAAATCGTTTGATTTGTATTTCATCATTAAAAAATATTATACATATTTAAACAAAAATCATTAAATCGAAATTGAAAAAGGGATTTTTAGATTATGTTGAAGATATATTTGTGAGACATAATAGTAAGTGAAAAAAATTAAGAAGAAAATATCCTGGAAAATATTTTCCAAACAAAAAAAAACCTTCCTAAATATTAAAAACAAAACCTGATGAAAAAATAATGTATTGTTTGAAGTTATTTTTATTTATATTCTTAGGATTTTCAATATGTATCTTGAAATATTTTGTCTCTGTGGTAGGAGGAAACGAACAGGAATGTGGTCTTGAACATGGTTAGGTGAGAACGAGAAGATAATCGGAAGGATTATTTTTTCATATTTGAAAGAATGCTGTGATAAGAGCTTAAACCCACGCAGGTTCAATGCTTTTAACCTTCGAAGCGTTCCACTCAATTTACTGTTGTCAAAGAAACCTGTTTACAAGAGTCCGGAATGAGTTATGTAAACATTTCGGACTTTAACCAATGCTGCAAAAAATTCGATGTTTTACCGGTAAATACTAGAAGTAGCATACTTCGAAGTTTTACAGTTGCTTTGTTTTTAAACTTTTACCAGGTTTTCTTAACAACCACAAGAATTGACAAAAGAAATCAAGTTTTTCGGTTTTAAAAAAATGCCTGAAGGCTTTCAGTTGTGTTGTTGACATTCAAACCAGGATTTCCATTTTATTACGCTGTTCGGATTTTCATTCGAATACCGAAACGTACTGTTTTCGAATTTTCACAGTTCTGTGTTCCGTATTGTTTTTAAATTTTACGGATTGAAGGGTGTTCTATGAATCGAATAGATCTGCAATCCGCCAAATATTTGACGTTTTCAATTCGGTTATCTTTTTCTTGGGGGATTGTAGATTCGGTTGATGAATAAATGTAAGTTATTATTATAAGGGTTTTTTTTGTTATTATTCTTTCCTAATAAAAAATGTCATATTTAACAATTATAAATAGGGGAACCCTACCACACAACAACCATTTGCCATATTGGTTGCTTTTATATAAAAGCATCCCAACCTAGGGAGAGGATGGGTTAATACTGACAACGTCAAAACATATCCGATAGCATGAGGGAAGAACTTACCAATGATTTAAATGCCTTGGAATATAAAAAAGAGATGCTTCTAAATGGAAAAAAGTAATCAACTTAAATTTAATATTTACATGTGTGGTCGGCGTCGAATTACAAAGTTTTTTAATAAAAACACAAAAAAGAAAAAGCTGCAACTGGTGGTGGAATATGTCAGCAATTATATTATCTATCGCCTTTGAAAGAAACTGTGTCAAACTTACTGCAATAGAAAAAGGAATTGAAAAAAAAACAGGATCATATTTGGGGTTACCATACCACTTCTGTAAATGCAAACCAACGCAAAAGTAACCAACCTACGACCGTGAACAAATTGCTCACTTGCCGCCTTACGAAGCTCTGAACACCGAAAACAGACAGATTCGCGTTGATGTGGGGGAACCTTAACTTTTGAAGTCAACAATATTTAAATCAAAACTTGTTTGACAGCTCATAAGAAGAGACACAGGTGATTTCGAAAATATTTTTTTCATTTCAATTTGCTTGCACTGCACATTGAATCCGGTCGGAAGTCAGAACAACCTTTTCAATCCGTACGGATTCAATTTTCGTTTCCGATTTATAATTCGGTTGGAAATAAGAACAGCCATGTATTTTTAAATTTAATAACTATCCAATAAAAGAATACGAACATTTAGTATTCTTTTAATTTCTATTTAAAAAATTAATAAATATCTACAGCACGCGAATCCACAACAAAAATCTCAACCCATGTCAATTTGTAAACCTGGATCTACTTTAGCCGTTTTTTATTATAATCCATGATCCATATATGGATCATCCTGCGAAAATAAAACAGCCCCAAAGTGGCGAGAAATAGAAGCCTGTTTTCGGATCATGAAACGTAAACCCGATAGATGGCAGATTCATGTGTTGTTGTTGTTATGTACTTATTTGATGATCCATATAATATGTAGATCAATTCTGATAGTAAAAAACGGCTTTTAGGATGAGATCATGGTGACCTCAGCTTTCAAAAAATAAAAAATTTGAATGGCATGGTGAGTTCAGTTAAAAAAAAAACGCTTCAGGGCTGAGAGAACAAACCTAGTAACATAACATGTACG
Organism: Epistrophe grossulariae; assembly: GCA_929447395.1. Taxonomy (NCBI): domain Eukaryota; kingdom Metazoa; phylum Arthropoda; class Insecta; order Diptera; family Syrphidae; genus Epistrophe; species Epistrophe grossulariae. The sequence goes on along the minus strand of OV839567.1, from coordinate 117,998,581 downwards.
TAACCTTAATCTCTTCAATTCATAAAATAAAATTTTTGAATAGAAACAAATTATATATGAAAAATCACTCGGAAAATATTTAAATGTCAACAGTTTTCTTCGACAACAGTGCATTGGGTGGTCTGCTTACCAAAGTAAAAGTTCAGAAGGAATTATGAAAACAAAACATTTCGAACATTTACCAATTTTGCTGAAAAATTATAAGTTTTACCGATAAATTCTAGAATTTATCGGTAAAATTAACAGAAAATACAAATCTTCCCCAGAAGAGAGCCTTTATATTTAAAACCGGGCGAAATTATAAATAATTTAAACTTTTTTTTAAGCAATCGATCGATGCACAGTGAAGCCAAACCTGTGATTTTGAAAAAAAAAATTCACTCTTCATTTAGTTTTACCCACTTAATGGAATGGTACCGTTTATTTTATTATTAGGTTCAATGAGAAGATATGAGTTTTCATAATGGTGGGAATTAAGGAATGAAGTAGATCAAACAACACTAACAACTAAATAATTTGTAGACAAATTATTTCTAAATTCAGACTGTATAATCTTTTTTTTATATTGAATCTTTCGCCCGTTTTATATTCCACTTATTGTGAATTTACATGACGAATTGAATTGGATTTGGGTGTTCCACAATTCGTTCGAAATTCTAATAGTGAATTAAAATGAAAATTGATGTTTTGCATTTCGGTTCATTAAGTTTTCAGAACGAATTCAATCCACTTCTTTATGCGTCGTGACTCATGAAATTGGTGCATTTGCAGATAGTTTTCTATTTCTTGGCACAAAATGTAAGAAACATTTATATTTTTCTTCCTTTTAGTATTTATTTATTATTAGTTTCGAAGAAAACAACAACATACGAATAAAAGAATACAAAATTCATCTGAACCATTTATATTTAGGTATACTCACGGGCGGCGCCGCCAGGCAAGTCTAATATATTAGATTTTTCTCGGAAAATTGTTTGGTAAATTTTTTCTTTGAAGTTCCGCTTTCTTTTTTCGTTTATAATTAATGCAAATAATAATGAATCCATTTTCATCTTTAGTGTAATTTCACTTTAAAACACAATTTAAAATGGAGTCCCCTTGAATTTTGACAGTTCGAAGTAATTGTGAAGTTTTCAAAAACGAACGAAATGCGTTTTCAATTCGATTTCGTTCGAAATGCAGAATGGCCCTTTATTCACTTCTTGTTATTAGTAACCATCAGATATAAAAATAAAAAAAATTAAAATAGACCCTACGAAGGTGGATCTTTTTTATACGGTTACTCAAGTCTGAAATACGCCCCAAATACTATGGCTTGGTTTTTTTTGTATAATTCAATCAATAGAGTAAATTATTTTCTAAATAAATAATGCCAGACATTTCCTAACATACATTGATGAATCAATTTTTAATAATAATGTATGAGGTGAAGAAATTATCCAAAATATGACTTAGAACTCAGCATTTCAAACTTAAGCCCTTAATTCAGCTAAAAACAAATTTCTTACCACATTATCATTCCTTGTGAAGTCGACACGCATTTATATACGTTATGGTGAAATGTGAACTACTGAACTCCGTTAATGAGGCTCTCCTTTTTTAACTTCTTAATGCAAGTATGAGAACCATCAATGGATATAATTTGAACTTAAAGAATACACTGCATTATCTTGGAATAAAACACCACAATTCAAAACAAATAAGGTATGTATAACAAAAATATCGAAACTTTATTTTTTAGGTACATTATGTAAAATTTCCTAAGTAATTTAAATTTTTCATTAATTTCTTTTTTTTTTATTTAAATTTAAATTCTCTACCATCATATCGATCACTTAGAAGATAAATATTAATATTTCGTTTCACGTTTCTATTTCCCAGAATAGAAATCTTGGAAATAATTTTGTTTTCTTTTTACAAACTACAATCTGTACAATAATTGTTGAAAATTTGGTTTTTAACAAAAAAAAAATAATATCTAATAAAAATATTTATATTATACTTATCACCTAATGCGATTATGTAGATATTGTTTTCTTTTTCGTTACATCAATCAATTGAAATTGCATTCGTTCCCTTAGCAGGAAGATTTATTTGTGACTTACAATATTATGTACTTTATAGAATTCTATTCTTTTTTTATATTACACCAACCAAGTCAGAAAAAAGGTACAAATATAAATAAAATAGAATATTTTTTGATTCCTCAGTTTGTTTAAAAAAATTAAATAAAATCTATATAATTTAATAATTATGTATAAATATATCTTAAAATTTGCATTTTCACTGTGTGTGTGTTTTTTTGTTTAGTTTTAATAATATCTCTTCTTCCTTAAGAAAATGGTACATAATTGTTTTTGTTTTCTGGTTTCCCTTTTGAAATATTACAATCTCCTGCTCTGTGCGATATGACCAGGAGCTTTCGTTATTCAATGAACTGTTCTCTTCTGGTTTTCAACAAAGACAACAATAATAATTACACGCATACAGAAAAGTTATAGTAAAAAAGCACCTCAATGGATAGATTTCGTTGCATTGCGCTTTACAATGCATATACATATTTTGTATCCGCTTCCGCCGCCGAGAGCATGAATCCCTTTCAGAGTTGAATGACTTTGTGTCCATTAATGAATGTGTACTCATTTATTTATGTTTTTTTTTTTAATGGCCTTTTGTTATTTTTATGGTTGTCTTCCTATGACTGGGTGTGATTATAAGTAGCAGAGGCTTTGGCGTTTTGACTGTTTTTTTTCGCTCTTTTTAACATCATCATTTCAGATGACTTGGGAGAGCGTGTTTGTGTGTGATTTACATACATGGTTCTCTGGCCGTTTAAATTAGGTTAGTTTTTTTCATTTAAAAATTAAATTAACAATTAAATAATCATCATCACTTAAATTAAAAAATAATAACAAAAAGTTTGCAAACATTGTTTTAACTAATATTACTGCAGCTAGACACTGATACATTCAATGGATTGTTGGTTGTTGTGATTTTGCCACTTACAGCAATCGAGGATCTAAGGGAGAGATCAGAAAAAAAAATTAAATTAAATATTAAGTCAACAAAGAGAAATCGTTCGCTTGAACAAATAATTTACCTATTATGCCTCATATGACTCTTGACTAGATCGCTGTTAACTAATGCTGCCATCAGACTGATTTCACCAGCCATCACAGTTGCACATACAATTTGTGCTAATTTCTTTGCATTCTCTCCCGGATGTTCCAAATTGGCTCCACGAACTCCTAACATTTCCAGACATGCACTCTGACCAGGCAGACCAGTGCCTCCGCCGACTGTGCCAACTTCCAGGGATGGCATTGTACATGTCATGTACAGATCTTCGTTGGTTTCGCCCCAACATTCCATACCGGTAGAACAATTACTTGAGGTGACATTTTGTGCAGGATCTTGACCGGTTGCAAGGAAGACAGCTGTTACCATATTGGCTGCATGGGCATTGTTTCCTGCAGAGTTAAATTAAGACAAAAAAATGTTTATGAAAAAAAATTGTAGTGTCTGTTTATGATGCTCATATTTAAAATGTTTCAGCGTCAAGGTAGGCAAGCAAGTTCTCATTTAAAACCATCTGTGTCTTTAAATGATTGAATAGAAAAGAAAACTTATAGCCTTGCTCATGTGAAATAAAATACCCCTTGCAAGATTCTTTTCCAAGGAACTCTGAAAATCTTCAAAAGAGCATCCTAATATTCATACAGAATTAAGGATGATTCACGAAGACCACTCAAAACTAACTAACTTCTTTACTTCTGTATTTTTTCATAAGCACCTAGTGATGCATGAGAGTTTGAACACTTAAAATTATCTCATAGGTAGAAGCCAGATCAAAATAGGTAACAGCGTTTTTTTTTTATTTCAAAACTACGATCATTTCTACAGATATGGTTGGAAAAACACTGAAAGTTTACCGAGTTTTCTTCGATGCAAGTGTTATAATCATAGCTAAAGACATGATTTCTATTGTTTTCGAATTAATGAGCTTGTAATTTGCTGTGGTTGCAATTCCACTTCTGATATGAAGGATTTGTAAACAACTATGAAAATCTTAGAACCTTCGTTAAAATTATTATTTTTATAAGGGAGGATCAACCAGCAGTTCAGATATCAACTGAGTTTTCGACTTTTTAGTAATCTCAAATCTGTGACCTCTAAGGAGAGGTGGATCATTTGTATGAATTAGTCAATCAATACTCGTCCAAATAACAATTTTTTAATTATTGTTTCAACTAAGGGAAATACTTTAAACCAACAAAATTATTTTTGTGAAATGTAAACTCAAAAAGTTCAAAACGGCCACCGGTTCCTTTACCTTCAAGATATGTAAACTTCAGCAATCGTATCTGAACGCATTCCTTTATTAGTACACAAACCAACAGGAAGGTGTTATACGTAACTAGACAAATCTACACGGTCTATCACGCTATATAAATGTTTACACATCATAAATCAATATTAATTGATTCTTATCTACATAATAAATATCTTTATAGCAAAATAAAAAAGTGATCCAAAGACCATTAAACAAATCTTACCTCCTATACTTCCAGCCATTGCACTGCCTCCCATATTTTTCAGTTTATTACATTCGACTAGTGTTTTGGCATCTGTTTTCAACACAGATCGCAATGTCGCCGCTGAAACAATACACTCAGTAACGACACGTTTCCCTCTTCCTTTAATCCAATTTATCGCCGCTGGTTTCTTATCACTACAAAAATTGCCACTCAATGATATAATTTTCATATCTGGGAATTCTTTACTAATGCACTTGAGAGCCTTTTCGGCTCCTTTTGAGACCATATTCATTCCCATAGCATCGCCAGTAAGTGCAACAAATCGAATATACAATTGAGGTCCGTCCATGGCAATTAGAAGTTCTTTCAGTCTTCCGAAACGACTTGTCGAATCGAATTCGGTTTTGATTTTTTTATAATTCATATCATCCATTATCCAATTTTTTGCTTCAGCCGCTCGAGCGACGCTGGAAAATCTAACACATGGTGCTCTGGTCATTCCCACATCTTCGACAATACTTGTTACACCACGAATCGAAAGAGCCTTACATCCTCTATTTGTACTGGCAACTAGAGCTCCTTCTGTTGTGGCCATTGGAACAAAATATTGACTTCCATCGAGCAATAGGGGTCCGGCATAGCCCACAGGAATTGGTATATAACCTAAAACATTCTCACAACATGCATTCATAACTTTACTATAATCGAATGTCTGATAAGGAAGCATATTTAGTTTTTCCATTGGAATCTTTGCCCTGGCACTGATAATTTTTCTACGGATGCGTACTCCTCGCTCTGGTTTACCGATAGTGTCTTCGATTTTATGCAGAGGACATTGTGTTGGGGCACCATTTACAATTCTAACAATTTCTTCGTCCGACAGATAGTTTGGATCTGATTTTAAAATTTCAATGCATTCCTCAAGTGCCCGAGGCGGTTCATTGCATCTAGTAAGAGCTTGCAATTCATTATGATTTACATATGGTCTTGTATAGTGATCTTCTTCAGTTTGGGTGCAAACATCCACTGAATTGTCCTCTTCGATTGTGAAGAGTGGAATTCTTTGTACTGGCTTAACATTAACATCTAAAGCTAATTGACTTTTGCCGGGCAACGGCTTGGATTCAGCACCAATGATGGCTGATTGTCTGATTTGATCATGAAGATCCTCACGGTTTTCGAAAAATATAAATTTCACAACCAATGCTATAAGAAGGATAAGAATTACGATTTGGTCGGCGCTCATTGTGAGCCATCTAAAAAGGAAAAAGAAAAAAAAGTTAATTTTGGATACGTACACTTAGACAATTATGTTAAAACTTACTTAATTATATATTCTGCAAACTCTCCCGATTCAGTCCTATTTGTATTCATATTCATCTGCTGCAGTTTGGGTGATAATGAATTCTCCACACTATCATAATCGTTCTCAGAAAATACAACTCTTGAGTAGATATGGACAATCATAAGGCCAGTGGTCATAATAATCTTTACTCGCTGCACCACTGGATTGTTTTTTTGTTCTTCTTCGGTAAGGGCTTTTATGAGAATTGAATCCTTCGCTCTAGCACGTACCAAAGACATATCCATTCCACTGCGTGATAAATCCAATATAAGTGACAAACATGCCGGATAGAAGGTCATAAATACTATATAGTTAACTAGCACAGATAGGACGGCGAATGTGCATAGAATTTCAAGACGTTGAACGCCCGACAGTGTACCAACACCAATAACTAGAGTTTCTACAATTGTATCTAGTGAAATAGCTGGTCCCAAGAGTTCTAAACCTCTTGCAATATTATTTGTTACTTCGGCTTGATTTGATCCGGATAAAGCTAATTGGGCAAGAGTGCCTGAATTTGATAAATCGATCAATAGAAGCAAGAAAAATAACGCATCTCTAAAATAAAATAAATTAAAATAGAATATGATTATTAGGTATGACAAAAATAAATACAAAATAAATTAATCGTACTTAAGATCTGATATATCACTTCCAAGGAACTTAATGATTGTTGTTGTAAATATAAAGCTCGAGAAAACTGTAAAAAGTCCAGCAATGCCTGAAATTAGAAAAAAAGAAGAAATTGTTAAAAATACTTATTTAAAAAGTTTAAAGAGAATTTTTTTTCTGGTCAGATTTAAAGAAAAGCCCCAATTTTTGTTGAATTGTTCTTATGGGTGCAGTAAGCATTTGATCTCCAAAACAAATTACTACTAATAGTGAAAGTCGGAAATAACTTTTGGAAAATTACGTGCGAAAAAGTAAGTTTAGTTGGAGGATTCGATCCGGTACCGTCCGTTTACTAATAGCAATGATGAAGATTAATTACTTTATACTATACAAACAATTTCTCATACCATTATTGTATTTTTAGGTTAAGTTTAACATTATTGTATGGTCTCAATAAACTTTTTTGATCAAATTGGGACGGTATTGATGAGTCCCACGATTAAAAAGTGATATTTTTTCCTCTGCATGCGATATCTATAAAACTAAAGTATTTGTGATTGTATAGCATATTAGATATTCCGATTTTTGTAAAGCTTTTTTGGGGGCTAAATATATAATTTAATTATATTAAGAGAATTTATCTCTTTTTTAACAAAAAAAAATCGAAAATAAAATAAAAAAAAAGATTGTTTGCCGTCTTATAAGTTTTAATTATTGACACGGGATATAGAAAAATATGTGCTGTAGATCATGATCGGCGTCAGAGTGGTGTGAACATTTTTAGGAAAGATAAGATTTTCAAGATACTTGGCAGTTATAAGGGTGTTTCGAAAAAAATTCCTTCCAAGCAGTTTTAAAATGTTCGGTTAAGTGAAAAAGACATTAATTGTTAAAATTTGAGCTCTTTTATGAACAATAATATTAAGATTTAAAGCATTATTTGGGAAAAGACATGTGAATCTGTTTGATTTTTTTTCTACAAAACCAAAATTATTTTTTTTTGAAAATTTTGATATTCAATATTTTTCAAACTTATTAGAAACTTTTGGACACATAAAATTTATTAAAATCGGTTGAACATTGTTAACGTTGTTTTATTAGAGTCATCTTTAAAAATTGTTTAACGTGAAATTTGTTCCCGTTGGCAGTTATATGGTGATCAATGATCATACTTATACGTATTCACAGACAAAAAAAGAATTTTAGTTTCAAACAATCATGGTCTTATTTATAAAAGTTGTCTAACTTTAGACAACTGTCCAACTTTGGAAAATGTGTTCCAAAACCTAGTTTATTGTTGTCATATAGCTGCCTAACTTAGACACAAGAGTAGATTGTCTTAACCGTGAATAATGTGATATTTATTTTTATAAAATAAATCATATTTCGACCAATTTGAAAATAGTTGAACAGTGTCTAAGTAGATAAAATTTTTATAAATACGACTGTCAGAGTCAAAGTGGGTAAGAAGATTGAATATAACAGTGCTGTCATTTTCTTTATCGTGGTTTGGCTTAAGAATTTTTAAATTTTTTGGTAAAAAAAAAGGAGTGGATCCCAAAAAAGCGGAGTGGCGGAGTAGATTTAATTTCTTTCTTAAAATTTGAGCAGGTAAATTTACTCTTAATGGACAAAAGTTTTAACGCTGTACATCACATACATTCTAGCCGCGTTTTATTAGCAGTGTTTTTTATCTACGGATCTGGATCAGGATCATCCCATGAAAATAAAACGATACGGATCCTAACGACAACAGTGTTGAATGCTCATCTCTTTTAACATTAGAAATGTTTAAGCGGAACCTACTAACAATGTGAAAAAATCAACTGAATTTCAAAAAAGTGTAACGCCGAGTAGAGAAAGAGGGCGAAACGTCAGGGGAATAGACATAATTATTGCGTTCGTGCTTTGTTTTTACTGGTCTGAGGAAACAGAATACGAAGAAGATGATGGACACAAAAAAAAGTAGAAGTGTTCGTAGGCAGGGATGGCCACTACATTTTTTACATTTGCTACATAGTGAATGCAGTTAAACGTAGTTAAATTCAGTTAATGAAACAAATTTTAACAAACTTAAATTCAAATATCAAATGATCTGTCAGTTGTAACTTTGAAGGTTGAATTTTGAGTTAAAATGTTCAAATTTTTATTGAAATTTTATTATTTCTCTAAATTTACTATGTATGTATATGAAAACGTAACAGTTCATTTCTAAAACGTTACAAATTTAAAAAGAATACCACTTGCTTTATTAAAAGTTTTAAAATACATAAATGCTTTTTTCATTTCTAATGTACCTCAACTATGCTGGAATGGCGAATCGGGTAAATTTTTTTCTTGCTTGTTTATTTTTCATGTAGATACTATCTTTTTTCTTTACACTACAGTTTGTATTCCCTATACCAACTGAAAAGCCGTGTAAAATAGATCCAGATACAGAGCAGAATCAAAAGTTGTTGTTGAATTACGTGTTCAAAGATGATCCCGATCCAGATCAGTAGATAATTAAACTCGGTTTCTATTGATGTATGTGCCTTAAAGTAGTCGTCATAGATGACTCAGACTTTAGAGCAAATTCAGAATTTTTAGAAAAACTATATGCATCAACTTAGATGATCCGTGAAATAGGCCCCAGATTGATAAACTAATAGCGAGTTTTATTCAAATTTTAGAGAATTGCTCTCAAATTGAATGAATGAAACTTTCAATGAAACTTTTTTCAGAAGTTTGACATGCCTGTCATTCACGATTCATACAAAAACTCCAACAAATTTATGAAATCCAAATTATGAACTTCCTCCATAATTTTTTTTTTTTAATTTTGCACTAGCCGACACAAGTTCACAACAAACAAGAAAATATTTTTCATTTGACAGAAAAAGCTGTGTATTCAGATCGAATCTCTCACCCCATGAGAGAGCTCTTCTTTCGTGTTAAGTTAAGAATTGACCTAGAATCGCTCTTTTTCTTGCAATGAAACTCTTAAAATAAGAAAATGGCACATCTTTTGACAAAAAGTGCAAGCCTTTTCGTGAATGAAACTCGCTATAAGTTTCTGTGACTTTAGGGTATATGCAAAGGGTAAGATGGTTTATGAGATTGCGGTTTTTTCACCTAGATATTGTTTTTTTTTTTTTTATAAATTTGCGATATGCATACAAAAATTGGTATTTATTCAATACAGCGAAAGGAATACTAAAATAATTTTACTTCAACAAAAAATGTAGAATATTGCGTTCTTCTGAAAATTGGAGTAACTTATTGCCAGGGTGGGGTGATAGGTTTCGCCCCAGCATGAAGTGTTAAAACGTGATTAAAACCTGAACTGTATGATGCAACAAAAAAAAATGCAGCTGATATACATATGTAAAATAGCAACTTGAGCACATAAAGTATTCCATTTCGACATTTTTTGTTGAAAGGCTCGTATTCACTAGTGGTATTAAATAAATAAAATGCAAATAATTGCACCCAGGAATTTGCACTCTTTCAAGTGGCTTAAAGTTTTATATTAAATTATTATTTTTGTGTTATAAATATTACCCTAGGGAATCGTTAATTGCCAAAATTGTAGACTTATTTAATAATAATATAAAATAACTAGTATACATAATATACATAGGTATTTAAAATACAAAAAGATATAGAATTTTCTAAAGAAAATTCAAGGTTTATAAACTGTGATTGTAAATATATCATTGCAATCTTGAGCCTTTGAGTTTGGCCATAATTTATAGAATCAAAATGAATCATTATTGCTTTTTTAATGACTTCAATAAAACCTACAATATAAAGGTAAATCCATTATATTTACAGGATTAATACCACCACAAGAATCCGATTAACCTTCAGGTATACTTAAATTAATTTCTTTATATAAATTAATAGCATTACAATACACTTGGACTTGGTTCATGTTTTCCATACAATTCAATGTTTATACGTTCCATAGCATCTTTGGCCAAAGTGCAAGCAACAGAACCACAAGCGGTTGCGTTGCAATCAATCAAATTAATAATATAACTTTTCATATAGCCAACCAAATAAACGCATTTAATCTAGAAATTCATTTACAACCGTCATTAGCTCTGTTGTTAAAATAAATCATAAGACCTTATCCTCGATCACCATGATCACACGATGATGATATGGTGTTGGCCTCTCTTGTAAAAAGGAAGCCCTAACCTTACACTTATTTGGACTTCATTTGCATGTCAAGTATTAAGTAGGTATGTATATTTGACTTGCCAGACCTCGCGGCCAAATAATTGAGATGAAAAATCGAATACTATGCATCAAGTCACGTACTATATTTACCTTGTTTTTTTTTTTTATTGCAAATCGCATCACAAATTCAAGTTTGTCGGTCTTTGAACTGAGTACATGCATAACAACAATAACGCGTACTATCAAAACCAACATTCGGGTCAAACAAGAGCAACATGTATGTCTGTATGTACATTGTACGCATGCAGATGCTGAACCTACGATGTGCGCCGACGACGCGACGCGTCGCAACGCACGACGGAAACTTAAACCAAATAAATTGCAATGTTTTACGCAGAGGCAGAGACGTAGCGATCAGCGTTTGCGCCCTGGTAAAACTTGACAGCTGCTGTCTGCTAATGGCGCTTTCAATTGGTTGTCCAGAAGCCTTCTGAACCCTACACAATGGCAGTTCTTCTTCTCGCGATTGAAAAGAAAATGCTTCTGGATTTGAATTGAGAATTGAAACCAGAAACACTAACTCTAATATTATTCACCCGATACATCCAGATAGAAACTTTAATCCAGTTTGGCAGTTTTTTACATTGAATTTGTATACTTTAAATCTGGATTAAAGTTTTAATCTGGATGTATTGAGTGATAATATGGGTTTAACAGTTCAGAATCGATAAGATCTGTTTCATTAGGATTTTTTTTTATAAAAATTTTATCAGAAGCGAAAGTTCTGTCAAAGTATATATTAAAAAAATTGGCAGTTTGAGAAACAAAGGAACAGACCTAGTGTGTCCATATAAAAGTTCTGTTCGCATACTTACCCGAAACAGCCAGTTTCTTGCCAGCACCGAGCACGTTACAATTATAAAATTGATCTGACAGTTGACTGATATGTTTTGTTTCTTTTTAATTTCTTATTTTTTAACAAATTTTAATAAACTGCCGCACTTTGTAAGCCTTCTTCGAAAGATTGTTGATCCACTAAGGTGTTTTATTTAAAATACGTAATATATTTTTAAAGTAGTGGATCAGATGCCTATCTAAATTTTGTTCTATTTTATGTAAATACTATCATGATGGCAGAGAAAAAAACATACTTTCATCTTGAATTTCTAATTTTTCTTAACTTATTATCTGATAAAAAAAATCTTTTATCCCTATATTTGTTTCCTTTTCGAAGATTTTTGGGCCCGTTTTTCTTATGCGCCCTCGCGACATGACTGTATTTTCCAGGCCCTGGTCAATTAACAATATCTACTAGTTGTACATAGGTAAGTATTTACGTGGTCCAATATTAAAACGATCGACGACGTTGATTAATTTTTAAAAGCAATTTAATGTTTGTTTGTATAATAATTGTATCCCTTTTATTTCGCAACTTTGCATTTACCGTCCAACAACTTATATACGTATATAACAACACCGGAATTAATGGCTTTGATCTTAATTTTTAACATTCCGTCGATAGTGTTACTCAATCATTTTGTATGCCATGTTTAGAGAATGCACCAACATTTCGTAGAAGGCAAAGATTAATAATAAAATGACAGTGTTGCCTGATCTTCCTGTGAATCAAATTAAACAGGCTTTTGTATAGTGGTGCCTTTACCTTTTTATAATATCTGACTTTGAAGTTTTTTTACTAGCAAATATACAAGTGGGCATTATTTATAACGGCAAGTTATGGGATCTTAAAAAAAATTGAGTAAGACATTGGTGTAGAGACGAATAAAGTTAGTTCGGCAATTTTGTCTAACTGAAGTTGAGAGAAATTTGTGTATTATATTAATTTCGTTTTCTTTTATAGTGTCACTCCTAATGACACTCCTTTTATATTCTCAACATTCTAAAAACCTATTATTTGCTCTTCGGAGTGATAATTTGGGAATGTTTTCGCTTAACGATTTCATTTAGAAGTGCACTAAACAACAAACATTTCAATATAGTCGTTTTCGTCTGCATAATCATGTGATCGCCATATAAATGCCTAAAGAAACCATTTTGTTAAAAATAACGTTTAGTGTGTTTAAATTTCGGAAGACTATTTTTCATTTCGCATTTCAATCATAAAGAAAGGAAACCCTCTGAAAATCCAATGGGAAACAAAAGATATCTCAGAGATCTCAACAAACTCCGAATTATAAACATGATTCTTCAAAAAAAAAAAAATTATCAGTTTAGCTAATGTGGATTGACAGAGCAAAATTTAATAGCCGGGTTCAACACATGACAATTTACACCTGGAAATTTAGATCTCTGGAGTTTTTTGGCTTCTGATTAAGCAGCTGTCATAAAAAGTGATGACTTTTAGAGTCATCTGAAGTCATCAATTAGAAGCTTAAAAAATGGCACAGCAAGGATGACAAGTGTTATCTTTTACCAGATGTCAAACAAGGAAAATAATTATCTGAGAACTGAATGTAGAAAAGAGAAATAAATTAACTGGAAAGAGACAATGGCGCATATTCATAGTCGTTTTTAGACCCCAGTTTATCTTAGCCTGGAGTTTATCCAATGTTAATTAGATAGGATAAACCCAGTATTTTTTTTAGAAACAACTTAAACAGTGACTATGAATATGCCCCAATGTATTTTCATAAGAATTTTACTTTAAAGAGCATTCAAATTAGCATTTTCTTACGACAAGATGTCAAGTCAAAATAACCAAAATTTACAAATATTTCAATACAAAGTGTTAAGATTATGATTTTTTATACGAATATTCTATACCAGAGTTTTTATAGCAAAATTATTAAGTAAATACTTTTATTAAGGTAAATATTAAAGTTCTTTCATCAGGTTTTGAAGTTTTAAAGAATTTAGAACTAAAATCACATGTATAGAATAAAATAAAATTTACTACATCAGCAACACTATATAATAACAATATCCGCTATTTATTTGTCACGCAAATAATATTATTATTTATTAACTTGACTCGTGTTATAATAAGCTAACATTTCTTCTAATCATTATTCCAGTAAAAAAAACAATTAAAAATTAATTGTTTTTTTTACTGGAATAATGATTAGAAGAAATGTTAGCTACAATTAAAAATTTTAACTATCTAATACTTCCGATCACTTTATCAAAATTAAAAAAACTACACTTAATCTTTCTTTAATCTGAAGACTAACGATGCAATTCTGTATGAGTTAACGAATAGTCAACCCGAAATTAGTAAAAGCCCTTCCACACTATCCCACTGAGTATTAATACAAAGTGGAAAAGAATTCCATGCTACTGCCAAATTTGTGAGAGAGAAATTTCTTTTCATTTTTTGACCACACACAACAGTTTAATCTAACCTCAATAAAAATGTGATGAAATGTGTGACAGAATTAGAACCATTTCTAAAAATTCTCATGTATTAACACATGTCAAATCGTGTAGGCTGGGAATATCATATTTTGTTTCCACACTATTATACATGATTTGTTTCACACTTTTTTGACATGTATTAATACTCAGTGGGATAGTGTGGAAGGGCTTTAAATAAATATAACTTATGTATGTGGTAGTAAATAAAAACCCAATAGGTATGTCAACAAATCGATTTGTTTGCAGATTAAAGGGATTAAAGGTTCCTCCACACCAACGCGAATTTTCGGTGGCGACGACGAAAACAACAATAACAACACGTGGTTGTCAATGAAAACAACACGTTGTTATTATTATTTTCGTGTTGGCCACCGAAAATTCGCGTTGGTGTGGGGGAACCTTAAAGAGGAGAATTCAGAATTTTTCAAAATTAATTCTTTTGACGTTTTCCGGGCACCCTTTTGGATTGGGTTAAGAAAATAAATGATCATTTCAATTTTATTCAGGCTTTTTATTTAAGTTTTGAAGAGCTGCATTGCATTCATGAGATTTTAAAAGTTTTCAATGTTGATTTTTCTCCATTGTTAGGGTATGTTCACACGACAACAAGGCACCTTTTTTACAGGAATTGATTTAATAAAATAAAGACCGGGAAGTTCTACTGACTACTGGTGTAATAAGCATGGTACTCATTATCGAACATGACTGACAGTTTTGACTGATGGCAGTCATGGTAAACATTAGGTCTGTTCGCGTACTTGTCCGAAACTGCCAGATTCTACCAGTTTTATTTTTTGTATGAACTTTGACAGTCTTTCGGGCAAAAACTGGTAGAAATGGGTAGGTTTGGGAAGTAAACGAACAAGGTTATTATCGATATAATAGGCATGTTCAGGAAAATGAGATCTCGGAAATCTCAGGGACCTAAAGTCCTGAACAGGATTCCTCAGCAAAATTTCTCAGCTTTGCTGTAAAAAAAACTCTGAGGAAAAATAATCTTGGATTCGCTTGCTCACTTTTTTAATGAGAAAAATCTCTGAGATTTCATTTTTCTGAGCACACCAATTTAGCCAGTTCAGGTTTCCCAGGATCTCCGAGATCTCAGCAATTTCAGAATTCTGAATCTTAGTGAGATTTTTCACTTTCGCTGTCAAAAAAATGGAAGGAAATGTCAATTTCAAATTTCATTGGCAATGACAATTTATTGAATGGTGGGTTTCTATTGCCAGGTAATTTCAGTTGTCAAATGTCGGTATAAAAATTACGACCACTGTTAAATGTTTTTTTGCTCTTTATAATCACTATTATTGATAATAAAAACTTTTATTCACATAATTCCTCATATTTTCAACTTTAATTTCAAAACGAAGCAGTATTCAAAACCGCGGGGAAACCATTTCGAAAAATGTGAAACGTCAAAGTTTATTGTCTCAGCGATAAAAATAAATAATTGCCTTTGTCCCCTTTCACACGAGGAAATAAGTTGCCGGAGATTTTTTTGACGTTTTCTTTTAATTTCCTTAAAAATCTCTTGTACCTTTCACACGAAGAAACAAAATCGTGGAAATTTTCTGTTGTTTCGTTTTAAAGTAGCTTGGTTGAAACTCAGTTTCCACGTGTGAAAGGGGACTTTGATCTGTCGAACAATATTGCCATTGTCAAAGCGTCTCCATTGGCAATATTCAAGGCAATGACAATGAGCCAAGTAATTTTTTCCTCAAATATTGCCTATGTGTGGAGTCCCTGGGTAAGGAATATAGCCGTGTGGAATCGCGACGTGTGAAAAGATGGTGTACAATTTTAATTTACACACACAATACCGAGCATTAAATTACATGGAATATATAATGAAAGACTTTTGGAGTATTAAGAGTAAAAAGGTAGTGGAAAAGTAAAAGGTATTCCGAACTTCCAAACTAAATAGACATTAATTACAGTTGATTCTTAAATTTCTAAATAAATCATCATCATCACCTCAAAACTAAAATGGTAAGTAATATTGAACCAGTACATGCAACACAGTCATGCGTTTAATCTCTAAAGTAAGTTTGTACTAACAAATCATGCACCTTGTTATTTTATTATCGTAGGCGTGATATAATCCTTTTCATCAGCGAGAACGTTATTTATTTAAGTTCAATGGAGTGTGGGTGGACTGCTTGAGTTTGGCCACCTTAATACTCTAGTTCGATATCACTTCTCATTTCACTTCCCATACCAGTTTTTAATTTAGTTAGTTACATTTTTGCTCTACAGGATGTTTCAATCTGTTCGATAACATCCGGATAAAAAAAAAGTTTTACAGATTGAAATTAATTCGATTAAAAAAACTCAATTATGTATATAATTTTTTTCACGTCATTTCGCTTTCCGATAGGCAAAAGTTGGAGTTTTGACAGTTCGTGAATTTCTATATTGACATCCAGGAAAGTAATCGGATTTATGTTCATAGTTTTATATTAAATTAAAAAAAAAGATAGTGGAGAGTCGTTTATATATTTATTTTTTTTTTATTAAAACTCAAAATAAAACATTTTCTTTGAAGTTAAATTTAAATATATAGAGATATTTGAAGACGAATTTAACTACTAATAATTTAATGTTCAAGTATCTACCAAGAAAATTTCGGTGACGGAAATAAAGATGCAGCTTTGTTCCACAAAAACGAGTTACGTAGAATATTATTTTCTTCTTTAGAAGATTTAAGAATAAATAAGGCTAATGAATGCCCATTTAAAGTACTTGAAGAAGCCATTTTTGATTGACGACATTTAGTAGTGTGTGTTTTGTAATGGGGTTTTCCATTGGTAAAATAAATCAATTTATTTTTGATTTGGATCTGTCAAAAACACAATTTCCCCTCTTTTTGTTTTCCAATGGGCAACAAAAATTGATTTATTTTTGATTTTAAATCAAATTTGCAAATCTAAATTTTTCGGCAGATTTACCCCTCATTTTACTAACATCAATACAAATTTAAGCTGTCAGCTCGACAAATGTGGTTTTTGATTTGAAATGTATTCGTTTTTCGAAAAGTTTGCTGAATTTGCTTAAATAAATAAAATCCTATTGAAAAATGGAAACACTTTAATATGAATTTTACTGCATTCACTATTCAAAAGACAACAAGTTTGAATGAAAATTTGAAAAATTAAAAGTGAAAGTACATTCTCAATTCAGATTCCATTTTTTTGGGGTTTTGCTTAAGATTGGTTGTACGTTAAATCCTCAAAATCACATTTGCCACTGAAATAATATACCTGATTGTAACAAAAAACATTCCAAAGTTATGCTATACCATTGTTAACCTTTATTTGCTTTATCAGTTTAATCTAACTTGCTAAATTTACAAAAAGGCCAGGCATAGACTTTTATCTGTCAACAGTCAACATACCAAATCTAACACTTATTTATAATCTTATTTAATAATAAATAGTGTTTGCCTCATTTGTTAACAAATTTCTTTTAAATAGGAGCCCAGTCCAATAATTTGCACGTGGCCTAGTACACAATGCTGCCAAATGACGTAAAATTTATAGCACTAACTCCTATTTCTGTCTGCTTTTTGTTCGTTGAAGGTGAATTATTATGGCGACTTGTTAATTAAACAAGAAACATAATTTGAGCATGGTAATGGATTTAAGTCTATGCACACATAAAATGAATTTATGGTTTAGAAATTAATGTTGCATTTTACTATTTAGTTATTTTAAAATGATCTTAATGATAAAATTTGGTAGCACTTTACTTGGAAACGTCAGTAATTTTTTAATTGAAAATAAAAACTGCAATGTACATAATACCTCTGTTCAATACTTCCTAAAAAACAGACACTTTCTACCAATTTTAATTCAAAATTCTGTCAAATTTAATATAAAAAAAAATTCGACTAAAATTGGTTGAAATTTTAGTGCTGTCTTTCAAAATTCATATAAAAAAATAAAATTGGACTGAATCTGGACGAAATTTTATTCACATTCGTGTAGTGCGACTATAGTTGGAATCTCATGTAACGTCCGACGTTAAAGTAAACTAAGAGGGGAAATCCTAGTACCGCGAGTATTACGGTGGAATTATTTTATGGGAGGATTGCAGTCGGCTGAATTGCAGTCGACTGGAGCATCTTTTGTAAAAGAATTGATAGGGGAACTATAATTTTCTGCCGAATCCGAATGTCTAAGATGAGAAGTAATTTCTCATGAGAAGAGATGCTCTAAAAAAATTTGTAATGACCTCAGCCGTGATGTTACTTAATCAGCGACAAATCAGCTGATATAAAATGTCATTAAATAGCAACCTTACCTTTTAGACTATATTTGCTCACATTCTCTTCAAACTTGCCATTCGTTTGTCATCGCATTGAGCTTTATGATAAAAAAAACGCAAAGAAGGAAATCATCGAAAGTAAATTATAATGTTTGTAAATGAATTGCGAAAATATGTACTTCAAACTTGGGTTATTTTGCGCGCAAGAAGTTCCAGTTTTAAGACTCGATATTCAATGAAACCGAAAGTCAAAGTGGTGGGTATAGGTATAAGCTATAGCCTGCAAGGAATTGTATCTTTATATGAATATGCGGCTTGAAATTCCGCTTTAATCCTACACTTGCAACTTATATATATGAAGCCTTGTGTGGAGTTTTCACTTTTCATACAAATTATATTTATACATCATCAGTGGTAATCTCAAAGCGCGTTGTTAAGCAGGTTTTTATGTTATTTTTATTTACTTTTTTATATCCAATTCCAGTAAAAAGATTGTGCAAGTTTTAAGCCTTTAAAAGCAGTGGCGCGCCAAGTGTTATCATTTGCTTTATTTTTACCCTTGACATGGATATAGCAGGGGATATTCCAGAAATAGTTTTGTTCAAATAAAATGACAGATTAAACGTCAAATAATGTCCACAAGGTCATGCATTAATTGATGCAATAAAAATGTCTGCAAAATATAAGGCTTAGAGGCTTAGGGCTACGTTGGATTTATTTTATTATATGACAACTCATAACACCAGCCAGCGGCGGCGACGACATATCTCTGATTCGTTTGTTTTTATCTTTCTTTCGATATTTTTGCGATGGACATTCCTCAGATAATGGTCGCGATGTATCAATATATACTCAAGTGCTGATGGCAATGGTGGTAATACTTACCTAATCTCTGCTTTATCCAACTAGTGTGTAGTTCAAGTTCAAAATAATAATTGTTTTCATTGAATAACTATAAATATATGTTTGCAGGTACTGTGTTCATGTCTGACGGGTCAACGGTGTGGTTATAGCACTTGGTACGGTACTTCAACTCTACTTAGATGAATGTATGACAGATAGTTGGTTGAAAGAGGTCTTTAAACTCATTATAATTGTTTTTATAGGTAATGGTAAAAAATTTATTTCAAATTTTAAGATTTTTCAATACATCGAGGAATTTAATTGGAACCATATTGTATAGTTCTTTGGATGAATTTACTTTTGATTCGATTTTTTAGGTGCATTTGATATATAGCTGGTCTTAAACCTATGAAATCTAAACCGGCATCTATGATATTCTCAGATGGACATTAAAAGTTAAAATAATAATTCTCTTATTCAGGCCTATCGAGGTATTCGTTTGGGAATTTCCGATATGAAAGTGAACTCCGATCTGAACTCAGTTTACTTTCGAGGTATCCGTTGCGGAACGAAATGAAATGAAGCAAACAATCGCGTTCGTTTAACTAAATTTTGTAGTTGCCGTTTCCGAACAGATTCCGCAATGACTTTTCATCGGACAACTTCTGAAGAAGTTCAACGCATAGCTGTCAAAAATTGTTTTTCTAAATCGCACTGCGCCGCTGCGCGATGGAATGCGATGTATTTCGTCGGAAGATATGTTCAAAATGCTTATCGGAACGGATACCTCCGATTTCGAACAGATCGGAGAAAAATTTCTTCCGAAAGATACCTCGATAGGGCTGATTATTTATGTTTTTCTTCTTACTATTCTATTAAAAAATACCTTCAAAGAACAAAATTAACTTTCGCTGACTCGGCGACAGTAGACAAATAACGGCTTTTTAAAATGTGCTTGTGGCCTCCAGGATTTATCAGAAAATTCCTCGTTTTAATAAAAATTTAAAAACTTATATTGAAGAATAAAATATTTTAGTTTTAGTTTACATATTATTATTTTTAAAATACTTACTCTTGGTCTGCCGTTGGTATTGCTCGTTTTTATTTCTTTAATTTTATAATGTTGAACTCCGTAGTTCTATTTTATCGTTTGCCAAGTAAAATTTCAAATCTTTCTTTAACAAAAAATGAACGCGTTCAGATATCGAAAAGGAGCTACATCCAAACACAGGCAAATAGTAGGTTTACACTACTGGTTTACACGTGTGGTTTACACGCGTTGTTAACATTAGCATATTGCAATTGTTAATCAAAACAATGTTGGCTAATTTGTTTATTTGTTTTGGTAAATTTTATAATTTTTAACATAGAAATTCATATCAATTTCTCTTCATTGTAACCTCTAAAAAAAAAGAGAACTTGAAAACATACTATGATGGTTTATTTTATATTTCAATGCGATGCTTAAAATAATTCATTTTAACACGCAAGACTGTCGTTATTCTTCCTGTTTATAAAGTTTCTGGTAGATATCTTATTTTAACTAAGGTTCTAATTATGGTATTTAAAAAAAATTACTGAATTGCACGAATATGTTCATTGAATGATATAGGTTTGATTAAATCCTCAAAGTTTGTTTAAACACGAAACGGATATTTACCCTTCAGATAGAGCGATCAAAAATATTCCACATACGCCCTGTAGCCCCTAATCAACAAATAGCACATAAAGGCCGTGTCCGAATTGCGTTAAAATGTTGGTTAAAACTTGACGTTTGGTTAAATTTTGACACTAGCGTGGTGAATAAAATGGGTTAAAAATTATCCAGCTCCAGAGCAGGTTAAAATTTGACACTAGTGGTTAAATTTTGACGTTTCTCAAGAAAGAGAGAAAATTGAATTTGAAATTATTTTTATTATGTGCATGTACACATACCTCGTGTAGTCGTTGCTATGTTATTGCAGTCCTCATATAATAATACGCTGATATTTTAAAAAATATAAAAGAATTAATATAAAATACTTCCTCAAATTGTTATTCATCTTGCAAAATTAATGCCAATTAGTTGTTTTGTTCTTTTTTTGTTTTTTTTTTTAGTTTGTTGACAGCTGTGAACTAGTGTTCGCAGACTGCATAATCAAGCAATACACAATAGGATTTTTTCCGTAAAGTTTGGGGATATAATCGATGAAAAACCTTTAAAAGTAAATCAAATTAAGAAATTTGTACTTTATTCGAGTCGAATTTTTATTTTGATACATTTCAAGCTGGATTTTGTATAAAATATTTATTTTCTGGAATAATAAAACACATTTGTGGTGAGGGCAATTTCTTTAATCTTGCGGGAATTTTAACTAAAAATCCGATTTAACCCATCCTATTTTAATCCAGTTCAGACAGCAAAAATAAAAAAATTATCCCATTTTAACCAAACTTCACAATGTAACCAGTGGTAGAAAATTTTGACGCAATTCGGACACGGCCTAACGTTTAAAAAAAGTACAAAATATCAAGATTTGTTTAAACGTATGCGTAAACGTAACGCACACTCGTGTGTTTTTCATGCACAACCATATATGTATGTACCTACTACTCTTCTACATTGGAAATTATTCTTTTCTCTTTATTTATTTTCGTGTTTCTGCATTGGATGTTTTGAATTTGTGAATTGTCTGTCAGTTTATTTTACCCAATAATAGGTTTGTTCGATGTCAGCACTGGGACGAACTTGGTCGCCCTGAACTCGCTCTGAAGGGTTTTATGTATCACTTTCTTCGCTCTATGTCATTTACACTAAGTTCGTTTGACTTTCACGATACCCAGGTTTTTCTTGCGGTAAGAATTCAGAGCTGTCAAAATTTAAATCAACTGTTGGCCATCTAGGTAAAAACAAGTACTGATGACAAATTTCTTGGTTAATATGAGATTTTTTTGGATAATTTTGTTATTGATTATTTTGCATTAAATTAAAGACCAAATGCCAAATAAATGCTACGAAAAAGAGAAAATAACGAAAAAGTTAAAATTGATGGTGAGTTTTTTGACAATTGATTGACATTCCCAGGTCGCCCTGGGGCAGAGAACATCAAACAAACTTAATTTAAAAGACGAATGACGAAACAACCGAAAAAACGAGTCGTGTAATCAGCGTCAAAATGCTTCTGGATTTAAATTCAGAATCGAAACCAGAAGCAATAACACTTCTGAATGTGGGGTTCAGAAGATGTTTGGGCGACTAATAGAAAACGCCATAAGTTTTTGAGAAGAGATTGCATTCAATCATTTTAAGGAATTTAGTTTCATTATTTCAAGTGAATTTAATCAAATATAATGGATTATTATAAATTATATAAATAAAAATTTCGATTTTTATTTTCACAAAACAAAGTTCACAATTTCTGTCAAAATTTAACTCGAGAATTAATGTGCTGAACAATTATGTATGTTCCCGTACTGTACAAAACTGCGAGTTTCTACGAATTTTAATTGCCTGTCAAAGTTCATATAAAGGAACGCACCTACTTCGTGCTATAATTTTTACATCAATTAAGTGACGTACAATAAAAATTTGAGTTCAGGACAAATTTATATGTACGTTAAAGAGGCAAAATATATTAAAATTTTCTGAGAAGACTCCTTTGTTAAAAAACATAATTGTGCAAATATATATATTAAATAAAGTAACTTTAATTAGCAGTAGATACGTACCTACAAACTTCAAACCAAAAGACATACATATATATATGTAGACATTTAATAGATTAAACTAATGATACTAAACATATTATGCTCAAGGTGAATAAAAAGACATACCTAGATAGGTTCAAAATGTATAACAACTATCATTATACTCGTACCTAACCCATGCAGTACATTTTCGTGTCCCTGGTGATTTAAACTTGAAAAAAAGTCCATTTCCCAGCTCATGCCAAGTGCAATCATCATCATTTAAGGACAAGCACGTTTTTAAAGAAGTGAACAAAACAGAAAAAAAAAAAACAAAAAACGTTCAACCGGGAATAGCTCCAGCGTTTCCTCAGTGCGAGGCCAGATTTTAATGGAGAAAAATACAAAGTGCCACCTCCATCAGTAAAAGAAAAACTACAAAAAAAGAAAAAAAATTGGCATCAAATAGACATCTTACTGCTGAAACAAACTGATGTCACTATATATTATTAATATAGTGTGCGCCTTGTGCAATGTCAAAAAAAAATTCTTTTTCTTATTAGTTTACGTACGTTACGTAACTTAGTTCCTAACACTCTTCTGAGATTCAACGACTTTTCTTTGTTTGCAAGTTCAATTTGAACCTCACCACAGTACTTTTGAGGAAGAAGATGTGGATGTCGTTTTCTTTGTAGAATTGTGCATTTGGTTGTTTCTGGAGACTGAATCAGGGCCGTAGAAAAAAAGAGGAATCGAGAGATTTGTTTCGAAAAGAAAAGAAAAATGGTATTTCAGAGATTTTCCTCACTCAAAAACTGAGCAAGCAGTTTTGACAGCAAAGTTGAAAAAATTTTGATTTTGCTGAGAAATCCTGTTCAGGTAACTGAGATTGCTGAGATCTCCGAAACCTCATTTTCCTGAAAATGCCTTATTATACATGATTTGTTTTCAAATTTTGTATACTGTGTAAAATAGTGGGGAAAGGATACACTAAAACGAAATTCCAAACGCACACACTAAAATTAACAATGGTCACTTCAAGTTCTGTTCGATTCCATTTAAATTCTATTTTTCGACCCGGCGGTGTGGTTTTCTATCTGGTTCGGAATCTCGATTGCGATTCGGTTCGATCATCGAATCGACTCTTGTAAAGGGGGTAATTGGCGGAAAGTGATCATAAAAAAATTAGTATGTCATATTAGCTTTATGAAATAGTGCGGAGTCCCATTAGAATGTTCAGTGAATTTTGCCCGATTCGTTGCGTGGGTGAGTGCCCTGGTCAATCAAAACCAGCCGAAAGCGTTCATTTGTATTTGTAGTTAAAACAATCCAAATAATCACACAATCACACACACGATCATTTTGTATTGCTGAATGGAAAAATTTATTCGTCAGAAAAAACGAAAGTCTCTGATTGGTTAGTTGTCAAAAAATTGCCTTTTAATTAACGCAACTTTATTGGAAAGTTGACTGGAAAGCTAGTTAAGAAAAAAAAATCTCCTTTCATTTCAAGTGAAGTGCCTTCCTGTCAAAATGGTTAGTTGAGAAGTATCTACCAGTTCAACTTTATATTTATTTGTGCGGCTGAATAACTTGAACAATTATATTTTCTGTAAATTACGACATATGTAATCTTATATTATTTATGTATTAAAACTGCACTTTTTAGTTTAACAAATGTTACAGGTACACGATTAATTGACGTTAAAGGTTTCAAGTAGGAAGTGTCAAGTTTGACACCTTTTACACGAGGGAACTGAGTTTCCAGCAACTTTCAGTTTTTATGTGAAAAGGGCACCAAAGTAAGAGTTGTGAACTATCTACGATTGGTGGAGATTGGAAATTAAAAGAAAACGTCGAAAAATCTCCAGCAACTTGTTTCCTCGTGTGAATGTGGGCTAAAGGGAGTTCCAATAAGGATTTCACTCTTTCAATAGCGAAATACGATTAAACGTCAAACATTTTTTGCTTTCTGTTTTGACATTTCTCACCGTGAGTCATAAAAAGTTGAAGCTGCAAGTGAAATCCTTTAGGTATAACGACCCTGGAATAATTCAATTCCCAATTTTTCTTCTTTAAAATAAAATTAATTACAACGCGATTTTTAAAAATTTCTTTTAAAAAAAATAAAAGATGAAAAAAAAAAATAGCACATCACGCAGAGGAAATTAAATAGCTAACTAAATAAATTAATTTATTCGCTAATTGAAATTAAGTTTCACTTTTTCGTTTGATTGTTGGATTTTATCTGAGCACATCCATCAGATACAGAAAACGGCCGCGGCAGTGGCTTGGACACACGTTAGAGAGAACATTTGAGTTGTTGATTTTTCGCTTTTTTTTTGCATTTTAATTTCTTTTTAAATTAGTTTATTTTTTATTTTCTGATTTCGCTTATTAAATTAATTGCATCACGCATTATTTAGTTATCTAAAAAAAAAAAATGTTGAAAGAGATGACCATTTAATTATACCACCGAATGTCTAACGTTATGCGGGCTCATCTTGTTTTATATTTTCGATTTGTGATGTGTGTATTTCCCATAAAGTGCGTCATTGATTTTTTTGTTTTTAATTATAGTATCAGCACTGAAAAGCAAATTAATTACTTTGTAAATCTTTTGGATACATTGATATCAAAAAAGGTGCATTTCATTTTCATTAAGTAATTTAAACATTAATTTTATTTTAAAAATAAAAAAAGAAATTTGTTTACATTTATTGAAATTCCTGTTTTTCGTTTTTTCTTCAACGATGTTATGATAATTATGTTTACACATTAAATAATCATTACATGAGAAACTTTCAGTTGGAATTCGTTTTATATTTTTCTTTTTTCAGGAACTAAATTATTTTTTAATGTTTTAATTAAAGAATAAATTG
This sequence comes from Epistrophe grossulariae, assembly GCA_929447395.1. Taxonomy (NCBI): domain Eukaryota; kingdom Metazoa; phylum Arthropoda; class Insecta; order Diptera; family Syrphidae; genus Epistrophe; species Epistrophe grossulariae. The sequence goes on along the minus strand of OV839567.1, from coordinate 117,972,887 downwards.
AGTGCTGAAAGAATTAGTAATTATATTTGGAACTTAAAAACATTTCTTAATATATCTACATATATATGTATATATATTTTCAGTGCGAGATCATTCGTGACGTAACGCAACGACGAGAAATGCTTTATTATATTTATTCAATTGTTTAAATCAAATGAACATCTGCAATGCAAAAATGCAAAAATTATTAATTTGTATTATCGAAATGCGTGTTCTCTTGTAGCAACGATGCACGCGATGTTTTCAGTCGAACCCGAGGTAGTCAATTCCTAGTCGCAACGCACAAGAAACAGGTCTTTTGGCCTACATTGGTACGAATTCCAAGAGAAAAAGGACCTGAAATCAAACGACCATAGACAATTCAGTGTATTTCGCTGACTGGCTTCTAGAACAGTTGGAAATGCACCACTAAAACAAAAATCATCTTAAATTAAGAGGTTTTGGGATGAATAAGTACGTCAACTACCAAAATTGCTGGACATATAGTGTTAGAATATACATTGCTTCTGAAAATAGCCAACTATTACAATGACAAATTGTCAGTTAAAACAGTTGGCAGATATTGGGTCTGTTTGCTTACTTGCCCGAAACTGCCAGATTCTACCAGTTTTATTTTTTATATGAACTTTGAAAGTCTAAAAAGTAATTGTCTGTAAAAGTAATTGTTCAGATTTAACCCGCTGTGAACAAACTGGCCCTTAGAACATTTTTTTACTGATGGATTTCCCAATATTCAGCTCTATTCTGCTAAACGTTCACGTGAATTTTCGTATTCTGCTATCCGTCTCAGGAAAACGAATGTTTCAAAAAGCATATAAATTGCGATAAGGACTTGATAGAGCTTTCAACTCGAAATATTGAAGAGTTTAAAGATGAATTTGTGACAAATTAAGTGAACAATTCAAATGAATCGAAAAATTCAATCGAATCGGATAGTGCTGATTTTCAGATCGCCTGCACTTAGCGTAAGTAACGATTTTTGATAAATAAAACAAAAAATAGTAAGAAACTTCGGGAGTTTAACATTGACATATTCTTCTCCAAACATTTCCGAACACACCCCAAACGACGTTTATGCATGAGTCTGTTCAGAAACCTTTAATTGGCTTATTAAGTCGGTACCACAATTATATCGTGTGGGTGTATTGTGGTGTGCGGTTATAGCTCCAATATATTTTATATGCGTAGCGCCATATTTGTCTCGTGTGGTGTGTTGTGCCCAGTGGTGTGTTATGTCGGAATCCATTTTGTTTCGATTTCACCATACCAAATTGTGTCGGAACAATATTTTTCTATAAGTGGGAAAGAGGAGACAGTGCTCACGGAAAAATAACAACATGAAAGAATGTGCAGTCGGCGCGGCGACACAACACAACACACCACTTCTCAACACACAAAACGAAACAGGTAAATGGTTCCAGCCAGAGGTTATGACTTATAAAGATTGGAAACCTCGGCTGTCATTCTGGTTGGCCTAAAAGCTAAACTGTCAAATTTGGATGAGTTGGGATGAAATTCTCCCAGAGAGGAGTACAACTGAATTAAAGTACACTTCACAAACAATTTTTCTTAAATTACCTAAATATTGCAAGTTCAAACATTTCAATTCAAAGTTCACTTCTTTTTATTAAAATATTTAATTTTTGTAAAGGAACGAATTAAAAAATCCTCTTCTACCTAGATAAAACAAAAAGTAATTAACAGCCATTTTGTATTTTTTTTGTTGTTCTTTGTCTTTCAAACTGGCTTTTGACAGAACACAGAACTTACCAGTTTCTGCCCGAAGAAATTTCTCGGGTAAAAACTGGCAAGAGGTGGAAATTATTTTCTCTCTCATGAGCGCTTTCTCCTGCCAGAAACTACCCAAAATTTGCGTACACGAACACATTCGGACTAAATCTGGTAGAAAATGGTAGTTTTGGGTAGTTTCTGGTGCGTAAGGGAACGGACCTATTTATGTTGCAACACGAGATGCAACTACAAAAACAACAATGTAAACAAATGTGTTTTGGAAAATGGAACGTGCGAAAGATTCCTTTATAATTCATAATCTCTGGTTCCAGCTTAAGTCAGACATTTGTTCGCAGGTTATCGACCTTAATACCCCTATCATTAGATTGTTAATATTAATAATAAAAACAATTTTATTAAACTTACCTAAAATATATTTCGATCCCAGTTTATGTAAACTACAAAACTGGTAATAGCAATACAGCACTGCTGAACATCTCACTATGGTCATAAGAATTACATCGGCTGCATTATATTCAGCCTCTAAGCCATCACAAGACTGGCTCCATCCGTGACAGGGTCTATTTCTACTTGGCATCGACGATGATGATGATGCCGTCGACGACGAGCCAGATGATGTGCTGCTCATCGTTGCTCCGCCCGCTGCTTCATTGCCCAACGTTGAGCCTCGATCTACCGTCAACATGCATGCGGTCAATGTCAATAACGCCACAATAACCTCCCACGGATGTGATGCGCAAAATTCGCCATGAGCCCGAAATAATCTTCCGATCATATTTGCAGATTGTTTTTTTGTTTGTTTTGTTATTGTTTTAGAATGACGATGAATGGATTTTTTTTTTAATAAAATAACATCAAAATGAAAGCGAAATCAAACGAAACGTAGCCCGCGCTTAGTTAAAAAAAAATACAAATAATAAACATTAAAAAAAGCGCTGTGGGCCACTTGTCTGTGAATTAGCTCAGCTATCGGGCTGAGGTTTCGCTTAAGGTGTCAGGCTGGGGCAGCGTGCAGTATACGACCGGTGGTGTCCGTGTCGTTGGTATTGTAATTTAGCTTATTTTACGAGCGTTGTCTAGCAGGGTGTCTGTTACGCTATCTAATCGTCTGGAGGGTGTGCTGGAATTCAATTTGTTTTTTTTTTATTTTTTAATTCACCAATCTGAAAGTATAAACAAAGTATAAGTTATTTAAATGAGAGGAAAAATCAAAAAATGTTTGTTTATTAAACTTAAGTCAAAACTATTTTACTTTTTTTTTAAATATTAATATGCACATCAGACGCAAGTGGATTGTAACAACTTAGATACTCGACATTAAGTCGCCTTCGCACTTAATTAATTTATTTAATTTTTTTTTATTATTCTTCGACAATGTTTCAATATTTAAAAGAAACAAATATTTCTATTCAGATTTGTAGTTTAAGCACGTGTAGCTTATATTATGTTGAGGAATGAGGATTGCAGAAGCGGCACCCTGATAAATGGGATTAGCTTATAAGTTGAATTGAGGTGTTTATCTAATAATTAAATGCGGAAGACTCTTCACATAGTTGAAATTGAATTCGGTTTGGAATACAAATTAAAATTAAAATATAAAAAAAAATAAATATATCTCTAATATTAAAGAAAACACCATGGAGTGTGGGTAAAGTATAGTTTCTACTTTTGAAATAAGTACGCATATAATATATAGAGAAGCGAGAGATGGTGACATAAGATGAATACGTAAATTACGTAATTACGCGAGTTTAAAAGAAATAAGGAAAAACCAAAGAAAATTGTTGACATATTTTTTGAATGATTGATGATTAATATATTATAATGTTTGTATCACTTGAATTTTTGAGCTACTTAATGAGGGTTTTTAAATTGGTTTGTTATGTCGAGTGTGTAAAGTGGGTCTTCGAAGTTATTTATATGCAACCCGAATAGTTGAGATATACATATAATTTGTTAGTTAATATTCAAATTTAAGAGTACAAATTGTGATAACTTGACAAATTATATGTTTTGCCAGTCATGAGCGCCAAAAGAAATATTTTTACAGAGAGGGAGGGGAGTGAGAAAAATGAAATTTAGACAAACTATACCAGAAAATGATGTATTTCAATCTTATTTCATAATAATCTATTGAAAAAGTGGGAATATTTCCCAGTTTTCAGATTGATTTAAAATAACTGCATGGTATTCCTCAAGGTTGTATCTTTAGACCTATGCCTTTTACCTTGTTCATAAGAAAAATCATTTCCTGGGTGGATTACTTTGTAATATTGCAGTAATTCTTATTCGACAATTTGGGTATTATGTACCTGCTGACAAGGAACTCTCTTGTCCTGACTTAAATAACGGTACGGAGAACAGAGAAATACTTATGCCAGCAGTGCCTACGTTCTGTAACTCTCGCATCGGCAAAAGTAGTCGAGAAACGACGTAAATTGATTCAAATCATATGAGTTTTATTCCATTTTCCAACGTTTCTCGATCGATGAGAGAGTTACAGAACGTAGGCACAGGTTAGAGGCCAAGATCGCTTGGCCGTCGGTTTTTTTATTTTCGAATATTTTTCGGAAAAAGTTTACAAAGAAAATAAGTGGATTCACCTAAATCATAAATCACTGGGTCGCACGCACAGTAATAAATCTAGGGTAATATATATCACAGGTTGTCAAAGTTGATAGTGACAAAAAATTTAAAATGGCTGTTCCAGTGCCTACCAAATTACTCACTCCATCATTAGAAACAACAACAAAGCATTGAAATTAGACACTTAAAGAGGCACTGGATGCACCATTTTTATAGATTTTGACACAAGCGCAGAATTGAACAAAAATTAAAACGCTAATGATATTACCTTTAATATGTGTACTATGGGTCGCACGTACTTGTTCTTATATAGTTTAATTTTTATTTTATCTGTTTATGCACACTATAAACTGAAGAACTAACTAACCATCAAATAAGGATGAAACTTATGGGGTTTTTCATTGGTAAATTCAGATTTTAGTAAAAAAATGGATTTTTTTCTTCGCGAATGGAACACAATTCAAATTGATTTTTTTTTTTTGCCACTGTATTGGTCTACTTTCTTGTCTGTGAAACTAGTGCGGCATAGCTGTCAAATTTTCATTCAAACTAGTTGTCTTTTGAAAAGTGTATGCAGTAAATTTCATATTAAACTGCTTCCATTTTTCAATAGGATTGTAATTATTTAAACAATTTCAGCAAACTTTTCACAAAACGAATAAATTTCAAATCAAAAACCACATATGTCAAGCTGACAACACCTTAAATTTTATTGGTGTTAGTAAAGTGAGGGGTAAATCTGCCGAAAAATTAAGATTTGCAAATTTGCAAAAAATAACTATAGTGTTTCGCCCATGGCCAGTTGTAGGTATGTTAAGGGTTGGCAAACCACCAGGCAATGAATTTTTTAAGAGACTTTAGAATATGTTTTTATTTAAATTTCCTTCAATAAAATGTTGTTTAAGAAAATAAATGATTAAAATATAAAAAAAAAACTATAAAATCACACACAAGTCATTGCGAAGTTTAGAATTTAAAACGAATTTTGTTTCTGTGCAGCACCGGTATAGCAAATGCAATGTTTACAGTTTGATTTTTTTAATATGAGAAGAAAATCATTGCAATATTTTAAAAATTAATATTTCTCACACACAATTTTTTTGAAAAAATTTTAAGCAAAGATTTTGGTACGTCAATTTTAAGTATAATTAATGTATATTTAAAAACTTAATTGAAAAAATAATCACCAAAGAGTTTTCGGAATATTGAATTAGTTTTTAAAAAATAAAATTTGTTTCTTGATTTTAAAACAGTTGTAAGGTAAATATCTTTGTTTTTTTATTTATAAGATAATTTCGAAAGAACAAATTTTAAAGTTGATCATAAATCACACCAAATTAATTAATTAAAAAATTAAATCAGACATTACGATGATTAAGAACACAAAAAAATTTATGTACATACATATCTTAAACCACTGAAGCGAGTTTCTTAAAATTTTTAACATAAGGTTTTTTAGTGAATCGCTAGAGGCGAATTTGAAACTTTTGTTTAGCTCTGCAAAAATGACGAAATCTGCCAATACCTCAGAAACGGCTCTGAAGATTTTGATAAAATTCGTGTGTTTTATTTTAGGCTTTCTAGATTTTGGTTTAAAAAAACCAAGAACTGTTATTAACACTTTTTAAATTTTCGACTTTGTGCTTAATGGCTTAACCGATTTCGATCAAATTTAATTATTCTTTTATAGGAAGTACTTTTAAGTGAAAATAATTTTTTTTCAAATAAGGTTTTTTCGGTGTATATATTATTAAATATTTTACATATTTTTTTCTTTTTTTTCATTTTAAGAAATTTTATAAATATTCAGCCTTATTTCCAGTTTCACCCGAAAAATATTTCACTTTAAAATTTTTTGCTCGACCGAAATTTTAAAAGCTGTTGCGAAATTCGCCCGAACGAAATTTCGTTCGCCTACTAAGCATAAGTGAAAATATTGGCTGTGAATGGCAGTACATTCCGCCCGAAATGAATGTTCGCAATAGATAAGGGGAATATTTCGAATATGAAATTTCGGGTGAAACTCACAATAGGCGAAGAGTGAAATTCCCAATGTTCTGGGTGGAATGTTTTTCCGGTGAAACTTACAATAAGGCTGATTATTTTAAGAAAACCCCAGAAATTTTTTTTATATAAATTTAAATTTGAGAATAATTTTTGATTCATTAAAAAAATCAGAATTTGTTAAATATTGAAGTGATTGAGATTCTAATCACTGTCGAAAAAATTATTCAATTTAAGGATATACATATGTATATAGAATAATTTAAATTGAATGTCTTTATTATATTTTTGAACCGTCAAAGCATAGAAAAGCTTAAACCTATAAGTACTAAGTTTCCCTTCAAAAGTTTAGAATACCTATATTTAATTATGTAGGTCGAGGGAACTATCAAAAATTTTCTAAAAGGACCTTCAAAACAAAATTGGGGAAAAATTTTGTATTATTTCAACCGACAAAAAAAACCACTAAAACCACCGCACATGCTAAACGTTTAATAATATAAGAGTTCATTATTTATTGTTATAAAGTTCTATTTTTAGAAGAACATATATTTTTTTTTATAAATTTAAAAATAAAATAAATTTGTTGCCATGAGTTGCCGCCCATAGGGATTTCTACTCAGTAGGTCTGTTTGGTAACGCGAAATTTCTAGCGAATTTGCACAAAATTTCATTATCTGCTGTCAAAACCCATAGAGGAGAAAAACACAGTTTTGGGAAATTTGCTGAACAAAAGTTATACCAAACATAAATATTATAATATCTTTCCTGTGTGTGTGCTGTTCGCCGACAGGAATAGAGTGATCTACAATTTCTATGAAATGAGAGGCACTTTATCATGGCAAGAGATAATCTTGTAGAATTTTTCACTTCTTCGCAAGAGACAGTAGGTACCCCTGAAAAAAACATTTTTCTTTTAGGTGGAATAGACTCGACCCCAGACCTTCGGCGTGATGCTCGTAGTCGAATCAATAACCATTAAGGCAAGGGGTACTAACATTCAGCCTTATGTGAGTTTCACCAAAAAAATAATTCACCTTAAAATTGTTGGTTCCCCCGGAATTTTAAAAGCTATTGTGAGTTTCGCCCGAATGAAATTTCGTTCGCCTACTAAAAATAAGTGAACATTCAATAACTGAACTGTCAAAAACATTACATTCCGTCCGAAATGAATGTTCACAATATAAGAGGGGTATTTTTAACAAAATTTTTGGTAAAATTAACAATAGGCGAAAAATGAACTGTCAAATTTTCCGGGTGGAATGTTATTCGGGCGAAACTCACAATAAGGCTGATTATTAGTTAGGTGGTTAGCTCGCCTAACTGCGAGTGTTTTATGATACAAAACGCCTTTCAAATTAATTGGTAGATTTCAAATAAAAACGTTAATTGATAATTAAGAAAATACTGTACACTTTTGGCTAATTAACACATACAAAAATGAAACACAAGTTATTTTATTTTAGTTGAAATATCAATATTTAAAGAACTAAAAATTTATAACTTAAATGTTTAATTGAAATTAAGAAACAAACAAAATCAAACATAATAAAATTTAAAAACTATCTATAAACACATCCAAAAATTTCTTACTTTTTTAACGAAGAAGTAAACAACTGGAGAATTAAAATGATTATTTATTCCAACGATGAATAAATTCGAATTAAATTTTATAAACTTTTCAATCTTATTTTAAATTAAACAAACTACAACAAAAGAATTATTAGATACTTACCGATTTTTGTTTATGTAAATCACTAATTTTATTATTTTAAAAATGTTTCACTCTATGAGAATGAATTAACAAAAAAAAAACATTAAAATCGTTTCTTACAATTATTCGCAAATAAAATATTATTTCGTCTTTAACTTTCTTAATTTCACATAAAGAATCTAGCAAAGCCAAATAAATCAACCGTTTAACGCGACTATCACAACTCGAGTGATCTCAACAAGAACAAAAAAATAGCTCAACACTTGTACTCGTAGTTAATTTTTGGTAGCGGACAAAAAATCATATTCTGACGACCGATATTGCAATGACAACAATCATCATGATTCATTGAGTATTTATTCAGAAATTACTGATTGTGTGTCTATCCGAAATTAAATATGCACATCCAATAGAGAACCATCCAAAAACTACACTAAAAATTAAAAAGTTAGAAAAAAAATAAATAAAATTTCTGACCAGAGCAGAGATAGAGATTCATGCGCAAGATTTGCTCTGGACCTGTTTGACATGCGCTATATAGTTTCAATATAATTCTGATTGGGATTCACCTCTCCACAATGATTGGCGTGCGTCGTTTGTTATTTATCTCGCGAAAAGTTCGTCGTTAAGTGTGATGTTATATTAACATCTGTATTCTGTGCAAGTCATTCAGAACACGTCTCTGCAATTTTAACTTAACTTCCTTTTGACAGTTACATGTGACATTTTATATGTACGAACGAAGAATTCCCTTCTCGTAAGGTTCCACCCGTTTTTTTTTTTTTTTTTTGCTGGAATAGTGATCTACGATGAATTAAAAATAAAATTTAAGAATATATCAAAGGAAATGCGCAAATTTGTTCGCGTATACTCCCTCACCTCCGGCCGCCGCACCGCCGATGAACATGATTGGAATTTCAATATTTCCTCAGATAGATTTGTGTTTCATTCAGTTGTTGCTTTTGTGATGTGTTATGTATTTTTAACAGTGTATCCAGAGCCGTATTTAAATGTGACATGCCTTGTCGCAGTTGATGTCCTTAATTCATTCAAATATTCATGATAAAATCTAAAGAATTCGAGTCCATTGTTTTTTTTAGTTAACTTTTAGAATATAAAAAATCGAGTCGTGACAGCAAACTTTCAGGTGGGCAAGTGTCAAAGTATATAGAAGAAGAGTTGGAAACTTAAGCAAAAAAAAACAAATGATAGTTGGCTTTTAGCAGAAATCAGACTGGAAGAACTATTCTTTCCAAAGGTATACTCAAAATTCTTCTCAGAATAACCTCGTAACTATGTCAAACAAAAATTCTTTTGGTCCCGTCGCGTCGTTGAGTTGAGCATCGTTAAATTATTTAACAGTATGTTCCCTGTTGATGCAAAAAGGGAAAATCCCATACAAAAATGAAACGACGAAATCATAAACGAAATCATTTCGATGATCGAAATCGACAATTGTAGCAGATTATTTGGAGGTTTTATTTACTCTTTTTGTCGCATAGAATTTACTGTCTCTGTTTGTTTACTTTTGAAAACTGCCAATTTCCACTAGTTTTAGCTATAAATTTGTCAAAATTCATATAAAACAAATTAAATTGGACTTGAAATAGTAGAAATTGTCAGTTTTGGGAAGTAAACCAAAACACCGATTGTTGAATTGAAAGTTAAAAATGCTTTGATGGAGTTTTGACAGAAAAAAGAGCTCGACATGGTTGTGGTTCCACTCATTTATCTATTAGGCACTAGCTATATCTATTCTTGGCAGCCATCATTGAAACAGAATAGAAAAACAACTTTGGGGTTAGAATTGATCACAAAAAGAAATGTTCTGTTCGTTTATTTCCCAAACTGCAAATTTCTACCAACTTCAAGTTCCTATAGGTATGGTAAAAAATTAAATTGTCATGTTATAGAAACTGGCTGTTTTTGGAAGTAAATAAACAGACCTATGAATTGACAGATGAGAATAGAAAGAGAAATGAACACAAGTCATGTGCCGCGTTCAGGTTTGTATCGAAAGCGATCTTTGATAGCTTTGAGTTATTGGCCGCGTTCAGTGCCTACGTTCTGTAACTCTCGCATCGATAAAACCAGTTGAGAAGCGAAGAAATTTGAAACAAATCATATGAGTTTTGTTCCATTTTCCACCGTTTCTCGACCAATCCTTGAATTGTTTAACTCATACTCATGTTCTGAAAAAGATGCCTGGAAATTTCAACTCATATAGAAGTGGAGTAATAGAAACTCTGTTTTTGTATTTACGTTACTAGTGTATGTATATAGACGGCTTAAACGATAAGGCTGAAGAATTTTTCAAGAAGGAATTTTATGACGGAGTCTTAGAAGCTGGACCGTTGTACTCGAGGAAACTTCAAAGCTAAAGTCTTAATTTCAAAAAGATTCGCCGAATCTGTTATAAAGAACAGTCTAAAGGAGCAACAAAAGACGGGTTCCAACTTCCAACTAATTGTCTAATTGCAACAGCGCATTATACGTGAATAGTTCTACTAAGAATCTACCCTGCAAACTTATCACTCTCCAAATGGGTAAACCACCAAACAAGTTGCTAATTTTCTAGTCGACAGTTTCGAATGGTAAACGTCAACTTTGACCGTTTCAGACTCTAACGAGTGGCATGAGATTAAAGAAAAACGCTGTGCAATGTGCAACTAGGTCCATTTAATCAAAGAAACAGGTTACTGTAGATTTAATGACTTTTTCTTTCAATTTCTTCTAAAATCCCTTGTACCTTTTTCATACGAAGAAACAAGTTGCTGGAGATTTTCGACGTTTTCTTTTAATTTCCAATCTCGTAGACTATTCACTCCTCTTACTTGGTGCCCTTCTCACATAAAAACTGAAAGTCGCTGGAAACTCGTATAAAAGAGGACAAAGAAATTTTCTTTCCTTTTAAAGTAGCTTGGTTGAACACACAATACTGTTAACTGTTACTACGTTTATATGAGCGGATTCAAGCATCGGATTCGATCCGAATCGAAATTTCCATCCAGGTATATGCAGATGCCGGATCGAAAGATTGAATTCAAATAGAATCGAAGTGATAGTTTTATTTTTATAGTGTGTGAACGAAATTCAAATAAAATAAATTCGAAAAAAAAAAATTATAAACACGCAACGCAGAGCACAGAATCTGTAATTGAAATACACATACACCAACAAGCAGCTGAACTCTCGATTTTTCAATTCCTCGATCTAGGTATACATTTCTATTTTCTAATCCGGATTTGATTCGAGTCAGGTATACAAATACAACCTAAATCCTGATTCGATTCGGATTTAATTCTCCATGTAAACGTAGTATATGTGTATGAAAAAGAATGTCAAAAAAATCTCCTCAAATCGTAAGCGTAATTCCAGTAACTGGAAGTGGGATTAAATATTATGACAGATGAAAGTGTTCGGAAAGTTGTGAACATTTTTAAGGTGGACACAAATTCTTTAAGATATAAGCCATGTGCCATGAGGGCTCTTAGGCCTGTTGCTCTATCGTAAATCCACCCCTAAAAATTTACCTACAAAGCTCGAATATATGCAGGTGCATTTCAACTGAAATTTTCATCACATACGATCGCCAAATTCAAAAGAGAGATTCTTATTGTGTAAACATTCATTTAAGAAAATAATCAAAAAAGCATCTGGTTAATGTGTATGAAAAAGAAAAAAAAATATATCCACAGCAAATTTTTAAATATTATTCGCTGGAAAACTTCACTTGTCAGAATCGTAAGCGATAAAATATCTCAGCCAAAGTCAAGAGCCAAAATGATAAAATGTGGAAAATCTCTATATAATACTGTATAGACGTGTGCTCAGCTCATGGTCAAGACTATATAAGAGGCTGTGGCCTGTGAGGTAAAGAAGATGCAGACTTTTGACGGTCAGCAACAAACACTTGCGTTCGAAATCAAGTGTTTTATCGGATCAGTATATGAAGACTCATTGGCTTTCTGGATGAATCTGGATAAACTAATAATAAATACTCTTTCTTTTAGATTGTGATGGCAAAGCTATAAATAATTCAAGTAAAATTCAAATAAAATGAATAAATATTTATTTAGAAATTGTGTGTTGGTTGCACAATTAGATTATGATGATGATGAATATTCACCGATACTGATCGGAAGAAACAATTAAAAATAAAGGGTTGCCACACATCTGCATACAATTGAATGTATATTGTGTATGCAATTATGATGATTGTAAAATAGGGATAATACCTAGATTAAACTAATTAAGATTCTAACACTGATGTCAAGAATGAATTTTTTACAAGGGTTAGGCATGATAATAAATGCTTTATGGCTACTAATTAGAGGCTTGGGCGTCCACGAAAGTGATCTAACGTCTCTTTTAAAAAATCAACACACTTATGATATGCTGTTTGTAATATCAAATTAATTGTTTCACATCAATTAATGTGAATAAATAATTCGATTTGTAATTTTGATTGTAATTTATACATTCAACTGTCATTCATCGAAGAGAACGCAGTTTGTTTTATAAATGAAAGTAAGAACAATGATTCACTAAAGCCTTATTATACATGCCTGATTCTCTTAACTCATTATATACGTGCACCAAAGAACCCTAATTAGGATATTTTTATTGTTAATGATCTAAGAGTTTGTTGTAGTAATAATAATAATAATAATTCTCAAGTGCAACTTGAGTTGCATGCAACTAGTTCGAAGAGTTGTGTTCGAACCCGGACTTCTATGAGTTAGCAGACAAGCATAACACGCACTGTTCCTGAATTTTCTCCTAGTCAATCCAGCCAATAAATTGAACCCGAGTTAACTCAGAAGTAGTTTTTCAAATGAAGCATTCATTTAATGGTGTGCGATCAGTCCTAGTCTATTTTCCCTGTTCATAGAAGACTTAATAGATTATTTTCCGGGAGGCACAGAGTATTCATGAACTTTTTTTTACAGCACTTCTGTTCACGGACGACAATAATTTTGGTTTACACATCTGAATTTTTGTAGCTTATGATGAACAAACTGAATAAATACTGTACACCATGGAATCTTACGGTTAACAAATAAGTAATTCAAAAGTAATGGTGTTCAAAAATGGTGGAGGCAGACCATGCACAAATGAAAAAAATATGCACTTCAATCAAGAATATAAGTATGGAAAAGCATATTCACGAAAAGCTGCAGAAAAAAGAAGATTCGAGGCTGTATCAGAGTCTGTATTATTCTTTGCTGCACAGGTATGGGGCTTTTGCCTATGAGATAAAAAGATCATTTCGCCTACCACCGAATTCACCCAACTATTTAATAATCATCACAATTCACCAAAACATTGAAACTATGTACATATTATATAGATTATAAAAACCTTGTTTGTTTACTTGCCAAACCTACCCGTTTCTACCATTTTTAGCCCAAAAGACTGTCAAAGTTCATATAAAAAAAATAAATCTGGTAGTATCTGGCAGTTTCGGGCAAGTACGCGAATAGACCTATAATAACGGTTTTAAAAATGCCAAACCATCAGAACCAATCAGGAAGTTTTAGTGAATGGATGGATCTGGCTCGTGAAAGCCTTGTATTCTTAAATGAGAATATGGATGAGTTTGATAGCTGGGAACGAACAATGTATGAGATTATAAAACGGCTAGGTGATCAGTTAAGAACGAGGTTCTTAGAAGAAGCATCGGGATCTCTACATAGAGAGATCTACAGTCAACTTGATCAGATTGAGAGGAGAACTTCTCCGGATGAACTTCATACCACATTGGAAGGATCTACCGCTAATATGTGACATCTGCAGAAGGAACGAGACTTTCCATTTTGTAGGAAAATGTCCAGTTTTGAGGGAAACAAGAAGAAATATCTTGGGAAATGAGCAAGCTATCTAAATTTTTGAATGCATTGGATGTATCGAAAATATTTCAATTTTGCAAAATTGCACTTGCGTAACTGTTGGCAATGAGGCAGGCGGCAAGGCCATGTATATACTTGATTTTTTGGAATAAAATTTGTGAAATTTTCAAAATTTATTTATTCGCGACAGAAATTTCCCCGGAGTTTTTTCCCATTTTCATAAATTTTCTATGGTGAAAAATCTTGGGAAAATATTCCTTTCAGCAAAAAGGTGTTAGGCAATAACGCCCAAATCGATTTGGAAATATCGCCCAAATTTATATTTTTCCAAACTTAAGTTGGAAATATCGCCAAAATATTTTCAATGTAAATTGTTTTTGTAAAATTTGGGCGTTATTTCCTCAATTTTGGGCGAAATTTCCAACGTGAAGTTTCAATGAAAAAATAATCTTAAGAAAATCGAGGGTCATAAACAGTTAGGTATGTATGGGAGGGCAAGCTGCCCTCCTGCAACCCCCTGCTTGGGCACATTATAGGATTTGGGGTAGGTGCGAGGTTAGGTGTATGCAGTCTCTTTTGCATTTAAAGAATATAGATTTAAAGAAACTTTGCATATGCCCAACCTCGCACCTACCCCAAATAATGTACCCCTATAAAGTGCACAAGCAGGGGGTTGCAGGGGTGGCATCATGCCGCCCCATACATACCTCACTGTTTATACGCCGTTTTAATTTTCAAAAATCCATATTGTAAATATTAGTATACTGAGTTTTATTATAATTTGGGCGTTATTTCCTAAGATTTGGGCCTTATTTCCTTTTTCTGGATTTCTTTTGGGTGATATTTCCAATTTTGGGCGTTATTTCACATTCGACTTTTAAAATTTTTATTTTGGGCGTTCTTTCCTTTAAAAAAAATTAAAAAATTGGAAATAACGCCCAAATCGAAAAAAAACAACAAAAATTGTTCAGAATTTTTTTGGGAGATATTTCTAAATCAATATTTTTAGAAATTCAACAGAGACCGGGCGAAATTATGAAATCCCTGAAAATTTCATGCTTTTAGCACCAAAACTCGAAAAGTTATGCAGCTTTTAACATTTGAGAAAAATTCCGATTTTCAAAGATTTTCAAGCAAAACTATTGAAAAAGTGCTGGTAGCGACCGCTAAATGCTGTTCGATTTGGAATTCTTTGTTTTCAATCTAAGGCTAAGTACAAACGATTGTCAGATCTTATAATATTCTCAGAACTGTCAATGTTCTGACAGTAGCTTACAATTAGCTGACAATTGACATATTTCTTACAATGAAAAATTGTCCGTTCATACGATTGGTAGATTTCTTCCCAAAGTCTGACAATTTGATTGTCAGCTCTTTTTTTATCTCTCTTTAACCAACTCATTGACATTTCGGACAATGAAGAAATTGACATCAATTGTAAGATGTTTTCAATGAAAACATCTGATAATGACCAATGAGTAAAGACAATGTCCTAATCGATTGACAATGATAAAAATTATGTGTTCAGACGATTGTTAGATACCTGAAAAAGAAAAAAAAATAATTTTTTTATTTGTCAGGCTTTTTTCTCAAAAATCAGGCTTTTCTGATTTTAGAGCTGGTAACCCTAATCGTGGGAGATTTGCGATTGGAAATATTCTTTCCCCGGTATTTTTTTTTGCTTTTCCGGGGAAAAAAATGTTCCCATTTAATTGGCCATAAAGTTGATTAAAAAAATCGTTTAATCCAATTTTACTTTTAACTGTCAAAAATTTATCGAAACAGAGAGGCCGATGCTAACCGGCAGAAATAGACTGAATAGACAGTTTAAAAAACATTTATCAGGAGTGAATACTGGATCTTAAAGAACTGCGGTAAGTAAAAATAGCAAAGCAGCTGCAGCATGAACCGGGGTTTCAGAATCAAGTTTCTAAGTCACTCGAACATAACCAGAAACAGGTCATCAGAACAATTAAACTTGAAATAGAAACAAAACATAACATTTTTGCCACAAAACGATAATGCAGTGTTACGAAAAACTCGACAAAGTAGTAAATTGTGAAATTATAAAAACATATAAATTCCATGGAACTCTTTAGCAATATACACATTTAAATATATGACGAACGAAAATACGTGATGAGATGAAAATGTCTCAAATGACAGACAATCTTCAATTTAATCAGCAAAATACACACTAATTTTCCTCGAATAATTTTCCGCCAGAAAATCAGATAAGCTAATTATTCGAAATAATCAACATGACATCATAATTCTCATCAAAGATTAATTCGGAACTCATCACATATCTATTTACAAATATAAGCACATGTCTGTATCTATATACATATGTACATCCAAGCTGTGATGAAACAAAATTATCAGCAGACACTATTATAAATCACTCAAGCTTCCGATAATCTTTTCCAAAGAAGATAAATTTCAAACAACAACAGCAGCACAGCGAGCGCAAAAAAATGTTGTTCACACTTCATTCAAATGGAACTTTGTCGAAATGCCGTCTCGCAGTCTGGATTTTTTTTTTTATTCCGTTTACCATCAGCGCGGAAACTGTGTCGAAGAATATGACTTGGTTTTTTTATTTTTTAAAAATATGCACTTTAACAAAAAAACACAACAACAAAATAGAAGTGTCTCAATTAAAATACTTCCATTTAAACAACATGAACATGATGAAGATTCACTAGAATCGATGATTTGCATTAATGTCAAGTCATTATTTTAATTCTTCGATCAAAGAAAAACTTCTTGAGAACACTCGTTCCAAAACTCAAAAAAAAAAAAATGAATGGAAAATCCCGCAATTAAAAATAATTTATTATTTTCTTAGCGTAATTTTTGTTCATCAAACTTTATATCACCCAGAAATGTATTACCCAGAATTTGATGAATCACCAAGATACGCAGATTCATGGACATCAAAGAACGAGGTGACGCCGACGGATGGCACAGCCAAATTGTCACCTAGACAATATATTGATATTCCAGCAGTGTTTGAGTTGGAAGCAATCCATAATTAATAAATGTTAAGAGTTTCGCTAGAATTTCCTGTCATTACATAAATGGCGTCTATTTTTGAGTGTCAGTTCACAAACCGTGAAGTATTATTTTGGAACTTAGACAATTTAAATGTTATTTAAACTTATTACAAATATTGTGTGAGTCAGAATGATGAATTTAATTGATTTGCTTTGTTTGCAATTTATGATTATTTATTTTTGAACGTAAGTTGAATTTAAATTCTAATATTGAAACATGTCAGACGTAAACATATCGACACTATAAATTAAAATTGTCGTTGTACATTTTTGTACCGCGTGAGGTGACGCTACTTGTCAAATTAGGTTAGAAAATTGACAGTGGAATTGTTTTGATACATTAAAATGTTTGAGGCATCTATGACGATGGTGGAATTATTTTAGTACATTTTTTATTTGTAATAATGCAAATTTTGTGTTTTCACTTTTAAAACTGTAATCAAATCGAATCAGAATGAACCTATAAAGTTTGGTGTACGACATGATTTTAAATGATTTTTGAGTATTTTATTTTTTAAATATACATACTTTTTGATCCCCTCTGGTTCTGCTTTAATAGAAATAAAAAATTTTTATTTGGATTGGAATTTGAGGTTTTATTAGATTGCAAACTGTCAGTGTCATTTTTATTCAGTAGTCTTTGCAATTTTATCGTGATGACAAATTTATTGGGCAATGAATATGGAAGAGCTGTGGTATCAGCTGGTACGTGCCATATAGCAAACAAAACAATTAAACATTCGATGAATGGATAATTTCGTTTGATATGGACCTTTGAATTAATTTTTGACTTGACCCGTATTGAATATTTTCTTTTAAGATACGTAAAGTCACTATTCAACGCTGCTATTGAGGGAATACAGAGTACAGACACATTTTTTCTCTCGGTCTGCCACTTATTTTGACAGTGAAACTCCACGTTATAAGCCAGTCAGTAGAATTCTCCTTACGTGGGGAATTTTAGCCTAAAGGTGGTGAAAGGAGAAATGGGAATATACTGTCTTGTATGTAGAACAAAAATATAAGGAAAATCAAATAGAATCTAACTTACTCTTTGCTGAATGTAAAAACAGTAAAAACACAAACAAACAAAAAATATATCCTGATTTGTTAAAAGGTATGCGTAAATGTCACGCATACACATCTATTTTTCATGCACAACTCATCGTCATATGTATTGCTTTCTCCCATTGGATTTTTTTTTTTTTGTATTGGAAGTTTGGAGTTTGTGAATTATCTCTGTCAGTTCACTTTATGTACTCTCTACAGATTATTATTAGTTTAATTGTTGCCGCCACGAGCACCGCGCCGCCAATAATGCATAAGATTTCTTTAATTTTACAGCATTTCGTTTGTTCTTTTTTTTTGTAATTTCATGTTTTTTTTTTTAATTGAAAATGTGTAACTTTTTATACAAATATATACCAATCGTTCAATAAATTTAATATTTTTCATTGAAAAAAACTCTCTTTAGTGAAAAAAAATTTAATAGAACAGAACAAAATATTTGCTGAACGCTTTTTACTTCTTTTTTATTTTTCACCTTCACCAAATTTTCCTCACGAAAATGACATTTGAATTTCTGATATGTCAGAACCCTTTTGTGGAATTTTTAAATCGGCTTAAGTCCAATTTTTTTCACATATCCGGACTCCGCTTAAGTGAAATTTTTTTTCACTTAAGCGGGGTTCGTTTAAGTGAAAAAACCTACTTAAGTGAAAGAAAGACTGTGACATTTTGCAGTTTCTCTTAAGCGGGCTTTTCTGTATTTCTGTATGAATAAATCTATTTCAATAGCATACTTTGCGCCAAGTTGAAATTTCTTGCGAATTTGCACAAATTTTCACAAAATTTTACAATTTAACGTCAAAACCCATAGAAAGAAAACTCGCAGATTTGAGAAATTTGTTGAAAACAAAAAGATACCGAACAGGCATTATAAGGCATTTTTATTATGAAACTAGGCTAACGATAAGAATTTTGCTGATTGAAGCATCGTTCTATATTTTGTACATTAAATTAAAATTAAAATCACCAAATGCTTATTTTATCTATTTATTATCATACTAATTCAATTTATGCCAATTTAACATTTCTTGAAATTATTGTTGCACCAGATGTTTCTCACAAAGGGTTTACAATAATACAAACATATTCGGATAGCTTTGGATAGTTCCTCGAACGCGACCATTTATAAATGTCAACAAAGTTAAGGTAGAACTATAATAGTCGGATGCCGACGTAAGTGGTCGTACGAAACGAAACGAATATGACGTGCCCATAATTGAGGTTTGCTTCGTTTCGAACAATTTTGGTTAACTTTTGTTTCCGGAAGTGAAGAGCGCTCACCGAAGGCTCCATGCGTAAGTGAACTGAGAGAATTTTCTTCCGATATCTTCCGACTATTACAATTCTACCTTTATGCTTTTTACACGAAATGTCACTTTTTTAGGTGTGTTCAGCTCGAGTTTATTAAAGAAAATAGTTGTAATATTATGATAGTTGGTATTAGTTCCGAAGTATATTTAAAATTAATAAAATTTTAATAAATTGCTAATGTCGAATTCCTTCCAACAACAGAATCGAATTTTTTTCTAAAAGAATCGATTTTTTTTTTCAGAATAATTCGAATTTTTTCTGTCAAACAGATCTTGCTAGTTTTGCAAAACTCAAGAAAGATTTGCACACACACTAGCAAGATTTGACATTTCCTAAATGTCAAATTGAATATCGCAATGTTTAAGAAAACAAATTGTGTTTTTGGTTTCAAGGAATTTACGGTGAATTTTATATTAAATATTTCTGCGTTGTTTTTCAATTAGTAATAACAAATAAATAACAGATAATAATAAGTTTCATTTCATTTAACAAATAAGATAATTTGTTAATTTCTTCAGTGTAGGTATTTATAAGCCGATCTCGGTGAAGTGAAATTCAAAAATCAAGTAAAAGATAGTGGAAATGATTTTCTCGAAATTCAATCAACGTGAGTATTTCTGCTGTTCATGAGCAAAGAACATTGTTTTGGAAGAGAACTCCATTTCATAAGAAGTCTCTCGTTGCGATGTAGACAAATGGGCCAACCGATTTTATCTTTTCTAAAATATTAATATTTCCAGTTGTCCTCTACAAAGTCTTGCAATTATCTTCTGTTGCGGGAAATTCTCGTCGCAGAATACCTACACTACCAGTCAAAGCACTCATCTTGATATTTTGTTGATGGAATTATTAAGATCGATTTTGTTGCTTTTAGTTATTTTGTTTTATTAAGTTTATTAAATTAATTAACTGACTGATTAAATAAAACCCAACAGTGGTAAGATAATTTGTAAACAACTTCTTTATAATTTCCAAATAGAATATTTTTTTGACGTTTTACTTCAAAATTGCTGCTGTCAAGTGTCACACACACAATCACAAAAAAAATCAATTCTTTTCGCATTCCTTTCAACGACAGACAAAATTCGATTCTTTTGTTGAAAGGAACTCGACATAAGAAGTATCATACTAATACCTTAACATTAGAATGTTTAGAATTGCCCGCTACTTTTTTTTTAAGATAGATATATAAACTTTTTATGTTCTTGGCTTGTGGTTAATTTCGACGACTTAAAGTTTATGTATTAATTCGTAATAAATTAAGTGTGGAACTTGACTACATAAATGAAAATAAGAAATTCTTCTTTTTTTATTCTTTATTATAAATATAAGATAATGTAGTCGGAAACTTTCCACGATGAGAAATTTATAATTATTAATTATTATAAACCTCATTGGTAATAAATTTTGTTGTGGTTGATATTAAGTATGACCCTAAGTTAAGATACTTGACATTCAAAATAGATACATGTTGCGAAGTTTGGTTGTTTATTTTGTTTTTTTTTTTTTTTAATTTATTAAAATAGAAATAAAACATTTCGATCTTTGAGTAGCCTTGAATTTTTTTTTAGAATTTTAGTTTTGAAAGTTCTTGAAATCTTCTCTGAAGTGGCCAAAAAAAATTTACTTTCAACTTAAACATGTGAACATTTACTCGTATTATTTATGCAAATTATTGATATTTCCTTATGGGCGATTTCATGGTTATCTAAATAAAAATGTTATCTAAGGCAATATTTTAGTTATAGTTTGAATTTTTTATTAACAATGTTATGATCTGGTTTTCATTGAGAATAATTTGAAGAAGATTATAGTAGATAGTTTTCAAGGACAATATTAACTAAAATACATGCATTATATATTAAAAAATTGACATTTTAAAGTTAAGTTGTTTAATTTTTTTGAAGAGTAGTTGTAGTGACCATGTGCATAATGCTTAAGTTTAAACCTTAAAGTATTTCAACTCTCAGCACCAGAGTGCGCGCGTGGAAGAAAGAAGACAGAAAAGTATCGGTACATCTAATTATCAAACCGGTTCGCTGCATTGACGCCAGATCGTGGGATTTATCCCTTTTTGTGGGAATTTTGCATACATAAAATTATCTAAAAGGGATACAGGGATTTTTCGAACCTCATAGTACACGGAAAAGGGATTTTGCGTTAACCTAAAATCGTTTCCTATATTTTCTTATTAAAAAAAATATGTTCGATTATGATAAAAAAATAATACATTTTCAAGCGCGGAAATAATTCATTCTAAATGTCTGGATGTGTTCATTTTCATCTTTAAAATATAGCCTACTTAAACTGATTCATAATTGGCGAATGTCATGAAAACGTCATGCAAAAGAAATGAAATGTCAAATTTATTTTTTTACGTTATAAAAATGTAAACGATGTACATATATTCATATATATATATATATATATATATATATATATATATATATATATACATATTTATGTATATCATACATAATAATATATAAATATTTGTTTTTGTTTTCATAATTATTAATGTAAAACTACTTATTAATAAAAAAAAAGACTGAATTACTATGAAATATATTATGCTTTTTTATTTATTATTTTCGTGGGATAATCGTGGGATATTCATAACAATGTCGAGGGATAAAAGGAAATTTTTGGGTGGGACTGTGGAACTCTGGCATCACTGGTTCGCTGATCGTCATTCGTCAGTCAATAGCCACGTTTTATTATCTAAGCATCTGAGTCAGGATCATCACATGAAAACAAAACGATACGGATCCTAATGACAACAGTGCTGTATGATCTTCTCTTTGTTTCTTATGTTTTTTAGTTTTCATGTAATTACTGGTCTTTTACTCTTTGTACTCCCTACCGTCTACCCGGCCGAGTAAAAACTTATTTTCGAATCTTTAAAATAGATCCAGATAAAGAGCGGGATCCAATGTTGTTGTTGTATTACGTGTTCAAAGATGATCCCGATTCAGATCCGTAGATAAATAAACGTAGACATAAACCAATTGTAACCAAATAAAATCGGTGAGTTCATTAGAACCAACAAATCGCAATATAGTACAGGAAAGTTTGTGGTTTGTGGAACGAAAATTGCGTAAATCGTTCTCACCATACTAATCAACTAATCACTTATGTGAAAATAATGCAATATCGCAATAGGTGATTCGTCGGCTTAAAGGAAACTGATAAACTTATGAGTAAAATGAAATTTAAACAATTTTTTCTATCTAAATATTTGCAATTTGTAGAAAGCACCAGATATTATTCAAAATGCTACATTGTAGGTTGAAAACTCTTTTTCTCTAAAAACTATTTTTTTTTAATTTATAGTGAGTTTTACCATATAACCGACAGTATATTATTATAGCCTTAAGTAATAACCGTATAATTGCGATCTCGTCAGAAATATAATTTTCATAGAGTCAATTTTTTTTTTTTGATAAAATATTTATAGAATTTACCTGTAGAATTATTATGATTCCGTCCAATGGTTCATTTTCATTTTAAGTGTAGATACTGTGTAGACATTGCTATCTGAAAAAAAAAGATAAAGACATTTATTGCAATTTAATAATTTATAATAATAATAATAATTTTAACAAAAAGAGTATATTAGGGTGGTCCACAATTTAATTTTGTTTTTGTTTGGTTTTAAGCTTCTCTTATAGAATTCATTTAATTTTTTTTCAGATTTTTAAATTATACCTATTTAGAGGTCACGTGCAAAACAAATTGAATTTTATTAAAAAAAATTCAATTTTATTAAAAAAAATTCAATTTTATTAAAAAAAATTCAATTTTATTAAAAAAAAATTAACTTTATTTAAAAAAAATGCAATTTTACTAAGCTTAAGCAAAATTTTTTTTAATACAGTTTTCACATCGAAACAAAATCTCGGATTTCGGCAACAAGATTTCCAAATTTGGTTGAATCGTTCACACCTAATTTTAGTGTTGATAGAAACTCCAAAAAAAAATTCCCAAAACAAGTACCTCCACACACTTCCTTTTTTTCTCTCGTTTCTGTTGAAAAAATGCGCAAAACGGAATGAAATCCCACTATCTCAGTACACTACACTCAATAAATGTAATAAACTCTTATTTCATCATCTCTTATTTTATGATTGAACTGTTATACTGAAGAGAAAACTGTGTGTTTGTTTCACATTCAGACCATTCCAAGTACATTTTGAGGAAATTTTGCAGTAATCTACTAGATTACGAAATATGAAAATGTATGGGAAATCTTGTTGATTTTGATGAGATTTAGTGATTTTTGATTTGATTTTTAGATTTCGATTCGGTGTGTAATAGCCTTTACTGGTGGACACTTTTTGTGAGCTTATTTCCAATCAGTTCAAATAAAACGGAAATTGGCGGACAAAATAGAGATTTTCGAAAAAAAAATTTGGCAGAAATTATAGTTAACGGTTTTTTTTTCACGTTCACGTTAGGTCAAAACGGAGCTGCCAAAATCTAAAAACACAGAAAATCAAAATTTTTTTTGCACGATTCATTATTACTACAAAATTTCATTACTAACTAAAACAGTGACAGTTAGTGCAAAAAAAACAAGCAAACATAACTTATTTGACATTTATAAATGTCAAATTTTCATAAATAAAGTTATGGCGTTTTTGATTGATAATCCGGAAGATAAATGCCATCCGAACCGCTTTTATCGATTTGTAAGGGTAAAGGTAGAACTAGAATAGGCTGACGCTGTCGGAAGCTAAAGCCATAACCGAACGAAAAATTTCTTTCCGAAACGTCAAATACACATGTTACCCATAATGCATGGCTAGTTTGTGGAAGAATTTAACAACAAAAAAATCTCTGGCACCAATTTAACAGATAGCTGTCAATTTTCTTCCGTGCGGTGCAACGGTGGATAGTGCAACGGTACCATGCTTTGCAGTCCGTCATTTCCGTCCAAAGGGAATTTAGGCGGGAGTTTGGCGGTAATCCCCCGAGTAGATGGACCATTATGAGGTTTGTAAACATGTTTGCCGAATCTGGAAGCATCGCACGAAGGCCGTACCATCGAGATGCCAATGTTCGGGTTCAGGATACAATCGCAGCAGTAGCATCTGCAATACAGGCCAATCCGAACGTTTCGACCCGAAACTTATCGGGGCAAATTGGAATTAGTAGACGGTCATTACAACGGATACTTCATGACGATTTAAACTTGTTTCCGTACAAAGTCCAAATTACTAGCAAGTTAAACCCTCAGGATTTGCCTGTTCGCCTGGAATTTTGCCAAAAAATGATATCAATGGCCGAAGAAGACAACACATTGATCAATTGTTTGTTCATGTCTGATGAGGCCCATTTTGATCTTAACGGCAATGTAAACAAGCAAAATTGCCGTATATGGAATGAGTCTAATCCAGAAATGCTCCATGAGACGGAACTGCACCCAGAACGAGTCACTGTGTGGTGCGCAGTTTCATCAAGGTGTATTGTCGGGCCGTACTTCTTTGAAGAAAACGGTGTAACCGTTACTGTCAATGGGGACCGTTATTTAAAGATGTTGAAGGAATTTTTGTACCCAGAACTGCGCCGAAGACGTATACCATTCAACAGCGTTTGGTTTCAGCAAGATGGAGCAACTGCACATATAGCCAGACCAGTTATGGCGGAGCTAAACAAAAAATTCGCAAAAAATTTAATTTCTAGGAACTCCACTCTTCGCTGGCCCCCAAGGTCACCTGACCTGACTGCACCAGACTTCTTTTTATGGGGTTATGTCAAGCAAGAGGTGTATAAAACGAAGCCCAGGAATTTAACTGAATTAAAGCAGTCCATAACGACAATAATTGAGGCGATCCCAATTTCAACTCTTCAGGCCGCAATGAATAATTTTTTGACCAGGTGCCGCATATGCGTGGGACAGCGTGGAGGTCATTTGCGGTCTATAATCTTTAAAAACAACTAACTATTTAAAATAAAATTTAATTTTCTAACCAATAAAAAAAAATAAATGAAATACATCGATTAAAAAAAAAGTTATTTGAATTTCTTATTGTAGCACAATTGGTGCGCCACCCTGTATTATCCAGGATTATTTCTTTCCTGCTTTAGAAGAAATGTAGCTTAAGAACGAGTGGTTTAGTTCCAATAAGTGGGGTCACAGACCACACAGCGAGAGTATGATGTAATGCTAAAAGGTCTTTTTAAAAGCCTTGAACTTGTTCACATTGGACTGCCTCCTCCGTGTTTTTTTGACGTCTCTGTAATTTATCTCACTCCCACTTAATGCCGAGATAGAGATGGCGAAGAAAGGCAGGATTTTTTGACGTTTTCTTTTGTGACATCTGTTTCCTCTCTGTATACTTTTTCTTTGGCGCTTTAATACTAGAGAAACTATTTGCGATATATATGTAGGTACTATAATATGGCAAGTTATCATGATTTGTAAAAAACATCGAACTCGAGATTTTGATCAAACTTGACATTACGATAGTGAATTCGAAAAAAGTTGGTTTCGCAATTCTCTCCGTTTGTCTGTCTGTCCTTTTCTGTCCTTTCGGCTGGAGCCTAAACGGGTGGGTCGTTTTTCTTAAAACTTAATACATAGCGCTTTCCCCCAACAGGTTTTTTTCGTTTTTTTTTTTGGGAACAAAAAACAACAGTAACTGCCGTAAAACAATTTTTAGCAAAAAATGAAAATGTTAATTTTCACAAAAACGTACCCACAACGTTTTTTTTTTTTTAAGTCAGTAATTTTTTATACAAAACGGCAACCATTTTATAAAAAAAATCAGATGGTCATAAATGGTACCAAATGGGAATACAACCATTTTTTTGATTTTCAATTATCTTGAAAACGGTTCAACTGATTTTCATTTATTTTTTTTGTGGAGAATATTTAAAAAAGTTTTAAAAGTTAAAAAATTTTCAAACAATTTTTTTTTTTATTTTTAAAAAAAGTTTCAATTTTTTCGTTTTTAAACTTAATATGTAATTCGAAAACGATTTGGCCGATTTTTATTAAACTCGGTACCCAGCATTTTTTGATTTTAAATAAAAATTATTCTTATAACCAAATATAACGGTAGCACCCATACAAAAGCTAAGAAAAAAAAACCGAAAGGAAAATCTCACTTTTCTCAAAAATGCCTCCTACGATTTTGATTTAAAATTTTATGTGACATCATATCAGTATACGATCTAACATATTATTGGGAAAAAAAATTGATATCTATGGTTTAAAAATGGTATCTCTCATAGAATCATTTTTTGTTTGGTTTTCGACTATCTCATTATATCTGTTAGTATTTAATGAAATTGTTGAACGTCAGATTAAGCCGCTGGTATTCACATTAGTCTGAACAATAGAAGTGCGATTCACAAAAAAAAAATAAAGTCGGAAGAGGAAGTTCAATGCGAACACCATTAAACATGCATATTATATGGTCTCTATTACTCTATTACCCCACTTTACCTTAATTTATAGCATTTAAATTTATAGGTTAAAATTATTTTTTTTTAAATAATGATAATTAATGAAATTATTTGCCCGCCTCTTCTTAAACATTGCCGAAATTTTGAATAATGAACACACAAAAACAAAAATTTTAAAAAAATGTCAAAATTGGAGCAATTTTTGAGGATGGAGAATAAAAAATCTTCATTGGCTCGATTGCATATATATATTGTATCTAAAATCACAATAACGATAAAATTCAAACTGTATAAATGTGCTGCCCATTAAAATCTTTCACAAATCATCATATTTATTACAATTGTATATGAATTTTTCATAATTTTAGCGCCCATAAATTGTTTAACAGTTTTTTACTGCGTCTTTCAAATGCTATCGAAAGATCAGTTTTTTTTATTACATAAACTCTCTACAAGGTTAACTTACAAAACACAACACACAAAACCTCATATTTTATTCCACAAAAAAAAAAAACAAAGAAAAAACTAGGAGAATCGCTTTCTTTTTGTATATTTACTCCGGCGCACAGTATAAAATTTACAAAACACAACAAAATTTACCCAATCGGGCGGATATTATATGAATGAAGAAGAAGCATATATTATTATTTTATATTTCACACATTTGTGACATGATCATAAAAATCATTAGACAACAGAAAAAAAAAATCAAAAAAATATATCAATGGATGTATGATAAATTTAATTAAATGTTTTTTTTCTTATTTTTTGCATAACACTATAGAATATACGACAAACTACGGCAACGCGACCACACGAAGCTTCAGCCACCACGACACTAATCACTTGAATTCACGAGACAAACTGGCGGCGGCTACAGCACGCTTTCGATGACAAACCAACAAACTAGACTATACACACAACACAAGTCATGGCACTTTAATAAGATGGCTAATTAATTTGTAAAGGCAGCACAAAAAAAAAAAAACAAGAATGAATCTTCAAGCCGTCCGATGCCGCTTGATTCCCATTAACATACCTACCTCAACCTTACACACTATACAGTCAGACCACAAAACGTCGATAAAACCTCAAAAGCCAGAATAATTGCGAATAAATTAATTTTGTCAAAGATACACATACACACACACACACAGATTAAGGCACTATGGTGATGATGATGGCGAGGTTTGTAGATGTATAAGGTATAGGTGTCATTTAATATGAATTATCAAGCAGCTCAAGACAGCACGCACTTCAAAGAAGTGCACACGCATTTATAAGATGCCACAAACATACAAAGAAGATAGATTTGTTTTGATAGAGTCTAATAAAATTTGTTGGAATTGAGTGGGGAGGGGAGGGCAGGGTGGTCATTAAACAAATACAAAATAGTACGAAGCATTTTGTACTTTTTTTTTTAAATTTTAATCGTATAAATTCTAAAGAAAAAAAATTGAAACTCATTGAATTCGAGATTGTCACTTGGGGAGGGTTAAATTCCACATCTTTTGTCTTTATTTTTATTTTTCTGTTTCATTTATTTTTCGATAATGTTAATATTAAAAAAGTTATGCAAGCTCACAAAGTTGAAAACTTTGAAGTTTTCAAGGCCCTTTGAAAATTTATCTCATTTTATATTAAAAAAAAAAATTAAGAACAACAAAAAAGATTTGTCGGCCTTTAAATTTGTATTTGTTGTGTATAGCTTTTTGTATATGTTTCTTACTTCTTTATCTCAACTTCTGTTAGAGTTACATAATATTAAGAATTTTCCCAATATTCAGTGTGCCATTGACTGATATGTATAAACAAGGAACTGATATAACTTTGCACGTATAGCTATACCTACTATTTTTTTTCCTTTTTTTTTATGTGGGGCTATAGCAATCTAGTTTAAGGGGCCAGTTGTATAGTTATCATTGAAAATTAAAATTTTAAATTTTCAAAAGCTTTAAAATCAAAATCAGTGAATATATTGATACTTATTTTATTATTATTGAACTTTTATATTAATTTAATCAAAAAAAAAAAAAAAAGACAAACTAACCTTTCCACATAACAGATATCAGTTTTAATATTTCAATGACAATTGATCGAATTATAGCTGATCATTGAAATATTAAAACAAATTTTTCACCTAGAAAGGTTAGACTTACGAAATGATTTTTTTAAAATAAAATAACAATTTAAGTCATAAGTTTTATTTTGTTATCATATTTCGATACCAATGATTTTGTTGTTTTTGATCAAATTGTGTTTAAATTTAAAATTTAAATTTTTAATGATGCTTTTCAATGATAGCTTATTATAACTGATTCACAAAAGTAGACTTTTCATCTATAAATAAATTCTTGTTTAATTTTATCCATTGATTTGGTATAAACTAGGTTAACACTATAAACGTTTTCATTGGATATGAAATGTGGTAATTTCGCAAAAATAAGGTGTTTTCATCTCAAATTTCCTAATTTAGTTTGACAGCTAATTTTATTTTGCATTTAATTTCGACGTTGTGCTGGACTCAAAGCATGAAAGTCATCTGCGGGATTTTCTGTTAATTAATGTCCAGATGTCCTCGAGTTTAAACAAGCTTCAATTTATGTTAAAAGCGTTACGAGTTCCTAGAAAGAATTAATATGTCTGTTTGGGAACCGCAACTTCTTGCTAAAGTTTGCTACTTGTCATTTTTTTACCAAGTTACCAAACAGACAGAATGTCCAATTTTCAACAAAAATTTTTATTAGTGGTGTTTGAACGCGACCTTAAGTTCAACAAATGAACGCAACCAGGACAACCAACGTTCAAAGTGGCAGATATGGAACGTACGTTATATTACGATGACAGCGAATTTGATTGAAGAAACGTCGGTCGGTGATTAAAAATGTCATTCCAATTCATCATTCAATTTTCAAAATTCTTTTATCATCAAAAAAGTCGTGCCGTGTTTTTTTTATTTAATCTTTATTTTTCGGAAAAATTATAAAGATAATTTACAGCCAAAACAGCCCTTTCCCAGCGGGAAATATCATCCTCAATGAATTTTATAGCTGAATTCATCAAGGAATTCACTTACCAAATCATAAGAGAAACGACATGCAATGATTTAGTAAGTGAAGAATAATGCAAAGTTTCCTCAGTTCATAGCTTTGACCCCACTTTCTACTTTGTGTTTAGGAAACAACCATTTCTTTTGGTGAATTACAAATTGCTATTTTAATATGGAAAATTATGCGATGAAAAATCTGTTGAAAAGTAATGTACAAGTTCATCAGTTCATCGTCTTAATCCACTCATCTGCTTTATTATGGGAGAGAAGGAAAAAATAATTCTTTCACGACCGCGACGCTCTCTTTTTTTACTTCGCCTAACAAAATGTTATTGAAATAGGTGCTGAATTATAATCGATTTTAGTCAATGGAACGTACTAGTTTGATACCACCAGTAACTCTTATATAACTTTAACCAACGAAATTTATAATTAAGGGCCAGTTTCACAGTGCACACCTAACAAAATAAGTGGCAGTCAATTTTTTCCATTTGCGCGCTTTAGCCTCAGTTTTACTGTGGAACTTAAGTGGCCAACATGGGAGACTTAAGTGTCACTTCTTCCGATAGGTTTACACTGTGAAATTGTGCATTAGTTTTCCATATTTGATACTTAAGTGACACTTAATCGAGTATGAAACTGGGCCTAAGTATAGCCCGTTGGAAGAGCAGACGCCCAGGTTAAAATCCCGCGCTTTTTTTCAGTTCAACTGGTGAATAAGCAACTTCCAAGGAAGTATAGTGATTTAGATGTGGAATTTTCATCGAGAAAGTGAAATATGTTTCCTGCCAAAGACACGCCCTCGTTAAATTCATCTAAGGAATAAACTGAAAAGTGACAGGTGCAGCTTTCATTCCTCAAGGAAAAGGCAGGTTTTTCCTCAGTAAATTTTTTAATTTTTCCCTCTGAGTTATCACTTGTTTTTGTTGTTTTCTTTTTCTGTTTATGCTTTATTTTTAAACTTAATATTTGTACATAGATAAACTTTATAACTATTACTAATTCTAGGACAATGTTGACATTTTCAATGGATTCAACTTTGAAAGGATTACATTTGGGTGTGTTCATAAGTTTTGCAAATAAATTGATACTGAATTTCGTGCAAATTTGACTAAAATTTTATTTCATTTGGATATTTAAATTTGTATGGGAAATGTGAGATGATTTGGAATCGTATATTTGAAATTTTTCAGGGAAATAACTCATTTGTCTTTATGAAAACATACTATAATATTACGTTTGCATTTAGAGCTGAAATTAGTTAATTTCGTTAATTACCGAAAAGGTGTTTTCATTTCAAATAAGCTAAATTCGTCGTTAGTAGTTTGTTTTTGTTGTTTTCTCTTTCTGTTTTTTATATATCAAATTTTGACATTTTCAATTGATTCCACCTTGAATTCATTCCACTTATGGGTGTGTTCATAAAGTTTCTACGCAATTTCCTACTGAACAGTTTTCGACTCTGGAGTAAAAATTCACTTCATTGGTATTTCATGTTTTTCTTAAAGGTTCCTACACATTGTCAATGTTAGATTTAGGAAATATTGATAGTTTGTATGACAAGTAACATTGATGGTGTGTAGGGTCCTTTATGAAGTGGAAATGAAAGATTTAGTAAAAGCCACACTTTCCCACTGAGTATTAATACATGCCAAATTGAAAGTGGGAAATAATTCAATGCTACTGCCAAATTTGTGGGAGAGAAAAGACTTTTCATTTTTTTAACCACACACAACAGTTTAATTTTACCTCAATAGAAATGTGGTAAAATGTGTGATAGAATTAGAACAATTTCTAAAAATTCTCATGTATTAACACACGTCATATCATTTAGGCTGGAATATCATGCTGTGTAAGATAGGTTGGCATACTTTGTTTCCACACTATTATACGTGATTTGTTTCCCCACTTTTTTGACATATGTTAATACTCAGTGGAATAGTGTGGAAGGATTTTAAGTAATATTATTCGGAAGTTACATCATTCGTCAGTGTGAAACAAGCAACAAAAAAAAAAACAATAGTTTGACAGCTCTTGTTGGAGAAAAAATAAACACTTTTTTGAAGGAGCGCCTTCTAAAATTAGTTGCATTTTATAATCCACATGATCTGATCTGGATCAGATTCTCATAATAAAACAAACAGCGACAGCCAGTGGTATATAACCATCTCTATTTTCATTGTGTTTGTATATTTTTCATGTGTTTGTTGTCTTTTTCTTTGCACTACAATTTACACTACCTACCTTACCATAATAACAACTAAAAAAACATCTACCCGCCATAAAAAAAACTATGTAGTTTTTGGATCATGAAATAGATCCAGATAAGATCACTGCAGTGTTTTGTATTAACGTCTTAAATTTTGATCCGATCATGTGGATAATAAAATGCAGCTATTGTGATTTGTGGTTGTATGTCAGTATGTGTATAATCATATTTGTTTGCACTGCATTGTTTTCTCTACATGAAGAACTGTCAAATTAGAAAGAGATCAAGATAGTTTCTTGAAAAGACTAATTAAGTCTAACGATGAAAACAAAAAACCATTCTCGATATTGCGGCTTGGGTCAAAATATTTTTAAAACTATTAGTCCTATGAAGATTTAACAAGATTAATTTCAAATCTACTAGATTAACTAATTAAATTTGTACGTTAAATCTTAGGTATTTTACCAGTTTTCCAGTTCACACCAATCGGCGGATTAATAAACAAAAAGCAAAAAAAAAACATACCGTCGACTAAATTTTTCCTATCGATAGGTTGTATATAGAAACGTCAAATCTTTCCTGTGTTGTAAATTATACCGATGCCATTTTTTTCATCCAGTTCCTTCCGCGGTTGGAATAAAACACGTCTACACAAGAAACTTAGTCATGTTTTCTTGCTAAGCTAAGGGCCAGTTTCACAGTGCACACTTAACAAAATAAGTGGAACTTGATTTTCTTATTTTTGCATTTTAGCCGAATTTTTAATGTCTGAGTAAGTGGAACTTAAGTGGCCAACATGGGAGACTTAAGTGTCACTTATTCCGATAAGTTAACACTGTGAATTGTGCATTAGTTTTCCATATTTGGCACTTAAGTGACACCTAATCGAAACTGTGAAGTGAAATAGGGCCTTATGATTGAAAAAAAAAAATAATGCGATTAGCACACCGTCACGAACTACCGATAGTTTGTTGGAAACGTCAAAATATGTGAGAAATATATCTAAGAAAATATTCACTCCGTCGATACCGGCAAGCTCTCGCTCCGTTCATTCGAAAGAAATTTTTTGTTATCAGAGCGATAATGTATTAAAAAAAAAGTGTTAATACGTTTTGTCTGGAGTTGCCTAGACATCCGAACATTTTTTGGAAATTTTAAGTCGTAAAGTAAATTGAGGGAGTTTCCTTCTATAGACACTAGAGCTCAGAACTACAGACATTTATATTATAGGTTAAGGGTATTCATGCAACTTCGTAATTTTACAAATTGTGTAAAATGATAAGTTTACGAAAACTCACGCCATTATAGACGCACATATATAATAGTGGATATCTACTTTTCCTTTAGTTAAGTGCACTTTCGTTTTCGGTAATAAAAGTGGTCCCGAGCTCAACTCAACTTGAATTTGGTGAAAGAAAAATCAAAAACAGAAATGGTTCCTTTCACTTCGATGTCAATTCGAAAAGCATAACAAATACAAGTAGAAGTATTTACATTTGTTTATCCATATGGACCATTATGTGGATTTTTGTAAATTAACAATGCTGATCAACAATAGCCAGAAGACGTCCTAATTATTTTTTGTCTGTATAAACTTCGTTTTAATTCACGACTTTTATGCCAACTAATCTCATTTCTCAATGTGATGGTTACAGAACATGGGTAGATTATTTTTTAGTTCTCTGAGATATCTAATATATCATATTTCTGAACACGCCTAATTCTAAAAGTCACAATAACATTTGGTTAAGTTTATCAAAAAACAATTGGTTAATTTGAAGAATTTGAACCAAGTTGTGTAAATCATTTTTCATACAAAATTTTGACAGTTCTTTAACAAAATCGTAAACTTAACCAAAAGGTAAAATTATCTAGTGTTTTACAACATTGCATGAATACTCTTATTAGAATTAGAAAAAACAAGAGTGTATGGCTTTTTACTTGTGTTTTTGTTTGAACAATGAGGCCAAGGGTATGTTTTTTAACAATCCCAGAAGGAATTAGTTGAAAAAAACGATATCGGGGACTAGTGACTCCATTACAGAAAAAAATGGAGTTTCCATACAGACTATCGATAACAAGTATGTAGTTGCCGCCGTTAAAACAGTTTTTCTCCGCTCTTAAGTTAAGCCCCGAAAACTGTCTGGGTTTAGCTAAGCCCATTGGAGATTAGTTTTTGTTTGAATTTAACATGTAAATTGTTTAGCCCCGAATCATTTTTTTTCATGTAATTTCCTTCGGGTTTGAAAAAATAAAACCTATTATATTATAATAAAAATCGAAAATCTGTTTCTAATTATCATGTGGAGTTCTTTCACAAGATATTCTCAAAAATAAACGATTGGAAATTTAGGCCCAAACGTGAAGACGATCATAGAAGATTTTAAGTTTTAATGGCCTATTTTAAATGTCTTTTTTTTTTTACGAAATTAGACATTTATTATAGGAGATCTATAATAGATAACCGAACTTGCTTGGGGTGGCAAACATTATCTTCATTTTTGTTTTATTATTATTTTAGTTTTTTAGTGTTTGTTTTTTTTTGCTATTTTAGTTTTTTTATTGTTCCCGAAATAGCGTCTTTGTCGTTTAAAAAAAAATGACACAATATCCGGTTCCAAAAAAAAAAAAACCGAAAACAAATTCTATAAGTTCACAATTGAATGGTTTTGGTGATGCCATCAATAAATCTCAGACGAAAATAAATCCTAAAATGGAATACATTCCTCTTTAAAAAAAAAAATTATACTCTCAAATTATGCAAGTTCCTTAAAAAAAAAATCACAAATAAAACAAGACAACACAAACTTTTAACTGACTCCCACTATTGTTGTCATGATGCGCCGCGCTGTTCTTACTTCAAGAATACCTATTACTGAATATTTACTTAAATATTATTTATTTATTGTTCCTGGTAAATTCTGTTCACTTTCTGTTTTTTTTTTTTTACTGATTTAATTTTTTTTAACACATTCGTTCTATTTAAGAAATTCATATAATTTGTATGGTAATTCCGGAGGTTGACAAAAAAGTACACAGCACACAGTACAAAGAGGTAAATAATTATTCAATGCTAAGCAAATAATAAAAATAAAATAAGAAGATATTTACCTATATAGTTTATGGCAGATAAATTTAGAACCTCAGATGATGTTAACTCTATTAGCACTGTTTTCACTGGAAGAAGATAATGTATTTTCGAATTTCACCTTTACCTTCAGGTGGTGTGCGGATATTGCAATATTCGATAACAACTTGTGGAAGTAGGTATATCTCCCAGTGTGGACAAAGCCTAATAGAGTTATAGTTTGACAAATATTTAACGAAACTAAAATCTCTTAAGAAATTTGTTTAAAAAATTCTTTTTAATTTTTGGATTTATTGGATGTTTTTGTCAAAACAAATTTAAATTCTAAGGTATAAATAAATAATATTTGGTATTCCTATATTATTTTTTGAAATAAGTTATTCAATCCAAATTGTCATTCTTGTCACTTGTCATAAACGTGACTTTTATTAATTTTATTAAGTATAATCCAAATTTAGCGTTTTTCTATATATTTTGTGAGGTGGCAATACCTACGCAAATATTTTCTGTTTAAATATGAATTAATTGTATTTTGCGATGCAGGCTATAGGTACTATACAGTGATACCAACCTAACTAAAAATAAATAATGATTAATTATTCTATCCTATCTCTTCTATGAAAATGTCATATTTTTTACTTTCATATTAAGCTTATATCTTCTAACTTATAAGACAATCTGTTTGCATTTCATGAATAAAAAAAAAATAAAAAAAAATAAAAAAATATCCTATAATTCAAAAATCAACTAATAGTCCAGTCAATAAAGCCAAACAAACAGCCCAATTAGGATATAATCACCGGAAAGCTGAATTTTGGTATATAACCTCCTCATGGTGTTCTTAAGAAACTGTCATGAGTCCCCATCGAAATGAGCGCCGCAAACAATTTTAAGGGGGGTTGAAGGCCCCTTAAAATGATTTTTCAGCAATAACTTCCAAATGGTAAGTTGTACAAAAAAAATGTTAAAGACTAATTTGTAGCTTGGGAAATTTCCTACAAAAAAATATCAACGCACTTTTTTCATAAAAGTAACCGTTTCCGAAATAAACCATTTGGAAGAGTTAAGAGTCTTACTTTTCTTAAAAAAATTGTGCTTTTTGTGATAAATGCATCAATTTTTTTGTTATCGGTACATTATATGAGCATGATTCCAAGATAGCGGTCCCTGTATTTGTCCACCCCCTTAGGTGGGAGGGGCAAATTAAAAACAAAAAAAATCGAAAAATTAAGAGTTTAAAAATCCTTTATTCAAAAACTAAGCACTAAAATAACGTAATTTAAAAACATAAGTAAAGAATAATTTACTGGCTTTAAAAAAAGTTATCTCTATATTGTAAGTGTTGCCGTTGTGTTTTCAATATTTTTTTCAATTTGCCCCTCCCACCTAAAGGGGTGGACCGATATCTTAAAATCATGCTCATATATAATGTAACAATTTTTTAACTAAGCCGCCCAATTATATTATATAAAAGTAAGACCTTTAACTCTTCCAAATGGTTTATTTCGGAAACGGTTATTGACTGGAATATAAAACTTTGATCAAAAATTAATTCACAAAATAAAATATAATATTAATAAATTAACTAATTCACATGAAGTAGAAAATATGAACGAAAATCCACTAAATTCAACAAGAGTTCTGTTGTCATCAGAGAGTATTATTTAAGGTAGAACTATAATAGTCGGAAGCTGTCGGAAGCGAATTCCAAAACCGAACGAAAGGTTACCTAGCAAAACGTCAATTGAACAAGTTATTCATATAATCAAAGATACTCGATATAAAAATGCCAAACCTTCCCTGCAAGTTGATAATTAGCACAGTACACCTAAGGTAATATATTGCGCAGGTTGTCAAAGGAAAGTGTCAAAAAATTAAAAATGTTTGTTCGAGTGCCCACAGGAATTCAATACGCATTATTCGAAAAAAACAACAAAATATTGAAAGTAGACAAGTAAAGGGGCACTAGATCCGCAATTTTCCCACCATTGCATAATCCGTTCGCTTACGCACCAGAAACTACCCAGATTTACTCCGAAGGTGTTCGCGTACGCAAATTTTGGGTGGTTTCTGGCAGGAGAGAACGCTCATGAGATAGAAAATATTGTCCCCTTCTTGCCAGTTTTTACCCGAGAAATCTGGTAAGTTCTGTTTTCTGCCAGAAACCAGTTTGAAAGACAAAGAACAAAAAAAAAAAAATACAAATGGCTGTTGGTGCTCATCACTTCCGAAAGTGAAAGTTAACGAAAACTTAACGAAAAGAAGAAAAAAATTATGGGCACGTCTTATGATTTCTTTGTAATCGTACGTACGTCGCCTTTCGACTCACAAAGTGTGAACTTAGGGACATACACTTTTTCATTTGAGATAGTTAATGTGTGACTAGCATCGTTTGTAGCGTAATTGTTAGTGCGTAGGACTGTTACGCCGAAGGTATTGAGTTCGATTCCCAGCCTATGCCACCTTAAACAGAATGTTTTTCACCTTAGCCGTTGGGATTCGGCAAAAAATTGTAGGTCCCCCCAATTCCTGCCAGTAACTGGCACACAGGAATGGTTGAGAGTTGTAAGTCACTAGGAACTGGTTCTACACGACCTGTCTCGCTACCCAATTTATTTATATATTTATCGTTTTCTTTTTATCTATGGTCGATGGTAAAATGTATCTTAGGTATTGGTGTTTTTTTGCAAACCCGGGGGGAATTGGTTGAAAAAAAAACGACAACGGAGATTAGCGATGCCATCACAGAAACAAAATAAGTTTTTTCTCCGCGCTTAAGTTAAGCCCCGAAAATTATCTGGGTTTAGCTAAGCCCATTGTGGATTAGTTGTTGTTGCATATAACATGTAAATTATTTAGCATCGAAGTCGTTTTTTTCATCCAATTCCCCCCGGGCTTGCAAAAAAAAACACGCCTGTCATTAACTTAATTAGTTACTAGTTAGTTCACCTAATTGG
Organism: Epistrophe grossulariae; assembly: GCA_929447395.1. Lineage (NCBI taxonomy): Eukaryota > Metazoa > Arthropoda > Insecta > Diptera > Syrphidae > Epistrophe > Epistrophe grossulariae. Next base: position 117,934,825 of record OV839567.1, on the reverse strand, counting down.
GTGCATTAGATAATTAACTTTTTCTTTTTTTTATTGATAAGTTTTCGCACTTCACAAGTTAAAAATAATTCATGGTTAATTGGAGTTTATTAATAGGGGTGTATCTAAAATGTTTAACTGTTGAGGTAGATGGGTCATTTATAGAGCGCATGTACATTGTACAGGTCCTGACCGGGGATTCTTTGAATTCATCCTCGAGGGAATTCAGCAAGTGGAAGAGAACCTCAACCAAATTTCCGTTTAAAACTGGAGACAGCTAAGCCTGCTAAGTTAGAGACAGAGCTTGCTGGAGAAACTTGTTGGTTGAGGCTATGTCCACACCGGATTGTAGTGCCACCTTAAATAAGTAATAAACTCAAGTTCCCATCTCACATTCTTGCATTAAGCCTAGTACGCTGCTGATGCGAAACGAAATTTTTCTGTGATCTCCAAACAGACAACGAAACGCTTGCGAAAACACAACGGAAAATATTCTTGGAGAGTTTCACTAATTCCAAAAACAAAATCAAACATAAACGCAAAAAATCAGAGAAACCCATGATGTAATAAAATGATAAACAAAAAAAAAACACAAATAAACCCAAATGTCATTTTTCCGCACACAATAAATAGTCTGTATAATTAATTCTACTACAATTATACATTTCGCTCTTCGAACAGCGTACTGCAAAACGAAAAGCAAAACGAAATTTTCCGTTTCTGATTTCGTTGTGTCATTTTTGTATGGGATTTTTCGTTTCGCATCAGCAGCGTACTAGGCTTTAATAAGAACAGATATCTTAACAACTAATCACTAATCCGAAAAACACATCAATGACGTGAAATTAACTTATCAATAGTCCTATTGCGATAAGAACAGGATTTTGTTATTACTTATTCCCAACAAAAGGTATAAACTATAAACCCTATCGATAACTGTCATTTATTAACAAAATTTTTATCAACGATTCAACAACTTTCACAAAAAATTTCAATCAAAGGAACAAAACATACAATGGATTAATTTCCTCAGCAACATCTAAAAGGCGGACAAAAAAAGAACATAGCAATAATCGAAAATGTTCCAAAGTAAACATGAAATAGTATAAAACAAAAAAAAAAACATATTTACCTCTACTCAAACTACATACATATATCTATACAAAATATAGTTAATCGAAATTACAAAAAAAAAGCAAATAACAAAATAGGACGAAGCAGAATCCTCTGAGAGGCCGTTCATTACAATAAAGACAACAAAAACTATCATCATTATTGCAACAACAAAAATATCGATTATTTGTATACATGTACCTATGCTCAGAACAGAGAACTATAGCCAAACACTTTGCCAATAGGATGTTATGGGAGAAGGTACACAAAATGGCGACAAATGTGGCCCACACTATCTCTCAATGTTGTCTATGGTAATTACTCAAGAGGGAGATGTATATATAATAGAAATGTTCCAAAAACTTTAGAAGAGACCTCTTCACATAATGATATACAGTTCTGTTTGAATATTCATATAGATACATTTATAATATGTCCTTAGGTAAAATTATGCTATGAAATTTAAACACATTCAGATACACCCCGTATCACTTGGGTAAAGCTTTTTGGGGATTTATTTTTAAATTTTCAGTTTGATTGATGTTAATCCAAGAGCCAGTGAGATATTTGGCTATCGTTATTTCGAAGGTTGGCAGAAACCTTTAATTTATTGTTGAAATAACACTTTGGCGGCTCACCAGAAATAATAGATAACAGAAGTTATAGAACTCTTTGGAATTATAAGTGTTTGGCCATTTATAAAAATAATAGGTCTGTTTGGTATAAAGTGAAATTTCTTGCGAATTTGGAAAAATTTTCCAATTTTTCACGATCTACTGTGTAGAATTCTGAACAGAGCTAGAAAATATAGAGCATATTAACCTTGTTCGTTTACTTCCCAAACCTACCCATTTCTACCATTTTTAGCCCGAAAGAATGTCCAAGTTCATATAAAAAAATTAACCTGGTAGAATCTGGCAGTTTCGGGCAAGTACGCGAACAGACCTATTGTGAACATCGTATTTTGTTTTCTTGTCTCTCTAAAGTTATTAAATGCCATTTCAATATTTCTTTCTTTTTCCTATCAATTCACCTTACGCTAACTGTGTAAGCTTTTTACCCAAAAATGTTCTTTTATAGCACGAAGAGTGCACTCTGAAGTCTGAAGATGATCTGTTCATACTCGTTTAAAAAAAGAAAAAGAAAACCAAAGTAGAAGCCGTGAAGAAAACTGTAATACCTACATACAATAGTCTGGAATTAAAATTTGAAATCTCTTTACACAAGATAGGAGCCCACCTCACACAGTTTGAAAGTCTCTCTCACACGATTTGACAGTAAGAAAAAATATCATTTTGCCCAAAATTTTGGGTTATCTGTCACAATGGAAAATCGTCAAAAAATCAACAACAACAAAAGAAATCGATGGTGCGTGATTCTCGAATACAAAAACATTTTAAAGGTATTCATATCATTTAGTGCGCGCAAAATATAAAAAGGAAATGATTACGCAAATCCGGAGCACTTCTTACCTAAAATACAGTTTTAATGGATTTTCTTTAGAGAATCTTTATGTTTTCAGAAAAAAAGTATCTATTTTAAAGCAAGTGAAGCGGAGTGTATAAAGATATCACGTATACACACACTCAAAAGGTCACATACACAAACATATCTGACATATTAAAAAATATAATAAAATTACATAAATATACCTACATATGTATAAATGTAGGATTGCCCTAGTTGGCTTGCTTATTAGAAAACCATCATGAGAGCATAGAACCATTAAATTTACGCATTCAAAATGTCACCTGCTCTAGAATTAATGACAATAAAATGCGGCATTTTCTGTTAGGAATGAGGGAATAAAACTTTGTAAAATATTTTTCTCACATCAAAAAATTGAAATCTATTAAGCAGGGTGTTTTTTTTATGAAGGTATTTCTACTACTTTAAAATGAAAATTATTAGAACTGTGGCGAAGGAAATTTCCCCGGAGTTTTTTCCCATTTTGGGAAATTTGATATCACGAGTCTTCTGGGGAAAATGTTCCTTTCGCTTTTTTCCCTATGTCAATGCAAAAATTTCGCCAAGTAAGTGGGAACAAAAATATTTTTACTTTTGTAATTTTGCAAAAAATGGCCAATGTAGTTAAGGAATGGGATTATAATTTTCAACCAATTTATCGTGCATATGGGTCCGGCCGTAAATATGTATGTCAGCAATTACTTTTTGCAAGCGTTCTTTTCAGCGTAATATTACGTTTTCATTGGAGCCGAAATGAGGTAATTTCGTAAATAACAGAAAAAGTGTTTTCATTGCAAATGTGCTAATTTCCTTTGACAGATAATTTCATTTTGAATTTTATTTCGCAGTTAATAGCTTCTTTTTGTTGTGTTCTCTTTCTGTTTCTGTGTTCTATACATCAAATTTTGACATTTTCAATATTTTCCAATGGGTTTCCACTACGGTTGCATTCCACTTGGGTGTGTTCATAAAGTTTTTAAGTAATTTCAAATCAAATTTCTTGCAAATTTGGTTGAAATTACCTATGAGATAATTTGGAATGGAATTTGTAAGTTTTCAACGAAATTACCTCATTTGGCCCAATGAAAACGTAGTATAAGTCTATTATTGGAGAAATGGAAATAAATTATATGCTCAGCACATATCAGGTCTGTTCGTTTACTAGATTCTACTAGTTTATTTTTTTTTTATGAACTTAGTAGCCAGTGGCGTAATGGTTAGTGCGTAGGACTGCTACGCCGAAGGTCTTGGGTTCGATTATCAGCCTATGCCACTTTAAAAAAACAGAAATGTTTCCCGCGGGCTACTGCCTCTTGCGAGGAATGGACAAATCATCCAAGAGTATCTCTTGCCATGAAAAAGTGCTTCTCATCTCATCCGTTCGGCTTTGGCAGAAAATTGTAGGTCCCCTCCATTCCTGCCAACAACACGCACACAGGAATGGTTGAGTTGTCACTAGAGCCTGGTCCTACACGAGCTGTAGCGTCACCCAATTTATTTATTTATAATATATGACCTTTGACTGCAGTCTTGGGCTAAAAATGGTAGTAAGGGGAAATTTTGTGAAATAAACGAACAAGGTTCTTATCTGTCAGCTGGTTCTACTGCTACTAGAATCAGTGTTGTCAATTCAAAAATCAAACATGCATAGTAAAAAAAAAACACCCTTTACCTACTATATACAAATTGCTTTGTTTTTTTGTTTTTATTAATATTGTAATAAATATTAATGCTCACCTAGATCGCTCCCTCTTTTATCTCAAAAAAGAAACTATTTCATTGTTTAGAGGTAATAATAATAACGAGAATGAGATAAATTAAAAAAAAAAAAATCACAACACAAAACCAAATCAATTCGATTCGATTCATTGTATCATCAGTTTAATGACCTTACCGGTTGTAATTACTCAAAAGGTCAATAGTCATTTCATCAATGAAGACCGCACTTACAGAGAGGTGCGATAAGAGGCATTTAATTATACGTATGTTTTGTATTTTATTTATAAATCATTGTAACGTAAAAATATATACAAGAGCCAACTTATATAGTTTGTGGTTTTAATTAATTAGAATGTTTTTTTGTAAAATAGTTACTTAGGTTGGGTATACATTTGATTTTTTTGACGGAAACATTAGAAGGATGAAGTCCTTGACTTTAGTTTGCTTAAGGAGCGGGTGCGTAAGAGTGCTAATTATAAGATGAATGAACCTACAAAGTTCTTTTTCAAGTTTAGGAATAAATACCATTAGCTTATTTTCATTGTTTGTATTGTATGTATCATGAGCCGGATGAAACGTTAAAATATAAATCAATCAATAGCACGATAGCTTGTAAGAGACCAGGGCCTAGATTGTTAATACGGGTTTAATAAGGGATCTTTTTTCTAAACAGTAGTGCTTCTACAGTTTACCTACACTAGGCTTGTTTTTTTGGGATTTTATATTTAGTATATTAAGAAATTTCAAAAGAAAACCCGTCTGCAGTAGCCTAGTTTTTGTATTTCACATTTGGTACTACAGAATGACAGCTGTCAGAATAATAAAAAAGAACACTCAATTAAAAGAAAGTTTGCTACAAATGAAAAGCAAAACAAAAAATAACTTGAACCAAAAATTTATTTTAGCAACATAAAATGGAGAATTCCATTCGATTCCTAAAGAATACTATACTGTTATAATTCTTCACAAAATTTTGTACACGCCATTATGAACAGTCTGCCGAGGGCAAAATGATCGAATTAGAGTTAAAATTTCTATAATAATTGAAAGCAAATTTGTAGGGGTATTTTCAGTAGATTTTTTCAAATTTGCGGAACCCACATACAGGCTGCATTCCATGGAAAACAATGTTTAAAAATTTCACAAGATAAGATCATGAAAATAAAAACATTTTCGACGGCACTGGCGTAATGGAATGCAACAAATGTGTGTTTAGAGCACACTCTTAACGTCTTTACGATTAGATACACTGTCATAAACGCTCAGCGAATGCATTCTTAAAGCTAAGTACAGACGATTGTCAGATCTGTCAGTGAAAAAACTGTTCCAAACGTCTTATAATCGTCTGAACACACAATTTTGTCTAACAATATTGTGAGAAACGTCATTGTCAGATGACAATCTGACAAAAAATTGTCAGGTATCTTATAATCGTCTGAACACACAATTTTTATTATTGTCAGTCGATTAGGACATTGTCAGACTCATTGGTAATTGTCAGATGTTTTAATTGAAAACATCTTACAATTGCTGACAATAGGCATGTTCAGGAAAATGAGATCTCGGAGATCTCAGCAATCTCAGTTACCTGAACAGGATTCCTCAGCAAAATTTCTCAGCTTCGCTGTCAAAACTCTGAAGAAAAAAAATCTTGGATTCGCTTGCTCACTTTTTGAGTGAGAAAATTCTCTGAGATCTCCTTTTTCTGAACACACCACATTTCTGCATTGTCCGAAATGTCAATGAGTTGGTTAAAGAGAGATAAAAAAAGAGCTGACAATCAAATTGTCAGATTTTGGGAAGAAATCTACCAACCGTGTGAACGGACAATTTTTCATGGTAAGAAATATGCCAATTGTCAGCTAATTGTTAGCTATTGTCAGACCATTGACAGTTCTGACAATATTTTAAGATTTGACAACCGTCTGTACTTAGCTTAAATCTCGGAACGCAATATGAATGTTACTGTAAGCCCCCGATTTGGTCCTTAGATTGACTGGTAAAACACAAAGTGCACGAATTCTATAAAAGTCCATAATGGAATATGGAATAAAGGTTCCCCGTGTCGTTATTGTTGTTTTCGTCGTCGCCACCGAAAATTCGCGTTGGTGTGAGGGAACCTTAAAGTAAATTATTTTTCAACTTTTACGATGTCTCTGAGGAAGACGTTCAGTTCGACCAATCCGGGAGTTAAGAGTAACATGGACATTTCGGACATGTGTCATTCACCCTTGTTCCGTAAGGCGTTTAAGTATAAAGGCACGGCTCTAAATGCCGCAATTGGAGTTTTAGTAAAATGCGACTATCGTTTTTTATGGTTAGAAGGGTGAAGAAAGAAGAGAACGAACGAATAGTTTGTGATTTAATTCCAGAGCTCTGGTGTGATAGTCCAACGCACTACACGTTCTCACTTGTTTGGATTTAATAAATAGTAAGAGCACAAAATTCATTTCTAAGTTGTTTTAATCAGAACAACAAATTGTACTTTTCCTCTACGAGTTCAATGATAGAAAAATAATCTATAAAATATGAGGTTTTGCAACTTTTATTGTTAAAAAAAAAAAATAAAAAATATTTATTTATTAATTATGAATGTACCCAAGGGATTTCCATAATCTTAAACAAATATTCTAATTCAAGAGAATTTTTTATTTAAAATATTCCACACTCTATGCGAAATTCATAAAAAGAAATTTAATACAGGTTTTAATGTTGTGCTAAGATTTTATTTACAACGAAGTCTATTCTTTTGCAAGAAATAAATACTTTACATTTCAAACTTCCAATTCTTAGTGCCGGTTTTTCTGGAACTAAATTTTTATAAGAAATCACATGACATAATAGATAAATTAAAATACATCTTTTTAAGTTGGATTATAAAAGTGGATTCAAGTCTTATAGAACACATATCTAAGGAATACAAAAATCCAGAATAAAACAACATCAATTGAGTCGCTAGCCAGAAAGTTGAAAATCAACCGAAGCCGGATGTATCGATAATGAAGATTACAATTATGTATAAAAAGATATAAATATAAGTTATAACATAAATAGGCAAATATTTGTATAAATTTAACATGAAACTTTAACATTAAGGAGTTCTTTCAACTTTTAACCTTCAATGAAATCACCTTCTTGAACCCTGGTTCAATCTCAGATAATTAGCCGTCATCGGTGGGTTAAACTCTTAATCCGAGAATGAACCACTTTATACAACTGGCTCTTAAGTTTTATTTATTCTATAGGGCAAGTATTAGTTGTATTTATTTCATTTGAAAATATTTTAATGAAACTATAGAAAAAATAAAACAGCTATTATAATGATTATTATTGATTTTATTATAAAATTACTTTGACACTTTACAATAAGTTGGATTAAAAGTAACAAAATGAAAAGTTAAATATGACTTTCAAATTTGTATACATGACATATGAAGTTGATTTCAACAAAAGTCCCCTTTCACAACTGAGTTTCCTGTAACTTTCAGTTTTTAGGTGGAAAGGGCACAAAATAAGAGGAGTGAGTGAGAATGGTCTACGATTGTTGGAGATTGGAAATTAAAGGGAAACTTCAAAAAATCTTGTTTCCTCGCTTAATAGGGGACTTAGACGCTGATTACACGAGGACTTTTTTCGGTCGTTTCGTCTATCGTATTTTTGACAGTTTGGGTGAAGGAAGTAGAAATGTGAGGAAATGAAGTAACGAAAGCAGAAAGATTTTTTCTGGCTGAACATTGACTTTTATAGTTTGACAACCGAATAGAGATGAGCGATCAATAGTTTTCACCAAAAATCGTAGTTAAGAGAAAAATTATCGATATTCAGTTATAGATTATAGGATAAAATAAATCAACTACAAAAAATTACAAATAAAATGGATTTTACAAATCGAATTCCAAAAAAGAAACTTCAAAAAAATATCCACTGTAATTGTCTATGTGTTTCTAAAAAAAACACAATTCTTTTTAATATTACATGTGAAAGTATATTATTTTAGGCATTCAAAGGAATATAAATATACCTAATAAATATAATAATAATAAAATGGTTGATTTCTACGTCTTTGTTCGAGAAACGTTGAAAAATGGAACAAAACTCATTTGATTTGTATTAATTTCCATAGTTTCTCGACTAATTTTTGTTGTTTCAGGTTCGATAAATTTTGTCATCGATTTTCCCCGAATATTTTAATTGCTCATCTCTAAAATCAAAGCATTTTGCAACAAGCTTATAAACTAAAACACATCTATCAACTTTCAATTATTAATTTCCAGTATTTATTTGTTGTTGAACCTCCATTTAACCTTCATACATGGTATAATATTTTGCTTTGAATGTGTCACAGGGATTGCGTTCAGGCCCAGTTGTATGACGGATAATTAGACACCGTACAACACCTGTCAAAAAGACGAAAGACAAATCAAAGGAAAAAAGGACTCGTATAATCGAGCTCACATTTGACAGTAGGTGAAAATTTGACACTTGTTGTACTAAAGGTGGGTAATGTGACATCTTAAGGCTAATCGCGTACTTTAAACTTTTACACAACTAAATAGTTGTCCACTATATAAGTCTTTTTTATGGTTAACGATATCGCCAACAGCAATGAACAGGATGAAGCTCAGACGAATTTTAAACGTTGAAAATAACTCAGAAAGACTTTAATCTCTGTTTTGAAGTACCGACATATCGACGATTAAAATGTAGGACCTTGTAACTCAAAAAATTCCAAAAATTATTATTATAATGCAAAAAAACAGCAGAATCAGAGCCACCTTTTGTCAATTTCAAAATCTGTGTTTTTTGTGATTTCTGAAAAACATGCAAAAATGACTTGGTCTACACTTTACGGTCGATATTACCTCGTTGGTCTACACAAAATTCCTTTTACTCGAGTCTATAGCTTTTATGTTTTATGTTTATAGTTGTTGCTTTTTCATTTAAATCTTAAATATATTTGTTAATTTGAAAAGTCGAAATCTAAACTTTCAAAAGCAAAAATCATATACATAGATGTATGCTCAGTGCATCCAGATTAATCGATTTAAGTTAATATTATGTCGAATCTTGAAAGTATTCCACACTTGGAAGTGAGTTCTAATGGACGTGTTATTTGGTCTAAATATTATAATTTATTAATGAAAAAAACAAATTTTTTTGAATTTTTACACGCATATTTTACTGCAAATGCTTTAAAAAAACGAGTTCATTTATTACAGCGGAACAAAAAAAAACAAAAACAAAATATTCTAAAACTTTCTAAGAAAATCTAATCTTGAAGCGATAACGAAGAAGACGCACGAATCAATAGGTATAGATATAGTTGGTATTATCTAAGACCCACCGACCTACCTACCTAACCTACGCAACGTAATCATTTATGAAGACTCGCCAATTCTTCCGGATACCTTTGGCTGACTTTTATGATCACTCAAGCTAAACAGTGTGCACAACCCATAACTTAAAAATTATTACATAGGTAGTTATTATCGTTCAGGTTATGGAGATTTTTGTTTTTCCATGAAATGTGCATAAAATATTGCGTTAGCGTTATTATAGTGACATAAAACTAAGAGACAGGCTTTAAAAAAAGGTGGATACAAAAAAAAATTTAATATATGTAAGTCTTCCAGTCTTTGAAATGTAGATGCATAAATAGTTTTTTCAGACTTAAGCATTTGAAATTTAAGAGTTCACATGAATATTTATTTAATATTGATGTTGGAGAAGTGCTTTTATTTAATAGATGAAATTGATCTGAACTTCAATCTTGAGATAAATCAGCCGAAGACAAAGTCGTTAAGTTGAAAAAAAAGTTTATGATGCGTTGGGTGATTATAATGAGGATCAAAGACTTACTGTGTCTCTTGGAGATCTGGATTCATTTGACTCTTCATTATTTATTGTCTTTTAATATTTTAATTTGACATTTAATAAATTTAATTTGGTAAAATTAATTTTATTTGACAAAGTTTATCTTGTTTTATTGGCAAGTTATTTATTTCCCTATAGCATAATATGTTAAAGTTATTTGCTGTCAGGGCTTAATTAATTATTATCATTATAGCTAAATGGTTTTCAATTAATCCTAGTAATAAAGTTTTGTGATTTTATTATTTCTGGTAGGCCATCTATTGGTTTTTTTTTTTCAAATCATGTTATATTGGGCATTTTTCTTTTTTAGTCTAGAGCAGAGCCTGAACTGACAAAAAAAAAATCGTCTTTCTTTTTTAGCTCAGAGCATTCAGAGCTCCAATTTTGTGTTTCTTTTTTCGCTCTCAGCATATTCAGAGCATGTTCAGAGCGCGCTCTATGAGCTCAGAATAAATTGATAGAGCAGACGGAGTTGAATAGCTGAACACAAAGAAAATGACAACTGTGAACAAATAAAAAGGTGACGCGTGTTTCTTTAAATAAATCTGAACTCTCAGAGCAAAGCACGCTCAGTTCAGAGATCGCTCAAAATATGTTCGGAGTGTTCAGACTGTGTTCAGAGCTCACTGACAGGTCTTATGAGTTCAAAAAGTTGACAGAAACTCAGCTTTTTCTTGTTACTTTATGATAGTTCTCTTTTTTCAAAGCAGATAAAATCGACTCTGAATTTGAAAAATGAAACGAAACCACAAGCATGAAGCAAGCACTTTAAACGTCAAAATCGTAAAATGTCATTTTTGTTATTTGATTTTTTAATTGCGTTGCCACTGGCATTTTTGTTTAAATTCAACCTAATATATTAATTATTTATCTGTTTCGGAGCATAAATATATTATTCACTCAATTCACACAAAATGTAATTTCAATATAAGTGTCGCCATCTTAAAAGAATAATTAAAATGCAGCAATACTTAATAGGTCTGTTCCCAACATTTCTCGCACTAAAAGTTGGTCAAATGTCAAATTTGAGAAGTGGGGATGAAATGCTCTCAAACAGAAAGAAAACTGAAAAAATGTCTGGAACGGTTTTCGCACTAAATTGGACTACTTTTTAAACGTCACAAAATATATTCGACTAGAGTTGCCGTAGATCAGTGATAAATCTTAATCAAAATTTTCAAGACTCACATCCCAAGAAAATAAAAATGTTAATAGAGAATAAACGTGCAAGCTTTCATCAAGTATATTAACATACAAACAAACAAATCTTTAATTATACATTAAATTATGAAGCTTAAGCGTGTTTTTCTTCAAGTAGCACTATATTATATATGAACTACTCAATTGTCAATTTTAAATTTTCTTTTTGGAATAGTTTTGCTTATTGACGTACTTTTGTTTGTAATCAGTTGATTAAGATTTAAGATTAATAAAATAATAAAAAAAATATGCTTATCTTTCAAAACTATAATCAAAATAAAATTAACACTCGGGCAACCCTTGTCGACATTGATATTTGTACTCAACTGACAAATTACGCCATCATACATACGGCAACCAGGCATTTGACGTCCAGCCCAGAAATAGCCAGAAAAAATTCCTCGAACTAAAACTGGAAAGAAGGGGAAATGTTTTACTCTCTTTAGCGCGCTCTCTTTTGCAAGAATTAGCACAACTTTTGAAACTGTTTGAAACTGGGTATGGAACAGACTTAATTTGACATCTGCATTTGACGTTTCGCAAATAGAACGAATGTATAAATTTTGAAAATTGTTCGTTTGGCATTCTGGATCGAATAGTTCTGACTTCCGAGGAAAAGATCTAGTGCTCCAAGAATACCAAATATAAACGCTATTAATTTTCTGCGGTACGAAATGGATCGAAAAACGCTTGAACAAGCCTGGCAAATATTGCAAAGTTACTTCTTAAGTGGATGCTGTGTTGCAGTGTTGCCAAAACAATTCCAATTTTGAATAGAAAATTTCGGCCGCAAAAATGCACCAGATGCAGCTGCTATAAGGAAGTTTTTGAACAAAATTCGTGAAACTTGTTTGCTGATGGACAACAGTTCTGTACGTTTAACGGAGAAAATTTCAGCCGTTGTGGTTTTTTGAACAACGGTATTATTGGCCAATTTTTCTTAGATGACGAAACACGAACATGATAGAAGAACCGTTACATCGAATGGGGAGCCCTGCCAATATTATGATAACCTATGTATTTGTACTTGTCTGAGCTTTAGTTTTTCCAAGATTGGGCTATGTTCCACATAAGTTTTCCAACAATCGATTTATTGCACACTAAGTTCAATAATCGTGCAATCCAGTCGAGGCAGTCATTTGAATGAAATAATGTTCAGTAATAAATCGAACAGTTTACTCTGTTCAATAAAGCAAAAATCACTGAAAAAAAAATATTGAACAATATTTTTTTATAGCGTTTTTAAAAATAAACTAATAGATGGTTAAATAAATTAGGTTGGAAATAAAGGAGATGAATATACAGCAAAATCTTATAAAAATGTCAGTTCTAGCAAAAGACGTCAATATCATAATTCTGTTAGCATTTTGTTGAGAAAGAATTATTCCAATAAAATTTGTAAAAGCTATCAAACTAGCATTCCTGCAGAATTATTTGGAGTTGTTACTTGTTAGTCATAAGGACCAATAGCGACGGATCCTATTGAAAGCGATAACTCAATTTCGATTGTCTTCTCTTTTCGTTATTCCCAAAAGCGACATAGAAAAAGACGTTAGTTCCAGGTGTCCCCCAAGTTTTCAAATCATTCAGTTTAAAAGAAGATTTATTTTTGTTCTGTGCAAAAACTATTTTAATTTTAGATTTTTTGATTGTGATTCCCTTTTTGAAAACAAAAATACATAGATATTCTTTTAGCAGCCAATTTTTCTCATAAAAGCTTGTATTTGTATAGGTACCTACCTGAAATAAAGATTAAAATATTTTGTATTGTTCTTATGGTGTTGCATGCAAAGTGGGACCCAATTTGTTTTGTTTTTGAATTTCTTGAAGCCATTAAACAAGGTATAGTAAATAAGGAAACTCTAGTTGAAAACATATTTCTTATATTTTTATACAATCACGTCACTTTAAACGACTTTACGATAGAGGTACACCTTGGAAACCGAACAAAATTTATTTTAATGTCTTTGAATCTTTTCGGGCTGTGTTTTCATTTTGTATATTATAGAAAGTTTAAGATTTTTAATTTTCCAAATAATAAATTTATTATAGGCCCTTGGCCCATATATGCCCTTGACGCTTTACATAATTAAATAAATTATTAAATGTTTACGGAAACAAAATATAATGACCTTTGCTTCCGTCTGGATCTCATAATACCCTTAACGAAATAGTTTGAACAAATATTTTTGTGAGTTAAATTTATATAATAAAAAAAATCTTTCAACAAAAAAAAACATACAATTACGTATTTTACAAAGTTCCAATCCATTGAGAATATTGTATCCCTTAAAGTACCTGAAAAAAGACAAAATAGATAAATCTTTGATTATAATTAATTTATCTATTTAAATGTTTTTGTTTTTTTTGTAATTAAATTGAATATCATTAAAAAATGTAACATTTTTAATAGCCTGATGTTTATTAGTTATAGAAACTCAGTTTCCTCGTGTAAAAGGGCTCAACAATACAACGAAACGCGTCTTGTCTACACTTTCGTTTAGATGTCCAAAGAAACACACTTTAGACTGTGTTCACATTGCACTTTCCCCTCCGACTTTTTTTGACGTCTCTGTATACTAATCTCTCTCCAACTTCATGGCGAAAAAGAGGTGACCAGAAAGACATCGCCATAAAGTGGGACTGAGAAAAAGTACAGAGACGTCAAAAAAAGTCGGCTCAGGGAGTTCAATGTGAACAACGTCTTAAGGTCTGGGGCCAGATTCTGTAATAATCGAAACGAAAGCGATCGTTCGTTTTTCATAAACGAGCATAAGCAAATTGTTCGCTTTTGCCATACAGAATGTCACCCCTGCACTTTTTTACTCAAGCCACTATCGATGGAAGACAACTTAATAATAATACACTGATCACTTTTATTTAATCAATTATGAATTTAAAATAAAACAAAATAAATTTAACGGTTGTTTTCCCGATAAACAGAACCTCCTATGGTATGTGTTTCAATGTGTACACTTTTTTGACGCTATAAAAATAAATTATTTTGTCTTAATTTTTATTGTTTTTTTAACATTTTTTCATAACTTTTTTGTGTTAATGAAATCGACTTCAAAAATTAAATACCTATTTTGAAAGGAAGTATTGTTTACTTGTCAAAAAGCGAACTGAAAAATACCGATTGGAGGTGTACACTTTCTTTTGACGCTCACAGTATACCTAACCTATTGGTTAGTGATGGAACATTGTGGAATCGACACAGTAACAAGCTCAAAAAAAACTCCTCTTATGTATAAAATACCCTCGTAATTATTAGAAGTTTATCAATATCTATCTCGCGACTTTGCGTGTGTAGTTCCCTAAAGTGTACTCAATTTAGGGAATTTGTATATTATGGCCCTGCGTTTGTTGCGTTGCGTTGTGTTGTGTTCAAGCAGTCAGATAAAGCAGCTGGTGTCAAAACTATTAAAATGACAAACAAAAACGCATTAATGTTCAGTGATTTGAAAGCTTTATAGTTTGTTCGAGCTTAAAATTGCGCAATTTCGAGAACTTAATTTCAAAATCATCTAAAGCACCCACACAAAAAATTTTGTTTGATATCTTCCAAGCAACAACAACATGTTTAATGATTCTACCATAAAAGATTTTATGTATATATTGTGCAAGAAATACAATCATACATTATGTAAATAGAGCGAGCATAATAAAAAATACCAAAACAGAATAATTTTCAAAGGTAAACAAATAAACTGAATATTTGTATACAATTTTATAACCGCGATTAAGATCTGTTTGCGTACTTTATCGAAAAACAGGTATAACTGGTATAAACCCAATTTCGTACGCAATTTCATTGATATTTAGGTGATTTGAGGTGATTTTGTATGTTATGTCAATGTTTTTGGGAAAATGTGCAATTTGAAAGATGAATTTGGAAAATATTCCAAACTTCCGCAATTTCTTTAGGTGAGAAAATAGCATGAAGAGTTTTTGTCAAAAAACCCGTTTATGGTTTGGTGTGAAAAGACTATAACTCGCTAACGTTTGAACTTTGAATTAAAATGGTTATGCGAAAGTTATATATTTTTTCACTGTCGAAAGCTGTTCGGGATTTTTATAATAAAAATTTGTATTCTCTTTTTTTTTATTCATCATGAGAGCTAATACTCGCATAAAAAAAAAACACAAATATATTTACAAAACTCATAGAAATAATTTTAGATACCTATTTAAATTATCTTAAAAAAAATAAACTTCACGCAGTCAAAGTGCAAAATATTTATTTGTTTCATTTCAGAATAATTAAATAAACAAATAATTTAATTTTCAGCTAAAATTATTCTAAACAAATGTGTTCTGCCCCTTTTACCACCTTCATACCTACTTCAGCTTAGAACGATGATAAATGACTCGCAAACATAAACAACAGGATTTAAAGAAAATTTAATTGAAAAATATTTTACTACGCATACCTTTATTTCTAAGAAAAATATTTTGCTTTTCTCATTTTCTATCTAACATTTCACAAAGGAAACCAAAAAAAAAAACACCCAATTCTCCAGCGCCACTAATTAATTTTTCAAAACACAAGGTGCGGTAGTTCGGTTACAGCAGTGGCAGTGCCGCGAAAATAATTATTGCAAGACCTAATCTTGTAATATGTAGCAACAATTGGTCTGGGTTATTTGTATATGTGGACTTGAAAATACAACCTAGATATCATTTTTATTTTTGGCCAGAAAAAAAATAAAAATTTATTTGCGAAAATATACTTGTCGGAGTCTGGAAAGATCTAAAAAAAATGTGAGGTGGTTGAATTTTGTAAATTCGATTTTACTATTAATCTTTGCCAGACAAGATAGATTCATTGGAATAAATCAATTATTTTTATTTTAAAGAATTTAAAACCTGTTGGTAAAAATGAAAAAAAAACTAATAAGTTTGAAATCATCAGTTCTCTGTGGGAAATGTAAATATTATTTTGGTTTAAAATTCATTTCAAATTTAAGGATCCCCCACACCAACGCGAATTTTCGGTGGCGACGACGAAAACAATAATAACAGAGTGTTGTTTTCATTGACCACGTGTTGTTATTGTTGTTTTCGTCGTCGCCACCGAAAATTCGAGTTGGTGTGGGGGAACCTTTAATCAGCTTTATTGCGGTTGCCTTTTTACTAAAACCACTTTTAAATGTCACTGGAAGGGACAATTTTAGTGTTTCAGTAAATAGACTATCGTTTATTAATAGTGAAAAGTGGGAAGATCCGAAGAGTTTAAGTTAAAGATTTAGTTTTATGCAGACCTTGTCCTTTATAAAATGACAATTTCATCTTAAATTACTCTCGCCAACGAAATTTTACACACACAGTCGACTTTATTTTTCCGAAGGTATTTCATATGCTCATTCGAATGCAAGCTTAGAATTGCTCCATCAGTTTTCGAGATATTGGTTTTTTTCAAAAATTAAGTTTGTTTTTCTATTTCTATTTTGACAGTTCTAACTCGAGGTCTGTTCGCGTACTTGCCCGAAACTGCCAGATTCTACCAGATTTATATTAAACTTTGACAGTCTTTCGGAAAAAAAAATGGTAGAAATGGGTAGGTTTGGGTAGGTTTGGGAAGTAAACGAACAAGATTAATGCAATTCAAACAAATATAAATAAGTACATACAAAATGACAAATCACAATATGCAAATTTTTTTTCAGAAAATTTCCCAAAACAATTTTTTTCCTAAGGGTTTTGACAACAAATTGTGCAAATTTGTGAAATTTTGTGCAAATTCGCAAGAAATTTCACGTTACCAAACAGACCTAATGGTCTGATATGTTTAGAGATATCTTTTGACTTCAGAAATTAATTTAACTTTATTCAAACAACGTCTTACAAGCTAATGAGAATATTTTAACAATAGTAGGTTTTAAATATACAAAAATTTGCGCGGGATTAAACTTTATTTCGCGCCAAGAATAGTTAACATTATTTATGTAATATGTTATGACAGATTGACATTGAATCTTTAACTCAAATTGCATGTGCAATAAAATGGTTACATATATTAATACAGGGTGTATATCAATTACCCCTCCGTTTAATTTGGAACAAAACGAACGGTCTTGAACCTAGGACGTGTTGATCTTCTTGGTGATGGCCTAGGTGGACCTGAATTTGATGGGTTGGCAAAGATGGCTTCTTCACCATTTGAATTTACCGATGGGTCAGAAAGTTTTGTGGGCTGATCTTCTGACAAATCAATCGTTGGTGGATGGGATTCCGGATCGATAAAGACCTCGTCATTAACTGTATTATCTTGTTGCTGTGTTGGCTGTGTTTGACTAGGAAAAGAAACAATTTTAGACGGTATACAATCGGAACTTGCCTGTTTTAATTCTATAGAATTTGGTTGATGCAGAGAAACGTTAGCATCAGCTCCTTTTCCATTGTTAGCTCTCAACTGGTTCTGGTGACGTCTGCAAACTCCTTCATCTGTTTCAACTTGGTACATCATTCTGCCCAGAGTTTTTTTGATTCGACCTGTAATCCACTTCTTTACCTGTCGATATTGTCGCAGGAATACTGATTGACCTTCATGAAACTTCAATTTATTATTCTTGGTCTTTCTTTTTGGTTCAGGAACAATGGCAGAAAGTAGGGTTCGATGTTGCCGACCATGAAGTCTTTCTGCTGGAGATATTCCCATTTCATCCGGAGTTGTACGAAAAGTTGATAAGAATATGGCTAGTGCATCATCACCTTTTGAGCTTCCAGCCATAATTTTAAGAAAAGCTGTTTTAAACGTTCTTACCATCCTCTCAGCCAACCCATTGGACTCGGGATTGAAAGGTGCTGACGTCATATGCCGAATTGAATGGTATTGACAGAACTGCTGGAATTCTTTAGAGGTGAATTGTGTCCCATTGTCGGACACTATAACCTTTGGAAGACCCTCCAAAGCGAATATGGAACTTAAAGCGTGAATTGTTGCCTGGGAAGTTGTGGAAGACATTCGAACGACAAAAGGAAATTTTGACTTCGAATCGACAACAATCAACCACATAGATTGTTGAAAAGGACCAGCGAAATCTATGTGAATTCGTTCCCATACATTTTCTGATGTGGTCCAACAGGAATATTCTTTTGGTGAGCGGCTTGCATTCGATTGGCAGGCATTGCATTTCGCGACTGTTGTCTCAATGGTGTCATCGACCTTGGGCCACCAACAATATCGGCGGGCCATTTGTTTCATCCGAGTTACTCCCCAGTGACCTTGGTGTAGAAGTTTTAGTACTTTTAACTGAAGTGCTGCAGGTATTACCACCCTTGGGCTTTGGCTGTGAAAGAGAAGAATGTTAGCAGACACACTTAGACAAAACCTTCTACGAAAATAAGGAAGTAAATGATTTTGAGTTGCTGGCAAACGTGCTGGCCAACCATGTCGTATATACTCAAAAATTTTTTGAATGTGCGGATCGTTTTCTGAAAATTTGGCGATAACATCTGAATTAATAGGAAAATCTTCCAAAACCGAATGACATTCAACTTGATGGCAAGATTCTTCCGACTTATCGAATTCCTCATCAGGACCTACTGGCAAACGTGATAGGCAGTCGGCATTCCCATGTTTTGTTGTTGGACGATAACGTACTGTGTAGGTGTACCCCATTAAAAAAATTGCCCAACGCTGGAGTCTTTGTATGGTCATGTGCGGCAACTTTTTGTTCGGGCTGAAAATGGTAACTAGCGGCTGGTGATCCGTTATAAGCTCAAATTGACGACCATATAAATATTGTTGAAATTTAGTTACCCCAAAAATTATCGATAGAGCCTCCTTTTCGATTTGGCTATAACCTTTTTGCGCTGCATCAAGTGTTTTAGAGGCAAATGCGATTGGTTTTTCCGTTCCATCTGGGTAGACGTGTGAAATGACGGCCCCAATACCGTGTGAAGAGGCATCAGTAGCGAGAGTTATTGGTAAATTGTCTTGAAAATGGGTTAAGCGTGACACGTTTAAAATTTTTTCTTTAAAAAGATTGAAAGAATGTTGCTGTTCCTTGCCCCATTTGAAATCTTCGTCTTTTGCTCTTAATTTATTCAGCGGTGCAGCTATTTGAGCAAAATTATCTATAAATTTGTTATAATAGTTAAGCTTACCAATAAAAGCTTCCAGATCCTTTATGTCTTTTGGTTCTGGCAAATCGATAATAGCTTTGACACGGGTTTTTGATGGACGTATGCCTGTTCCATCGATGATGTGACCAAGGTATTCAATTTCAGTCTTCGCAAATTGACATTTTTCTAAACGACAACGCAGGCCATGGTTGTTCAATCTTTCTAGGAAAATTTTAAGAGTACTCAAATGTTCCTCATTTGTGCGCCCAGTAACGATCACATCGTCTAAGTACGAAACACAGAAATCCAAATTGGCAGTAAGTTGATCCATATATCTCTGAAAAATACCTGTTGAGCTGGAAGTTCCAAATGGTAGCCTTTGGTACTCAAATAATCCAAACTCAGTACTTATTACGCAGACCTTTTTAGATTCTTTGTCCAGTGGAATCTGGAGATACGCATCGGACAAATCAATTTTGGAGAAATATCGCCCTCCTTGCAGTTTCTGGAAAAGTTCTTCTATTCTTGGAACGGGATGCCGATCTATTTCTAAGTGAGGGTTTATTGTAATCTTGAAATCTCCACATAGGCGTAATGTACTATTTGACTTTTTTACCACTACAATGGGTGCAGCCCATTGGCTTGATTCGATGGGACGTATAATGTCCGACTTTTGTAAACGTTCCAGCTCCAGACGGACGGCTTCCTTCTGAGCGAAGGGCACTGGACGATATTTAAAATATCTTGGCTTGCAATTTGATTTCATTGTTAAATGTGCTTCATAAAATTTACTGCATCCTAATTCGGATCTGAAAACAGCTTCATGTGTCTTGCAGAGTGACATAATATCACTTAAAAGTTGATCTCTAGAATCAGATGCAATTTGTAAAACAGCATTCGAACTTGCAGATTTAATTTGGAAACCAAAAGCTCGAAACCAATCCAAGCCCATTATGTTTTCGCCTCGTTCGATATTGCAAACTAAAAGAGGCAAAGTTTGTGTTTCGTTTTCCATTTGTACAGTCACATTTAATAAACCTTTAACTGGCACCGAAATGTCTCCATAAGCTTTAAGCGATCGCGATGAAGGCTCGCAACGTGGACTTCCAAGTCTGTTGTACCCGTCAAGGCTTATGAGTGAACATGTGGCACCTGTGTCCAACTGAAAACTCAAAGGGCACTTATTGATATGAAGTGATAAAAAAATTTTGTTTTTTTGTATATCTGTCCCTAACTGTGCAGATGATACAAATTCTACTCCACGATCGTACTCTTTGTTGTTGTCTTCTATTTCATTGATTGAATGTGCAGATTCTCTCTGCCTTTGGTGGCTGCCTTGATTTGATCGACTATTGTTACGTTGGTTAGAACCTGTGCTTCGTGAACGCCTCCTACGATTTTTTGCTTGATAACGAGATTGTGATTGTGATGAAGGTGAACCCTCAGATTGCTTGGCTGATAAGCAGACACTACGTAGGTGACCACGTCGTTTACAAAAATCGCAAATTGAATCAATGTGCTTACAAAGATTTCTCGGGTGGTGAGAATAACAATTTGGGCAAGATTTTCTAACACTTAAATTATAATCATGAGACTTACTTGAGTATTTTTGATAATTTGAGCCGTTCATGAGATTAACTTCTGCAGACGTTGTTGCTTTGGAAGTACTGCTTCCTTTCAAGATATTTGATGCTTGTTGTGTTGATTCGTAAGCTGTAGTCAGTTCCTCTATTTCTTCCAATGATGGGTTTTTTTTTTGCGTTGCAGCCATGCGAACAGCGTCGTGAGGTGTATAAAAAACTATCATGTCTCTTATCATGTTATCTGCATATGATGTGTTACAATTTGCTTTGGAACAAACAAAAGAGCAGTCTCTAGCAATTCCTCGTAAATCCGCTATCCATTCTGCATATGACTGTCCTGGGAGCATCTTTTGTCTCAAGAACTTGCATCTTGAAGCAAGCACGTGCAGTTTGGATTCGAAATGTTTAGTTAATTTCGTAGAAAGGTCTTTGAATGTGAGTCTACTTACATCTTCTGTTCCTACCAACTTTTTAAGCAAATCGTTGGTTTGATTACCACATGTTGATAAAAAGTGCGCCTTTTTTAAGTTGTCATCTTCCAATGAGTTCGCGGTGAAATGCTGTTGGAGTTGGAAAAGATAACTTTCCCATGATTCCTTTTCGTGGTCAAATGGATGGAACTGAGGGATTGTGGACTTAGCTGCCGATGGGCATTTGTCCATTAAACGTTCCAAAGAAGCTTGGTTGTTAGCTAACAATTGTTCCATCCATTCTTTTTGAGAATTTAGTAGTTCTTTTAAAGCTGCTTCCATTATCCTCGTCGCCACTTGATATGTTTAGAGATATCTTTTGACTTCAGAAATTAATTTAACTTTATTCAAACAACGTCTTACAAGCTAATGAGAATATTTTAACAATAGTAGGTTTTAAATATACAAAAATTTGCGCGGGATTAAACTTTATTTCGCGCCAAGAATAGTTAACATTATTTATGTAATATGTTATGACAGATTGACATTGAATCTTTAACTCAAATTGCATGTGCAATAAAATGGTTACATATATTAATACAGGGTGTATATCATGGTCAATAGCCGCACCTTTGGAAAAGTGTTTGTTTTCCTCCAACAAGAGCTGTCAAACTACTGTTTTTTACCTTGTTTCACACTGACTGACATAAATGGTGGAACTTCCGATAAATCATTTTAAAATGAAAACAAAATGACCGTTTTCGAAAACATAATGCTATCAAAAATGCAATTGCAAGATGTTCATGTTCTTAAACACAAACTGCAAAATCAACTGTTCGAAAACCCAAAACAAAATTTTCGGGCGAAAACATTAGGTTTGTTCGATGTTCTCTGTCCCAGGGCGAACTGGGGAATGTCAATCAATTGTCAAAAAACTCAAGGTTGTTCGGGTTTTTATTTTACATCGAATACTTCAGTGCTATAGATTTCACCATATAATTTCGTTAATTTCCCCTTTGGGATTTTGTCTATAACTACACGAAACAAAAATTTAAATTAACAACACAATTAGGCCTATTCTGTCGCATGTGTTATACGGTTTTCACACCAAACCAAAATCTCGGATTTCGGCAACAAGATTGCCAAATCTTGTCGAATCTTTCACACCACACATAAACTAGATTTTGTGTTGATAGAAACTTCAAAAACAAATTCCCAAAACAAGTACACACATTTCCTTTTTTGCTCTCACTTTCTGTTGAAAATATGCGCAAAACGGAATGAAATCCCACTATCTCAGTACACTACACTCCATAAATGTAATAAACTCTCTTTTCATCATTTCTTTTTTTATGACTGAACTGTTATACTGAAAAGAAAATTGTGTAATTAAGTGTGTTTGTTTCACATTCAGACCTTTCAAAGAGATTTCGTAGTAATCTACTAGATTACGAAATCTGAAAATGTATGGGTGATTTTTGCTCGAAATCTAGATTTTGATTCATTGGTATTCAGAAGTTCTATCTTTTATAAAATTCTGTTATGAAATTTCGAAAACGAAATATGCAAGCAAACAGAACTAAAATTTGTTGTCTTAATGGTGGATTTTTTCCATCGTGGAAAAGGGGACTTATTTTTTTACATTTGTTTCCTTTAAAGACTATTTTGCATTCGAAATAAAATATAAATATTCATTACTTATAACATAATTATTAAAATCTTGTATGATAAAAGTCACAAAAATTTGTCTTTTATTCTTTTATAATTCATAAAAGATTTTGGCAGGCTGAATACCAAAAGTACGAGTAATAAAAGATTTTTTGAGAGTTCGAAATGTTGACAGTTCATAAGAGATTTGGTAGCAGATTTCGTAACAGATTTTGTCATTCTGAATTACAAAATTATAATTCATAAAAGAATTTTTGACAGCACAATTTTTTTATGTAAATTCATAACAGAAGAAAAGAATAACAGAATAATAATAATAATAATAATAATAATGCAGTTGCACGCGCTCTGTTATGATTTGCCACCTCATTAAATCTAACAGTGCATTATGATTTCCTACGATTCACGGTTATCATATTTCGTACTGAGGTAAATGTACCGGATTCATCCAAGGTCGCTGACCAAGCAGATCGACGACGACGCACACCGTTAGGTTGAGGGTTAGCAAATTAAGTATTTTTAAGTTAGTCTTAGGTAGACATTTGTACGGAACGGTCGAATAAAGTTAACATTACGAAATTAAGAATAATCTGATTTTTATTTGAATTGTAAGTCGAACAGTTGGGCCAGCCCCTCGGGGGTTGGCGTTCGCGTTTTTTTGATCCAACGGATTAAGGATCCGTTTATTAAGATCTTGCCGAAATATCTCATATTTACCAATAAATTTGTCATTACCAATTGTTTTTGCTTGAATGCCAATAGCGGCTTTGAATTTTGACAGCACTGAATTTTTAACCCAAGAAAAAACATGGATCTCGTGAGAGTCATTCAGAGCTCGCCCCGAACACACATCGAACACAGTGCAAATAATCTAGGGCAAAAAAGGGTTACAAAAAACAAAGAGCGCGTTCAGGGCGACCCTGCAGGGCTGATATCGAACAAACCTTTTATTTTCGATAACGCAGTTTGCTTACGTCATGTGTTCGATAACATCATTTGGGGCACAACTCTGCAGCAAATAAATAGAGTTGCACGTAAACGACATACACCAGGAACAATAATTGTTCAAAATGTGGTTTTTAAATCGCGTACTGATACTTAGGGTATTCATACAACGTCGTAAGTTTAAAAAGTGTGTTGAATGATAACTTAATAAAAAAATTTGCATGAACGCCCTTTTTATTCATTTGGCTAAATGCTGTGGAATTGAATGAGCTGATCTTTAAACGTAAAATATTAAACGTCAAAATATGTATACAAATAAGATAACCTCTTCTAAACCAACGAGAAATCGGAGCCGATTGTCTCGGTACGGTTAAAAAGGGAATAAGATGAGAAAAGGATTTTGAGGCTTAAAGGTAGGACTAGAATAGGCGGAAGCCAACGTACGTGGTCGTACGAAACCGAGCGAAAACAAGAAATTCATATGACGCGCACATAATTGCGATTTGGAACTTTTCGTTTAGTTTTCGTTAACTTTCGCCGTCGGACGTGAGAGCGCTCACCGACCGCTCTTTCGTACGTGGACTGACAGCTAGCTTCAAAAATCAGAAAAATCACTTCCAACCACTCAAGTGCATTATGGGTGACTTATGAATTTGACGTTTTGGAAAGCAACTTTTCGTTCGCTTTTGACACTAGCTTCCGACAGCTACCGCCTATTCTAGTTCTACCTTAAGGTAGAAAAATTGTAATAGTCTCACGACAGTGATCGAACGAAAATAAGCGAATACAAGAAAATCATATGGCGCGCCTTCTGCTGATGAAACATTAGTCAGAAAATGTAGACGTCCTAATTATTTTTTGTTTATAAAAATAGATAGTTACAAGTGTAGATAGTTACAGAACACGGGCAGATTTTTTTATTTCTCAGAGATAGGTAGGTATCTTAGAAATCATTTTTCTGAACACGCCTTGTTCTAAAAGTCACAATGACGTTTGGATAAGTTTATCAAAAAGAAAATTGATTAATCTTCCGCAGCAAAATCCTTCAAGAATTTTAACCAAATTGTTTAAATCATTTCTTATACAAAATTTGACAGTTCATTAACCAAATCTTAAACTTAACCAAACGGTCTTATCTAGTGTTTTACAACATTGCATGAATACCCTAATACTACTAATTCCAATATCAAGGCAACATTTGTTTAAAGCGTTTCTCGTCGTCGACGGTCATCACGTTTGTTTTTAAATTTTTCGAATATTTGACGAAGGACGGGAAATGCTTTATTGTGTATATTTTCACTGTTTAAAGCTTTATTTGAATAGAGGACAACTAAGAAGTGATCTCGTCATTCTGATATCTCGTTGCTTTGTGAGGTCACTAATATCCTGCTATGCTGAACTATGCCAGACAAATGCGAATTTTTTCGTTTCATATTCAAATTCCAATACCCGTTGTCAATTGGTTATATGCCAAAGTCTTCAATATGCGTAATCCGAGTTCCTCAGCTGCTATTTTTATAAAACATCTTAAGCCTAGTACATACTTGTGAATCATGTCGTGAATCCATACAAATTTGCATTTTTGTTCACCCGTGAGCGTGCTCGTGAAGCCATGACAAAATGTGGAGAGTTTGCGTTAACGAGCGGTGAACCATATTCACGACCACGGAACACGGAACTCTTTGATTTTTGGTGTAGCTTTGACAATTTGACCATAAAAGCTGCAAAAGTCAAGCAAATTGTGTCAAAAATTCACTTTCTCCACTGATGGTTGTTCACTCCACGAGGAAGTATGTACTAGGCTTAAGAATGTACCTTCTTAAGCCTAGTACACACTTCCATACATCTTGCCTCTGACGTGTTAAAGCCAAAAACTGTCCAAGGGTGCTCTTGCTCAATTTCCAGTTAATGCACTATGGGTCCTAGGACTGTTCGTCTGGAGAGAAGAGTAAAATCAAATTTTCTGTGCAAATAGTATTTTTGTTACCACCAGAGATAACCACTAAGGGCCAGTTGTACAAATATTTAAACCGTGGTTCAGCAATTTTTATCCAACGATTCCGGCGGATTAATTGAGTTTCAACAGTGGTTTACTGTTCAAGTGTGTGATAACAACCAATTACATACTTGAACCAGCGTTGAACCTTAGTTAATCCGCCGAAATCGGTGAGTTAAAATCTTGAACCGAGGCTGAACCACTATTGTACAACTGGCCCTAAAGAAATTATTGCAATAAATTTAAAAATTGATCTGAAGCCTTATAACATATTTCAACGCGTCTTTTAGTGTTCAATGTAATAAATATGTTGAAGTTTATCACCATAAGTCCTCAATATTTCATATCAGCGTATACTTTTTAAAAAAACATGCATACGTCCTCGTCTTTGATTTTGTCTCCCAAGACGTAAAAGAAGAAAGAAACTGATAAAATCAAGCCTTTGCATAAAAAGATACAAAAAATAAATATATTCTCAACAAAAGGATGTCATTGTGTCGCATTTGGCATCCTCATCTTTTTTCTCCTCTCCCAACAGATAACCTAGGTCAGTGGGTTCCTGATTGCACCACCCTCTCTTCAAGCAGTTATCCATCTTCTTGATGATTAAAAAAAAAAAAAAGTAAAAAGATGATAAAGACCAACTCTCGTAAATTTGACTAAAAACGAAAAAAAAAAGAGAACAGAAAATGAAAAACAAAGAACTGAAATCATTAACGTCCCCTCAGGCGTTACATTTAAAAAGAAACTAAGAGAAGAATACTTAAGACTCAGAGGGAGAGTGCTTTATATACATATACTGTTTCGATTGCAAAAAAAAAATAAATAAAATAGGTATGCAAAATAAAGAGGAAGAAATCGAAAGAAAAAAAAAGAAAAAAACAATAACCTTGATTGTTTTTAAAAAGACCATCATTGTTGAATAAATACACTTTTTTCAAATGCTTCCCTATATAGATGCATAGTCTTTGAATTTCAATCTGAGAAGAAAGAGATTTATATATTTTTGTCATTAAAAGTAATATTTTTGTTAATCATTTCTCTTAACCTCTATAATGATAATCAAATTGAACTTGTTGAATATGAAGTATTTCTAAGCTAAAATCAGATTAAGTTTAATTTTAAAAATAAGTAAAGTAACTGTATTTTTGTATAATTTTTAACGTTGATGTAGTTGAATCAGAATTAAATGCAGTGATGTGCAAATTTTTCTGATCAAAAATATTATGCACCTATTTTGTTCCATGACAGTTTCTTATGCCTTGAATTCGAATCCGACCTCAAAAACATCACATAGGTATTTAATTCTTGGGTTTCTACATGATCTGGCGCAACTTGCTTTCCAGTCGAGGTTTTGCTCGCCGCGCCGGTTTCGCTAGGGTCGTCCTGAAGAAAACACGAAACTTCAGAGTAAAAAGGTCTTTAAAACCTTATAATAAAATTTTTATTTAAAACACAACTCTTTGTCTTATAACGGTATTTCAATTTACGGACTGTCTTCGGTCCGATATTCCGATTTCTGATGATCGAGAGATTCATTCGCCCTGGTCAATAGAAATCCTAGTAGAGTGTACCTTGCTTCTGATGATTTTTATCTCCAGAAGATCCGATCTCCTGGTTTCCGCAAATCTAGTATTCTGGTAACGCGTAACCTGGTTTCCACTCACTCTAAATTTATATCCTAAAAATAAATCTACAAGCACTACGCTTCTGGTGGCTCTATTCAGCAAGTACTAGGCACCTGGCGGCACTCGACACAGCAGGATTTCGCTTTGGTAGATCAGCAGATACTACGCACCTGGTGACACTATTCACCAAGTACTAGGTTCCTGGCGGCACTCGACGACGAAGACTTTCGCTCTGGTAGATAAGCAGATATTACTGCCCTGGTGGCACTATTTAGCAGATACTTCATCCCTAGATGCACTCAACACAGCAGGGTTTCGCTCTGGCAGATCTGCAGATATAACGCCCCTGGTGGCACTATTTAGCAAGTACTGGGCACATGGCGGAACTCAACAAAGCAGGCTTTAACACTGGTAAATCAGCAGATACTACTAGTGGTAACACTATTTAGCATGTCCTAGGCCCCTGATGGCACTCGACACAGCAGGCTTTACGCCCTGGTAAATCAGCAGGTACCAAGCCCCTGGTGGCACTATTCAGCAGATACAGTAGCCCCTGGTGACAATTAGGGTGTTTGTCTTGGAACTGGGAGCCCTTACCACTGGTGGGGAAGCCTTCATAGGAAATAGATGGACAATCTCGCCTACCTAAATAGGTTTGGTTTTCAATGAAACCCCTTACCAATGGTGGAGGAAGCTTCACGAAAGTAAACACAGCTAATTGATAGAACTTTCAGAATTCTATATGAAACTGAGTGTCACTGAGCGTGGTGATTTTCGTCCATACAAACAGTTCCTATTGTGATAATTACGGCAAAGAGTGTGTTGCTGGTTCACATCGGGCTCGAAGGACCAAATGTTTAAATAATAATCGGACCAAATGTTTGAATAATACTGATTTTATTAAACAACATATCTTCCTTAAATACTATTTTTACATGTGTATATGTACATGTACATGTCTATATTCTTCTTACTTATCTATGTTTTATTGAATGGTTTTTTTATCTGTAGATAACCGTCAGTGCATGTTCACGATGATCTGTGTTATATTTATTTACCACACACATTGGGTTATCTGAAGATAAGAACCGCATGTTAATTTTTGAACAGAGTGAATGTGAACTGTTTTAGAATGAACGAAAATAATAAATGGTAATCATTTTCTGGTGACGTCATGTGCCCATAGTGAATTTGAATTGTGTTATGCTATAATACAATTCTCGCTGGCTGAAATGGTTTCTGTTTCTGACGATCTTCTTTTTTGTGGATCGAAAAGTCGTTCTAGTTGCATTCTTTTTTGTGGCCATATTTAAGAGATGACTTGGTGTATGTTGGTCATCTCCAACGAATTTGTAAAGCTTCGCATGAAGTTCATCAGGAACAGTTCCTTCATTAATTTTTCAATAATCATACCAAAAATGTGCTCTTTTCGTTTGAATATTCTTTTTTGTTAAAATTGCACAGCACTATTTCCCCAACTCCATCAAAAAAGAAATTGCTCCAGTAAAATAACGCAAACAAAAAAACTATTATTAAACTTCAGATTTTTTGTACACAAACCAAGAATATATGGTTTCTTCTACGAATGGAGCTGGATACACAAAAAGGTACATACATGAACACGATTCTTTATGCCACCATAATAAACTATACCACATTTTGTTATAACCCAGAGAGAAATTTTCAAGCTGGAAGCACCTGATATTCCTTTTATTCACTTAGTTTGGAAAAGTTAAAAAGGTCTAGTTGGGAAAATTTGAACTATTCACCTTCCCCTGTGATAGTTAAAAGTTCTATTTAAAGAACAAAGGGCAGCACATGGGAAGCAGGTAAAACTTTTTTAAGTAAATTATTCGTAAAAGCTGTTCAAAATGAAAAAAATTAAATAGATGCAAAAAATTTGCTATAAGAATAATTTGATTGAATCTAGATCATGTGCATGAGGGCAAAGTTTAATTTCATGGACCTTTATTTGTATGTTTGTTTTTGTTCTTTAGGTTTTTCTTAAGTTAAAAAAAAAAACTGACTATAGAGTCGTAAAATTCGCTGGTTCAATAGCGAAGCCCATACAATTTTAATGCAAGAACTTTAATATTTTAGATTCAAGCTTAAATTTTGGCATTCATTTCGAGATTTTTGACATAGAGCATGTTGGCATTTGTTTGATGTCCCAAACTCCCTTTTCAAAAGGACAAAGTCTTGATAATAAAATCCCAAACTACTCGTGTTATAAAGATCTGAATCCATCAGCTGAAAAATTCAGGTAGGATCGACAATAATTATTAAAAAAGTGCTTAAAATACTATGAGCTTTGAAGAAGCCAAGTTATCTAGAATGAAAATATGTAAGTGAAAACAATTTGCATGAAAAATAAAGAGTTTAAAATAGCAACAATGGACTACCCACCGAAGCGGACTTTAACTGCGGAAGGCTAAGCAGAACTGCTTAATTTGTTGAATTTATTGTTGATGGCGACTTCAATTCTAATCACACCCACTGGGCTCATAAGCACACCGACTTAACAATGAACTTAAAAAAAAAAAAGAATCTGTAAATTCAAATATGAATCAGTAAGTAGATTTTTGAAGAGTTTGACGACAAATGCATACTCCTTATGGAAAACAGGTAAATGCCTGAAAAGACTGCAAATTCAAAAAAAACCCCAATTAAAGCATAAGACGGAAAATGGATTGCAAACCCGAAAAAAAGGCTGAATCTTCGCAGAACATTTCTCGAATGTTTTTAAATGCTTCTCAGAAAGTGTAGCGTCAATTAACTCACATTTTGATAGAAACGACGAATTGGAAATTCCCTTCGTCGCGCTCAAGGAAATTAGAATCATTTTTCAACACAAGTTATCAAGCAAAAAAGTATCCGGGTATAATATAATTAACGCTCAAGTTTTTTTTGATTAACGCTTAAGTTTTGAAAAAATGACAACTTTAGCCTTCAAAAAACTCCAATAAATAATAAACGCATGTCTTAAACTCCAATATACGCTACATCATTTGAAAAAAAACTTTAAGAAAAACAAATATATTCCGTGCTAGTACTTACTAGATATTGCTCAAGCCTTTGACAAGGTTTGGCATTTGGGACTTGGGTACAAATTGCATAGAGATCTCCCAATGTAATTCTACGAAATATTGACCGACTCTTTAGAGTAAAGGACGAGCAAGAATATTCGGAGCTTATAATAAAATGGAAGCCGGTTTACCACAAGGAAGTCTCCAAGGACCAACACAGTATTTGTTAATATATTAGGGACAATCCAGTGGACAACAATGTGATCATAGTACCCAATCTCAAAAATATAAACAAGATTCCTCAGTTTAATTTCTCAGTTTTGTTGTCAAATAATACGGAAAACAAATGTTGCTTAATTATTGAGGACATTGAAACGTTTACAGGCACGGGACAGTTTATAGTTTTCGAGATATTCATGAAATTTGCTTCTGGCTCAGGGTCCTTTTTAAGGACATGTTTAAGACGGCAAAATAAAGCTCTTCTCCAAAATTCAGATTTGTTGGAATTTTTTGAAAACTAATTCTCCTGATTGGGAAAAATAAGCGAATCAACATCTGCCGACCTAAAAGACAAGTGAGTTTTTATTTCGGAATCAATTTGGAGGCAATACAAAATCACCACAATAACATTAACATATATTCCGGCAAAACAAAATCTTTAATTAAAAGAGATTAGGTGGATAGTTTGCTGTTAATTATTTTTAACTAATTTTAATTTTGTCGTGCAATATTTTCTGTTTTTTTTTTTTAGAATTTTATATTGCTGAATGGTTTATAGCAGAATAATTTGCAGTTAATTAGTTCTGATAATAAAAATGATGCATGTTTTTTTTTCGAATTTATGAAAAAATTACAAAAAAAACATAGGAAACATTGCACTAAGATAATTGTTATTATCAGAACCAATTAACTGGAAATTATTATGCAAAAACCGATTCATCAATATAAAAGCCTTAACCCCTTTTCGAGACGGCCCTTCGCTAAGTTCATATGAATTAAGAAAAAAAGCCCAAAAAACATAGAAAACATTGCACGAAAAATTTGATAATGTCAAAACTAAACTAATTTAAGGCTAACTAACAGCGAATTATTAGGCAATTAACCATTCACCGTAAGAATTTTGTACCACTTTTTGAACGGGTGCTGCTTCGCTAACAATTGATATCAATTTATTAAAACAGAAACAAAAAAAAAACATAGAAATCATATAAAACATATAAAACATAGAACGACAAATTTAAAAGCGTCATAACTAATTGACAGCAAATTATTCACCTAATCACTTTTCGTTCGGCGAATGTTGCCGCCCTAACTTAACATTAAAAACAAAAAACAAGCTGGTGATAATTTGTAGCATTTTAAAAAATTAATAAAAAATTAATTAAATTTTATCAGATAATCAGACCCTTAAATATTTTTAGTTTCACCAATCTATAAAAGGGAAATTTCAGGAAAATTTTTGTTAAAATCGAGTTTTCTTCACATCCCTGGAAAAATAAATTGTTTTTTTCTTTCTAATAAGCGAAATGTATGAGAAAAAATGGGAAAGCAGTATGTATTGAAACAAATGCCAAGAATTGTAAAATAAAACGCTACACTTTTTCAAGATCAAAAACAAAATTGGGCCGCTGCCGGAAGGTTTTTATAAAGTGGGTTTCAATAAAATTTAATAATGAATGCACATATACAAAGAAGAGAAAGAAGCAAAAATTACAAAATCAATATCGTCATAGTCGGAGAATGGATTGCTATGAACCCGGTATACTCTTGCACAGCGAATTAGTATGTGTTCATCTTCATCGTCGGATGAAGACAACGACGACCAATTTATTATCCTAAATGAAAAGCAAATCATTAAAGTATTATTATTAACATCCAAAGTCGAAATTTGTTTACGTATTCATTTTCCTATTCATTTCGTATCTCCAAAAATTGAAAATTAAAAGTTTTTCTGCAAATGTCAGCCGATATATCTACTTGTTAACTGCATTTAGTTTTTGAGGGTATTTAAAAACTTGTTTGATTTAAAATTGCTTGGTGAAACCAGAAAATCATAGTTTAAAGTTTAGAAGCCTGTTAAATGTTTAAAAGTCCTTCGTGAAATAGACCATTAGTCTTTATTACTCTTTACAGTGAATTGTATACATTTGTAGACACAAATGTAGCAGTCTGAGAAATAAACGCCATCTGTTGGCGATTCTATTTGTGTGATGGACAAAATTAGTCGATTGTTAAGCTAAGTACATACGATTGTCAGATCTTACAAAATGAAAAATTGTCCGTTCACACGGTTGGTAGATTTCTTCCCAATTTGATTGTCAGCTATTTTTTTTTATCTCTCTTTAACCAACTCATTGACATTTCGAACAATGAAGAAATTGTCAGCAATTGTAAGACGTTTGCAATTAAAACATCTGACAATGACCAATTAGTCTGACAATGTCCTAATCGACTGACAATGATAAAAATTGTGTTTTCAGACGATTGTAAGATACCTGACAATTTTTTGTCAGATTGTCGTCTGACAATGATGTGTCTGACTATATTGTCAGACAAAATTGTGTGTAAGACATTTGGAACAGTTTTTTCACTGACAGATCTGACAATATTGTAAGATCTGACAATCGTCTGTACTTAGCTTTAATTCCATAGTACCATTCTTTAGAATCAATATTTTCTACTTCCCATTATAGTACAAAATGTAATTTTCAGGTATCGTCAACATCCACCCCTGAAAGTATGCAATTTCGGGTTTTTTACGATTTTTCAAACTTTTCCAATTATTTACCCATCTAAATTTTTTTCTTAGTGTATCAGCTTTTTAAAATTCGAGTCCAACAATCCCCAAATGCAAATCGGATGATCTTAAGTCGAATTAATGCGCGTACAAACAAAAAAACAATTCATTTTTATATGTATGTATATTTAGATAGTGTGTAAACAGAATTTAAAAGGTCATCACACAGGATCTGACAACTTATGTTACATAACTTGACAGTTCGACATCCGTTCTTAAACCATCACACATTCTATCATATTTGATTGTTTGAGGTTATGTTAAATTAATTTTGTTGATGCTAAAGGTCAGGAAAACGAAACAGGAAAAACTTTCAAATCGATTATTTGCTAGGTTTTCATTCGATTTGTAACGCAATTGATGCCCTAATCGATGGCAAATAACTCAAAGAATTTTTTTGTCAATAAAATTTTCAATTGAACAAATATTTTTTGTGAAAAATGTATTTATTTATTTCCTTGACTGAATTTAATTTTCCGTACCAGCTGATTGTCAAATTCGATCAAAATGAAACAAATCGTTCCAATTATTTGCGTTCCAGCTTTCACTAGTTCCACTGACAGATTAGTGGAAGGAAAAAAAAATTCGTTTGCATTTCAATCAGGAAAACTTGATTGGTAAAACTTGACTGACGTAATTTTCATGTTCGCTATAAACGCTCATAAGGAAAAAATTCCTATTTGTATCTGTTTCAACTTTTAATGATGGTTTTTCCTGATCGCTATAACTGACGCCTAAGTGTCAATTGAAAATCATTTTCCACCACACAAATTTCAATGTCGCATAAAATTCAATCCCACCTTTATTTTGACATGATTGTAAACATTTCATGAGACAGCGTGGGTGTATTTACTTTGAAAAAAAAATCAATTTATATGTACAAAATGGAACTATGTAGGTATATGAAATTGGTGTATCACTTTAAGCGGATTCGACTGTTCTCCGGAAACGTGTATAAATTTAAGCAGGTCCATTAGGCACATATAGGTATGTGACTTAATTTTTATGTTTTTTTTTTTTTTAGCACGTACCTTTAGGAATAAAATAGAAGTAGAAAAATGCTCAACAAAGAGCAAAAAAGGTGTGCAGCACCCCTCACATTAAAATAATTGTTATCACCAGAAAATGTTTGTTACGACGATCGACGAGCTTATATACGTCGCTTCGTCGTCTTCTTATTGTCATTATTTTAAAAGTAAAAGTTTTTTTTTTTCGTGGATTTCTATTTCGTCGTTTAGTTCAAACATACATACATACATACATATCTACGACACTTTCTACAAAATAATAACGATAATTTGCATTCAACACATCATCGTCGTCGTCATTATAAGAGTCCCTCATACCTCAACATTTTGTCAACTGCCAATGTCTATATTATAGAGTTGTTATTTTTAATTAAAATCACAATGTTGAAGGTTTTTATAGTAGTTGTAATTATGTTGTATACGTATTTAATATTTTGTCTTAAAAGTAATTAAAATTGTGTATGAGAAAAAAAAAAATGACCTGAAAACCTGCTCAACCATACAAAGATATTTATATGCATATTAACCATAAAAATGCTCCAAAAACGTACCTATTTAACACATGCAACCGCTTAAAACCTAACCCAACACTCACTTGCATTAGTTACATATATGTATGTATGTATGTATATTTAAATATGTTAATTTAATCAAACATCAATTTTCAAACATCTTTGAAGACAAAAGATTGAGATACTTTTTATCGATGATAAAAATCAAACAAAATTATTATGGTCTTCTTTGCTTAAATCGATTTATTTTCATAAATCGCGTCCAGAAATAATAAAAAAAAAAAAAAAAAAAAAAGATGCACAAACAGTTGATTGAAAGTTGGTTATGACCTTCACCCAAATATAATATGGGCGATAAAAGCATCTTTTTTTTGTCGTATTGAACTTCGTCGTCGTCGCTCCGCATCCATTGGTTTACCATAATACCAAATGAAATGAAAATTAAGAAAGAAAGTTGTGATGAAATATATGTCTTCATGGCGCAGAGTAATAAAAAGGCAATACACTGAGAAAAAAAAAAATTATGCAAAATCAATGTGAATTTAAGTGATGTTTCTTTGGACTTTCAAGGTTTCACAACTTAATTATTTTGACTTTAAACTGCTAATTAGTTTAATTTATAGATATTTTACAAATTTAAATTAACTTATTTCCTATACAAACAGCTGTTTTTTCTTATAGGATTACAACAACACCAACCAATCCGGATTGCTTATTAAATTTTACTCGAACGCGATCAAAGTTAAAATAAAAACAAACCAAACAAACTGCGAGTGTAATTGGAAAGGACCACCTGATCAGTTCAGAGCTGATCAGTAGCTGCATCCACCATCCTGTAACGAACGTGTTTGGGTTAAGGCCTAGACTTCCCACTATTTATCTCCGATAGTAAAGTGTCCAATTCCTTTCACTGCCGCGTACGTAAGAAAAAAAAAGAGTTAAATTAACGCGGTTATTAAGCTCCTGCCACCACTCCTTTAGCCACACTTATGACCCTAGATCACAGGAACCCTAAGGCCAGTCCGGGCAGACTAGGTGGCAGGGTGTCAAAGTTGGTAAAAGGAAGCTCACAAAGGCTCCTTGACGATAAACTTGAAGATTTGGATAAAACAAACTTATGGATATAACAAAGTGTCCCCCAGAGAAAAAAAATGAATTTCTAAAAATTATCAAGGCATTCAAACCAAATTATAAACGAAGATGGCAACTCTGCAATAGCACAGAAAGGAGTTTCTTGGATAAGAATGAAGAGTGGCTTAGCGAAAAAATAAAACTACCTGTTGGCATACTTCCCGGAAGGTCTCAGTGTCGCCCAAGCAAAGAATTCGGGGAATCAAGTGACCAAACAAAACGTCGAAAAACAGTGGAACTTCGAAAAACAGTGGAACTTCGAAAAACAGTGGAACTTCGAAAAAGTTCATCTGTTGATGAACTGACATACGCGGCATATATTGCAAAAAAAAAAATGTCATTAATATTGCAAAATTTTATAAAAAAATCAATTAAAAAACGAAAAAAACATATGTTTTTCTAAATTTTATCTTTAAAAAATAATTTCTCAAAAACTACTTAATGAAACAACTAGAATCAAAAAACAGAATAAAGAATGAAATATTAGCTTTAAAAAAAGTTATAGCACAGCATTGTACATGCTTGTTTTGATTTTTAATATATTTTTTCTCCAGGGTAATGGGGTGGTAAGTATGTAAGCACTTAAGTGGTGTTTACTGTACCCAAAAAATGAATATTTATCTTTCCAAATAACTCTTCAGTCATTTGGTACCTATTTGATGTGAAAAATGTGCCCAAATATTTTTGGCCAAGTTTTAGACCAAAATATCGCGCTGTGCGGCGTATAAATAGTGAGGTATGTATGGGCAACCCCCCTGCTCGAGCACACTATAGGATTTAGGGTAGGTGCGAGGTTGGATGCATGCAAAGTTTCTTTTTATCATTTGGTTGTTTTCATTTAGTGGGACATAACCCCCAAATTAAATTTGGGATTTATGTCCCTGGGACTTATGTGTCTGCACCTGTCAAAGTCCTCTCTCCATTCGATGATTGAGAAATCGAGGAGAGGTAAAAAGGATATAATATTGAAAACAATTGCCTTCGTATTCCAAAAACATTATAGACCACTGTATTTTTCTGTTGCTTTCTTTGCAGCTCAGATTAAGTAAATACATACACCCAAGGTTTAGTTGTTCAGAAATTTAAATTCCGTTTTTCTTATTTTTCTTTTGAACATAAAATTTTACGGTTTTGTATGCCATTTACTGAAATTATACTAATGGTTTGACAAATCACAGTGCAGTTCTCTTTTTTCTCTTCGCCATACAAATGGGTGAAATAAAAGAACTAAACTGAATGCGTTTCAAGAAAATTGTTAAGTGGATCAGAATCCGATAGTATATGTAATTCATTCAACTAATTCAATCGATTGAAATTGATGCGGAAAAGCAATGCGACTTCCCGCGAATAACGTATATAGTATAGTGAGTTCCACAATTTACAATCAATTTTCGCATTTTAAACAAAAGCCAATTTAAATAATTTACAAGAATTCAGAAATAAAATAAAACGAAACTTGTATAAAACACAGGCTTGACAAAGCTCTTATGTATTTTAAATGAAAACTCTCTTGGTTTTTGTTTTTTTTTTGCTGCAGAACATACCAAAAATTCATAACTTTCCGGGATTTTTTAGGGTTGTAACTTCGCTTTTTAAGATTTGTAGTTTGTCATTTCTAAAATATTTATTACATGAAATTTTCTCTGAGTGTATGATACCGACATTCTTGTCCGGTAAGACCGCTATAGGGCTACTGATGTCAAAGTCTTGCCGCAAAAATGTGTGATTGGTGGTTACATCGTTTTATTAGTCCGATGATGATGATGATGGTGATACATGATAATACTGCTGCCTCCAGAAATAGTAGGGCACTGGTTACTAGTTATGATTGTTGTGTAATATAAACACATAAACATTCATGGACATATACATATGTTGTTGATATTGGGACGAGTTATGTTTACTATTGAACTTTTGGAATTGAAAGCAGAATTAATATTAAATCAACAAAAAAAAAAAAAAAAAAATGCGAAGACGCATAAAAATGACTGACTTGAATCACGTTGACAATAAGCCCACTATACGATCGACTCGATCGCGACGTGACGATGGGAAATCATATTAAGATGAAATATCTCAAGGTTTAGGTAGATGACATTTAGCAACATTGGTTATACATACATATATGCCAGTGTTTAGTGCAATAGATTGTTGACAGTTTATTTTGTATGTTGTTGTTGTTGAATGTTATCTTACAATATTGTATACTCAAAAATCGGTCCTACCTTCGTGTTTTTGTACAGACATATGTATATGCGATGTGATAGCCATTGGTAAATTTGTATTATGATTGACATTCAAATTATATTTACTCAGCTAATTTAATCATGTTTTTTTTTACAAAGAATTAGTCACGATCAGCTTTGCTGAAAAATTGCAGAAAAAATATATATTATATTTTTAGTTATAAAGAGAGTGATGAAGTTTTACTAGTTAGTGAGTCAATTATAAGAGTATAAGAGTCTGATGGAAGGCCAAAATTCGGTTTCACTTTGTGACGGTAATCAGGTAAGCGACCAACCGTATATCTACATCATGAATGTCTTCACTTTGATTTTGTTGTCATTGGAAAAGAATAACAGTAAGTTTTATTATAATAAAGTAGATACGTATATCTGGATTATACGTGTTGAAATTAGCACGGTTTATATTGCAAAATTTAGTATATTCATGTTTCTTTATGTGGTCTTCGATTGTATTTTCTGACTTTTCTACTATTTTTTTTATTCCAAACGAATATGAAAACATCTACTTCCTAAATTTACTTATACATACATATACTATGTACGCCATTTAACAAAATGGCTTCTTTAAGCATTTATCATTGTATGTATGCTTCTTTAAGCATTTATGTATGTTTGTGGGACTTCCGTGTATACACCTTTCTGGAATTGGGAAGAAATAAACAACCTGAAAAAATTCATGTCGATTATGGAATCATCCGCAATACTTGATCCGCCAGTGATTCTCGGTACAGTGTTCTCTTTTCTTTTCACAACAAATGGTTAAAGATAAAAGGGAGCACTGCACTGAGATATCACTGCGGATCCAATATTGCGTATTCCATAATCGACATGATTACTTGAAATAGCCAATCGAAAGCTTTTGGAGTAGTAGGAGCGAAAAAGGAGTGCAAAATTAGTACTCCAAAGTCCGAAAGTACAAGCGAAATCGACATTACAATAGGTCTGTTCGCTTACTCGCCCGAAACTGCCAGATTCTATCAACTTTATTTTTTTATATGAGTTTTGACAGTCATTTGCGCAAAAAAGGTAGTTTTGGGAAGTAAACGAACAAGGTTAATATGTAAATTTGAACAAGTTTAGTCAAAAACTAGAGAAAAATTATACAGAAACAATAAGTCTGTTCCCAACATTTCTTGCACTTAATCTTGGTCAAATGTCAAACTTGAAGAGTGGTGATGAAATGCTCTCAAAGAGAAAGAAAACTGAACAAAATGTCTGGAACGGTTTTCGCACTTAGACTACTTTTTAAACGCCAAAAAGTATACTAGACTTGCCGTAGATCAGTGATAAATCTTAATAATAATTTTCAAGAATCACAACCCAAGAAAATAAAATGTTAAAAGAGAATAAACTGATACCAACTTATTTCAAGTTTATTAATATACAAAAAAATCTTTAATTATGCATTAAATTATGAAGCTTAAGCGTGTTTTTCAGCAAAAAGCACTACATTATATAAGAAATACTCGATTATCAATTCTAAATTTTCTTCTTAAGGCTGAAAACATACTGGAGCTGCGAGCAGAGCGGAGATGCGAGAAGTGAGCAGAGCGACGAAAACAAACAAATGTGTTCTTATGAAAGCTCTCATACTGATGCATCTAGCAACGAGGTATCAGTTCTCATAAGAAAGCATGTGTTTGTTTTTAACGCTCTGCTCACCTCTCGCATCACCGCTCTGCTCGCAGCTCCAGTATGTTTTCAGCCTAAGAAATAGTAGATATTGCTAATTGACATACATTTTTTTAATTAGTTGATTAACTAAAAGATAAATGAAACAATACAAAATATGCTTATCTTTAAAAAATAAAATCAAAATAAAATTAACACTTGGACAACCCTTGTTCGACATTTATATTTGTACTCAACGGATAAATTCCGTCATCTGACATAAGTCAACCAGGCATTTGACAGTCAGCCCGGAAATAGGCAGAAGAAATTCCTCGGACTAGGACTTGCAAGAAGGGGAAATGTTTTTATATATAAGTACGACTCTTTTTTTTTAGTAAATTTGTGTCTTATCATTTTGGTTGCAGTTAAAGTTGTTGAATGAGAATAGCAATAAAGGTAACCCAGCGGCTCCATTAGCAATACTTGAGGAAATAAATTCCATCTATCCATTCCCATCGCTGAAGCAATAAATTTTGACGTTTCACCTTTTTCAAAATGGTTTCTCCGCGATTTTGAATGAATTGCGCTTCGTTTGAAATTAAAGTTGAAAATAAGAGAAATGAAGTAAATTAAAGTTTTTTTATCATCAAAAATTGTGAATTTAAAAAGGAAAAAACACTTGACTGTGGTCGTAATTTCTACACTGACATTTGACAACTGAAATTATCTGGCAATAGAAGGCCCACCGAGGCAATAAATTGTCATTGCCATTAAAATTGTCATTGCCATTAAAATTGACATTGCCTCAAATATTGCTAATGGAGCCACAGTGTAAGACCGCATTCGGCGGGACTGCGCTTCAGCAGAATTGAACCTCACCGACTTATCTGCAGGAAATTGTATGAGCTATATCGCACTAAGCGACAACTGTACTTCACGGCGCGGCACTATGCGACAAAGTTGATAATCTGACCAACTTTATCGTGACATGAAGTTTCGTTCAGTTTCGTGCGAAAGCGCGAGCGGTGTCGCTGAAGTGCAGTTTCGCCGGGTGCAGTTTTACCTTAAATCTCAAGAAATAATAAAAGTCGTTTTTTTAGTTTTCATATTTTTTTGTACCAAATTATAAAGCTTGAATTAATTGTTAGAAAAGTTTATTGATTATGTTCATAGTTTTTCGAACGCTAGGATTATTTGAGTAAATGTCACTGGCCGCGTGCTGGTGCACTAGGATAGCCTATCTTCCATCTACCGAACAATATTGTTATTGCTATTGCTAAAGCGTATCTATTGGTTATAGTAAGAGTCAAGCTATAAAGATCCCCAAATATTGCCAATGAGCCGCTGGATAACGCTGTGGCTCCATTAGCAATATTTGAGGAAATATCAATTTCAATGACAATGGGTCTGTTACTTTACTTCTTAAAACTGCCACTTTCTACCTATTTTAGCCCAAAAATTCTATCAAAGTCCATATAAAATAATAAAATTGGACTAGAACTGGTCAAAACTCAAAATTGGCAGTGTTGGGAAGTAAGGAAACAGATAATATCGAGCAATATTGCCATTGTCATTTCTAAAGCACATCCATTGGCAATATTCAAGTCAATCAATTTCTTTCTTGTCAATGGAGCCGCTGTGTAAGAATTGTTTGTTTCTAAGTCTAAGTTAACTCTATAGAAATTTCTAAATGCAAACGCCATTTTATGATAAAAAAAATATAGTTTGTCGAAAACTACGTTGATTACAATAAACAATTAAATGATATCAAAATTTACTTTATCACATACTTGTATTACTTATCATTTATTGAACTTGTAAACATCACAGCTATTTCAATAGCTAAGTAAAATATACATTAAAAGCGCATTTTCTTGTTTTTTTTTAAGTACTCACATCAATGAGCCTTAAGTATTTAGTGAAGTTAAGTTAACATTTGACACTTGAGACAGAAACGCAGTATTATTATTGTTTATGTGTAGGTAAATAGGTACTATGAATAAGTAAAAGTTAGATTCATAAAAAATATTAAACTCGAGACTTGGATCAAACTTGAAATTAAGATGATTTGAATCTAGTAATTCTATTACTGTTCGTTTGTCTGTCCGTTCGACTAAAGTCTAAATAAATTGGTCGATTTGTTTTTAAACTCGGTACCTAGCGTTTTTCGATTTTGTATTTTTTTTTAGGATTAGGAATAACGATACATCTTATCACACAAATTTTTTTAAGGAATTAACGAAAATCTTATTTTTTTTTCAAAAAAATGCCCACAGATCTAAAAAAAGTTTGTAAATTTTAATACAGATCTATATTTTTAAGTAAAAACATGTTTACGCAAAATGGTTATTAGTTAATAGAAATTAATAATTAATAGATATTGATGGAACTATTTCTTTTTTTATTTTCGACTTTCTTTTCCTTAACTGCCGAAAAGTATACTTTTTTATTTTTTTTTGTCATATTAACAACTGTTACGCCAGTTATGAAGTAAAAAATTAAAAGAAACCTACTTTTCGGCGCTTTAACTCTGAAAGTATAAGTCTTACAAAAAAAAAATGTTTTACAAATTTGGTGACGCAACAGCTAGTGAAGGACCAGGGCCTATAGTGACTGTAGTGTCTGCGGGAATGGAGGGAACCTATAGTTTATTGCCAAATCCGAACGACTAAAGTGAAAGGTACCTTTTCTTGACAGAGATACTCTTAGGATTTGTTAATTCCTCGCAAAAACAGTTCCTGTGAAAAAAGGATTTTTTATTTTTAGGTGACATTTCTACGAACTAACCATTACGTCACGGGTGAATACAAAAAAAACAGTTTCATTGTTTTAATTTTTCCAAGCAGACGGCTTATTAAAGCCATGCTTTGTTATTCTTTTAATCAAAAATGTTGTACTTTTATTTAAAAAAAAAAATAAAGACCAAATATAATGTCTGATATAAAAAAACCTGTTTTTCGGAATGGCGGCTGAAGCTCATCTTGATTTGAATTCGAAGCCATCTACTCGCAATCGGGATTGTTGGAGACGAAAACCCAACACCGTTGCAGTGCCGATGATGCCGACAGTTTTTTTTTTCAATAATATACAGGATGATTTGCATAAGGTGGACCAAAAAGCTAGAGCGAGTAGATTAGGTTAAGGCAAGAAAAAAATCGTACAGGAGGGGGCTTTCTAAAAAGGTATAGCATGTCATTGTAAGTTTAACCGTTGTTTTTAAATAAAATAAAATAAATAA
The DNA here is from genome assembly GCA_929447395.1 of Epistrophe grossulariae. Lineage (NCBI taxonomy): Eukaryota > Metazoa > Arthropoda > Insecta > Diptera > Syrphidae > Epistrophe > Epistrophe grossulariae. The sequence continues at coordinate 117,891,584 of OV839567.1, read as the reverse complement.
TAGACCCCCTCCAGTAAGATTTTTGTCTTGCCTTAGCCCAATCTACTCGCTCTAGCTTTTTGTTGCACCTTATCCCAATCACCCTGTATAAGTAATTCAATAAATTAATTTGGTCGTGTAAAGTAACACTTAAAAAAAATAATTAAATATTGGTCACCCCAGTCGTTTTTGCAGATACATCCGAAATATAAACCTATGTATTTTAGGTCAGCTTTAAAAAGTTGAATTGTTGGCTAAATTCTTAATCCTCAAAAGTATTGTGAATGTAGAATTCGTAAAAATATTAAAAAACCAAAAAAGAAAGTGCAACTGCTGTTTAAACTTTAATTAACTAAGAAATACTTTTAAACATTATTATAAAATTATAAGCCTTTATTGTGAACTAAATTTATTAAATATGCTTCTCTAGTCTCTAATCCACGTATAAGGGAGTCTGTTTTTATGTTTTTTTATGAGACAGTTGAATTACTGTTTTGATCTTAAGTGACATTAATTTATGTACATATAAGCCTTATGAATAAAGACTCCCAGTCCCCAGAACTTAATGAGATGAAATGAATAGAAGAGGCGTATTAAGTGGTTCCTTTTTAAATGACTTTTGAAAAATATTGTTTGTTTTGTTTTTGTTTTTTTGTTCATGTTAAGTGGACGAATTAATTTGTTGGGATCTTTCAAATATTTTTATTGTTGAAATCAATTTAAAATTTTGAAACTTATAAAATTATGATTTTCAAAAAGTATTCTCATTATGCTGCACAATAAATTATTTTCACTTCGACTTTCCCATACTTTTTTGGCATTTTATTCACAAAGAAAATTATGCAAATATAACAAATTGAAATGCCTAATTAAAAAGATAATGATTTAGAAAGGTATGAATTTTATGCCACAATGTTTTTTTTAAATTAAGTCATTATCTCCAGCAAAATCCATATGAAGAATTTTTTTTGTAGAAAAAAAAAAACGAGAAAATGTAACCATGGCAATTCTTTCCCGAATCCAATTAAAGAACTAAAAGTCAGTACAAGGATTATCATCATCTTTTGTTGAACTAGGTCATTCTATGTACCTATACGCCATGTTTTCCTGAATGAAAAAAAAAGAAGAAAAGCAATCAAAATTAGACTCAAAAGGAAGGGTTCTTATAATGGGAGTGAGGAACAAACAATGAAATTATTGCTTCTTATTTGTTCGAGTCAATAAAATCAAGAAAAATAAATGTGATACATGATGAAATGTATACAGATGGTTTGTTTACAAGGGCAAGGGTTTTTGTAATTCACAAAAGTCAAGGTCGCATCAAATTTATTTTATTTTCTCAGCTTCAGAATTTTATTGAAGTTTGGTAGGAAAACTCAAACAGAAAACGAACAATTCAGCCCAGCTGATGATAGTCATTCTTTAAATAAAAGGGAAGAAAGAACATACATAGGTATACATTATATAATATATGTACATACATGATGTTCCTGTGAATATCTAAAGAATAAATAAAGGATATACGTGATTGGCATGTTCAAAAGAAAAAAGAACGCATTATTAAACATTCCGCAACTCTTTTGAGACAAAAAAGAATAAGGAAGCCTCCTAAATTATGCCCTTTCCAGTGGATGATCATGCCCTACAAAATGTAAAGTTTATTCGTGAATACCGAATATACATATTGTTAAAGTTAACATATTGATAAGATACACCCACCAAGTTATTGAGCGTAAAAAATTTAATTTAATTTTTTTTATGGAATAACTCAATAGTGAAAATAATACCAAATTGATCCATTGAACCATATTTCGTACCGTGTGATCAAATCAAAAAAAGGAACAAATGGTATTGTTCCTAAAAATAGAAAATAAAAGTTTTGTCAACACAGTTTTACATTAGTTCTTATAATTACCTATAAGACTTAAAGTGGAAAAAAAAAAACAATTTTTCATTTTTAATTTCCATACCTATTAAAATTTTAAAATTTTGAAAAAATTATTCAAATTTGATCAATATTTGTAAAGTATTGAATTTATTTATTATTTATTTATTTAGCTTAAAACTTAAATCTAAACATATTATTCTTAAAACTAAACTTATTACATTTAGGGTCTGTTTCACAATGTCTGAGTTAAGTTCTGATTAGTTACTCGACACATAAATATTTACACAGGTTCATAAGCACACAGGAGAAAAACTTACAATTGTTTTATGACGACTTGAATAGGTTATAAATGCAAAAATATTATTTTTTGGTTTGTGGACTTATGAACCTGTTCCAATATTTATGTGTTGAGTAACTAATCAGAACTTTACTCAGAAATTGTGAAATTTTTATCTCGCGCTGTTTCTTGGCATTTGCTAAAATATCTTAACACCAAATATCTATAAAGCTAAAATTTTGATTTTGTATTTAAAAAAAAACAACAAAACATACCTATCAATAGAGCTATTTTCGGGATATTTTTCATCCTTACATCCTACAAATATACCATAACGATATATCTTCTAAAAAAAGAACTTTTTTTTTCACAGCGAGTGCCTCTTGCGAGGAAATGACAAATACTTGCCTATAACCTAAGCCGTTCGAATTCCGCAGAAATTTATGGTCCCCTTTATTCTGGATAAAATCAACACTCAGATAAGAATGGTTGAAAGTGTAAGTTAAGCCACTAGGGTCTGGTTCCCCACGAGCTGTCGCGCCACCAAATTTATTTTATTTACCACAGTATGGCCTTGAACCTTAAGATTAAATTCGTTTAATCCAGTGATGCATTTTATTTTCTTATCCACGGTACCGTATATCAATTAATCAAATATTAAAATAGTACCTACCTATAAAGATGTTCTTTATTCAATGATTTACTTGATTAGTTTAGTTTGTTCATAAACAAAAATGACAGTGTCTTCCCATACAAAAATCTTATTCAATTCAAGGTCAAAATTTATCCAATTATTTATTTTCTGTTGAAAGAAAAGTTATTTATTGCATTGGATTCATATTCTTCATTCATATTTTGTGTAATACAATAACACAAATTAAGTGGTCTCAAAGCCTTCCTCGCAAGAGTAGTAATTTTAATTTATGTTGTTGGTGTAGGTTTCAACAAGGTGCTGATGATGATGAAATTTAATGTGTCCTTACCTTATGCCACACCTGCGATTTGAGGCAAATATATTTAAGAACTCATGATGATGCCGCTTATAAATCACCACTGGCATTTCGCCACAGTTGCTTGCTGGTTTGCTTGCTTGCTTGCTTTGTGCAGCACCACCGTCATATTAAGTGTCCAGCCTTCAGCAAACCGACCGCATTGTATGTTTGCAGTTTTCACCTGTAGACATCAAGAGTGGTATAACTACTTATATTTCCCATGTGGTTTTTTTTTAATGACTTTTTAGTTCTTTTGCCATCGAAGTACAATTTTGCTTCAACATGCCGAACCACTTTCTCCCCTATAGCATATCAGGTCTTGATGCATAAAATCTACAAAAACAAATATGCAGCACAAACCCTTATAATACAGACAATCTTGCCTGCGGTCTTCTGATGACGATGTCGGTCGGTATCCTGTCTGATGAGAGATTTGAACACTCTTATCCTGTCATAATTCTTACTCAGCAAAATCACATTGAATACATTTCGACGAATAGAAAATCCTTCCAGCTATCGTTCGTTACACTAATAAAACAAAAACAAAAAATGATTCATTGGACTTGTCTTTTTTTTTCAAATGAAATCCCTTTTGGCTGCATTTACAACATCACAGAGTAGGTACTATTGGAATATTGTGTAATCTGATGCCATTGGCTTTATGCAACAAGTTACCAGCATGTCTTGTGTGCAATCTACATCTTGGGCGTGAATTTATGTTTCTTTTCTTAGATAAGACAATGCATTCATCATCTCTTTTTCAGGATAAAGGACGATTTTTGGTTTTCATAAGTGATTTAGAGTCAATGATAAATTGTTTTACAAAAATGGTAAAATGTGATTATTCTTCGGATACAGCTTTCGATTGAGATAGATAGACAGAAATTAACTTCGGTGCTTGCAGAATGATTTGTTTTAAGGTGAATTTTATTTAATACATACAAATATTTGGTTGCATGACAGCCCATAGAATCAGGGTACAGCTCTCAACTATTTCTGTGTGCGTTTTATTAGGAAGGAATTTGAGGACCTCTGTTTAATGATCGTTTGAGATCTAATAAAACTGCGGAGACAAAATTTCCCTTACACACACGTCTCTATGTAGGTACTTTATTTGAAAGAAATATCAATTTAATAAATAACCCAATAAATGATGATTTTTTTAATTATAAACCATCGTTCTATTAATTTTTAATTACCTTTTGCGATTCCATCCCGAAATACGAAAAAATACCTGAGGATGATCGATGCTTTCTAAGGCCAAACTCGCTACCTACATAGGTACCAACAATCAAGGATTAAAAAGAAAGAGTTTTTATTCTTTAGTCCTGGTCATAATCTAGTCATATAAATAAGGAGATATAGAATCAGCGTGGTCAGATAAATATAAAAATTCCCAGAGTAAAATTCTTTAACAACAACATCAAAGAGCACCCCATATCAACATTACCACTCCAGATCAATCTCTTTTATTGACGCATTCATGTAAGTATGTTGTATCTATGCAAAGTGTTATTTCGTAATTTTATATTAATTTATTTTTTTGTTTTATTCATGTTTGTATTGCCAATCAACTTCTTCGTCACTGTCGTTTTCGTTGTCGCGCAGTTATTTCTTGATTCGACAACTTCTGTGCATTGTTGTTTCGTTTTTTTTTTTGTCTTGCTTTATTTATATTCAAAAAAAAAAAACTTTCTCCACCTGCTCCACTGTTGGCTGCTTCTATACCCATGCTCCACCTCTACCAGTAATTCATGCGCGCATGTTAACTGTGGACGCAGAGTTACTCAGCTCTGGTCTTTATGCTTTTGAGGTTGAGAAATGATTTTTTGGAAGATAGCCTCAACATCAACTAAAAGAGCCAGATTCAATGTTTAGTGGATTTAGTTCTCTCTCTGTCAGTCTCTGGATTGTTTGCGCATAAAATTTTCACATGTGCACCCAAAGATATCAAACGACGCAGCACCCCCTGCTTCGTGACTCTCTCTTTCAGCTGCTTCTTGAGCATGCTCTCGATCTGGTTTAAACGGGCTTCGATTTTAATTTAAGCGTTATTTAAGTTTGGCAAAAGTCCGTCCGTTAAAACTGATTTTTTTTTTCTGATTAAATTACTATTACGTGACCAGTGGAACGCACTTTCTCATAACAAAAGAAGAAGGAAGACAAAAGAGAGTTTTGGTTCTCCATTGTCATTATATTTCGGTTACGTAGGGTTTTCTTATTTTTTTTTGCAAAATTGAAATTCCAATGGAGAGACTGGTAAAGTTGGTAGATACATATATCTGCGACAACGGATGACCATATTTGATATTAATATTAAGTAAGACAAAACAAGAAGAATTTTGCTTCTAAAATCCAATAGATACATTTATGTAGATGGCAAAAAAAAAATTATGCCAAACTATTTGATCCGGAATCTACATTTATGAATGTTTTATGATTATTGCCTTACCTATAGTTTGTCATGGTTTTGGCGTTTGGAATACGTTGCGCCTGCCCACTTATTTATTGCGTTTTCTTTAAAAATGTCTGCCTACCTGATGACTATTTCTTGCCTAGTATGCGTGATATTGTTTAGCATAATATAAACATTTCAATGAGCAAGACGCAGAGCGGGCGATCTTCTTTTATTGTATATATGTACATACATATATTTTATTTAAACGCGGGCGGATAATGGCTGTATCTGAATGCAAAACAATCGAAAGTGATTTCCTGTAATTTGGTAACGCTTTAATAAGTATAAATATATCTATATACCATCACACTCCGGCAAATAATGTTGTATTTGTATAGGGTGAACGAGGGCACTCGAATTAAATTGGGTTTTTTGGTTTAAGTGCACCCGATTTTTAAAGGCATTTGGTCGCAATCGATGCACACTTGAATTTTATTTGAAGTGGTTAGGCCTATTTAATAGATTTAATGTGCATTCATTCTGAATTATTGTTAACTGATGCAGACTGCAGGAATAAGAGCAAGAAAAAGTTGTCTGTCCGTTGTCTATAATCTTATTATTTTTTTTATTACATCCGACAAAAACACATTTAAAGTATCTTGAGAAGAAATTGTGTTATATGTTTTTTGAATTCTCTATACATTGATGATATCACTCATCATGAGAGAGTTTTTTATTATTACTCTATCAGCAGCAATCTTCCTATAGTGCCATTTAATTAGATTAGCCATTAAATTAAATTAGTTTCTGTAGATATTGATCAGGATACATTTTGACTTTTTTTGATAATATAAAATTATATTTTTACTAAGAATTTCTTTCAATTACCGTATACAGTTCTTTGTTAAGAAAAAAAAAACTTGGTCGAAACCAAAAAGTGGGTACTTAATTAAAGTAGAACCTACTCATTTGAAAGAATTAAGATTTTAAGTGCACTAGGCTATGATTGGTATCGAAACTTCAAAGCTTTAGGTATACCTACTTATGATTAAGTTTTTAAAATGTAAATGATATACCTATCTAGATAGAAAGTAACATTGTAACTTTATTTTTTTTAACATGACAATTTAAACGACACTTAAAACAATTTAATTATATTTTATAATAATATGACAATTTGATTAAAAGCAACAGGATGTAGGTATCCCTTTCTAAAATCCGGTTCCTGTTTTTTTTTTTAATTTAAACTACTTTTAAGGGAATTAAGTCGTTTTCTTAGTATGTTTATTCGTTGAGCCCTGAAGTCACCTTGGTGTCGCCCAAAGCTTTGTTTGGAATGGAAAACATGTTTGCATTTTTTTAACGTATTTAGCAGTCCTCATTTAAAATATAAATGGCCGATTATTTTTCGAAACTATTTTTTATATATGTTTCAATTCGTGCAAAATGCCACTAAGTAGGTTGCAGTCTTAAAATCGCTAAAAGATACATTTTTAAATAAATCAATACATATAGAGGTACATACTTCCCTGTATGACCTATTTATTTAAACAGAAACAAATGTTAACCGGGGGCTCGATACATAAGTGTGTTAAGTGCATGACATGACCTAGTCGAAGCATTTCATATTCCATTCCTTAACCAATGACCCACCAACACAGCTTTTCTCGCACTCTCTCACAAAAACAAAATCTCAGGAATAATGAATAAAAATCTATCAATCTATTTCCATAAAATAATGTTGTTTGTTTAAGATGCATTAGAAAAACTAGAAATTTATTTTAACGCCAATTTTGTTTCAATATGTAGGCAGTAGAAATAATGATAAGATAAAAACAACAATGAATTGCTTTGTCTATATAATAAAAATAAATAAAAACAGAGTAGCTGAGTGCTTCCGAGCTGAGACGGTGGATGACAGTGGATAATCCCACTGCAATTATGTACTCTTTCCATATCAGTAGTGTCTCCATGTCTTTTCGGTTAGCATTTTTTTTTGTTTTAAAGTTCAATGTTTCTATTTAACAAAAAATATGTGTATGTAGGTTCAATTTTTATAACGAAGTGAAGAACTAACATAAAACTACCCCCTTTCAGTCGTTGTCATTACAACCATAATAACAAATATTATTATTGGGAAAACAATAAAAATAGAAAACATATCTTGTTGTGGCATGCGCCTTTGTCAATTGACGTTCTCTCGTCGACCAGCAATACATCTTTCTACTATTTCATATAAATTACAATTGTGATGAAATGAAAGGCAAATTAAAGCACTCTTTTGCGGCTCTGTCAGTAAAAATACAAACATTTCACACATCTAACAGTATTACTTACCTTTTTCTTAAATCTGCAAGAATACAGGGTAGAAAAGTTGTTGTTGATGTTGTTGAAAGCTTATTAATGATCAAAATAAATATTATCTTCAACTTAAGTTTATTTTAAAAAGCCAGCTATGTAGCTAGTGCAAGGGCGCTGCACTGACTTCGCTATGAATATCTTGTAAGAACAAACTCTATTTTTAAGCACACACGCTCGTTTTGGCTGTCGTTAGTTTTAATTGAAACAAAAAAATAAATAAAAATAAGTAAAACACACACTTTTGGCGAGATAATCTTTATGAATGGAAGAACAGCTAGCTATCATTTGATTAAAAAAACAATTATATAATGCGGGTGGTTGGTTGGTCGTGGTTTGGTTTGCACAACTTTTCACTAATTTGCAAATTTTGCCAATTTTTTTCTTTTTGTTTTGTGACTTTTCTCTTTTTTTTAGGTTTCTCTAGAGTTGCTGTGGAATCATAATCACAAATGTTGTGATGGAGAGAAGAGGGAGTGCTGTCTTCGAATAGATAGAAAAAAGAAATTAACTTTATATTTTTTTTAACTTTGGAACTGCACTGGCACTGGACGTGGATGGATGACGACGTGTGTTGAGGTTAAGTTACAAAAAAGTTTGTTTTGGAATAATGTATTAAATTATTTGCATAAGACAATGAGGAAAAAATTATTAAGCGAAGGGAGGTGGAAATTATTTCTTTTATTACTATATATACTTCAATGGAGTATAAATGAGAAGAACTTAAAGTTTAATTTAATTTTCTATTTGAAGTCGCGATTTATTTTATTTTACTTCCAGCTGGACCAGCTGTTTCGATCTAACTGTCAATTGATTGAAGGAGGTGTTAAGTTTTCGACTGCGCCTGAATGTCGATTTTGACGTATCTGTCAGTTGTTTCGATTTCTTTTTGGTTCGAAAGTGCTGTTTGAAAAAAAAAGGTTTGTTTGATTAGAGCAGAGTTAATTTGGTAAAAATGATCAGTGAACCAAATAGCAACATTTTAATTATTCACCAGTGGGGCTATTGGATGTGCGAAAAGATGATGTGATTAGTTTTTTATAAAATTTGATAAATATGAATATTTTCCCACAGATCCGAAAATACATGTAGTACAAAAGCAACACAAGATCCAACCAAAAACCCCGAAGATAACATTTTTAACACTGATCTCTATATACAACTGTTGTACAATTGTGGTTCAGCCTCGGTTCAAGATTTTAACCCACCGATTTCGGTGAATACAAAAGTTCAACGCTGGTTCAAGTATGTAATTGGTTATTATCACACAATTGAACAGTAAACCACTGTTGAAACTCAATTAAACCGCCGAAATCGGTAGATAAAAATTGCTGAACCACGGTTTAAATATTTGTTCAACTGGCCCTAATACTACGTTTTCATTGGATCCGAAATGAGCTTATTTCGTAAATTACAGAAAAGGTGTTTTCATTGCAAATTTGCTAATTTCGTTTTTCTTGTGTTCTCTTTCTGTTTCTGTTTCTTATACATCAAATTTTGACATTTTCAATGTTTCCACTGGGTTTCCACTGCGGATGCATTCCACTTGGGTGTGTTCGTAAGGTTTTTACGTAATTTCCAACCTAATTTCGTGCAAATTTGGTTGAAATTACCTCATTTCGAAATGTGAATTTGTATGGGAAAAGAGATAATTTAGGGCCAGTTGTACAAATATTTAAACCATGGTTCAGCAATTTTTATCCACCGATTCCGGCGGATTAATTGAGTTTCAACAGTGGTTTACTGTTCAAGTGTGTGATAGTAAAGGCTTAACTACATAAGCCAAAAAGTACTGAAGTACAAAAGTAAAAATATTTTTTTTACCGCTAGCGCCGTTGTTTTGTGAAAAAGAATACACAAATTTGTTTTTAAACCAAAATTAAAGCTTTCTGCATCATTTTTATAAGTTTTCTAGTCAGAAAAACTATCACAAAATCAATTTAAAAATTTTCACTTTTGCACTTTTTCACTTTTTTGGCTTATGTAGTTGAGGCTTAGGGCCAGTTGTACAAATATTTAAACCGTGGTTCGGCAATTTTTATCCACCGATTTCGGCGGATTAATTGAGTTTCAACTGTGTTTTACTGTTCAAGTGTGTGATAATAACCAATTACATACTTGAACCAGCGTTGAACGTTAGTTAATCCGCCGAAATCGGTGAGTTAAAATCTTGAACCGAGGCTGAACCACTATTGTACAACTGGCCCTTAACCAATTACATACTTGAATCAGTGCCTACGTAAATTGCTGAACCACGGTTTAAATATTTGTACAACTGAAATGAATTACATGAAATTGTATGAGTTAGGCCGCGCTCAGCTTTTTGCTCAATGTGCTGGGTCATTTATTTCCGAGCTCATCGAGCTAACCCGATCAAGCTCTGAGCTCAGTGCTGAAAAAGAAAATAGCCAAAATAAGCAAAAACAGGAAATTACCAAATCAAACAGTTTCGCATTTCAATTCGATTTTAGCTCGTTCCAACCGGTTCCGATTCGATTGTCAAACCAAATTGTCAAAATCAGCTGTCTATTTTCTGCTTCACATACCGCATTTTTCTTTTCAAAATAAGTAATTAAAAAAAAAAACTTTAAAAGATTTTAAAAAGTTCAATAAAAAATGTTAAAAACTGTCCTCAACGCAAATATAAACCTTTTAAAAAATGTTGTTCCACTTCAACAACAAATAAGGGTATGGGTAATAATTCTTTTTGACTCGAAAGTGTTACTTATCGATAATTCTTTTTGCTACTAAAACAGACAACATTCATTTTGAAAAGAAAATATGAGCCGCTTTTACATAAGAAGGGTCACCACCCGAAAAAGCTTCGTGCCAAGCATTTTTTATACGACCTAGTTGAGGATACCAATATTAAAAAAAAACCTAATTTAGAAGTTGTACTTAAGACGTTCGTGGAAGGAGTTGGCGACAAGGGTGATGTTGTTGCCATGCGGCCGACTTTTGTGTATAACAAGCTACTCCTGCCGGGACTGGCTGTTTATAAAAATGAAGAAAATATCAAAATGTATGCAAAAACTGAGGCGGACAAGAAGGAAGTCTTACATAGTTCTCCTTTTGCTCAGAGGGTATGTACAGTATTCGTTATTTGTATCATTTGAAAATTCTCTAAAAACCACTTTAGACTGTCAACATGCTAGAAAACATGACTCTGGCAGTTGTCATGAACAAGGATCATCCTTGGGAAATCAAACCTTGGCATATAAGAACATCTCTGAGAAAAGCCGGCTATTATGTTAAGGATGAGTGCATAACTATGCCAGAACAATCCATCACAGGGCCTGATCTAAAAAAGGAGAGCAAGGATTTCTATTGCACGATTACGATAAACAATTTGGAGAAGGCACGTTTGCGATGCCGCATCCATCATTGGAGTACTGATCCAAGTGAAAGGCTGCCATATGTCACCGAACATTGGAAGATAAATGCCGAACCACTTTTTGGCAATGCACCCGAAACAAAAGAAGAAACTAGTAAATTGGAGAAGTAGAATGGAAAGTAATAAACAGTTATGAAACATTGAATCATCTTTTTAGGAATTCCTACTGTAATCGAAGTTAATGCTTTATGGTCCATGTTTAGGGCATTTAGGATATTAATTGTCAGTGACTAGTTGAAACGTAATCAGGAAGTTTAATAATTCCTTTTTCGTGACCAATTATATGGAGAATAATTAATATTATATTTTCACATAACAGATTTTTGTACTACTTTGGGAATGTCTGACAGCCAAGGCCTTTGGTTAAATCTCTAAAACTTAATTGTTCATAATCTGGATATTGGAATATGAATTTTCGATTTGTAAAAAAATCGAACTTGAGTTTTTAATAATACCCGATATTAGAATACTGTTTTTAGGTTAATAGACGAACCTCTACAAGAGAAATCGATTTTTTTTTATTTAGCTTCAAAAATAAATTGATGGCGCGACACCGCCTAGAGATAGGAGGGTATTGACTTACACGCTGGCAGGCCTGGAAAGCCTTACAATTATTTGCTGAATCCGAGGGGAAGGGCACTTTATCTTGGAAAAAGGCGCTCTTGGAGAATTTGCCACTTCCTCAAAAGAGATATGACTAGGAATATATATCGTTTGTTAAATACAAATTACCAAAAACTGTTATTAGCGATAGAACCGTTATTTAATTTTTGACTGTCTCAGGGACACTCTATTAACCGGAATTTTTCTTGAACAAAATATTTGATATAAATAACTCTAATAACCAGCATTCACACTAATATCCGTAAGTCCCCTTTCACACGAGAAAACTGGGTTTTCAGCAACTTTCAGTTTGTAGGTGATAAGGGCACGAAGTAAGAGGGGAAAATGAAATCTCCCCGGTCAGCTTGGTTGAACCAAGCTACTTTAAAAAGAAACTAGAAAATCTCCAAGATTTTGTTTGTTGGTGTGAAATGTACAAGATATTTTTAAGGAAATCGTCAAAAAAATCTCCGACAACTTGTTTCCTCATGTGAAGGGGGACTAAAAGAAACAAAAAGTTTTTCGCTCTGACTTTGAATCTTCAAGAAATTTATTTAAACTTTATAATGCGGAATTAACTCTTCTGTCCGTAACATAAGAACAAGACCGAATAATTTTACATCACTTCTAAAAACAAACGGAATTTTTTATCTGCTGGATTGCAAACAGCCTATTAAAAAAAAAGAATCTATTAACCGTGATTTTCGATTATCCGTGATGGGCTCGGTCCCGTCCAACCCGATTAGATTAATAGATTTTCAACTGTATTTTCCAAACGATTTGTGCAGAATGTGTATGGACGAAGAAAAGATTCCTCATCTCTGGATTTCCACTACTATATATTATATACTATATAAGAAGCTCCAAATGGTTTATCGAGTAAGGAAAGAGTTTCCTAGATTCATGTGGTATCACAACAGGGCCAACTGTTTGTGTGTCAGTCTTATCGAAAAGAAAATTCTATCGCAACTAGTATTTGTATTATCTTCGATTATCATAAAGAATGTATGCGGTTATTCTTTTCTTTTAAGAACAAAATTTACAATTCAATCCTTGAATAAAAAAAAAAACACCAAACCAACAGTCAATTTTTAAAATCATTTGCGAAGTTGACAGTCGCAAACCGAAACCCTCTTTAGGTGACAGCGAGATTTGTGAGCTGATTGCAAAAAAAGTTCACTTTTTACAAAAATCCTTAAAAAACAAACAAAATACATATTTATTATTATTTAAAAAAAACTTTATTCTGTAAATTGCTGGGCAATTTTCTTAATCTATCAGTTTCTTCACTTCTGTTTCTAAACTCAAAAAAGACCAAATTTTTGGGGGTGATTGTGTGATAAACGAATTTTAACGAAATTATTCAATTTAAAAAAAAAAGAAAACGTAGAAGATATTTTAAAAGAGGAAAACAAAAACAAGTTGTTTTTGTTTGTAGTAACAGAGGTAAAAAAAAACAAGCATAGGAAAGTAACAATTTTGCATTTTGTAACTTTCTTATCAACAAAAATTAAGAAATACACCACTGGCTCTAGCTTCCTTACGAGTTTACTGCACTCCCTTTAATTCTACTTCAAACACTAATGTGCTGTTTGGTGGAATTGTTGGGGGGGATCCTCGCGCACCGTAGGCCATATGTGCTGGGCAAGTGATACGTCTCTTTCCTCCTACCTTCATGCCTACTACACCAACATCCCAGCCCTTGATGACTTCACCGCGACCCAAACCGAACTTGAAAGGACCACCTTGCTTCAGACTGTCGAAGACTTTGTTGTTTGACTTCAGACGACCTTCATAGTAGACGAGCGCTCTTTTACCTGTTTTGGCCTCAGGTCCGTTACCAACGCGAATATCTTCTACTTTGACGCCACCAGCGAGTGTCTGTTCACCTCCCTTTTGCTTCTGGGCTGTTTGTTGTTGCTGTTGCTGAGAACCCTCTTTCTTGTCTTTTTTTTGTTGTTTGCCGTCTTTCTTTTGTGATTCAAGGCCGTTTTGCTTGGGCTTTTCCAATTTAATTTGCTTAGCTTTTGGCTGTTGCACCTCCTCGTCTTCACTTTCGTCTTCTTCCTCATCTTCATCGTCATCGTCGTCGTCATCTTCCTCCTCATCATCATCATTTTCGTCCTCTTCTTCCTCGTCGTTATCGCTGTCTGCTGCTGCATCACCTATCTCACCATCGAAATCGCTGTCTTCTTCATCATCATCGTCGTCGTCTTCATCGGCTACAGCTTCTGCTTTTTTGCCAGTTTTGCTGTTGTTGGCTTTCGCTTCGGCTTTCTTTGATTTCTTTTTTGGTAGAGCAAGCATCTCTTCACCAACATCTGATTCATCATCGGATAAACCATCAAATTGATCAGTCAGGTCTGTGATGTATCCAGAAATGTGGATTGTTCCACTGCCTGCAATTTATTAGAAAAAAGGACATTTAGAACAACAAATTTGTCAAGTAAGAGAGATTTAAATCAATTAAATCCGTTGCCCCAGGTTCCAGTTCAGGTTCTAATCTAGATCACTAGATATTCGCTATGGCCTATGATCTAGTAAGACGAACTGAACTCAACAAAATCCTTCATTAGTTTACTAATGCCTGCAAGGGAGGTCGCCTGGGACAAACGACATAGAAAGGTCTTTGGAAGCACGTGGTGAGTTGAATGGGGTTTCTTCCGGGTTGACTATGTTTTGCAAGCTTAGTGTTGAGGAAATGGCGGGAAAACTTTGGAAACTTTTATTGCGAAAAATGTCTCTAGGCCCTGAAGGAAACTTTAAGATACAATGAATGGCATCTGTGGAAAGATGATTGTATAGCTGAGAATAAATTTTGGTTGGCCCAATATATAGCGAATGATAAGTTGCATTTGAATTCGATTTAGATGCCAAACCAATGAACTGATTATTAACCTAATTCGTCAGACCAAAATATATTAAAAATGGAAGTTGGAAGTCCGACTATTTAAAAGTTAAAAATACATTCTGAAGCATGTTTGTAATATTTGTTTTGGTAATTATTATTTAAATATTTCAGAAAAATCTGGAAGATGTTTTTTCTAATTACAATGGATATTAATAATTTTTTGTTGTTAATTATAACAAATTTCATCACTGTTGAACTCCTGTTGTTAAAAAAATAGCATATAACTATGTAAATAATACGCCCAGAAAAAAAAAAAACAGTTTACAAAACTCACCCTGACTCTGGAGAGAGATCTCATCACCTTCGTTGAAATTCAAATCCAACATAACTTGTTCGGTGGTGTTCTTGCGAAGAGTACAAATCAAATATTTGATGTTCTCGTATGTGAGGAAAAGCTGGATTGGTCCATCGTTGCACGAGGTAACATCAAGGGCGGCTTGAGAAACATGGAATGCCTGCTTTGTTGTTTGCGTGTATTTTTTGTTTGCTTTTAAGATGAGTCCTTCAAGAATAAAAATTTTAAATTTTAGAATTATTAAATAAATGATAAATATCATTGAATTGATTTAGATATTTTTAGAAAAGCCGCATGGAAAGAAACTCTTTTTTTTTTTTAAGCACGTGGTGTCCCACAAACTTTCCATTATATTTTTTCGGCATCGGGATGAACTTACCCCAAAACATTTTTGTTGTTTGATTAAAAGAAATAACTCAGGAACTTAAAAATAATTGTTTAATAATTTAATGGAGCACAAATGAACTCTTATTTAATTGTTTAAATGCAACTTTTCCAAATTGTAAGCACTCATATAGCGCGAAAGAAGAACAACTGTGATGGCGGACTCAACAAATTTGATTGTTGAAAAAGAAACGAACTGTTTCACTTTTCTTGCTGAATGCTGTCTGATGGACGCGATTACATGCGTTGCTTTTACATGCCGGGTGGAATATTTTGGAAATAAAACAAAATGTAGCTTTGAATTGTGCAATTGAGTGTGTTCAGTAATAAATAGATGCATTTGAAGTCTTCCATGTGATGAATGGAACGCTTTCATTTTACCCGAAGTATAATCCCAATATGAATTTGTAATTTTGGTTGTTTGCTTTATTTTTAAAGCATAGTACGCAGCTGAAGCGAAACGAAAATTTCCATACAAAAATTGAAGCAATGAAATCATGAACGAAAAATTTCGTTTTCATTTTTGTTCTGCAGTACGCTGTTCAACAAGCGAAATTGATAATTGTAGCAGATTATTTGGAGAAGTCTACACTCTTTTTCACACTGAATTATTTGCACGAACCATTAATTGTCTGCGGAAAAATGACATTCGAGTTTTAATTTGTATTTTTATTTGTTGTTTATTTGATTACAGCAAAGGCTTCTGTAATTTCATTTATTTTTTTTTATTTTTCTTACAATTGGTGACATTTATTTTTTCCGTAGTCGTTTCGTTTACGTTTTCGTTGTCGAATTGGAGACCAGAGAAAATTTTCGTTTCGCTTCAGCTGCGTACTAGAAAAACAGTAACAATAATGCCCGCATCACACGACGCTTGTTTTCCTGCTAGAAATGCTTGCTGGCTTTCGTGCTGGCTATTGAGCTGGAAAATGGCGTCACTGCTGGCTCTCTTGATAGAAGCGCTGCTAGATTTCAAAGTTAGAACCGGTGCTATTTTTCTTGCTTGTTTTGCTGCTGGATTTTAGCAGACGTCAAAAGACACATGTATATTTTCAAATGTCATTTTTTCTATTTCGTTTTTATTTATTTTCTAATAGAATTTTCAACTTTAAACAAAATTAACAGGGCTATTCTGGCGTTGTGAGGTCTCACAAGTCACAAGCCCTTGTGAGGTTGATTCCTTGTGAGGTTGTTGTGATTCGATAACATTTTCCGTATTCTGCGATAACCCTCACAAGAAACCTCACAAAAAAACTTACCACAGCAAGGTGAATTTTTTATTGTGATTGCTAAGGTCTGAATTTTTGTTGAACGCACCCACTGAACTCATCGGCAACGAAGATGATTGTGATGCCACATACATACATATGTATATATCATATATGTACACCACTTGCTGTTCTATGTCGATCGTACTCGACAAGAATTGTTTTTCTTTTATGGAGAAATAAATTTTGTTCGATTCACGACAGAGGATACATTTTTTTCACCGGTTAACCTATTCATTTGGTTATAAAATGTTTTTTCAGACAAGAAAAAACAAAAGTGTCTTAACATTTTATTTCAAATATGAAATTTGTGAGTTGTGACCTGCTCTGAAGAAGATCACAATTTCGATAGTTTTTGTGAGGCTCACAGTTGTGAGGGTGCTGCCAGAATACGAAAACCTCACAAAATCGAGTTCACCTTACCTTGTGAGGTTGTTGTGACTTGTGAGGTATCAGTGAGGTTTGCCAGAATAGGGCTGTAAATGTGATTTCATTAATTTGTATATTTAGTTCTATCAGATGTATGCATTTTTTGTGAAAATTTGTTTAGAAAAATATTGTGTACTGTGTTCTCTTGATTTAGCAAACGTCAAGAAGTGTCAAAAAACTATCAGCGAATCCAGCTCCAAAACAATCATCGAGTGAAGCCAAAGAATTCAAACCAGCAAAACATCCAGCACCACACCATGCAACAAAACCATCACGAAAGCCAGCAAGCATTTCTAGCAGGAAAACAAGCGTCGTGTGATGCGGGCTTAAGAAAAAAACCGCATATAGTAGCCACATAGTAGTAAGTAGAAGAAGTTGGTCTGGAGCCAGAAGTACTTTGCTGTAGTTCTGGCACCCAAAAGAACACACCTTACAGATCTGAATCAGGGACAAAACTCTTCAAGCGTAAGTAATTTTCTGACTACATAAAAATTCTTGCGCTCATGAAGGAATGAGGTTCAATTTTGTATACAGATAACGCGAACACAGTCAAATTTACTCACATATATTTTGAGCGTGAATAGACATGGAAAATTCCCAATTGGTGAACGCGGCCCCAGATCATTTTTTTACCACGTAAAAGTTTCTAACGCCCATATTATTCACTCGATACATCCACGCCCTGGGCCTTCATTCTGTACTCTCACATGAGCAAAAGCAGCCGAGAAAAGATGGAAATTGAAACAAATCATATGACGCTGTTTAAGATTGGGAAGATTGAGGCCGGTATCACGGCAGTTCGTACGCAAGAGAAGTGTGGGGTGAGGAATCTGGTGAGGCACGAACAAAACATAACAACCGGACTCATGAGTCTACTTTGTTGTTGTTTCAATGTGTGAAATGTTGAAATTGTTGTTGTTTCAATGTATTTTGAGGCGCCTCAAAGTTTCAAATGTAAACTCGGTGGCACTCACCAGCCCGGACTCAATCTTCCCAATCTAAACAGGGTCTATGAGTTTTATGAGTTTCGTTCCATTTTCTAACGTTTCTTGATCAATGTGATGGTTGCAGAACGTAGGCACAAATTAAAACTTAAATCCGGATGTATTTACATTGGACCTTACCAATAATCAAATTTAAAGACGACTTAAACATTCAAGTAAAATGAACCATATAATGGGATATGGACTATCAATAATGAACCGCATACATCACATGTTTTAGGAGCCGTTTATAGCTTTCATTGAAACTCATCATTAAAACACAAATCAGTGGAACGGTGGAATTTTTTCCAATCATAGCAATAGCAATCATTGAAACTTGGCTGTCATTGAAAAAATCTATGGAAAGAAAAACTAATAACATTAATTTTGTGGTTAGAGTTGATCATTAAATGAAATAATGACAGATAAGAACAGAAAGAAAATCGAACACATTTCATTGGAATGATTAGGGGTATTCCCGATTCGATGCAACTGGTCTTGTATCATTGCAAAAATGCAAAAGTGTAAAATTACTATACCCTAACCCCATTGTAAAAAAAAAACTTTGCACTTTTGCAATGATACAAGACCAGTTTGCATCGAATCGGGAATACCCCTATTGTGTTCTACTTTTCTGAAACGAAAACCGCTGTTCACTGAAAACGATTTCGTTCATTGAAATAATAAAATTGTTTTAATAGTTAAAAGCATTGTATATAAACTCTATAGTAGTCTCATGAAGAGGAACGTCTCTTACGCCATTGAGTGTGCAGATTTGGAAGCTTGCGAAAATTCAGAGTGGAGAGATTGGAGAGTTGAGAAGGAGGAGATTATCGAAGAGGGAAGAATAAAAAATAAGGTTAAAGAAAGAAAAGACGAATGAGAACACTGTATAGGATATTTATGAAAGCTAAAGTGGGACAAGAATTTATCGATTTTGCGTATTATTCTTGTAGGGGTAGGTTACAGAAAGAATGAAAATAAATGATGTTCAAAAGGAACTTGGATTTTGTTTCTCCTGTGTATCCAATGACTTATATTTGGTAGAACAAAAATAACTGTAAGTATAAAATCGCCACTATTGCCATTCGCAGAAAATAGGGTGTTTATAATTTTTCAGTTTTTCGTCATAATTGAAGTATGGAAAATATATTCCAAATTAATAGGTGCCAACGTAGGTAGGTATATGCAAATATATTTATAGGGTGTTTTTTATTAAATGCCTCATTCTTTTGTTAATACGCAGTATTTTTTTTTTTGTATAAACAATTTTTTTTAAATTGAAAAAAATAGACAAGCTTTAAGGCTTAACTACATAAGCCAAAAAGTACTGAAGTACAAAAGTAAAAATATTTTTTTTACCGCTAGCGCCGTTGTTTTGTGAAAAAGAATACACAAATTTGTTTTTAAACCAAAATTTAAGCTTTCTGCATCATTTTTATAAGTTTTCTAGTCAGAAAAACTATCACAAAATCAATTTAAAAATTTTCAATTTTGCACTTTTTTGGCTTATGTAGTTGAGGCTTTAGTTTGCAAATTTTGAAACCAATCGAAATAAGTATAGGTACCTGTAAAGACAATTTTTGAAAGAAAATAAAAAAAAATTCTTCCAAAAAGTAAAACAAATGGGAATTTGGTTTGGAAATTTTCTTATTCGATTCAAATTATTCGGAAAAATATTTTTTGGGTATAGTCAATTTTATAAAAATAAAAAAAAATAAAAATTTAGTTTGCAAATTTTGAAAATCGATTGAAGTACACGGTAGAGCGCCGCTCAAGACCCGATTCAGAACTATTTTTTTTCGTTCCATGAGACTACTATAGGGTTTATATACAATGGTTAAAAGTGAAGTAAATGAAATATTTTTTTGATACAAAAAATTATATAAGTAATTAGCTTCATTTTGGTACCAAAATGCCATCAATTTTCTATGTTTAAATGTCTCAAAATCGAAAGACAAAATTTTCAATTATCGTTTTCAATGAAAGCTTTAACTGGCCCATTATATTAAACAGTCTATACTATGTAATATTCATTATATAGGGTTTAAGCTAAGTACAGACGATTGTCAGATCTTACAATATTGTCAGAACTGTGAATGGTCTGACAATAGCTAACAATTAGCTAACAATTGACATATTTCTAACAATGAAAAATTGTCCGTTCACACGGTTGGTAGATTTCTTCCCAATTTGATTGTCAGCTATTTTTTTATCTCTCTTTAACCAACTCATTGACATTTCGAACAATGAAGAAATTGTCAGCAATTGTAAGATGTTTTCAATTAAAACATCTGACAATGACCAATGAGTCTGACAATGTCCTAATCGACTGACAATGGGTACGTTAAGAAGAACGTAGGGACTAGAAATTAAGGCAAGTTTTTATTCTCTGATTGGTCAGCTGTCAAGAAATTGCCTTCCAATTAAGGCAACTTTATTGGAAAGTTGACTGGAAAGCTAGTCAAGAAATATCTCCCTACATTTCAAGTCAAGGGTATTTATGTCAAAATATCAGCTGATTATATTTTATCGCTAAATAGCAAGCTGAACTTCATTGTTCTTTTTTCACGTTTGTTATAAGTTTTGGTTAAAGTGGTTCTTTGTCATATATTATGGAAAGGATTTAACTAAAAATGTAAGAAATATTGATTTTTGCCTTGTATGAGGTGTTTTTCAGATAAACATATTCATGTCGATTATGGATCCGCAATACTGAATCCGCTGTAACTGCAGATGTAGAATTACGTATTCCATAATCAAGACAATTATGTATATTTTTGAAGTAAAGACCCAATTTTGACATCATAAGAAATAACTAGTTTCCTTACTCAATTTTGCGTTCAATAAATGTAGTTGACTACATATATGTAGTCCCTAGTGTCTGCTGAACGTACCCAATGATAAGAATTGTGTGTTCAGACGATTGTAAGATACCTGACAATTTTTTGTCAGATTGTCGTCTGACAATGACCTGTCTGACAATATTGTCAGACAAAATTGTGTGTTCAGACGATTGTAAGACATTTGGAACAGTTTTTTCACTGACAGATCTGACAATATTGTAAGATCTGACAATCGTCTGTACTTAGCTTTACTTAAGTCATACCATGTTTGGTTTGTTATATAGAGTATATACATACAATTATGGTCCATTTTACTTAAATATTTAATTCGTCTCTAAATTTTGTTATTGGTAGGGCCCATTGAATTTGTATAGTTTACATCCGTATTTAAGTTTTAATCTGGATGTATCGTATGAGTTCAGATTTGAATATCTTTCATATCCTTACGTTAAAATCATGATCTTCGGTACCAGTTATTTTGTTTAAGTGGCTTTTAGTGAAAGTTAGTTTTAGTTGAAAAGAGCTAATAAAACAAAAACCGTTATGTTTGTATACATAAAAGTTAAAAGCAATTTGTAATTCTACTACGTTCAAAAAAAGGAAAATCCATAGACTCGTAGCTTTTTTTCTTCAAAATAAAAGCTTCTAATATCTAACAGTCACTTTCCTTTTGACTCACACGTAGATACCTACTCCTGGCGGTCGGAAGCAGTCTTAAATTCTGTCAAACGGAATAAAAAAAAACGTACACAGTTTAAAAAAAAATCGAAAGTGACAAAACGCAGTTTCAACATAACATAGCACAAATGTTACGTGAAAATTGCATTTTTAAAGCCCGCGAACCCGACTAAAATATTAGAAAAAAATATAAGTGTTTTGGCTATAGGAAATCGAAGGTGTGCATAAAATTTATTTCGAAGTGAAAAAAAAAAAAAAAAATAGTTCAGTGAAAATTTCTATCTAAAGGATATACACATCCCATAGCCTCTTTTTTGTCCTCCTTTGTCTCCTTCTCCTCCTGTCTCTGCTGCGTGTACTCTAATCGAAAAATCGATTATTCATTTCATTTGAAAGCTCATACCTCAATTTATTACTCCCAACAACATTTACTGTTGTTGTTCTTTTTTTTTTACATGCATACATATCTATGTGTTTGTTAACTGTGCCATGCCAACAACAATAAATAAAGAAAGTGTGCCATAAAATTTACTTTTCCCTTCTATTCGTAGATCTTTATCTAATCTTCTTTTATTTTATTTTATTATTTATTTTCGTAAAAGGTGGCGAATAAAACAACATTTTGGATAAATACTATTTGTTAAAATAATAAATAAAAAAAAAATAGGAAACCAACAAGGAACGGTGTGTTTTTGGTCCTTGAACAAAAAATGATATTGATTGCTGGCGTGGATAACTATATAAATGGTAAGTTCATATGTGTGTTGCACCAATTTACTGTTTTCTTTGAACTTTGTGTCCATTGATATGAAAGTCATATTGTTAACAGATTTGGTTCACTACTGCGTATACGCAACTTTTTCTTTCAATTTTCTCTAAATAAGCTATCGGCTATATGGTACCAAACATGTGGTTAATTAGAACTCACTTCTAAATAAATTTGGGTAGGTAGTATAAGGGAAGTTTTGTTCCCTTTCTTTTACACGTTATCTGTGAGTCATGGTTAATTTTTTATTTGTTGACTTATTAATTTCAAATGAATTCACGGTCATGTCGCACTAGGGAAAACCAAAGAAACTAAAGACATGTGTTGGATTGGCCTTGTTGTGGAATAAATGTTTCTTGAATATTACTATGACAATGGGTTAGTAATTATTGTGGGTTTGATTTTGATTGGTTTGACTTTTTAATGATTAACCGACTTAACAAAGAAGTAGACATGCTCAAAGATTTCTATCATGGACATGAAAAAAAACATTTGAGAGACAATTTGAAATTTAAAAGATAGCAGGGAGTGGGCGTTTATGAAATTGTTTTTAAGATGAAAGAATTTTTGAACGAATTACAGAGAAATGATATTTTTAGTAATATACGCATTGCGTTACTTTATTGGCAGGAACAGTTTAGCCACATAAGACTTCAACAAAAAGGTGCTTCATTAAATAAATATTTAAAATTAGTTTTTTAAATATATATGTATATATGTAGTCTACCTGCACATAAATAAGTCAGTGAATATACGTTTTAATAAGGAACTATTGCGACTACCCTAAAAAAGTTATAATCTTTTTAATGTAAAGCCGGAACCACACTATTCTCTTGTGTTGTGTTATGGAGTGGTGTGTCGCTATCGCTATCGCTTCAATGTATTTCATATTTGTCTCGTATGATGAGGTGTGTTGTATAGGAATCAATCTTTTTCTGATTGCGCTATACCACGCTGTGTCGGAGACATATTTTTTCTGTGGGTAAATAGAATATAATAGCCGTGTTTTTTTGCAAGCCCGGGGGGAATTGGATGAAAAAAACGACGTCGGTGCTAAACAATTAACATGTTAAATGCAACAACAACTAATACCGGAGAATTCTCGGGGTTTAACTTAAGCGCACCGAAAAACTGTGTTACCGGCATGAATTGCATACATGTTATCGATAGTTTGTATGAAAACTCCATGTTTTTTACTGTCATGACGTCGCTAATCCCCGCTGTCGTTTTTTTTCAACCAATTCCCCCCGGGCTTGCAAAAAATCACACCTAATGCTAAGTAAACAGAATATGTATGTAAATAGCGAAAGCAAAAAATGACAGTTTAAAACAGAAAAACCTAAATATTGTGCACAGTCGGCCACAACACACCAAAGGAGATAGGTGTGGTTCCGACTTAAAGCCTAGTACATACTTGTGAATCATGTCGTGAATCCATACAAATTTGCATTTTTTTTCACCCGTGAGAGTGCTCGTGAAGCTATGACAAAAAGTGGAGAGTTTGCGTTCACGAGCGGTGAACCATATTCACGCGCAAAATGTACGGGAACTCTTTCATTTTTGGTGTAGCTTTGACAATTTGACCATAAAAACTGCAAAAGTCAAGCAAATTGTGTCAAAAATTCACTTTCTCCACAGATGGTTGTTCACTTCACGAAGAAGTATGTTAGGCTTAAGGATGAAATAAGTCGGCTTAAAATGCAAACTTCGTAACATCCATTTTTGAAAATTTTACAGAAGAGTGATTTATAACTTTCAAAGTCTTGCTTATTGGATATTAAAAGTTCTTTTTTTTGTGATTTTAAAAGACATTTTTTTATTAAATAGAGATGTAAAGTTCAATGCCAACTTGATTTCTGCATTAAAATCTCATTTTTGAAAAAAATTGGATTTACGACGTTTGCATCTTTAGCTGACATTCGTATTTTCAATACAACAGGTGTATGCGTGGTATGTTGATTGGTGAGTGTGAAGAGTTGTGAGTGCGCGTGTGCAAGAGAATACTTATAAATTTTATTTCTTATTTTTGGGTTCGATTTGCTTCAAATTTTTTACATACAGCATTTTGTAATTCACTAGAGGAGAAATTCGATTTATTTATTTTTGTATATAAAAAAAGACTCAGAAGCATTCGGGTACAAGGGTATTGGAAATAAACGAGCTGGAAACACTAGTTTCCCCAAAAACGCATTTTCATTGATCAAGTTCTGCAGTTTCTTATAAAAAGTCGCCTTAGATTGAAGGTTATGACCATTCAAATCCAATCAAAAACATACATTGATGGTCTAAATGAAAGAACAACACTTGGGTGAGCTACCACAAACTTTTTATAGGCTGGAGTTATAGCTATTTCGCGACTGCCCCGCCGATCATCAAACTACTTTAAGTAGCGCTTTGTCCTTTTTTTTCAATTTTATTTCGAAAAATAATTGCCGTCACTGCAGTCGAACCAGGCCAAGCTTCTTCAGAGCCATATGCACTACGCACTGTGCTACCGAAGGTGAACCTCTATCGGTCTATCCCAACCCAATTAAGGTTCTATTGTGTGACAATGCATTTGAATCAACCTTAGAATAAGAAGATAAGGAAGGGCCATTGTTGGTAAAAACTGCGGCATTTTTTCATAAGTGTTTGCTCTCACAAACACGAATGCATTCTAACAGGGACGGAGTGAGCGCCATAACCATCAGTTGTTATTTTCTGAATTTATTTTTCTTCTCAGCGGTACGTTTAAAAAAATACCTACTTTTTTATGATAAGTCCCTAGGGCGCCGATAAAGTTTTGTAATATCTATTTTCATCAAAATTTATTTGTTTCAGTGGAACATTATAAATTTACTTAATTTAATTTAGGCATTGTCATAGGCACATATGTTAACATAAATAAACGAACTCCGAACGTACAATATCGATTTAATAACAAAATTTATTTTTTGATATAAAGGGCGCTTAGCAAATAGTTGCGCCTTACAATCACAATCACAAACAAAAACAAATCCGTCCATGTTTCATATATGGAAAATATGGAAAACTAATTTCCAATTTCACAGTGTAAGTTTATCGGAATAAGTGACACTTAAGTCTCCCATGTTGGCCACTTAAGTTCCACTTACTCAGGTAGTAAAACTGCGGCTAAAGTGCCAAAATGTCAAAATTAAGTGCCACTTATTTTGTTAAGTGTGCACTGTGAAACTGGCCCTTAACAAAATAAGTGGCACTTAATTTTCCCATTTTGGCACTTTCGCCGGAGTATTACATATCTGAGTAAGTGGAACTTAAGTGGCCAACATGGGAAACTTAAGTGTCACTGATTGCGATAAGTTTACACTGGGAAATTGTGCATTAGTTTTCCATATTTGGCACTTAAGTGATACTTAATCGAGTGTGAAACTGGGCCTAAAGGTAGAACTATAATAGTCGGATGCCGACGTAAGTGGTCGTACGAAACGAAACGAATACAAAGAATTCATATGACGTGCCCATAACTGAGGTTTGCTTCGTTTCGACTAATTTTCGTTAACTTTCGGAAGTTAAGAGCGCTCACCGACCGCTCCATGCGTAAGTGAACTGAGAGAATTTTCTTCCGACATCTTCCGACTATTATAGTTCTACCTTAAGGGCCAGTTTGTTCACAGTGGGTTAAATCTGACCGATGACTTTCACAGCTTCAAACTAAATGGCGCTAATCAACCAAAATCGGCTGATTAGCGATTTCCATGATTAACAACTTCAATTATGGATTCCTTCCTTGATTAGCATGCTCATTTCATGATTTACCAGTTGAAATAATTCTTGATTAAAGATGACCAGCTGTGAACAAACTGGCCCTAAGGCTTTCAAAAAATAGCCGACGTATAAAATGTATATATTCTTTTACGTTACGTGAAAAAATTTCCTCGTTTAGTTAAGTATCAAGTGGAAACAGTATTTAACTAAATGCTGGTACCTAATTGATATATTTTATCGGTCATAACATAAGGTGTTGAACCAATTATAACATATACTATATACAGTACATTACTGCATAGCTCTAAACTTTCTAAATAAATGTCATGTTCTTCTAACTGCCTGCCACACTTTTCTTATTTCATTATTTTTCTTAAACTAAATCGAATCTTGTCGAAATTTGATGAATATAAGGTATGTTCAGGAAAATGAGATTGCTGTCAAAACTCTGAGGAACAAAACTCTTGGATTCGCTTGCTCACTTTTTGAGTGAGAAAAATCTCTGAGTTCTTTTTTTTTTTGAACACGCCAATTATTTCAAATGGCGTAAAAATTGGCAGAAACTGCTATTTTTGACAGTAATTAAACATTAAGCATTAAACAAATTATTTGTATTATCTTTTTGTTTTAATGATAATAAATAATAAGTTTCTTTGTTTTGTTGAAAAAATGCAGATATTTTTTCAGCAACGCTAACTGGGCATTATAACAATCACAATTCAATAAACAATTTGGTTTCTATATAGATACACGTATGTCGCTGCATTGACATGAGTTTTTTTTTACATCCTGTCACATTTTTCCGACCGTAGTTCATGCCCAGTGAAGGCAATAGGTATGTAAGGGCAAAGATTACAAACATTAAAGTTTCACTTACGTTAGTTTTATAGAAATATGAAGACGATGCATTCAATGGTTGTGGTTAACCATAAAGCCTAGTACGCTGCTGATGCGAAACGAAAAATCCCATACAAAAATGACACAACGAAATCATAAACGGAAAATTTCGTTCAGCTTTTCGTTTTGCAGTACGCTGTTCGAAGAGCGAAATTTATAATTGTAGCAGATTATTTGGAGAAGTCTCCGCTCCTTTTTCGCACTGAATTAATTATACAGACTATTTATTGTGTGCGAAAAAATGACATTTGAGTTCTATTTGTGTTTTTTTTTTGTTTATCATTTTCTTTCATCATGGGTTTCGCTGATTTTTTGCGTTTATGTTTGATTTTGATTTTGGAATTAGTGAAACTCTCCAAGGATATTTTTCGTTGTGTTTTCGCAAGCGTTTCGTTGTCTGTTTGGAGATCACAGGAAATTTTCGTTCCGCATCAGCAGCGTACTAGGCTTAAATAACGATTAAAAAAACTGAGACAAACACCTCTTTTTATTTCAAACATAAGTGCTTATTTTAAAAGAACAGTTTTTGTCGGTTAACATTATATAGTTATACATATCTAAAGTTTTATGTATAATGTATGTATATGGTATACTTTTATAGAATTTAGAACATGAAGGGATTTTTGAGTTACAAAAAATGTGTATAGAGAATTATATAGGTATACTTATAGAATTTTAAAAGTTTTTGTTTTCTTTATTCTGTATACGCAGTGAATTCAAATTGAGTACAGGCATCATTGACCTATTATATATATATATATATATATATATAGTAAGTCAATGACAGGCATTCTTTAGAAAAAGTTGCTTGGTCGCTAAAGCACTGATGAATGAAACATCCCGTTACTCATTGTGGTCTATTATTTTGCATAAGCTCTTATATAGAATCGAATGAAATAAAATGAACAAATAGATCTCACGAGCTTGCTCTTGTAATTTAAAGCATGTACATATAAAGGGTGTTTTTTTAGACGTGTGGTTTTCAATTCGGCAATACTTTTTTCGGAGTTGGTCTTTTTGACAGCTGTCACTTGATTTATGCTCAGTTTGGTTTGCCATTTCATAATAAATAGACTTACTCCTGAACAACGTTTGCAAATCGTGCAAATTTATTACCAAAATAATGGTTCGGTTCGCGAGACGCATCACGCTCTGCGTCCAATATTCGGTCGACATAATTGCCCAGCAGAGTAATTAGAGCAACCATGGAGCAGTTTCGCACCACGTTCACTCTAGTGGATATAATGCGCATCCTTAGAGACGCCATACAGTGCGCACCGAAGACGCTATTGCTGCTGTGGAGCAGAGTATCGAAGAAGACCCGATTGGGTCCATCCGCCATCGCGAGCAACAATTGGAGCTGGAGCCTCTTGGGCATTTCGGCTGTAATTCATTCGATCCAGCCGTGGCAGCCACTTGCCCGAAATCATTTTTAAAACATAATGGCAAACCCTTATCTTTATAATAAAGCTAAATTCTTGGCCATAAGATTAAATTATATGCGTTTTATTTCTTCTTGAAAACCACGTCTAAAAAAAACACCCTTTATAAACATCAACAAGTCGTATTTGTTAGATTTTCTAAGAACACTCTTCGATAGTTGTCAAGCTAGCCATTGACAGGTGTCAAATGCCAGCGCTACCAACTTGAAACCACGTAATGAATGACCCTGTATAATTCAGATAATAAAAAATTGTATTGGAATCAGGGCGGAAAACAAAAAGGATCCCTTAACAGTAAAATTATTTCATTTTTGATTTCAAAAATAATATTTTTGGAAACTATTGTTGGTATTCAATTTTTTGTAATCGTCAAGTTCAGTTTAATATTCCCTAGAATGGAATTATTCCTGTTTGGTTCCTTGAAATTTTCAGAAAATTGTAAAAAATTGCTAGAAATTTCAAGGTACCAAATAGACCAGGGTAAATATTTTTTTCTATTTCACCGAATCTCCAAAAAATACTATTATTACATCATCATCAGTTATGCCAAAAATTTATTTGATACTGCCTAAACCTTGAATCACGTATAGTTTTATTATAATTTTGATTCCGTTTCCATAAAAATTTTTGACAAAAAATGGGTTTAAAACAAAAAAATTTAATCTGTCCCAAAATATAGTTACCAAATTTATAATGCTGGAAAGAGCTTTTTTTAATTAAACAAAAACCTGGTGCACCGCCGCCGCACAGTGGTGCCGAGGCGGAAAAAAATAGCAAAAATTAAATTTGTAATATGGAGTTGTTTCGTTTATTTTTTTTATAGATATATGTATAACTATGGTCTTTGTTTTCCTAAAATGTGAGAAATTAAGGTCAAGGAATACGCGAGATACAGCGGTCTAAAGTAACCCTTTCTTTTAGTTGAAACTCATGTTTTTTCTTGCAACAACTTTTTGGCATGAAAAGTAGCATTTTTTTATGTGTTTGTTAAAATTTAATTTATTTAATAAATAATATCGTCTATAAAAATATCGTTAATAAATAATATTCGTCTTTTACCTGGGTAAAGACCGAGTGTACTAGAATAAATATTTAAATATTCCTTTCCTGGAGCTACAGTCTTAGCTCCATTAAGCTACGCCTCGTGATTACAATTTTTAGAAAGCTACAGTATTCAGTCAACTATAATTTTTTAAAAAATTGTATCCGCCCTGATCCAACCTTAAAAGCAATGTAAAAATTTGTTTCACTGAATCATATTAAAAAAAACACAGTTTTGGCTTTGGTTATGTTACAAACACTATAATTTCTTGGCTCATTACAATGATTGTAAAGAATACAACAAGAACTATATTTTTGGAAGAATTATATATATTTCTTTAAAATATAAAATTAAATTAATTCATTGAAGAAGCTCTGAGATATTAAATTTTTAGCTCAACCACTTTTTTTTACCTCAATATTTTTCCAATTTTCAACTTATTTTTCTTAGAACTATGCATTTCAAGCCCTACCGCTCCACCAAATTTCAGCTTTCTAGAGCAAACGGAATTGCTTCATATAATTGATAAAAATTCTGAAAAAAGTGGGCAAAAACCACACCCCCTGAATAGAAAACATCAAATATAAAATTTGTTCCTTTTTATGCACCACAAGGCCTACCACTGTGCGAAATGACAAGTTCTGCGGTGTCAGGAAGTGATCCATAATTTTTTTCATAATATGCCAATAAACCCCACAATTCTAAAAAATGTCAATAACAATTGTCATCCATAACTTTCTGATAACCAAATTTTTATCGAAATGTGTGTAAGCCCAATCCAAACATGTGTGCAAAATTTCATTGTTCTCCGTTTCATAGCTCAGATTTTATAGATTTTTTCCGTTCTCCCATACCAATGGCACCACGATGCGCCCCAGTTTGTCCTTCGGTAGCTAAGCCTTTGAGTCTTAATAAGCCTTTAATTTTGAAAAGAATAATTAATGGTATAATCATAAATAGAAGTATAAATAAGAAAAGATATGTAGACGACACATTTTGTATCCTCAACAAAAATGATGTCGATGCATTTCTTAACCTCTTAAATTCGGTACATCCAAAAATAAAATTTACAATGGAAGTTGAAGAAGATAACTCGTTGGCATTTTTAGATGTTAAAATCATAAAAAAACAAGATGGAACCATAGGACACACGGTATATAGGAAGCCCACCCACACCAACAGATATCTGCATGCCGCTTCTCATCACCATCCGTCAAATTTCACATCCGTGGTGTCAGCTCTTGTTAATAGAGCAAATACGATCTGTGACAATGGGCCTTGTGAATAAAAAAAAAGCTAAAGCTAAAACTTGGATTTTTAAGTAAAAGCTAGATTTTTGGTGAATAAAAATAAGCTTAAGCTAGCTAGTTAAAGATGTTTTCTAGTCATAGCTATTTTAAAAAAGCCAACGCTAAATTCATTTAGTTTTAGCTTGTTTTCCCAGCCTAAGCTTCAATTTGTGTGAATAAAAATAGCTTTAACTAGAATATTAAAGTTAAAGCTACAAAAATTTCAAGATTTTTTCTCCCTGTCTAGAAAGCTTTGACTAGGTCTTATTTTCAGTATTCTCTTTAGTTATAGTGCGATTATGGTAAGAAAACTAAAATTTTAGAAGAAACGGAAGTAAGTGATGAGGATTTTTATAGTTTATTTAGATTTTCAAATGAAATGTGCATAGTGGTGATTACCTTATATAGACGACTCAACGGAGCGTAGAGGTGCTCTGACCTCTGAGCAGAGAATACAGATATTTTTAGGATATCTAAGTGAACCTGGCCTGGATTTCAGTATGGTGCAGTAGGACAAGATCGTGGATTTGAACGCTCTTCTGTATGTAAGACTATTAAGCACGTAGTTTTCGTTGACAGTTGAATTAAATGCTAGGCATTGTAGGTACATATATAAGCCATTAAAAGGTAGAATTACAAAGTTAATGGAGAATTATGAAGCAGGTACTTAAAAATTGTGCGAGCTGTTAAATAAATTAATGTTAGAGAGTAACTCAAAAATAAGACAATTTTGTTTATACTTTTTAAAATATCAAAACTGTTTTATTGGAACTACCTGACCTATATACAAATTTGAAACCAATTGAACCACAGTGAACGTATATACGCAGAGACTGACGGACGATATGATAAAAACATTTTTAACCCAAAATCAAAACTTGCCCTATAATACAGATATAGTGGCAAAACAAAATCCAAAACAACCTTCCTTTTGGTCTATATATGAACAGTTCTAGCTAAAGCTACCTAGTCGAAACATGTGAATAAAAAACAAACTGCTTAAATTGCGAAGCTTAAACTAGAATTTTCTAGCACAAGCTATTTAGCGTTATCATTTTTTTATTCACATAAAACAAAGCTTAAGCTAGAACTGTCTAGCTTTAGCTGCTAGTAAAAGCTATGACTAGTTGGCTTTAGCTTCCTCCAAAAAAAGCTTTAACTTTTTTTTTATTCACAAGACCCAATGATCATCGTGAAGAGGAATTAAAACTTGTTGACGCAGCTCTTTTGAAAAATGGTTATAGTTCCAAACAACGGTCGTGGACACCGAAAGAAAGAATAGCTTCAGAAAATGAAACACAACAGAGGGAAAAAAGGGCATTCATTCCGTATAGAAAAGGCGTTTCTGAAGCAATTGGAAGAATCTTATCGAAGCACGGCATAAAATCAATATTTAAGCCACCAGACAAAATCCGCCAGCTTCTAAGATCTCCAAAAGATAAAATTCCTCTGCAAAATCCAGGAGTTTATTCGTTGCCCTGTAGTTGTGGCTCATCTTACATAGGAGAGACAAAACGAGCAATTTCCACAAGATTAAAGGAACATATAAAAGCCATACAAAAGAACGAAGTAACCAAATCGGCAATATGTGAGCATTTAGCTTATAATGAGGATCACTTTATACGTTTTGATCTAGCTAAATCAATTTCCACGGAAAGATTTTATGTTCCAAGATTGGTTCGAGAGGCAATCGAAATAAAAATGCACTCAAATTTCAATTGTGATCAAAGTTTTAATCTCTCCTCGGCATGGGATCCTCTGATAAACAGATTAAAGCTGAATAATATCGAAGCTAAAAACAACAACAACAAACACAAAAACAAAACAACCTACCAGCTGATGCTATTAGTTGGGCCTGCTCTCAAGAATATCAAAAATTACAACAACAACAATCAATGCAGTTGCAACAACATTTACCATCTCAACTGCAAGCACAGAAGCACCGGTACAATCTACGAACGAGATCAAAAGAATAAACAACACCCATCCCACAAGCCATCAGTCAACCCGTGATCACGACAAGTGCAACCTTGCCGAAACGTCGGGCAATAAATCGAAAAGAAAATAATTTTTGATTATAATAATTAATCGCGGTAAGTCCGTTAAGTGTTCGTTTTGTTTACAATGTTTCATTACCACGATAAAAAAAGTCTAAAATCTACAATATAAATAATATAGCCTATAGATATGCCAATTTATAACAGTTTTTTCATAAAAGTACTGTTTATGCCTACCGGTGGGTATATTTCGGGCACCCAGAACTTTTTTTTCTTTAAACGACGCATCGTTCTATTCCCGTTCATCTTAAATATATGAATGTATATAAGGTACATAATAATTACCACCTTTCGGTATAGTCTATATACCTACGTAGAAATTCAATGATATTTTTTATAAAAATTTGTATAGATCCATTTTTGAGAAAAACAAACTTTCCTATACCAATCTATATAGCCAAACAGGCACACTGAATTGCGAATCATGTCGTCTTACAACTGTGAGTTGAGCTGATATTATAGTCTATTATTAATCTGCTGTCGGTTCTCATTATTTATGCAACAAAGCTATGGAATTGTCTCCCCTTAATATTAAAAGGACAATAAACGCTGGAAACTTTAAAAATGCAATCTCTTCTGAATTTAGTTAAATCTCTTCACAGAATTATTAGGCGTGTTTTTTTGCAAGCCCGGGGGGAATTGGTTGAAAAAAACGACAGCGGGGATTAGCGACGCCATGACAGTAAAAAACATGGAGTTTTCATACAAACTATCGATAACATGTATGAAATTCATGCCGGTAACACAGTTTTTCGGGTCGCTTAAGTTAAACCCCGAGAATTCTCCGGGATTAGTTGTTGTTGCATTTAACATGTTAATTGTTTAGCACCGACGTCGTTTTTTTCATAAAATTCCCCCCGGGCTTGCAAAAAAACACGGCTATTATTTAGTAATTAACAAAGTAAATTGAACAGGGTTGTTTTTTTACTAACATTTTAATGTAATATACATATATATAACAGTATTTATTATATATTATTTTGCTATTTTTTAGATTAAGTATAATTGAATAATAATTGGTGCTTACTATCCAATTGTATTTGACTAAGTCTTGACTAATTAGTATTGACTTAGTCTTACTTGTACATTTGTATTAAATAAATTGAATTGAATTGGCTAAAATTTACAGTAACTTAATTATATGCAAAATAACTACATTCACATATACTTTATGTTTATCTAGGTACAAACATAACACAATAACGTAAATAACACGTCCATCATAATATTTACCTATGTCTGATATAATGCGAGGCCTTGCTTTTAACCTGTCAAAAACTATGACACTACCCAACAGTAAATACAGCAGAAGAGTCAACAACTTCCTGTTGAAGGACGTTAATGTAAGCTGTCCCTTGGCCATGAAATTGTTTATGGAAATTCAAATAACATACCTACAGATATTCAAAGCATATACCTACCTATGCATATACATACATAATAGGTTATTCAATACCATTCTGTTTTATTTCATGGCAAGATTTATTTGTTTTTTGTTCGTTTAACTACTTTTATCGAGAAATATAATCATATTGAAATTGTACATATATAGTAGGATTGATGATAATATGAATCCCAGGTAGGAAGTATCAAAGTGTGCAAGTGAAATATTGATACTTGAACTTTAAAACAATAACATGAAATGAATTATAGAATACAGTCAATACAGAGTAAATATGTATATGTAATACATTGTAAAGTTAACATTTTACATTTTATCATGTGTGCCATGTGTGCTTGATATTGGTAGAAACGGAGAGGACCTATAATTTTCTGCTGAATACGAACGACTAAGGTGAGAAGCAGTTTTTAAATTCCTCGCAAGAGTAATGGTTTGTTAATGTCATTTTCAATAGGATTTTTGGAAAGTTCCACTCTTTTTAATTACAATCGACAATCTTAAAATTTAAACACAATCTTCCGAATGCCGCCATTTAGAGAAATGGCTTCTTCAAGCATTTATCATTTTTCACAAGTAATCTGACGAAATACTTTATGTATGTGTATGTGTTCAGTATATTTACTCCAATTTAAATTAAGAGTAAAAAAAGGTAGTGCAAAAGAACTACTCCGACCATTTAAACGAATACGACATTACAAAATCAGAATGTCTTTTCCGATCCGAAAGAGGTAAAATGGTTAGATCCCCTTCATACGATGAGAACAGCGATGCAAAATCGTGGGATTTATCCCTTTTTATGGGAATTTCATGTCTAAAATAAGCTAAAAGGGAAAAAGGAATTTTTCGAACCTCATAGTACAAAAATAAGGGATTTTACAATATGCTGATTCTTTATTGTTTGGGAAAAAATTCGAGAAAAAGTTTGGGCTTGGGGTTTTTGATGTTGTTGTTGTAATTTTTGACCAGACATGAAAAGTAAGGAAACGTTTTTGTGGTGTTTCTTATTTGTTTCTGGGTAAACGTCACATTTGACAAGAAAAATTATCAGTAGTTTGACAAGTAAGAAAAGGTAAAAGGTAAAATGTTCGGGTAGATTCTTGCTGGAGGGGAAATTAAATAAATTTAAAAAATCTAAAGCTTATGGCATTTTCGTGCCAGAAAAAAGCAAAGACACACTTTTGGGTAGATTTGGGATATGTGTGAACTTTGACAACCTGCGCAATATATTACCTTAGTGCCTGTTTACGGCATTTTACTGAAGGGCGCATCCAGTGAGACAGGTACATTTTATGTGCATAGAAACGAGAAGGAATTTGGGATGGAATTTACCCTTCTCGTTTCTACGCACACATAAATCTACCTGTCTCACTGGTTGTGCCTTTCAGTAAAAGGTGAGTGTAAACAGGCACTTAGATTTGTGAACTACGTTCGCAGAGTATAAACACAATATTAAAAAAGGAAACAAAAATTTCGTAAGAATGTTAATTTTGTTTGTTATAAATAATTTTCATATTTTGCTTCCACATTTACATCCAATTATACCATAACCTGAAATCCATGAATGGGATAGAATATATTGTGATGGTTTTAGAACCATTCCTAAAAATTTGCATGTATTACAAATGTAGACATGAAAGGTATCACATGTCAAATTATGTGAGATGGTTTGTCAAGTCGAAAGTGTGATAAAATTTCAAATTTTTGTCACAACTTTTTTATATTATTTATTCCCATAATTTTGTACATGCACTTATACGAGATAGTGTGGAAGAGCTTTAATGATTTTTCATCAATACATGTATTTATTTATGAGCCACCATGGCATGGGCTTAGTAAATTGCGAACTTTAAACTCATCCAGCTTAGAATTTCACGTTCAATTTCTAAGAACTTTCCAACTAAGGTATAGATATAAGTCCATAATCTTTCCCACATTAATTTTGTTCTTTTACAAGAAATATATGGGTGATTAACTCCCAGTTGTGATTCCTTGTGTCCGGGGAATGAAGTGAAATTTTCTCAATTATTTCTGCTTTGAATTCTGGAAATAAGTTTGTACTAAAATTTACATTAGAGATTGTTTAAAAATTTGCCACCCTTTCCCCTCGACTTGAAAAAGATTACTCAAAATGTCAGTACCGTGGCATGACCCATTCTTGTTTTTTCGATTTAATCTACTAGGTATTTTCTATTAAAATAATATTATTGAATAAAAATGTTGTTCTAAGAGATGTTTGAGTATAATAGTTGCTTGCTGAGTTATAATCCAGCATAAAAATAAAGACTGCAACCTTGAAAAACAGATTTCAAAAGTTAAAAAAGATACAATTTTGAAGAAAACTTTGCCTTTCAAAGTTTAAAACGTCAAAACGTAAGACGGAATACAGAAACTCACAAAAAAAAATTTCAAAAAGAGTTAGAACGTATTAAAATTGAAAATCAAAAAATCAGTACGTCAGCAGTCAGCACTATGTCTTCGAGATTTAGTAACTTTCACGATATTTTTTGTTCCTTAAAAGTTGTAGTAAAATGCTCTAACAGATTTAATACCATGTCTATTTAAAGACAAACTAAATAAAAAAAAAATTGTTTTCAATGATTTTTAATTTAAGCAAAATTTTGATTTTAAAATCACAGTTGGTAGAGAATAACCCTTATAGCATTTTCGTTTGGTTTTCCGAAAGCATTTCAAGTGTTTCTGAAATTATTCGTTTGGTACTAGTTGACAGTTTTTCTTCAAAAAAAGAAAATCGATTTTGGATTTGAAGAAACAAAACCAGAAGCATGCACACATGCACACTTTTTTATTATTTAATTCAATTCTGCATTTATAAAGAAAAGTATAGGTGAATTATGATTTAAATTCGACATACTTTATTTTATTTACTATATTGGAATATAAATTGTATTAGGTGTGTTCCTATTTTGAAACTCGGTAATTTTTTTTTAATTTCTACACATTTTATTTTTTTTATATGAAATTTTGTATTTACTATTAATTTAAATAAGTTTTCTACCATTTTGTATAGTTTTTGTGAAGAATTTAGGCTTATTTAATGTTTTAAATCCCATTTGTTCATTTATTCGTCGGTCGTTGGTCGTTGGTTTTTTAAAAATCTAAACAAAATATTACTAGGGGCGGTCAAAAAAAGTTGAAGGCTGGTCAATAATGTTCAAAAATAGACAAATCGAATGTAGATATTAATAAAATTTGGAAAATCGATTTTTTGGGGGTGGCTGGTCCCCAAATTTTTTTAAAATCGATTTATTTGATACCTGTGGGGTGATCAAAAAAAGTTAATGGACCATCTTTTACAAAAACCTCAAAAAAATCGTACACTTTTTGGGGTCAAGTTAACACTTTATTTTATTTAAAAATGTTTGCAATTTATATCAATTTTACAATTCAATTTCTTTTAATAATGTATTTCTAGGATCTGTTGAAGCAACAACTCTTGTTGGAGCACTTTTTGGACTTGTAGCATTAATGTTAGTATTTTTCTTATTTATCAATCGCAAATGGTGTTTCCATGCATCAACTCACAAATTTCCTTGCTGTGACGACAACAGTATTTCATCTAAATACGTTCAAAAAATTTGTAAGTTCGTATAAGTATTTTCATTATTCTACTAATATTTAAGATAATACTTTTTGTTTTTACTTTATATTTATAGCACGTAAGCGACGCTATGAAAACACAAGTTCAGACTCTGAAGAAGAAATTCTACGCAGATTACGACTGCAGCAATCACGCAGTATCCCTAATGGCCAATATACTGGATATGGCATCAACCATATAAATCCACTTGCACAGAATTATAATTTTAGTGATTTGCAACATATAACAGTAACACCTCGAGATTCATCTAAAGATCCGCTTGCTATTGCAGAAAGGGGTAAAGTAGGAATACCCTCATCGCACAGTGAATGTAGTTCGAATGATTCAATTGAAGCATCAATCGATAGCAATACGGGAATTTTGACTGGCGAAAAGAAAGGTTTGTATACTTGAAACATAATATAATGGAAAATTGCTTACCATATCTATAGATTAGATGGAAAAACAAGATGGGGGAAAAAAACGCAATAGTGTCACATCTCCTTTATTGGAACCATGGTTGCCACTTTTTATTTTATTTTAGGTTATAAAAAATATACGAGGGCACCAAAAATAGAAACTACTTTTTTGGTGTTGTATAACCTTCGAATGAACCTAACTTGCATTCATAAAGTATGTACATACATACAATGAATTAACTTACTTCACAATTGTTGCAGGCAAAATAACATTTTTTTTCTTTTATTTTCGTCTCGGAGCACTCCTTTCGCACTTCTTTTTCACTCCTATTGATTCAAAAGCCGACGCACGATTGCTTGTTCCAAGTAATGTTTTCGGAGTTCAGTCAGTTCCCAATTTCATTTAAACAGTTCAGGTTTCTTGAGATCTCTGAGATCTCAGCAATCTCAGAAATCTGACGTAAGTCCTCAGTGAGATTCCTTACTTTTGCTATCAAAAAGCTGAGACTGAAATTTTTTGTATTCGTTAATCGTTTGCTCAATTATTTTTTGTCGCAGTTGATTAATTTATGAAAACGAGATGGAGAGTGCTTCTGACTTTTAAAGAAGAAATTTTGTTTAGGTTTCTCCTTCTCCTCAGTGGAGCTGACAGAAGTTTGCTCAGTGAGATCTCAGAAACGTGAATTGGCTAATTAAAGGACTAGAAATGGAGACCATATATGTTAATACACATAAATTAATCTTATGTCTACAAAAAATCATACATATAAATATTTCTGTCAGATAACTTGTCAAAATTGATGTCAAGCATTTTGTTAAATGGCGGCTTAAATTTCGGTTTTATATTCGATTGAAATAAAAAAGGAGTAGAAGAGTCCCGCAAATTCATTCAAAAACGACATCAATAAAACCAACGAAAATTCCATATAAAGTTAATAGGAAATTTCATTCCGATAAATTTATTAAATCATGAGGTAAAAAATATATCTAAGATGAATATTTTTGAATAGGTTTGACAACACTGATTAAAATTTACTCTACTACAATTCTTAGCATTAAATTTTTACAATCCATTTAGATCGTTCACAATTACCATTGAAAATAGTAGAAGGAAGTGTATCATCCATCAAAGAGACTCGAATAGACAATCGCTCAATAATCGACAGACGTGCCAATGCAAATTCAACACGCTACAGTAAAATATCTCCGACACAGCGCCAGGGAAGTTTAGATGATGTTCCCGATTTAAATTGTAATAACAATGATGACGTAAGTTTAATTTATAAAATTTTAATTAATAAATTAATAATTATTGAAATAAAATGATATCTTTACTTTCTTTCAGTGTATTGTTGTTTTATCACAAGAACCACTTTTTGACACAAGCGATCTAAGATCAATCAAATCCGAAGATCTTGCATTGCAAAATCAATGCTTTGGAAAAAGCGGTAGCATCGAAATATCATTGCTTTATGACGCACCAATGCGAAAGATGACAGTTCATGTACTGCAAGCTCGAGGAATTCCATCTCGAGAAAATGGACAACAAACGCATACTCAGGTTAAATTCTATAAAATCATTACCCTAATATACTTATTCGGCTGAATGTTATAACATCATTAATTTTTAGATCCGACTTCTTATGCTTCCAAACAAAAAGCAGAAACATAAGACTAAAATTCGATCCGGCGAGAGCCCACAATTCATGGAAAGCTTTCTGTTGCATCGTGTCAATCCAGAGGAAGTGAATTCAATGGGATTGCGCATCCGTTTGTACGGCTGTGAACGGATGCGAAAAGAACGCCTTATAGGTGAAGCAGTCGTTAGCTTTGCTGCAATTGATCTCGAATTAGAGACCAATCTGTGGCTTCCCCTCGAACCGAGGAATACATCATCGGTATATAGGCTTTGAAATTATTTACTATTTATTGAAACTAAAAAAAACAAAACCATTATTATTTTTCTTTTTAAGATTGTTGGATCATCCAGTGATCTTTTAAGTTTAGCAAGATCCGATAGTGCCGGCTCGACCACTTCAATGCAACATGGAGGTGTACCAGAGCTACTTTTAGGCTTAGCATACAATGGCATCACAGGCCGATTAACAGTAGAAATTGTGAAAGGCAGCCATTTTCGTAGTTTATCAATGAATAAAGCGCCTGACACATATGTTAAGTTGTGTTTGGTGAGCAGTATAGGTCAAGAGATATCAAGAGCAAAGACATCAACAAGACGTGGCCAACCAAATCCATTGTTTAAAGAAACATTTGTGTTTCAGGTAAATTGTTCTTATACATGAAATATATTAATAATACGTACGATTTTTACTTAATCTTAATCTAAGTTAACTTTTCAAGAATTTGGAAAATTAATGAATTCGTAGTGGAAGTTTTGCTTCGAATTATACATAGGTGTTTATAACGAAATTGTGTTTAAAAGATGTCGGACAAAAGGCAGGAAGTTCATCTGCCTGGTGTTCATACAGAGATACAGCGTAGTAGGGGGGCACCCTACTAGATTTAGATTTAGATTAGATTTTTATTCAATATACAAAATTTTACAATTGATATCATTGAGAAATAAACTTGAATAAGTTAAGACATGACAATTTTGTCGTCTGCACCCTACTACAATTGTAGCGCTTTTGCTACATTTTTTTTCTAAAATATATACCTACTGTTGTTTTTAGTTGTATTTTTGTTCTCATGTTTGATCACGTCAAGATATTCTGTGTTTATAGTGTACAAAAAATAAAGAGATTTTTTCAAACGCTTCTAAAGCAGAAATACACATGAATTTCTATTAAATAGTACCTAGATATATACTTTATTAAATTGTGTTTTATGTTATCTTTATTATTATTCTTAAATTATTTATTTTTGTTGTTGAAATTCTTGAATTAAAAGTTTAAATTATAATTATTTATGTTTTTTTTGTATTAAAATATTAGTCATTTTCAAGTAATCGACATTGTAGTACATTTTTAATAAGCAACGCTACATTTTAAACCAATTGGGCCCATGAGTTAAGAAATAAAAAAATAAAAAAAAAATAATGAGCTTTCAAGCTTTAAATAACGGATTTTTCCAATAGAACGGGAAGAACTACTAAGAACTGACTGCTGACTACTAATTACTGACATACTGACTTAAGTTGGAAGGCTGTCTAAAGTTAAACAAGGATTATAAATACGACCTGATAGAGTTTAACTTCAATTTTCTGTCACAATTTTGCAAAATTTCTTGCATTCTTTTGAACTGCCATGATTGACATTTCTGTTTACAAAAATGTTTTGAGCATAAATAGGTACAAACATGGTTTTCATTCTTTGTTGCAATATCTGTTAGGGAATAGGGATACTGTGTTAGAAAGACATTTTATTAGTGGCGATTGCTGGTCTTTAGTTTTGGGTTGGTTACGAGTACCGTAGAAATTAAGAATAAATACACATTCGTTTATTTTGTTATCTATGCCATAGATTGTTGGTATTTATCTTCATAATTATTATGTTCGTCATTTGTTGCGTTTTAATTGTTTTTCAT
Source organism: Epistrophe grossulariae (assembly GCA_929447395.1). Lineage (NCBI taxonomy): Eukaryota > Metazoa > Arthropoda > Insecta > Diptera > Syrphidae > Epistrophe > Epistrophe grossulariae. The sequence goes on along the minus strand of OV839567.1, from coordinate 117,849,720 downwards.
AGTGTTTTTTCCTCTAAATTCTTGGTTTGGGGCCGCCCAACTAGCCAACTGAGAGGAATCGCTCATGCGGAGTTAATAAAGTCAGCAGTTTATAAATTAATGAAACAAAAATTTAAAATGGGGTTCAATTCAGTTCTTACTAATTTAAATATTAAAAATTTGATTCGCAGATATTGTTTGTTAATAAAATTTCCACTCTGAAGAACTTCATGATCACGAAACAATGAATCCTTCAAAAATGCATGTAAATATTTTTTTTTTTTTAATTTTCAGGTGGCATTATTCCAACTTAACGATGTTACTCTAATGGTCTCTGTCTATGCAAAGCGCAACATGAAACGCAACGAAATGGTCGGTTGGTTTAGCTTAGGTCTAAACTCATCTGGACCAGAGGAAGTGGCTCATTGGTGTGATGTGAGAGAAATGGCCAAAGGAGAACTTCTCGCTCGATGGCATGTCTTAGTGGATTCCTGATTCGAATAGCTAGGGCTCCCATCTAGGCGTGGGAGCGGCATTAGCCTTTTAGGATTTGCATCTAAGGACAAAGCTAAATCGAAAAAATTATCACAAGATGGAGCTGATTCCGTCGCAGTTGATATTGAGCAGGGATATGAGCTCAATTTTGTTTAGGCTTCAAATTCAAATTGAATGAGCGAGAGGTACGAAAAAATTAAAAGTCGAAAGAAATCAAAATCAAAGTTTTGAACTTCTTTTGCAGCTCTTTCTTCTTATTTTATCTCCGCCTATCCATATTTTATCCCAAACTATCGATGTTTTACTTTTTATCTTTGAACGCTGGGATAGTTAACACACTCGGAAAAAAAAAACTGAAAGCACGCACAGATTATTTTTCAGTTTCGTCTATTTTTTTTGTTCTATAAGAGCATGCGAATCATAAGAATAGGAAATGAAAAATATCAATATTTTATACTTAAACAAACAAAAATTAGTACCAATGAGAAAAAAACAAAAACAAAAACACAAGACAAAAATATTTATATATGTATACAACACTAAAATCTAGATAAAGAAATTATAAAAAAATTATATTATTAACATACGTATTTGTGATAAATTAAATTTAACCTAAAACTCAAATAGAAAATTAATTAAAACTAAAGAAGAGACGCATAATTAATGAAAAACAAGCCAATTTAAAAATAAAAAAAAAAAAAAAAAAACTTTGGACTCTACACACACAACACACTAAACTACTACACACACTTTTTAGGATATTTAACAATTTTTGAAATTTTCTAATTGTCTCTCACAACTGAAATGAGAAAAGTATTTGTATAATGGTCCAGAGTTTTGTTTTTCTGGACTATAGGTGCGTGGTATTGTGACATTTTGATTGTAGAATTATTGAACGTACAAAGAAATATTTTTTGAAAATAAACAATTACATACTTTTGAATGGTTCTAAGACAAGCCCTTTCTTTTCAAATTCTTATCTTATGGTATTAACGGTTCTGTTTTTAGCAGAATTCCTAATTATTTCAAAATTAACTTGATTTCTCGTTATTTTTTTTTTAATGTTAGCTATAACTGTCTCAGTGAAAATATTTTAAAGGTGAGACCGCATCCAATGGAACTGCACTTCAAAGAAACTGAGTGATACAACACCGCACTCTGCGACACTTATGCGGCAAGTCATCTTATAGTAAATAATCCTTTTAAATGTTACAAAATTTAAACCACTTGAATTTTGAACAGTACAACGAAACTGAACTGCAATGAAACTCCACGCACTGACGCGACAAGTTGGTTAGATTAGCAATTGTTGTCCCGTTTCTTAAACAATTTCATACAAATAATAGGCATGTTGAAAAAAATGAGATATCGGAGATCTCAGAAATCTCAGTTACATGAAATTTTGGTTACTTGACGAAGTGAAATCTCAGAGATCTCATTTTTCTGAACGCACCTCATATTTGTACGAGTTGCAAAATTTCATTGCAGTGAAGTTCCCTTAAAGTGCAGTTCCGCCGAGTGCGGTCTTACCTCAAGACCTTTATTTACAATACCCAGTCAAAAATTCATGTAGTTACACATTTTGCAGAGGAGGCTTGGGGAAATTGTTTAAAAATTTTATAATTTTTATCAGTTTTTGCATTTTAAAAGTCAAGTTCATTAAGACACCTCTCTATATGAATTTTTGACACCTACCCATAATTTGTATATGTAAATTTAAGATTCACCCACACCAACGCGAATCTTTCGCGGCGACGACGCACGTAAACAATAATAACAATTGTGTTGTTTTCATTGACAACCACGTGTTGTTATTATTGTTTTCGTCGTCGCCACGAAAGATTCGCGTTGGTGTGGGGGAACTTAAACGTGGTTGTCAATGAACACAAAACGTTGTTTATTAAGGTTCCCCCACACCAATGCGATTTTTTGGTGGCGACGACGAAAACAACAATAACAATGGTGGCGACGACGAAAACAACAATAACAACACGTGGTTGTCAATGAAAACAACACTTTGTTATTATTGTTTTCGTCGTCGCCAACGAAAATTCGCGTTGGTGTGGGGGTACCTTTATTGTTTTCACTGTCGCCGCGACAGATTCGCGTTGGTGTGGGGGAACCTTTAACCTAAGATTTCACCTTTATTGTGATATCTTGAAGATTAGACAATTATATCAAAGTCAAATAAAAAAATAACTGACTCTTCCAACGGAAACTCGTCGCTGGCAAACGACCAAGCAGACATTTTTTTTGGATTTTGTTTTTTCTTGTAAAGAGAGTGGATTGTGCGACCTACTGGATGGAATCTTTATTCAAGCTTTCTTAATTAAATTAATCAGCATGGAAGGCTATCCGAGTAAGTAGGTAAACTTAATATTTACAAGTTTTGCTATATATTTGTCCTAACTGTTTATAAATATTAGGGAACGCACAATTTTTTGCATTAAATATGTGTATATTTACTTACTTTATATTTTATTACCGAATTAAATGTATGTATAAATTATAGCATAATATAATATTCTTGCACTTGTCGGTATTTTGGATTCACCTGTATCTATACATCATTTGTTCTGCATTTCGCTTATTTTGACCAATGCTGCTCAAGAAAAAGAATATCTGTAGAAGTCTATCCTTTTTTCGCACAGAATTGACTCCTTTTTGTCTATTACGCTGCTGATGCGAAACGGCATTTGATCTGTGGCCTCCAAAAAGACAGCGAAATGCTTGCGAAAGGAAAAACGCAAAAGAAAATCACACACAATGTTTTGAATGTTTTTTTGCGTTTACGTTGGGTTAGTTTTATATTAGCTGCATTTTATTATCCACTGATCTGATCCGCATTTTTTATACGTAAATACAAAAACAACATGTAATCCTGGATCTATTTCATGATACAAAAACTAGTACAAGACTCGTTACGATTTTAAACTGTAGTGCAAAGAAAAAAGCCAACAAAAACATGAAAAAAACACAAATACAATGCAGAAAAAGGTGGTTATATACTCTGGCTGTCTCTGTGCTCCTGTTTGTTTTATCGAAATGATCAGATTCAGATCAGATCATGTGGATAATAAAATGCAACTAATGTTCATTTGATTTTTATTTGATTTATTTTACGAAATACATATTTGTTGTTTATGCGCTCCTCGACTTTGCTAGGTTATGTATCCAACGAAATTTAAACTCGTTATGATTTAAAAATTGTTTCCACCACAGAAAGAGATTAACAACAAGATTAGATGCAGGGATGGGACTTTTTGAAAAAATGTCCGGAGTAGATTTGGAAAAAAAACGCAGTAGATCCAACTTTTTCGCAGTAGATTTTTATATTTTCAAAATATAAACAAGAAATAACATAAATAAACATAAATAATTTAAAATAATAAAATATATATTCTGCCCTACCGAGGTATCCGTCGGAGCGGAAAACTCTCCGAAACGCATACGACGTCGGAGGTTCAAAGTTCATTAGAGATGTCAAAAATGTCACTTCACAACACACTTGCTCGCACTTCAACGCAAAACAACATTGCGCATTCCATAATGTCGGAAAAACGTTCCGAACGCTGTTCGGAAGAATAACTCGAAGCAAAAATCCTCCGATTCCGGTCCGACGGATATCTCGCTAGGGCAGATTCTTTTTTAGCTCTGATCGTTCAGAGCTTCAAATTTGTGTTTCTTTTTTAGTTCTGAGCATGTTCAGGCACGCTCTGTGAGCTCAGAATAAAATAGTAGAGTAAACGGAATAAAATGCTGAACACACACGAGATGACGGGAAATTAAAAAAAATCGTCGTCAAAACAATAAAAATGGCGGAAGAGGCTGGTTGTTCTAGTGGAGAAGGTAAAATAATAATAATAAATAAATAATTTATAATCATGACAGTTCAGTGCTCAAGTTGTTTCATAATTAAATCAGAGAGCTCTGAACATATGCTGCTCAAAACTTATTCTGTTCGCTCAGACTCTGCTCAGCTCTGAACTAAAAAAGAAAAACGTCTAATGAATGATTTTTTTTGTAAAACCAAAAGTGCAGTAGATTTTATTTAAAGGCAGTAGATTTATTTTTCGAAAAAAATGAAGTAGATCTACTGCAATTGCAGTAAAGTCACAACCCTGATTAGAAGACCTTTCAAAATTCGAATATAAATTCAAACCTATTGCTCAAAGACGATTATTTATCCATGTATACTACTCCTTATTTCCCCAAGCAAAACGACATACAAACTTCTAATTGAAATTGGATCCGCCATCGTCAGTTTGAACCAAGTTGTTACAAAATACTAACAATATAATTTTAAGTTCTCAGAAACTTCAGAAGTGCGACTAGTGAAGATTAAGCATGTTTTTTTCCAAGCCCAGGGGGAATTGGATGTCAGTGCTAAACAATTTACATGTTAAATGCAACAACTTCATTTTGTTTCTGTAATGGCGTCGCTAACCCCGTTATCATTTTTTCCAACCAATTGTCCCCGGTATTGTAAAAAAAACACACCTATTGTGATTTTCCTTGTAGTTCCATTTAGAACTGTTAAATTAGAAAGGCAAAGATAGTTTCTGGTTTGCCCACTACTTCTGTAAGTCACATATTTCACACGAGGAAACAAGTTGCCGGAGATTTTGTTGACGTTTTCTTTTAATTTCCTTAAAAATCTTTTGTACCTTTCACACGAAGAAACAAAATCGTGGAAATTTTCTGTTGTTTCTTTATAGAAAAGCTTGGCTGAACACACACTACTGTGTATGTGAAGAGGAATGACAAAAAATCTCCTTAAATCGTTGACCGGGGAGATTTCATTTTCCCCTCTTACTTCTTGCCCTCCTCACCTATAAACTGAAAGTTGGTGGAAACTCAGTTTCCTCGTGAGAAAGGGGACTAAGATTCTTATGCGTTGTTTTCTAATAACATTGTTAACTGGATTACTGTGGGGCGCCATGTTGATCAAATATTTAAGGACAGCTTTTTAAATTTGTATTCTTTTTAGTTGACCATAATAATGTATTGTTACTTTTGAAATTAAAAAAAAAATAAATGTTTCGCATAAAATGTTTCTTGTTGTTTTTTAATTTTCCAACGAGTTTTGTATAATGTCACAAGTGTCAATAATAATAACTAGCACACGCCACTTAAACGTTATATTTTTGTAACAATTTGGAAAAATATAAGCTATTGACTTATATTCAGCAATTATTTGTGCTGATTTTTGAAAGAAAAAAAATATTTCAATGTACTTTGGCATTGATTCTATATATATAGAGTATAAATTGTAAATTGTAATTTAACTTTAAATACAACTTAAAACTAAACAAAATAATTTTTACATAATTTAAAGTATATATATAATAAAATATCTGAATAGTTAACTTAATTTTTTTACTGCATATTATTTTGTAATAACAGAAACAAAAAATTATATATAAATGTTTTTTAAATTAAAACAAACCATTAAACAATTATTGTGTATTATTATTATTAATAAAATATAATGAATTATTAAAGAAAAAATTTTCATATTAATGTTTATGTGTATATCTTATAAGACTATACCTTTTTATACGAATGATGGTACCTCTGATTTGTTTACAAGTGATATGATAGACATAATGATTAAAAAAAAAAAAATAATAAATAAATTATTCCAATTTGCTAAAAGAATTAAAAAAACAAATTAATAAAAAAATTCAATGAATGGAAAGTATATGGATAGCTTCTAAAAGAAATTCATGTTGCAACATTGTACCTAAGTATCAACATTTTTTGAAAACAAAACAAAGCGCACAAATGTTTTTAAAATAAATTTAAATAAATTAAAAAGAAACTTTTCTTTAAAAGGTTAATTATATTTAAATAAAATTAAAAGAAAACGAAATATTAAATATATCCCTGTTTGTATATTTTTTGATAAAAAATTTAAGTTTTTCTTAAACTATATCTCTTAATTGAGTTGTTGCAATATATTCTTGTTTGATAACAACAAAATAAAAAATAAATATTTTAATAGATTATTTTATCAAATTGTTAGAAAAGAAAAATTTTAAAATTTTGTATATTTCTACAAAAAATTACATGAATACATGTATGTATTATTATATTAACAAATGCTCATGAAAGTACTGCATAAATGTATCGTTAAACAAAAATGTGTTTTAAAGTATTTATTTTAAAAAAAATTCTTACACTATATCTTCAATGTCGTTGTTTATGTTTCTTTTGTTATTAAAAATTTTGTTTAAAACTACAATTTAAATTACAATCGAAATAAATTATTTTATAAAGACTTTTAAATAATATAATTACGTATAAATTTACTGTTGAAAATAAGATACAAAAATATATATTTTTCTCTCAGCTAAACCAAATTTCCATAAATAATTCCCTGTATGTTTAAATTTAAAATAAATATTAAAAAAAAAATACATAAATATCAAAGTGTTAACAATAACAAAAAAAAAAAAAACGAAGGATTCGTTATATATTTATATTACATAGACTGAAAATCAGCCTTTAGTAATGGAGAAGAGGGTTAAATGGAAACAAACAAATTATTAAAAATAAAAGAATCATGGAAAGTATTCCTGAAATGAATAATAATTTTAATTAAAAGAATATTTGTAATTCGTATTTATGTATTAAGATATTTTTAAATCGGTGTTACGATGTTGTGACAGTGCTTTTTTAGAAATTAAAGCTATTATAGAATTTAAAAGATTTCTGAATTTAAAAATAAGCTTTAAACAATTATTTTAAAAGAGAAAAAAAATAATTCACTTTTTTTTAAATAACTTCAAAATACTTTAAAATGTGTAAAAATTATAATTGATTTTATATTCTTAAATTTTTCAAGCGGATTTTTTTGTAGTTTTATAAAACAATGCATGGTTAAGGTGGCAAAAAAAAACACTATATAGGAAATACTTTAAGAAGGCCCAAAATAAAACAAAAAATATGACCTAAACTTTTTATTAACAAATGCAATCTTTTTTTTATACAAGTTCCTTCTTGTTGCCTTGAGTTTTCAGAACTCAACAGTTTCTCTCGTTCTTTCATTTTTGTGGAGAAACAAAAGCTGAAAAACGATAGCAATTTTTGCCCCGAACTTTTTTTAAATAATATGAAATCAATCTTTATTAAATAAAAAATAATAAACCGACTGCTGGTGTTTCCCTGAATGATGATTATTTGCATCAGTTCCAAAGTTGAGATTAGCTAGTCGTAAATTATCTTTTATAATTCACGCAAAATTTGAATTTTGCGCCATTTATTAAAAAAAAGATAACAATGTGAAAGTGACGAAGTAAAAATGGAGCGCTATACGAAAGAACAACGGATTTTCATTATTGAGCAATATTTAAAAAATAATGAAGGTTTGTCAGCTACAGTGATCTTCAGTGATGAAGCATTTGGGGTTCAGGAAAACCACGAGTATATTGTTGGGAAACAAATGCATCCACAATGCGTGACTGTTCGGTGCGGATTTTGGGCTGGAGGCATTATCGGACCATTCTTCTTCGAAAATGCAGCTGGTCAAGCAGTAACAATGAATGGTGTTCGTTACCGTGACATGATAACCCAGTTTTAAGTGCCTAAATTACAAGATATGGATGTGACCAACATATGGTTTCAACAAGACGGTGACACATGCCATACATCCAGAGAAACAATTCAATTACTGCATGAGTCATTTCCTAATCGTGTAATTGGCCGTTTTTGCGATCAAAATTGGCCATCCACATCTTGCGATTTAACGCCATTGGTCTTTTTTCTTTGGGGTTTTTTGAAGTCGAAGGTCTATGCAAACAAGCCCTCGGCCACCAACACCTTGAAAGAGGAAATTGGGAGGTGTATTAATAAAATTCAGCCACATTTATGCGTATACTTGCCAGCAAAGCCGTGTCGGCCATTTATCCGATGTGCTATTCCATACATTACCCCAATCTGTATACTCTATAAATTAATTAAAAACTTAAATTTATTAAATCTGTGTTTTCTATCAAAATTACATTTTGCGTGAATTATGGGACACCCTTTATATGTATGTATGTTGTCCAAAGAAGGTAATTCATTGTAAAATTTTTATATTCATTTATCTCCGTGAGCTTAAATAATGATAATATATTCCAAAATGTTGACTTTATAATCAGATGTTGGATAGAAATTTTTTTAATTTTGAAGTAGGTATAGGCTGAAGATATAGCTATTTTATGAGGACCAACCCTTTCATAACAAAACTCCTTTTCAGTCAGCGCTTAGTCTTGTATTTTTATTTAAATTAAGGAGAGCACGGCCAAAAAGGTGATTTTTTGCTTGAAAAGAAAGTTAAATTTGAAAAGGATACATTCAACGCAATTACCAAAACTTATTCCAACACTTAACGTTTAATATTATTTTGGGTTATAGTCAAAAGTTGGCCTCGCATTCATTTATTTAATTAAATAAATAAAAATAATAATTTTCGATTTTTCTCCAAATTTTAAAAAAAATTAACATTTTAACCTACTTCAGCTATATGGTTTTCAAAAATATAAAAATAAACGCGTAATTCGACCATTATATACCATAGTTACAAATAAATGTAGATGTAAAAAAAATTAATATAATCAAAAACAAAATTTAGTTCGTAAATTTTGTAAAAAATAAAAAATAAAATAAAATTAATCTAGCCTTTTCCAAATCCGATGTGTCTTTAATTAATAAAATTGCATTATTCATTACAAGTTATTTAAAAAACATAATTCATTTAAATAAAGTAAAATAAATAATGAACAGATAAAAAAAAAACAAAACTTCAATACCTGTATATGTATCTAACCAAATCCAATCCCTTTTGTCAACGTAATGAATTTAATTTTGCACATAGAATAAATAATTAATTATATTATTATCGATATTATAAATAAAATCCATAAATTTAAAAATCGTAAATTTTATTAAATTACAGAAAATAGATTAAAATATGAATTAAAATCAATGCAGAAACATTAAATCTTACATTACATGAATACATATACAATACAATACATAAAACAATTATATGAATACGACAAAAAAGAATATATAGTTGTAAATAATAATAGTAAAAATAGGAAACGAAAGTTCTATACCATTTTAAAAGCTCTTTTTTATATAAAAATATACATAAAGGTATAATAAATTAAAACAAAATAAAACAATAATAAATTCTATGTAACAATTGCCAATAAAAAGTAAACATTTAAAAAAAAAATGGACAGCAATTTATTTTGAATCAGATATTATTTGTCTCAGAATAAAATTAAGAACCAATCAAAATAATCCTTCTTGGGCCTTAAGTTTTAATTATCATTACACTTATACGGTTCCTATAAGTAATTCGGGTGTGAAAATTTTTTCGTAAATATCCCCTCCGTTCCATCACTTTATAAAAATCTGAGGACAACCCGCTTGTAGGGTTTCTGCCATCTTTATCAGGGTTACGTAAGATATTGCCGCTCTGACTATCTATTATCTTAAAAAAAAACTATTGCCTTTAAACAGAATGCGATCAACAAAGGCTCTCTCAAACCGAATCCAACATATACTTATGTTCGATTTGCAATCATCAATCCGATCCAGTAATTTGAGCAAAGCTGAGTTTTTATTGGAGGAGTTCTAAGCTTTGCTCAGATAGCTTAGTCGAATCTCACAATAAATCTTTAAATAAATGTTTGTTAAGTTTCCTGAACATTTTCGATTTCATCGTTTCGATATGAGAGAGTCTCATTATTAGTTGAACACTCAAAATACAAGTATAGCTATACCATTAAGAAATTTTCTAACGATGCTTCATAAAATCCAGCTTTGACTATGAGTTCCTTCTGAGAACGCATTAAAACTAGATAAAGCATTTTACGATATTTTGGCGGCAGATGATAATATTTACATATTTGTACAGAAGTTCCAACCTTTGCACTATAAAGGAGAAAAAATAATGCAGTGTTCCTTTTATTAAGACATTTGAAACAGTTTTTTCACTGACAGATCTGACAATATTGTAAGATCTGACAATCGTCTGTACTTAGCTTTACTTCTGTTTTGAACATTTCTCTACCATAGCAATAAATAACCAGCTGACTTAAGATTGGTACCAAAAACTAATACCATTGCATTATCCAAATTCATAAACAAGATTCATAACAATTTATCATTTGGTAAAAACTTTGCAAATGTGATATTTTAAAAGAAAACTTACCGTTACCAACTGGTAAATTAAAACGCAAAACTGCAGGAATGTTATCAGACATTGGACGAAAATAATTGGCTTAAAAGTTTGACACACTTTATCTCAAAAGCTTTGAATGATATTTTATATAACAGCAAATGTCCAAATTTATTGCAGCTTCTTTTTTTACTAAATGAATTGTTTTCGATATAATGTTGTAATAGTCGAAAATGTGAACACAAATGAATGGCAATTGCTATGAAGAGGCCATCAATAGCAACCATATATATGATATAACTACAGTAGATACAATGCCAGTGTAAATAAATGCACATTCATAGCCTGGTGAATGTTTCGAATCCAAGAAAAATCTGAAAAAAAGATGATTCATGGAATGTTTTTTTTTTTCTGACATAAAAGTTGACTAGAGAATAAAGGTGGATGCGGAAATAATAATATAATCCCCTAATACAGGGGATTGATGTTTCAAATGACAAATAGCCACAGAAGAATGAATGAATATAATAATTTCTGATGGAGATAATGTAGGTCTATTCGTTTATTTCCCAAAATTGCTAATTTCTACCAATTCTAGTCCAATTTTTTTTGTATAGGAACTTTGACAGAACTTTGGACTAAAACTGGTAGAGTTTTCCAGTTTTGGAAAGTAAACGATGATATGTATTATCAAAACGCCATCTTTGCATTTATTTACCAGTTTTATGACAAAAATGTGACACTTACCTTTTAAACATGATACTATAGACAAATATTTAAATTCTTACCCCAATGGCATTGGCAGTTCTCTGACAATTGGCAAGTTAAACATTATTGCCCAGGCAATTTTTGCCAAAGGAACTACCAAGAAGTAATTTGCGGTGAAAAAAACTGAGTAAAAATAGAAACGAACTGCACGATCCACCATTGTAGGCGTGTTTTTTTCCAAGCCCGAAGGAAATTACATGAAAAAAACGATTCGGGGCTAAATAATTTACATGTTAAATGCAACAACAACTAATCCCCAAGCTCCATTTTTTTCTGTAATGGCGTCGTTAGTCCCCGATAACGTTTTTTTCAACCAGTTCTCTCCGGGATTAGAAAAAAACACACCTTGTATTTGATATTTTTATGTAGTTTGAAGCATATTCATCATCTTTATGATTAGAACATTTCATTATTAAATTTTCTTAAAAAAATAAACAAAAATTTACCCGATTTGCCATTCCAGCATAGTTGAGGTACATTAGAAATGAAAAAAGCATTTATGTATTTTAAAACTTTGATAACTACACTTCATTTTCTACATCATTATCTAGGTACGCGTAGTTAATTTAATAAACTACACGTCTTATTTTCTACAAATTGTTACGTTTTCATATATATACAAAGTAAATTTATAGAAATAATAAAATTTTAATAAAAATTTGAACATTTTAACTCAAAATTCAAGCTTCAAAGTTACAACTGACAGATCATTTGATATTTGAAACTAAGTTTGCTACAATTTGTTTCATTAACTGAATTTAACTACGTTTAACTACATAAACTACGTAGCAAATGTGAAAAATATAGTGGCCATTCCTGCCTACGAACACTTCTCCTATTTTTGGTATCCGTTTTATCATCTTCTTCGTATTCTGTTTCATCAGACCAGTTAGAACATAGCATGAACGCAATAATTTTGTCTATTCCCCTCTCGTTTCGCCCTCTTTCAATACTCGGCGTTACAGTTTTTTAAAATTCTGTTGATTTTTTCACATTGTTAGTAGGTATGCCTCCGCTTAAACATTTCTAATGTTAAAACTATTCTCACTGTTCTGCCACATTATTTTGAATTCATTCATAATTTCCAAAAACATGATTTTATTAACAAAAAATGTTAAAATCTTAACTGATGATGTCATGTTGAGTAAAGCAATACTCATACAACCTGTGAGTAGTTGAATATCATCCCTATGATAAATTGCATAATTAATCATGGGATATTGAGCTGACACCACCAAAATTAATAACAAAAATTTCGAAATTTTTTGTCATTTGGATTCTTTTACTTGGTAATCTAATGAATGTCCGATAGCACTCAGAGATTTATATTGTGTGTGGAATATGTGTTTTCCGACTTCCATTATATAATAATTTATACCGACTATAAGAAAGGACTTTTAACTATTGAGCTGGGGTATCACAAAAGTTCTTTATATATACATACTTATATCAGTTTTTATAATTAGACATTATTATAATTGTCATAAAAAAGGGTGAAGTTAACTACAGTATTTGAATTACAATGAAATGAAACAGTCTATATTATAATTAATTACCACTTGTGAATTACAAATCAAAATATTTGTACAAGAATTGTAATTAGCTTAATTTTGTTTGCTAAGGAGAAGGATATAGTGAAATGAGACAGCTGGTGCACAATATATGTAATTATGAATGGTTTTATATAATTAGGCTCAAAAAATCACTTCTTCGCTAATTTTAATCTTAATTACTAGACTTACTTCCTAACATTCAATTTAATTTTTTTTTTTATAAAGTTTTACAGTACTTTGGACTTAGGGGCCAGTTATAGCGATCAGGAAAACGAAACAGGAAAAACTTTCAAATATATTATTTTCATTCGATTTGTAACGCAATTGATGCACCAATCGACGGCAAATAACTCAAAGAATTTTTTGTGTCAATAAAATTTTCAATTGAACAAATATTTTTTTGTGAAAAATGTATTTATTCATTTTCCTGACTGAATTTCATTTTCCGTACCAGTCCAGCTGATTTTCATTTCGATCAAAATGAAACAAATCGTTCCAATTATTTGCGTTCCAGCTTTTACTTGATCCACTGATCGATTAGTGGAAGGAAAAAAAATCGTTTGCATTTCAATCGGGAAAACTTGATTGGCAGCCTTAAGCCTCAACTACATTGGCCATTTTTTGCAAAAGTTCAAAAGTAAAAATATTTTTTTGCCTTCTAAGTTCTAGCGCAGTTGATTCGTAAAAAAGTGTATACAAATTGTTTTTTAAACCAAAATTTAAGCTTTCTGCATCATTTGTTTTTAGTTTTCTAGTCAGAAAAACTATCACAAAATCATTTTAAAAATTTTCACTTTTGCACTTTTTCACTTTTTTGGCTTATGTAGTTGAGGCTTTATACTCACTGACGTAATTTTCTCGTTCGCTATAAAATTGGTTGAGAAACGTTAAAAAATGGAACAAAACTCATATCATTTGTTTTAATTTAAATCGTTTATCGCCTTATTTTATCTATGCGAGTTACAGATTGAAGGCACAGATCATTTGAATGCAATTTCTTAGAGGAGAAAATCGAATTTTTGTTTGAGGTTATAATAACGGGTATCTACCACAGTAAAGCCTTAACTATATTGGCCACTTTTTGCAAAATTACAAAAGTAAAAATATTTGTGTTCCCGCTACCGTAGTTGTTTTGTGAAAAAGAGTATACAAATTGTTTTTTAAATCAAAATTTAAGCTTTCTGCATCATTTTTGTAAATCTTCAGTCGGAAAAACTGTCAAAATAAGTTTGAAAATTTTCACTTTTGTACTTTTTCACTTTTTTGGCCAATGTAGTTAAGGCTTAAAAGGTTAAGAATTATTGCAACTGGAAAATCTTCAAATCTCCAATCTAAAATTTGAAACGTTAATCATCGAATTTGATAATAATCATCCGATTCAATCAGAACCTTTATTACAGATTTAAGGTTCCCTCACACCAACGCGAATTTTCGGTGGCGACGAAGATTAATCCACGTTTTAATGTGAATTCGACGTATTTTACTATCAAATTTTAAATTGAAAAGAAAGAAAACGTCGATTTTTCAGGCACAATTTTGTCATCGATTTTTTGCCGAATATTTTAATTACTCATCTCTAACACCAAAGCATTTTGCAAATAACCTATAAACTTTTAATTTCGTGTTGTAAAACAATTTTTATACTTAAAAATGCTACAAATATGAACAAAAAAGTGAGTTATAACAATTAATGTTGATTTTCCAATAAAACTACCGCAAAATTTTTGTTCCTCAAAATAGAGTCTTCACGAATGTAAAAAACAACCATGTAATCACGACGAATAAAAACGAACGGAAAAAAGACTCGTGTAATCAAGCTCTAGACAGAAGAAATTGCTAGGACTACAACTGACAGGAAGGCAAAATGTTTAGCATGTTTACTTGGCGAAAAAGTTAATTCGAAATCGTATTCAAAGTAACAAAAACAACACAACACAAAAACACCTTCAATAACAAATGAATATATTATTTTTTGTTAATTTATTTTTAAATTTGACCAGAAAAATTGACAAAAGAATTCCGAAGTCTATAACTACGGTACAGTATAGTTTTTATGTAATACATATTATAACCTTATCTTTAAGATTAAATTAATGAATCATTTTAAAATACATTCTATATCTGCTCCATTGATTGAATCAGTGTTATGTAAGACATTGCCGCTTTAAGAATCTAAAAAAAAAGATGTAAACATTAACATTCAATCAAAACACTATCAAACAAAACAACAAATTTTTTTGATCAAAACATTTTCAAATTGATCTCTTCGAGATAAGAGAGCCTCATTATAAGTTAATCATTCTAAATACGAATATACCGTCATGAAATTTTCCAACGATGCTACATAAAATCCAGCTTTAACTATGACTTTCTTTTGAGAACGCATTAGAACAAGACAAAGCATTTTACGATGCTTCGGTGGCAAATTATAATACTTACATATTTGTACAGATATTCCTACCATTGAACTCTAAAAATAAAAACAAAATGCAGCATTCTTATTTGAATGAAATGTTTAAACTTACTTCTGTTTTCAACATTTCTCCACCGTAGCAATAAATAAGCAGCTGAATTAAAATTGATACCAAAAAAGTGACATAAACCACTAATATCATGGCATTATCCATATTCTTAAACGAGATTCATATAATGTAACAATTGAATACTTCATTGGGAAGATTTGAAAAAAAAACTTACCGTTACCAACTGATAAACTAATACACAAACTTGCAGGGATGTTATAAGAAATTGTACGAAAATAACTGGCTTAAAAGTTTGACAAACTTTATCTGCAAGATTTAGAAGCTTTGAATGATATTTGATATAAAAGCATATATCCGAATTTATTGCAGCTTCATTTGTATTAAATGAATTGTTTTCGATATAATGTTGTAATAGTCGAAAATGTGAACGCAAATGAATGGCAAATGCTATAAAGAGGCCATCAATAGCAACTACATACGATATAACTATAGCAGTTACACATCCAGTGTAAATAAATGCATATTCATAGCCTGGTGAATGTTCGGCATTGAAGAAAAATCTGCAGAATTTAATTATTTGAATTAAAATTTATTTATTTTTGACAAATATTAACATATTATGTTCAATTGTGATTTTTAGTACAACAAATGTTTACAAACACAACAATACTTATTGGCCTTATTACTACACATATTTACATAGATTTACTTTTAAGCTATGCGCAAACCGACACGATGGCGGTGGCGATTGCGATAACTTTTATCGCGCGATAAAGATGCGTTCAAAAATCTGCTCACATCAACACCATATATTGTGTAGCGGGCTAAGTTGTCAGCGACAATACAAACGTTTAATTTTTGAAGTTTAATAAAAAAAAACGTATAAATTGGAATTCCCCCTAATTTTTTCTATTAATTTTTCAGTTTTTCAAATTTTCTTTTTTAGACTATTATTTTTCTTCAGGCGATATAGCGATCAAATGGTGCTTGCTGCGTTCAAGAAAAGTCGCGTAACTGAACGCAGCAGTGGAATGTGAACGCAATCCACATATCGCGTCGATGTGTGCCCCTCCATTGATTTACGTGTGCGGCATCCACATTGTTATCGCGATCGCCACCGCCATGCCATCGCGTCGGTTTGCGCGTAGCTTTAATTCTATAATAAAAATGTTCGAATTTGAAAATGGCAAGTCTGTAATTTATAAGCAAGTTCTAGTAGTAATATTAAGCATGTTCAAGAAAATGAGATATCGGAGATCTCAGTTAAATGATTGATTCCTCACCAAATTTTCGTTTGAGTGAGAAAAATCTCTGAAGTCTCATTTTTCTGAATGCACCAATTTTTTGTGCTTTGAGCCAAATCAGGGGCGGTGTGAAAAATTCGCAGCGAAAATGTTCAAAAATTGTTTGTTTTATTAACCTTGCTTAAACTGTTCTTCATTGTGTCACTTTGTGTTCCATGAAGTTGTCCAGAAAAGTTCAGAACAACATTTTCTGCATCTATGTACTTTTGAGGTGGAGCAATTAGTGAACTAGAAATGTCAAAACATCAACTGATTTTTTTCTTTGGGAAAATAAAATGCTTAAATGTTTTGTAAATTTCTTAGATTTTTGGATTGAAAATAAAGTATAAATTATAAAAGAATATGAAAAAAGTATAAATTGATATAAAATTCAATTTGAAAATCATTGCAAGCAAATTATAATTAAAAAGTATTTGAATTTGAAATTTTGAAAGCATGATAAGCAATTGTCAACCCCATAGAACACAATGCGGTACTTTTCTGTTCTGACTATTCTTTTCTTACACGCTTGTATCACGAGTTAGGTTTTATCAATTCAACGAAGCTATACGAGTAGTATGCATGTTTGGTAATTAAATTTTCACCAAGCTTCTCAAACTGTTTTTTTTAAATGTGTTTTGACAACAAATTTTGAAAATTTGTACAAATTCTCAAGAAATTTTACATTAAATGTACATTAAACTTATAATATTATAATGATAACCTATAGTAAATATTTAAATTATTACCTCATTGGCATTGGCAGTTCTCTCACAATTGGCAAAAGAAACATTTTTGCCCAAACCATTTTTGCCAAAGGAACTACCATGAAATAACTTCCAGTGAATAAAACTGAGTAAAAATAGAAATTAACTGCACGATCCGTCATTATATTTGATAGTTTTATATAGTTTGAAGCAAATTCATCACCTATATGAATATTTATTAAAACATTTTATTATTAAATTTTCTAAAAACTCAAGCTGAATTTCTGTGTTCTCACTATTCTGCCACATTGTTTTCAATTCATTCATAATTTCCAAAAACATAATTTTATTAACAAGAAATGTTAAAACTTTAATTGATGATAACATATTGGTAAAAGCAATGCTCATACAACCTGTTACGAGTTGCAGATCATCCCTGTGATAAATTGCATAATTAATCATGGGATATTGAGCTGACACTACTAAAAATAACGACAAAAATTGAGGAATTCGTTGCCATTTGGATTCATTAACTTGATGAACTAATGGATGCCCCATAGCACTTAGACATTTAGTTTGTCTATAGAATATTTGTTTCCCGATTTCCATTGTTAAAATATATTAGTACTAGATGCGGATCGACTTACAACTATTGACCTGTGATATTATGAATGTTCGTTTTATATAAAACGGTTATAAGGCGTATTCTATTATAATTATTATTGTCATATGCTATGATTGCAAGGGTGGAATTAATTAGTATTTGAATTTGTCGACTTTGAAATTGAACAGTCTCTGCATGAACAATGTCCATATATTAAAACTAATTATGACTTTGACAAGTGAAAATATTGATTTATGCCCAAGAATTTTAATTGACGTGGTTTTGTTTTACATAAAGAATGAGAAAGTGAAATAATGTATAGAGCATCTGTTTGCAAATTATAGACAGGAACATAATTATTTTAATTGATTGCCAATAAAGCAATTTATTCATGAAAAAAGATCTATGTTTCTATGTATTTGTGTATATCATGTACATATACACAAATACGTACACATAAATTGATCAAGGCCTCTTTAACGAAAAAACGAAAAAAAATAGATGAATGATTTGATCTCTAAATATTTTTTTTTATTTTTTATTTTATTTAGCTACAAATTTATAAATTATTAGCTTTGAGATTGAAGAGATCTATATAACTCTTTTTTAAACAATATTTTGAAGCATTAAAATCAATAACATTATAGCCATGAGGAGTCTAGAAATTAAAGTTTTCGGGAACCTAGCCCTATTGTTTTGGGCGCCATCTTGAATTTGAAGGAAATTGGTCTATATTAAATAACTCAATGCCTTAATCTGTTGACTTAAATTCCAACTTGAAACATAAGTTGTAGAACATATAACATACCAATAGCACCAAGCTGCTTAATCTTAGTTTACCGAGTACTTATCAATTATTATTCGTCTTACCTCTTTCATTTATAATTATACGTTCAGAAGCATAAGGGACTAACTGAATGTAAGGCAAGTTTCTAGTCACTGATTGGTCAGGTGCTAAGAATAAGAAGATAAGGAAGAGGTGTATCTCACATTTAAGGTAGAACTATAATAGTCGGAAGATGTCGGAAGAAAATTCTCTCAGTTCACTTACGCATGGAGCGGTCTGTGAGAGCTCTTCACTTCCGAAAGCAAAAGTTAACGAAAATTGGTCGAAACGAAGCAAACCTCAATTATGGGCTCGTCATATAAATTCTTTGTATTCGTTTCGTTTCGTACGACCACTTACGATGGCATCCGACTATTATAGTACTATAACCTTTACAGTTTGCCGAGCTATAGGAAAGTGTTTTGAGCTTTTTTCGAGAATTTAAAACGTTAAAATAGTGAAAATACTATATAAAAAAGTAAAATAAAAGTTAACACAGTGAATACTTGCATTAATTTATTACATTACAAAATAAAAAACAACATAAAGTGCTGCGTTAAATCGTGTAAAAACACCTATAATATGGAGTTTACAATTTTTTTCTTTTCACGGGCTGATTGTGTTTCATATTTTACATAAATTTATGTGAAGTGATGTTTTTTAGGCAAATACATTATCTTAGAATACTTTTCAATTGATATTTCGTAGCATTTAGCTGAACCCAAACTGTTCAATTCTCCAGCCCAAGGTCGCATTAGTTTTTGTTTTTGATGGCAAAGTGCTCAAATCTATTGATCGCTCGTAGTGCACAATAACTTTACTTACTTTATGTGGAATATGAGACACAGCTTACCTGTGAAATGAACAAAATTTGAACTTCTAATTAAAAGTGTTTTTACAAGATTTAACGCAGCACCTCATGTAGTTTTATATTTTTTTTCAATGAGGTATATTGCATATATTAACTTTATTTACTTTTACTTCACTTGTTTATTTAATTAACTTAGCTTTTTTCACTATTTTAACGATTTAAAATCTCAAAACACATTCGTCAAAATAACAGCTAAAAATTCGATTGGGCGCCACATCATTTAGCTGTGTTACTGCTCGCCTTTCCTGTGTGAATACATTTGTGTTTGTGTAACTTACACTATTTTGAAAAATGCTTCACTTTTTCCTCGATATCTTCTTCTTCTAAGGTCAAAAAATTGCCTTCCAATTAATTTGGTTGCAACAAATAACTGACTTCCTCATAATTTCCAAATTGAATACTTTGTGACGCTTTACTTCAAAATTGCTGTTGTCAATTCTTTTCGTATTCCTTTCATTTTTCAAATTCTATTCTTTTTAGAAAACAAATTAGATTCTTTGGTTGAAACGAATTCTACATAATATATAGTTCCTTTTGGTAGTGCGTGGTAATTATTAATTAAAAAATATTGTATACCACCTCCTTAAAACGTAGTTAAGTTTAAGGTTATATAGCATTTTGCGAGTAGGTACATTTATTTATGAACAATGTAGCACCGTGTTGCAAATATACATGGAACTTAGAAGTTAAACTGAAAAATAGTAAAAAAAAATATGTAATTAAACATAAATTTATTAAACAATCTCTGAAATTGTTTTGACACCAATGCGATGTACATCATCCGATTTCTTAAGGAAATCTCAATTTATGAATTGAAAGTCGTTGGAGCGGTTTTTTAAAAAAAATAATTTTGTATAAATAAAATTAGCCTTTATTAATTCGGAGTTAAAAAATTTATTAAAAAATATCATCTACCCATTTTCGAAATATGCAATTTTTAAAAAATAGTTTTGAAAATTTTTTAAAACTCAATAATTTAATCTTTTAAAAATTTTTGAATGCAATATTATTAGAACTTTTTTAAAGTTTTTGTGAAAAAAATTCATTAAAATCAGTTAAACTGATAATGAGATAATCGAAAATCAAAAAAATGGTTCTTTGAGAGACACGATTTTTAAACGATACATAACTGTTTTTTTTTTTTTCAATAATATGGTAGATCGTACAGATATTAGTTCACACAAAAATTTTAATCAAAATCGTAGTAGCCATTTTTGAGAAAAATGAGATTTTCAATACCGGTTTTTAAATACATATTTGTATGTGAGGTATCGTTATTTTTGGTTATAAGAATAATTTTCATTTAAAATATGCTAAATAATGTTAAAAAAAATGCTGGGTGCCAAGTTTAATAAAAATTGTCGTTTTCGAATTATTAAGTTCTCAAAAAAAAATTTTGAAACTTTTTTTAAAAATCCAAAATAATTTTTTTTTGAAAATTTTGGTAGACAAAACTTTTATAAATATTTTTAAACATTCTCCATAAAAAAATTGATTGAATTAAAAAAATATCAGTTGAACTGTTTCTGAGAAAATGGAAAATCAAAAAAATGGTTCTATGGGAGGTACCATTTTTAAAGATTTTTCAGAAACTTTTTTTTATAGAATGGTTGCCTTTTTGCAAAAAAAAAATATATATATCCCAAGTAAAAAATGTGAAAATATGCAATTTTTTTATTTTATTTTGAAATGCCCCTTCATTTTAATGCAAAGTTCTCAATTGTCAACTAAATTACTTAATTTCCTTTAATAACATAAAACGTAGTATAAATTGAATAAAATTGAAGAGTTTTTGAATGAAAAATAGTCGTATGCAAGATCAAATTTGGAAATGCAACGAGATGGCAAAGAAAATTTGCAAAGTTTCAATGAACACATTTTTTTTTTTGAGTGACTATTCCTTAAATTAACTTATTTTGGTTCTAATGAAAGTACAGTATAAAAAAATGTACATATGTATATTCCTGTACATACAAAATAAACTTTGAAGAAAACTACTCGTTCTATTTTTTAAATATAAGACTCATTCTTTGTTTGTAGGTCAAATATCACATAACAATTTCGAATACATTTTATCCGAGATTAAATTTAGATTAGATTCAGCTCATTAGTGAAAAAATTAACTTTGCAAAAAATAATGTTATTTATTAACAAGCATTTGAATAAGATTTTATTTAATTTATATATAGTTTCAATTATGCAATACATTTATTTATTTAATTAAAAAAACTGGATCAAATATTTTAAAAATCACAGTGTCACACAAGTTAGATTTTACAAATTGACTAGCTTTAAGAAACATATTTCTTCTACGATTTATTGTCTGTGCAGCTGAGCGCAATGAGTAAATATGGTAGTTATTTATAATTTGAATGTAAGAAACAGTTAAAGTTGACAGCTGCTGTTGACATATTGATTTTTTTTTTAATTTAAATGACAGGCAAATTCATGTCCCAAACTGTATAAGCATTCCTCCAGTAGTATAGTCACATAAACCTTGTTTGCTTACTTCCCAAACCTATACCTATTTCTACCATTTTTAGTCCAAAAATTGTCAAAATTCATATAAGAAAATAAAACTGGTAGAATGTGGTAGTTTCGGGCAAGTAAGCGAATAGATCTAACCATTCCCAAAAGTGTATCAAACGTTTTTGTGTTAACATTTACATTTCAATTTTTCCTGAGTACCTATATGCACAAACAAATAAACACACAACATTAAATTGAATTACTCAAGTGATTGTATAAGAGTTATATAAGAACTCGCTGCTTTTATAATCTGAAAAAAAAAAATAAGATTAAGATTAAAATATAAATTAAATATTTTTTTTTAATTTGACAACTTACTAGCATAAAACTTGCCAATGATGCATCATAAAATCCCACTCGCATAATAAACGGTTTTTGAGAACGAAACATAATGAAACTCAGCATTTTTCGATACTTCGGTTGCAATCGATACCATTTAGTTAGCTGAACCGAAGTTCCAACTTTTAGACTCTGAATAATTAAATTTTTTTTTAATTTAATAATAATTTCTTTGTCAATCGAATTATTTATTTACTTCTAGTTTTATTATTTCTCCACCATAGCAATATATTAATAATTGAATCAATACTGTGCATAGGAAACAGATATTAGTTATCATTACAACAATATTATCCATGTTCTTGAAAAAAAAACATTAAAAATAAACAATAGTTGAAATAGTCAATAAAGCTTTTTCACTAACTTACCCTTGTAATTTGGTAAACTATAACACAAACTTGCAAAGATGTCATCAAAAATTGTCCAAATATAACAGGTTTATAAGCTTCATACATATTTGAAGCTAATTCCAAAATTAAAATGTGATATTTGACAAATGAACTTATGTCAAAATGAATTCTCAAATTGTTTTCGGTGTATTCATTTTTCTCAATATATTGTTGCAATAGGCCAAAATGTGCGCAAATATTTGCCGAGAATGAAACAAATAATCCATCAACGGCTATTAAATTAAGCACAGCTGGAAAACTAACAAATGTTGTGTAAAATATAGCTAATTCATAGCCTGGTGAAGTATCCGCATCGAAAAAGAATCTGTAGAGAATGGACGTTTAAGTTTATTAAAAAAAAAAACAGTCATGATATGTAACTAAAGCCTATTTTTTTAAGAAAACATGAAATTCCGGACCAATTTGTTCAATTTTTAACTCTCTCGTTAACGAACTAGCCGATTTCAATCAAAATTTGTATGCAGGTTAAGTAAAATAATATTTTGGTTTTTAAAGATATTTTGAAAATTTCGTCTGTACGAAATTAAAAAAAAGGCATACCATGTTTTTTATTTAACAATTATTAAAAATATACATGATAAAATCGATGTAGTGGAGCCCCAAAGGACAAAGGTAACATTTTTTTTACTTTTAAAGTTCCTGCGCTCTTTCGTTTATAGGAATAACAGAAAACAAAATATATCACCTTGAAGATGGGTTATTTATCGAGAAACCGTTGAATTAAGTTTTTAATAAAATAACGAATTTACATAGCTTTTATCATTTTTACAAGATCCTTCTCTTGTTACTTTCGTCCTATATATCATATTATTACTTTGACCAGCAAATTGTTGATTAGGAGTGAAGGATGTTTAAATATAAACGTGTTTATAAATAGACATGTCAATCATTCCTCGAATATTTCTTGAGTAAAAGGTATTTTAATTACAAATACAATTGATAACTTTCGGATAAACATTAAAAAACTTCTTGTGGAACTCGTTACGTTCATCCCCGTGGTTACTGTGAATGGGTTTGTTACGTTCAAGACCTGTTATTTTTGTCCCCGGTCTTCCCTACCTATATATATAATTAGTACCGATAAAATCCTTAAAATTCTCAGCCACTTGAATCACAAGAGCAAGTTCGTACTACCCTCTCATGCATTTTATATTCTAGATGAAAAATTAAAAGAAAATAAATAAATCCATCCTATAAATATTTTTCTATCAGCCCACATGTTGATGAAGGTTACTGTGGCGTATGTGGAACATTTTTTTTTTTTTTTTAATTGATATTTCCGAAGACTTTTTTCTTCTTTTTTTGTCTAACAAAAAATTAAATGTTAAATTTGGAAATTGAATATTACTAATATAAAGGTTTGTTTCACAAAGTCTGATTAAAGTTCCAATTAAGCAACATGGAACTTATTCAACAATTAACAACCTCATTTACGTTTCACAATCTCTGAATACGCCTAATTGGCAATTAAAGTTCTACGTATTTTACTGGCCAGATGAAGTGCCGATTAGCAAATATAAAACTGCCAATTAAAACATACAAATCTGTCACTGATCACACACACTTCGATTCAACACACTTCGCTTCAACGCACTAGCCTAGTTCCTTTACTTTGAAACTCTGTGATTTTTTGTACAAAACTGCGAATTTCTACACCAAAGTCTGTCAAAGTTCATATAAAAAAATAAAATGACGTAGAAATTCACACAAATGCACAGAGTTTCAAAGTAAAGGAACACACCTACTTATTTGTTACTATCCAGAGCTCTTGGAATCAATCCTCTCGACACTTTTAAGACGTACAATAAGACGACCGACACTGCAAAATTAACTTTTTGATTTAATTAGCCAGTTCAGATTTCTTGAGATATCTGAGATCTCAGAGATCTCAGCAATTTCAGAATACTGTCAATACTTTTTTATTTAGTTTTTTTTTTCACGTTTTAATATCTTGAAAGCTTTTCCTATACCTAGCTAGGCAAAATGAGATGAGATTCTATTCGTTTTTTTTGTATACTATGTGATATATACCTAACCTCTTTTTTTCGACCGTGATATTTTAACATTTCAAGTTGTTGGAAGTTGTTTTTTTTTTGTAAGTGAATAAAACTAAAAATTCATAAAAATTACCTCATTGGTGCAATCCATTGCCTTACAAATGGTTGATGTGTAATATGAGCCCAGGCCAAGTTCACAAGTGGTGAAAATAGAAAGTAAATTGATGACGAAATCATAGCATAGAAATATGAGTTAACCATACGGTCCGCCAAAATATTGACTTCTTTTAAGCGCTTTTTGGCAAATGCATCAGCTTTTGTAAAAAAAATATGCATAGTTGATATTTTTGTAATATTTTTTTTTTAATCTTACAATTATTTTTCCACATTTTCCTTAATTGATTCATTATTTCCAAGAATATTTTTTTATTTACAAGAAAAGTTGCCATCTTAATTGTATTGAGAACAACAATTAAAATAAGACTTAAACCAGCTGTAAGTTTGTCTATGTTATTTCGATTGCAAATTGCATAATTTGTAATTGGATAAATACTTGAAAGCATTAAAATAATAATTGAATATTGTCGAATTTGTTTTAATATGGATTCTTTTTTATTATTGAAATTTAACGAATGTCCGACCACAGTGAGACATTGCTTTTGTCTGAATAAAAAGTTTTCAGTTTCCTCTTTCATTATAATGAAATTGTATACTACCAGTATTTAAAAAAGAATATATTTGAAGAATGAAATCTAAAATCGTAAGATGTGTGCTTTTATAATTTTTTTGTTTCAATATGAAAAACTACATTCAACATTAAAAGGAACAGCACTGAAATTGAATAATTATATATACGAGTACAAGATGCATAATTTGTTAACGCGTAATTAATTGCTGTATTAAGTACTTACCATTTGAAAATATTGATAAACATTGTAATTGGGTTCCCTATAACATTTTCTCAGGAATTGTATAATGATAGGGTTACGGTCTTACGGAGTGTCTATTTATGAGACATTTCACATTTAACAATTTAATTGGAGTCCCTATAAAATAAAATGTACTACTGACTCGCACGAACTTGTTGAAATGGTTGCCCTGGATAGTAAATACGCCTATGTTAATTAATATATTCAATTGGTCTCTAAAATGTTAAACTGATATAAAATGATTGGAATAAGAAAACCGTTTTTCTTCCCTGATTTTCATATTTGAAAAGAACGAAAATCAAAAACTCAGGTCGTTTTTCTCTGAAATATGAATGAAACACGGGCACGGTTTTTTAATATTATGAATGAAGAGGCAATCAGCTTTAATATCTGCTATTCTAAATAACATAACTTCTGAAGCATCATTCTGAACTTTTTGAATTGCACTTCGGGAAAAAAACCAAGATGAACAGAAAAAATCCCACAAAGTAGTCTAAACAAAATCCATTGCTTTGATCTGTAGTACTATTTAATTTACTTGTTTTCAATAATTTTAAGTTGAAGTAGCTCGCACATCGTCAAAATCAAAAATAAACAAAGTTTTCTACTTTTGTTAGTTGATGTTTCCTGTGAAATAAAAAAAAGAAAACTAGAATGTCAAAAAAAAACCCTGCGAAAGTTCACAGAAAATATAACATAAAGAAATTATTAATTTAATTTGAAATGTAATTTTATTCTTTATGTATTTCGTATATTCCATAAATTAGTCTCTTGGTACACTCGCCAATTGTTTCCTCAATTTCGTCTGAACCTCAAGTGGGAAACTCTTTACAGCTTCCTTTGCACAATTTAAACAAAACGTCGACACATAGTAAAAACTACATTCAACATCTCTACAAACTATTCGATCACAGAGGCAACAATGTGCTCCCAGAGATATGAAAAACTCTGGTTTCTTGCGCCATCGTGGTGGATGCTGTTGAAATGGATCGCGCATAATGTAACTATCCTCCATCAGCTTGACGCCCAAAACAAAAGGTGGTTCGGTCCCTTTGTAGTGGACCATTTCGTTCATTCCACAAGAACTACAGCAAAAATTGATCCGAGGAATCCGATCATCCTCCTCAGCTGGAAGCGTAGGCTCAATTGGTCGATCGTCAGGAAGTTTTAATTGTTCGATTTCTTCTTTTTCAGATTTTATATGAAGTTCGTCTGATGGTGTGGGTTCCTGGACAGCAGCTGTAAAGGAGGAAGAAGTTCCCGCAAGAGGTGATGACTGTTTCATAGCTGCAAAAAGAGGAATGAACGGAAGAATCGTATAAATAGAGAGAAAAATATGTCTTAGGTAAAAAAAAGAAAAGATCTAATAACTGCAAGTTTTTATTCGTATAACAATGGGTTCATATAGTTAGACGAAATTTCCTAGACTGTACGTAAAGATGGTCGACTTGGGAGTTCTTTGGGCCACCAGTGAGGTTTATAAGTTTTGCAGATTTCTCCATCAACCTTTAGTTCCTCAGCTTTTAGCACTTGTTCCACTCGAAGCAGGGCTAAAGCGTACTTTTGACAAATTCCACGAATTGTACCAACTGCTGCTCCAGCTTGATTTTGAACAGAAGTAGCATTAGAATCGATATTATTTGTTAGTACCAGTGGCATGAGACGTTTTCTTATCACTCCTGTATGATAGACACGTGCAGTTAGCTCTTGGCCGACATAGCAACCTTTGTGGAAGCTGACTCCATGAAGAAAGTCACAGTTAGCTTCGAGAGGAAAACATTTCCCTGGCGGGTGATCAATCACACCTTCACCGACCCCATGCACATAACGATGGATGTTGTATTCAGTTGACGTTGGTTGTTCTAATGTGACATTCGGAAATATCTTATTAATGTCCTTCAACTCATTGCCCGCTGGTTGGATGATTCGTACGCCGAGCTCCTTTAATCGTGGATCTGGGGTAGCTAGAAATTCATTGGATTTTGTTTCATTTGGTTTGGGTAGAACTGCATTCTGAGGACTGAAAATAATCCATGGAGTCAGGTCAGCATTGACACAGTCGATATTGATTTTCCTCCTTACTCTGAACAGTCGAAGGTGTTTTCGCAGTTCGTTGGACACTTCCCGATCGCATTCTATAATAAATGCATCCGCTTCTGAAGTTCGATATACGATAGAATCATATAAAACTCTGCCAGCATTATTGAGGAACATTGTGAACATCGAAGGGTTTCCATCTATATGCAGATGATTTATATCATTTGTTATCAGACCCTGCAGAAAGGGTACAACTTCCCCACCCTGAACTCGGATCAATGCACGTTGGGATAAAGGTTCGACAAGAAATTTATTAGCAGCTGTAGATGCAGTTTCTACAAGACGAACAAATTGTCTGAGACAAGTTCTGTGGAGCATATTCATATTTTGTTTTTGGCTCTGCGAAAAGATTAATCCTGGAAAATTTGGTTTTTACGTAATTTATATTTTGTTTACCAATAAAGAGTGATGACGAGATACTATTGATAGTTTCTTTTAATGCTTATAAAGTCAAGAATTTCATTTCAGTCCCTTTTTATTATTACGCTCGTTAAAAGATGTCCAATTAATGTACAAATTCCTAAAAATATAAAATTTAGTCGAAAACTATCTTTGCGGCAGAAATAAAAATGCCCATTAACGACCACTGTCAAAACACTAAACAGCTGATTGAAGGGTGTGTTCATTAATTTATAGGGTGTCATAAAAAATTTTTATTGGGTAGGTTCAATAAAAATCGCCTTAGGCTAAACTCATACTGGAGCTGCGAGCAGAGCGACGATGCGAGAGGTGAGTAGAGCGTTAAAAACAAACACATGCTTTCTTATGAGAACTGATACCTCGTTGCTAGAGGCCTCAGTATGAGAGCTCGCATAAGAACACATTTGTTTGTTTTCGTCGCTCTGCTCACTTCTCGCATCTCCGCTCTGCTCGCAGCTCCAGTATGAGTTTAGCCTTACATCTGAATTTTCAAATTTCTGAATTTCTGACATTAAGCTAGGACCGCACTCAGCGGAACTGCACTACAGCGGAACTGAACTTCACGACTTATTTGTAGGAAATTGTATGAGCTATATCGCACTAAGCGACAACTGCACTTCACGGCGCGACACTATGCGACAAAGTTGGTAATCTGACCAACTGTGTCGCGACGTGAAGTTTCGTTCAGTTTCGTGCGAAAGTGCGCACGGTGTCGCTGAAGCGCAGTTCCGCCAAGTGCGGTTCTACCTTTATGTCGAATTTATATGGTTGAACACAAAAAAAATCTGAAATTTCAGTCAAAAGTTATTGTGTCAAATTCATGCATTCACGTAAAGGATTTACATTGAAGCGAAATAAAACAGAACTTTAATTACATTCGTAATTTTTTTGGTTTTTGTCATGAAAATTTAATTTATTTAAATGAACGAACTTTTTGTTTATTGTTTAGTGAATTTTTAAATCAAAATTTTTTTATATTGATGTTTGAAAATTTTTTCTATGTTTTTGTAAGTCATACATATATCAATGGCCTCGTTCAGGTTGCACCAGGATAGCCTATCTAAGATACTCGAGTATCCAGTATTATTCTGAACGCAAATCAGCTGTTGTTGACATTTCCCATAGGATAGATGAGTATCCCAGAGTTTTTAGGATAGCATGAGATTATTTTTCGCCAACAGCTGCTTTGTCATCAGCTGTGATTTTACAAGGGATTACAACAACACAAAGCTATCCAGATCGCTTTGGATACAAACATGAACGCGGCCAATAAAAAGACTTTGAAGGTAAGACCGCACTCGGCGGAACTGCACTTCAGCGGAACTGTACTTCACGACTTAAGGATCCCCCACAGCAACGCGAATTTTCGGTGGCGACGACGAAAACAACAATAGGCGTTTTTCTTTTTTAACTCCGAGCGGGGCACAGAGCGGGCTCTGAGCGAATAGAGCTCACTCCAAACAGAGCGGGACCTGAGCGCACCGATCTATTTAAGAAACTCAATTGAGCACTGAACTCTCATATGTATGAAGTTAGCCGCGCTCAGCTTTGTGCTCGATGTGCTCGGTCATTTTTTTCCGAGCTAATCGAGCGAGCCCCGGTTGAGCTTTGAGCTGAAAAAGAAATGCAAGTTGAGAGCTCGGAGCGCTCCGAGTTAAAAAGTAACAAAGTTTTCTTTTTGACAGCTCAGTGTCACGCTCGGGGCTAAAAAAGAAAAACGCCTAATAACAACACGTGGTTGTCAATGAAAACAACACATGTTATTATTAGCTGTGTTTTATTTTCCCCAAGATCCGAACCAGATTGGATTTGCTTACAAAAATACATGTATTACAAAAACAACACAAGATCCAACTTTGTTTTGAATTTGGATTTCCAAATCCATTTTGAACACACACCCTTAATTTGTAAATGTCGTCAGTAGTGTAAAGAAAAAAGACAAAGGGTGTATACGAATAAAAAAAAACAAAGGAAAAAAAGAGTTGGGTATATAACAAGTTGTCACTGAGATCCTGGATTGTTTTATTTTCATGATCTGATCTGGATTGGATCTGGGGGAAAATAAAACGCAGCTATTGTTTTCGTCGTCGCCACCGAAAATTCGCGTTGGTGTTTTACATCTGAATTTTCAGATTTCTGAATTTTTGGAGCTTCTGATTGGCCAGCTGTCATAAAAAGATAGATGACTTTTACAGGGCTATTCTGGCGTTGTGAGGTCTCACAAGTCACAAGCCCTTGTGAGGTTGATTCCTTGTGAGGTTGTTGTGATTCGATAACATTTTCCGTATTCTGCGATAACCCTCACAAGAAACCTCACAAAAAAACTTACCACAGCAAGGTGAATTTTTTATTGTGATTGCTAAGGTCTGAATTTTTGTTGAACGCACCCACTGAACTCATCGGCAACGAAGATGATTGTGATGCCACATACATACATATGTATATATCATATATGTACACCACTTGCTGTTCTATGTCGATCGTACTCGACGAGAATTGTTTTGTTAACAATAATTTTCTTTTATGGAGAAATAAATTTTGTTCGATTCACGACAGAGGATACATTTTTTTCACCAGTTAACCTATTCATTTGGTTATAAAATGTTTTTTCAGACAAGAAAAAACAAAAGTGTCTTAACATTTTATTTCAAATATCAAATTTGTGAGTTGTGACCTGCTCTGAAGAAGATCACAATTTCGATAGTTTTTGTGAGGCTCACAGTTGTGAGGGTGCTGCCAGAATACGAAAACCTCACAAAATCGAGTTCACCTTACGTTGTGAGGTTGTTGTGACTTGTGAGGTATCAGTGAGGTTTGCCAGAATAGGGCTGTTAGTGACTTTTAGTTACGTTTAGTTACGTTTCATCTGAATTTTCAGACAAGAAATTCTCATCTGAAAATTCAGATGAAAGTTGTTTGTGGTGGGGGTAGTGCCAAAAGCACACATAAAAGCTGAACTTTATAATTTTCGTCTTGTTGGCATTGTATATAAAATCTATAGTACTATCATGAACACAAATTTTTTAGTCGAACATGTGTCCTGTACGAGTCGCTGAGGGCCAGTTGTACAATTATTTAAACCGTGGTTCAGCAATTTTTATCCATCGATTCCGGCGGATTAATTGAGTTTTAACAGTGGTTTACTGTTCAAGTGTGTGATAATAACCAATTACATACTTGAACCAGGGTTGAACCTTAGTTAATCCGCCGAAATCGGTGAATTAAAATCTTGAACCGAGGCTGAACCACTATTGTACAACTGGCCCTGAGATCGCCACAAATTAGACTATTGAGACTTAGGGCCAGTTGTACAAATATTTAAACCGTGGTTCAGCAATTTTTATCCATCGATTCCGGCGGATTAATTGAGTTTCAACAGTGGTTTACTGTTAAAGTGTGTGACAATAACCAATTACATACTTGAACCAGCGTTGAACCTTAGTTAATCCGCCGAAATCGGTGAGTTAAAATCTTGAACCCAGGCTGAACCACTATTGTACAACTGGCCCTTAGCTAAATGTAGGGAATAAGTAAATAGAGCGAGAAGAATCTATTATTTAAATTCTGCAAACATAATAGGGGTATTCCCGATCCGATGCAACTGGTCTTGTATCATTGCAAAAATGCAAAAGTGTTAATTTGCTATACCCTAACCCCATTGTAAAAAAAAACTTTACACTTTTACAATGATGCAAGACCAGTTTGCATCGGATCGGGAATACCCCTAATAAGATTCCTTAAAAGGGTCAAGTAAACGTGCATGAAAAAATTTTGTTTAATTAAATTTGTCTTTCAATTAAATTTTAAATTAATTACATTTGTTTACACATACTTTTATGTTCCTTCGCAATGATTTCATAAAAAAATGTAACCCGACATTCTACCTAAATTTTAAGGCCTCAACCTTAACGATCCGATTATTACAACAAAATTTATCAGCCCCCCAAACCAACTACGAGGGGACCTTTACAATTATTATGAATAAAAAAACCTACTGAAAACGTGCATACCTACATATACCAAATTTTTTTTCTGATGCGCAGCCAATTTGTCAAGGTTATAGTTTTTTATTGCGTTTTTTCACTTCCTCGCACTCTCATAAAATTAGCATACAGCGTTCCCGTTCTTATTTTATTATTACGTTTCTTGTTTTGTGAATATTCGGGATTCCAACCATCACATCACAAAGAAGTCGAACATAATATGTCCTTAAGATGTCGCTACCGTCACTCCTCTTCATGATATTACTATAGATTATATACAATGTTGTTGGTGGTTGATTTTTTTAGTTTTTGTCATGAAAATTTAATACTTATTTAAATGAACGAAATTTTTGTTTATTGTGTGAATTTTTAAATCAACAATTTTTTTAATTGATGTTTGGAAAGTTTTTCTATGTTTTTGTAAGTCATACATATCAATAAAAGGACTTTTAATGAAGGTAATGAAACCTGTTGCTGATTTAGTTACATATATTTTCATCCTCACAACAACTCACTCTCAATGTTTAATTTACAAATGTAATTAAAGTTCTATTTTATTCAATGAGGGGATTGACTGAATGAATTGAGCTTTTTTTCCTCAAATATAAAAACCTTCATTTATCGCTCTGTAAATATATATTTTGAAAGTTTCGTCATCGTTCTGAATGTTTTGTTTTTCTCCAAAGTTTCAGTTTCTGTACTATAGGTATAAATAAAATCAAACTCATTTTCGCAATTTAAAATATCTGTTTTAAAATCAGAAGAAAACTCTGTTAATTTAACAAAATTTAATTGAATAAATCTTGAAAAACTGAGTAAATAAAAATCCGCTGTACATTGATCTCTTTTCTTTTCACGACAGATAAGTAAAGAAGAATCAGAGTATTGCATTAGGAACTCAGCATTGTGAATTTCATACCAGTCATGATATTGCTTGGTGAATTACCCATAATTATGTAGCGTTTGGTGAATACCGCGATTAGAATTTTTTAGAAACATATTCTATCTATCTACACCCTCTTTTTAATCGCTTTCCGGAAAAACGGCAGTCAACTATTATCTTGGTTTTCCAATGTTTTTTTTTTTTTGTTGTTTAATCCCTAACTTTTTTTAGATTCATCCTCTTCAATTGCCACAATTCAAAAGGTTACGCTCGGACAACTGAGTTGTTGAGCTGTCATTCATAACAGAAATATTAAATTTTCCTTTCCCTTTCTTTGAGGAAATTTTATCTTCTTTACAAATTTTTTTGTATTTTTATCCAAATTCTCATCTTAAAGTTACACAAGAAACTTCCCTATTCCTTTTAAAGTAGAATAGATTTTTCAACAAATATACGAATTTGCTTTAAATGCACATTACTCTTTCGGAGCAATTTTATTGGCCAGCCTCTTCATTTGGCTTGGAATCTTCTTCTTCGGTTTCTGGAAAGATAAAATGAAATTTATTTTCATAAGAGTGATTTAAATCTTTTAAACCTTCTTCAGTTTTTCAGATTTAACTCCTCGAAACTCAGACTTCTTTTTCTTTTCGTCTGGAGACTTGTTGTCTTGGGTCTTTTTGCCTTGAATGTTTTTACCGCTATTCTTCTGTCCTGAGTGCTTGCCTCCTTTCGGCTTCACTTTCTCAAGATTCTTATTCTCGGCGATTCGCTTGTTATTGGCTCCCAACTTCTTGACGGAATAGCGCTCGACATGAATAGGTCGTTCGTCGAGCATGGTACCTTTGAGTTCTAAAGCCAAACCAACTGCGTCAGGATTCTTGAAGCACACGAAAGCCGTCCCTATGCAGCCTTTTTTGTCAGCACTCTGCAAAGTTCGGACGTATTCTATTTCGCCACAATTCGAGAAGATCTGATGGAGCTTATCATCGTTAGCAGCTACAAATTCAAGTGGTTGGGTGGAGGGGAGGATGTCGAAAAAATACAATCAATTAGAAATTGTGTATACAAAATGATTGACGAATACTTACAGTACTTCAGGTTTCCAACAAAAACAGTTCTCTTGGAATCTGAAGAATCTTGTGCATTTTCGGGTTTTTGCACTCGCAGGATTTGATCCTTTAGGGTAGTGCCGTTGAGCTCCAATGCTTTAGTAGCAGCTTCGGTGCTATCGAAGACAACGTAAGCATTTAAGGCTGCCGATTCTTTACGCATTTTGTGCTTGAAGATGACCTTTCCGTTCGCAGTACGGAAACGAATAGACATGATCTTTCCAAAGGGAGTGAATAGTTTTATGAGTTGAATACGTTTTGTGTTAGATGGGACATTGCCAACGAAGATTGTTTGTCCAGGACCAGCAACTGATTCTAGTAATGGATTATGGGAACGAACTGTAAAACAACAGCCTGTACATGATCTTCAACTTAACCTACCTGCTGTCTTTTCTTTTTCTGCCACTTTTTTCAATTTTTTTTTCAATTTGTTCTTTTGTTTTTTGAGTTCTTTAATCAAATCTGCTGTGTTTCCTACAACTTGCTCTTGAACTTTATCCTTTACAACAAGAGTTGTGTCGGCTTTGATTTCCTTTTTAACTTCAGTTTGTTCAACAGCATTTGGTCCTGTATCTCCCGATTTAGTTTTTTTAGATAATTTTTTATTTTTCGACATTTTGATCCGTATATTTTAGTGAAAGTTTATTTTAAATGCAAGAATAATTTGAAGACCAGAAACAAAACCTCCACAACACGACATACGATGCAAAATAAAAAAAATGGAAGAAACCTTCAATTTGCAATTTTCAATTTGAAGAACTGTCAAAATTTTCCAACAACAAGAGCACGTGTGTTTTTGATAAGGATGGCGTTCTTTTTCTTCTATGTACGTGCCTGTTTACACAGGCCTTTTACTGAAAGGCACACAAAGTAAGACAAGTAGATTTATGTGTGCTTAGAAACGAGAAAGGTATATTCCATCCCAAAATCCTTCTCGTTTCTACGCACATAAAATCTACCTGTCTCCGTAGATGCGGTTTTCAGTAAAAAAGCCAACAGGCACTACTTCATATATGCTGGATCGAGATTTCGAGTTGGATTAGGGTCGGATTCGACCCAGGTTTTTTCTCACTTGAGTTGAGTACTTATTACATGAGATGAGTTGAAATGATATTTTGAGATTACAAATGAATGCATGGCGTAATAACTGTATTTTATTTTTTCCCAGATCCAATACAGAGATCATGAAAATAAAACAACCCAGTATCTCAGTGACAACTTGTTATATACCCAACTCTTTTTTCCCTTTGTTTTTTTTATTTATCACAAGTTGTCTTTTTTTTACACTACTGACGACATTTACAAATTAATGGTGCGTGTTCAAAACGGATTTGGAAATCCAAATTCAATACAAAGTTGGATCTTGTGTTGTTTTTGTAATACATGTGTTTTCGTTAGCAAATTCAATCTGTGGCCTGTGCCTACGATCTCTAACTTTCGCAGCGAAAAATGGAACTAAATTTATACGATCCTTGCGTTCGGTAAACTATCAGATAGGCTATCCACTTGTCCCAAAATTTTGTAGATACGTTGGGTTGTTGTTACATCAGCTGTTTTGTCACAAGGGATTACAACAACACAAACCTATCCGGATAGCTTTGGATTGATCCCCGAACGCGACCGATTTGTTTCAATTTTCATCGTTTCTAGACCAATTTTATCGATGCGAGAGTTAAGGTAAGACCGTACTCAGCGGAACTGCATTTGAACGGAACTGAACTTCACGACTTATTTGTAGGAAATTGTATGAGCTATATCGCCCTAAGCGACAACTACACTTCACGGCGCGGCACTATGTAACAAAGTTGATAATCTGACCAACTTTGTCGCGACATGAAACCACAGGGCCAGTTGTACAATAGTGGTTCAGCCTCGGTTCAAGATTTTAACTCACTGATTTCGGCAGATTAACTGAGGTTCAACGCTGGTTCAAGTATGTAATTGGTTATTATCACACACTTGAACACTAAACCACTGTTGAAACTCAATTAATCCGCCGGAATCGGTGGATAAAAATTGCTGAACCACGGATTAAATATTTGTACAACTGGCCCACAGTTTCCTAGTGTCAAAGGAGAGTTTTGCCCCTTTCACACGAAGAAACAAGTTACTGGAGATGTTTTGACATTTTCTTTTAATTTTCAATTCCCACCAATCGTAGACCGTTTAAAGGTTTCCCCACACCAACGCGAATTTTCGTTGACCAAATTGAAAAAACTGAAAGTCCTGAGGAATCCGTGGAGCTATTACTATCATCTTCAAAAATCTAAACATAGAATGTTTTCAAATTGTGTTAAACTTTAAAATATTTTATTCATACCTCAATAATTTGTTCCATTTTTGTCTTCTTTACGTCAAGTAATGTCAAATGCAAGTAGATCATTGTTACCAACCACGAGCAATAAAAATGTCTTTGATCTTGTTTGTTTTATTAAACATGATCTGATCCGGATCAGATCATGTGGATAATAAAATGCGCCTAATAATAACAACGTGTTGTTTTCATTGACAACCACGTGTTGTTATTGTTGTGTAATTGACAACCACGTTTTGTTATTGTTGTTTTCGTCGTCGCCAACGAAAATTCGCGTTGGTGTGGGGGAACCTTAATCCTCTTACTTGGTGCCCTTCTCACCCAAAAACTCAAAGTTGCTGGAAACTCAGTTTCCTCGTGTGAAAGGGGACTTTCATTTCAACATCTTTTCAACTGAATTCCATATCGAGCTCTCAACTAATGTTACCAAAAAGTTTCGTCGAAAATCGAACTATAATTCAAATAAAAAAAAAACGGTATCATCTCTTTCTTGCCCTCATGTCCACGAAGTAACTTTTTTTTTACTTTTCGTTTTCGTTTTGTTGTCTCACTCACGTACCGATTTATTTAATTTCATTTCATTTTAAATTCAACCAGAAACACGTGCTGCTAGTGCTATATAATAATAAAATTTTCAATTTCTGGTGTTTTATCGTTTTAAATTGAGTACATTTTTATAGCCCTTCACAAAAGAAAAACCAAAATGATTGAAAATAAAAAAGCAAACAAAATTATTAAGAAAACCGGCGGAGAAAATCCAAAGAAAAAAAAGCAGCAATTGCAAAAGGTAAAGAAATCAATTAAAAAAGATTTGGTGGGGACTCCAGAAATAGACGAAGATAAAGATTTACTAGTTAAAAACCAAGGCGGTATGTTGGAAGATGCCCCAGATGCTTCTGAACAATCTGGTGCTGAGAGTGGAAAAGAAGATTCTGAAAAAGAAGGTAGGTTAGTTTGGCGTTACGAAAATGTACCTACATTTCGTTTTCATTTTAGAATGTACTGAAGGTATTGGACAAACAGTCTTAGTTAGTAGTCTTGCAGCTGAAACCACTCGAACCCAACTTGTTACACTCTTCGCCACCTGTGGAAAGATCATGTCTATTATTTTTACATCAGACTTAAGTGCTTACATTGTACTCGATAGCGTCGTGGCTGCTAACAAAGCGGTGAAGCTCAATGCCACTGTCCTAAATGGTCAGCAGCTGGTTGTGGAAAAAGCCATTGAGAATCAGAAATTAAGACCTAGACTTTCAAATTCCCAAAACACAGTCTTCGTTGCAAATTTAAGTAATCGTAAGTTTCATTAAATTATTTGGAATACAAAATTCCTAACAGTTGTATCTAATTGACATGCCACTTCCTTTCCAGAGACAAACAAAAAAGGCATCAAAGAATTGTTCTCGAGTTGTGGCAAAATAGAATACGTCAATACTAAAAAATCTTCTGGCGGTACACAAAATGCTTTCGTGTGCTTCAAGAGTTCCCCCGAAGCTGTAGAATTGGCCTTGAAAATGGATGGTAACATGCTCGATGAGAACCCAATTAAAGTTTCTAAGTATATCCCCAAATTAAGAACTGAATCCAAGGTTCCATTTAAAGGATCGAAGATTATTAACCAGAAAGAGTTCAAACAAAACAAGACTCAGGGCGAAAAGAAATCAGAGTTTCGGGGGGTTAAATCAGGAGGAATCAAGAAGGTAAAAAAATTTTAAATCAATCATGTATAGAATTGACTTATCAGTATTAATTATGTTTTTTTAGGCACCGAAAAAGAAGCCCAATAAAAAAGTTGCCTCCAAAGAGTAATATTCAAATTTAATTCGTAAATGTTTTATTTTAACTACGAAAAGTTTAGTGTAACTTTAGAATAGGAAAATTTATGAAAATATACAACGGATATTTTATTTTAATACATAAGGTATTTTTTTTTTGAGTTTGTCTTAGCAAAACTAAAAGACGATTACATTTGCACGTTAACGAAAAATTATCGCAAACTTTATTGCTATATAGTGTCGTTCAACGTTCTATCAAGGAGGATAATTCAATTGGAAGGTTGGGTACACTAAAATTGTATACCTACGTACCTATGTGGGATTTCCAGAACATTTGAACTATGTAAACTAAGGAGAAATCAGGGGGTCGAGGATAGGCAGTTCCTAATTTAACTCAGTCGACTCGACTGTTTTCGATTCGATTGAACAAAATTAGGAACAGTCTATGCTCGATTGTATCGACTCAACTCGATTGTATCAAGTTACATGCTGGCACCCCAGGTACTTAGCTACTGGGGGGCAAAGAAATAAATGATTCGTATGTACATATACATACATTAGGTTGTATTGTAGGTCTGTTTCTTAATTTCCTTTTCATAAAATGAAATAAAGGAGCCTCTTAAATTGTATGTGCTTAT
Source organism: Epistrophe grossulariae (assembly GCA_929447395.1). Classification (NCBI taxonomy): domain Eukaryota; kingdom Metazoa; phylum Arthropoda; class Insecta; order Diptera; family Syrphidae; genus Epistrophe; species Epistrophe grossulariae. The sequence goes on along the minus strand of OV839567.1, from coordinate 117,810,548 downwards.
CTTGTAATAAAGACGTTCCATCTTCAACGACATCATAAATATGTACTTGTGTCGACGGATTTTTGTAATGAAGTTGATTTTTTGTTGATAATTCTATAAACATAATATTATGTATGTTGGTCAGTCGTTGAATATGAACGCTACCAAAACGACGGGTTGGACGACACGTCCCTGAATGTGAAAGTAAAGGATTAGATAGATAGAAATGGCGGCCACGACCAAACTAGATCAATGACCCATTTAGCGCTAAAATGTGCCTTTATTATACCATAACTCGTTTGATCTGTTGAAAAAAAAAATGATTTGACAAGAAGGATTTTTGGATATACCCTCTTGTGGATCACAATATCATCATTTCACGTTGTGGTATTTTTAACGATAATCGTTTAACATAAAAGGGCCCCAGCTTTATCGGATTTTTTTTCTAAGTTTGGCCTTCTATTGGTGTTATTTTCCTGGACTATTGATTTAAAACAAAAGAAAATGGATCTGTATTTAAAAATAAGTTAAAGATAATATCGAAAGACATTATTATTAATTTTTGGGACAATGCAATAAATAGATATTAATCGCTAGTACTTTTTAAAATTTTAAGGTGAAAACTGTCTACGATTGTAGAAGTTCTTTGTAGGCGTCAAAGATCTTGTAAGCGTAAAAGACCTCTCTATCTAAGCCGAAAATATTGTAACCCAATTATAAATGTATATATGTATCATTCACTACAATGTGTGCCGATAGTTTGGAATTAAATATCACCTATGATTACAGCATTTATTTGCTCAAAAGTTGCGTTAAAAATTTTATTGCAAACGTCACTTTCGCGTTTATTAAGTTTTGATATTCGTTGAAACCCAAGAAAACTTCCCCAATTGACTTCTTAATTGAAAATAATATAAAAAAATATGTTCATGTTTAAAGCAAAAGATTCTCAAAATGTAAACATTCAAATGTAGAGATTGTGTTGGGTTCATTATAATTGATTTAAATTTAATTTTGAAAAATAGACAAAAAATGCATTTATGGTAATTGGTATAAATAGCAAAATAAAAATAGTTGGAATCAGGAGGACATGAAACGGATTTGTATGAAATCCATAATTTTTTAGAATCAACCAAAAACAAAGCCAAATTTAAAGTAATGGCCATCCATTTTAAATAATAACCAGGGATAAGATTATTCTAAATTTGCCTTTGTTTGTGGTTGATTATAAAAAAAACTGTCCAACACTAAAACAATAAAATCTAATTTGGGATGAACCGATCTGTTAGAGATTGGCAATTCCGTCACCTTCGATGACAACTACTTGGCGCTACGCGCGCCCTCTTACTTCTTATCTTTGTTATATTCAAACATTATCCATAACGAATAAAACTTACTTCTTTCTGTATCTTCTAACCAAGCGGACATCTTTCATATCTCTGATACGATCACGTGACCTTCGGTATCGCAGTGCGTAGTGCATAGGCTCTGAAAGGAAGTTTGGTCTGGTTCGACTCTCAGTGTAGCAAAAGTTTTTCAAAATAAAATTGAAAAAATGGAGACCAAGCAAAAGGAGTCTGGTGATCGGCTTGGCAGTCGTGAAATAGCTATAACTCCAGGATATACAATTTTGGTAGCTCACCCAAGTGTTGTTCTTTCATTCAAACGGTCAAATCTTTAATATCCCTGGTTATTATTTTATATACATGTATAATATATATATATATACATATATATATTCATAAAAAGTACTAAAAATTTGAAAAAAAATATTTAAAAATAAGGATAATTTTTACAATTAAGTATTATACCTTTATTTAAAGCCAATACTCTGTTCTATTAGGTAGTTTTTAAATAAATTTTAATATATGAATAGTTTTTGAAAAAACGGGTTTCAAACTCAAAATTTGGGAAAAAAAAACTTAAAAAAAAAGTTAAGTGTAATTTTTCAAAATTCGTTGCTCTAATTAATTCTTAATCAAACTGAAAACAAGATGATTTTATGTCTTCTAGTTCTTGAGAAAATTGAAAATTACTAAAACTTCTTTTTTATGAGATTTTTGTTTTTTGCTTGCTTAGGTATACATAAATACAGTGCTATAGCTTGAACCGAATCACTTGGCCATTTTACTGCGCAGCTCTCTTTTAATTTCTCTGCAGAGTGCAGATACACAAAAAAATACGAAAATCACTGAAAATCACAGTTTTTTTTCGTTACATTTCGTTGTCCCCCTTATAGCTTCGCTCACTTTACTCATTAAAATATCTTGCGCACCATTTTTGTTCTCTTAAATCCTCTTTCTGCGCAACCGACTGTTGGCAAAGTTATTTGGTTCAAGCTATAGCACCCAGCATTACGGCGTATAAACAGTGAGGTATGTATGGGGGCATGCTTCAACCTGCAACCCCCCTGCTTGGGCACACTGTAGGAATTGGGGTAGGTGCGAGGTTGGGTGTATGTAAAGTTTCTTTTGCATTTAAAGAATCTGGATTTAAATTAACTTTGAATTTATCCTATATATCCAATTTCAACAGCTGTTTTCTAAATGTTTACCTATACGGATACGTTGCTCAAATTTCCACATGTAAAATTTTCAGATATGAAAATGTAACGCATTATAAAAAATTCGTATTACCTAGATATTACTGTACGACTGCAGCAAATTTATTATTTCTTAAAATGTATGTTTGTATCTTACATATCTATGTAATGCAACTGTAACTCGTAAATGAATTAATGTCCTTTACCTACAAAGATGAACCTATCATCAAAATTAATCCTCAAAATGAAATCACCGTAAATACCAAAAAACAAAAATCAATCAATCATAAAAAAGTAGTTTTACTAATTTTCAATTTTCTCAAAAAGTAGAAGACATAAAACTATTCGGTTTTCTGTGTTCGATTCAGAATTGATATAAGTATTGATCACAAAAAGCCAATTAAGATCTTCATTTCACAATTTTGAAAAAAAAATTGGTTCAACATTTGTTTTTATTTTTTTTTATCAAAATTTTGAGTTTGTATGCGAATTTTTCAAAAACTATTGACACAAATAATTTAATTTAAATTTATGATTAAAAAACAGATTTCTGGCTTTCAAAATCGGTATAGTAATTCATTGTAAGTGTTGCCGTTGTTCTTTAATAATTTTTTTAGTAATTTTTTTTCTTAAATTGCCCCTGCCTTAAAAACGGGGCGAGATAGACCCCTCTCCTATAATCAAAAATGCTTGTTTTTGACTCTCCATACATACCTCACTGTGTATACGCCCTAATGCTGTGTGCTAGCACTGTATATGTAAGCAACCAGAAACAAAAAATCTCATAAAAAGTAGTTTTAGTAATTTCCTGTTTTCTATAAAACTAGAAGACCTAAAACCGTTCGGGTTTTTGTGTTCGATTCGGAATTGATATTAGCATTGACCACAAAAAGCCAATTTAGCACTCCATTTCATAAATTTGAAAAAAATTGGTCTAAACTTTTTTTTTCATTTTTTTTATCAAAGTTTTGAGTTTGCATGAAAATTTTTCAAAAACTATTGACATAAATAATTAAATTTAAATTTAGGATTAAAGAATAGAATTCTGGCTTTAAAAATCGGTATAGTAGGTACTTCATTGTAAGTGTTTAAGTAGTTTTTTTCTAAAATTGGCCCTACCCTCTAAACGGGATGAGATAGACCCTTCCCTCTTATAGTAAAAATGCTTATTTTTGACCCCTCTACAAAAAACCATTGTACATTTTTGGCGCCTAAGTAATCGTACTCTTCCCGATGTATGGTATAATAACGACACACTATAGCTTGGGTCATTAAACCAGTTTGGTCGTGGCCGCCATTTCAACCTATCTAAGTACGATCCTTCACTTTCACATTTAGGGACGTGCCGCCTAACCCGTCGTTTTGGTAGCGTTCATATTCAACGACTGTCCCTACCAACATAGAATTATCAAAAAAAAATTACATTCAGCCAGTCGTTCTTATTAAAAAAATCTGACGAAAAGACACTTATATATGAACATGTCGTTGAAAGTGAAACGTCCTAATTACGAGATAAGCATAGAATTTGATAGGCTCTTTTATGAAATGGAACGTACAAAACGCCGTACAACCCATTTCGTTGCCCCCCAGTAGCCAAGCACTGAATCCTCCTTAGTTTATGAGTTAAAATGTTCTGAGAATCCCACATACGTATACAAATTTAGTGTACCCAACCTCCCGATCGAAATATCGCCCCGATCGAGCGTTGAACGACACTAGCAATAATGTTTTTTTTTAGTTAAGGTGCAAATGTCTTCTTCTTTTAGTATTGCTAAAACAAACTAAAAAAAACTTATGTATTAAAATAAAATATCCTTTGTATATTTTCATAAATTTTCTTATTCTAAAGTTACTTTTCGTAGATAAATAAAAAAAATTTGCATATTACTCTTTGGAGGCAATTTTTTTATTGGGCTTCTTTTTCGGTGTTTTCGGTGCCTAAAACAAAATTAATACTGATAAGTCAATTCCATCCATGATTCAAAGTTCTTTTACCTTCTTTATTCCTCCAGATTTAACGCCCCGAAACTCTGATTTCTTTTCGCCATGAGTCGTGTTTTGTTTGAACTTTAATCCTCTTAATGGAACCTTGGATCCAGATTTGAATTTGGGGGAATACCTTAAAACTTTAATTGGGTTTTTGTCGAGCATGTTACCATCGATTTTCAATGCCAAGTCAACAGCTTCGGGGGGACTCTTAAAGCACACGAAAGCATTATATTTACCACCAGGATATTTTAAAATATTGATATATGCTATTTTTCCACAACTCGAGAACAAATCATTGATGCCTTTTTTGGTTGTCTCTGGAAGAGGAACGACGGTGTCAATTAGATACAACTGTTAGTAATTCTTTATTCCAAATAATTTAATGTTACTTACTATAATTCAAATTTGCAACAAAGACTGTGTTTTGGGAAGTTGAAATTCGGGGTCTTAATTTCTGTTTCTCAATAGGTTTTTCCACAACCAGCTGCTGACCATTTAGGACAGTGCCATTGAGCTTCGCCGCTTTGTCAGCAGCCTCAACGCTATCGAATACAATGTAAGCACTTGAGCCTGCTGTAAAAAGAATAGACATGATCTTTCCACAGGGGGCGAAGAGTGTAACGAGTTGAGTTCGAGTGGTCTCATCTGCAAGACTACCAACTAAGACTGTTTGTCCCATACCTTCAGTACATTCTAGGAATAAAATCGAAATTTAGGAACATTTTCGAAACGTCAAACTAACCTACCTTCTGTTTCAAAGTCTTCTTCTTTCTCAGCTTCAGATTGTTCAACAGCATCTGGGGCATCTTCTAAATTGCCGCTTTGGTTTTTATTTTGTAATTTTTTAACTTCGTCTAACTCTATTTCTGGAGTTTCCACCAAATCTTTTTTAATTGATTTTTTTACCTTTTGCAACTGCTGCTTTTTTTGCTTTGGATTTTCTCCACCGATTTTCTTAATAATTTTGTTGGCCTTTTTATTTGGAATCATTTTTTTTGTCTTTTTTTTATAAGTGCTCAAGTCAAGAAGATAAAACACCAGAAATTGAAAATAATTAACGAATAGCACTAACACGTGGTTCTATAGCACAAAATCTACCTGTCCCACTCACTGGATGGAAGCGCTTTTCAGTAAAACGACGGTGTAAACAGGCACGTATGAATGAATCGGCAGTAGCCCGTAGGGTCTAGGTTGTAGTGTACGTGAGTGAGGTAACAAAACTGTGAAAAGTCAAATAGAAAGTTAGTTCGTGCTCATGAGGACAAGAAAGAGAAGATACACTTTTTTTCAGAACGAATTGGATTATGGTTCGATTTTCGACGCAGCTTTTTCGTAACATAAGTTGAGAGTTCGAATGAGTATTCAGTTGAAAAGATGTTGAAATGAGTAGGTGCGTTCCTGTTATTAGATTTAATAAATGAAGAAAACGCTTTTGAGGAAAAAACTTTTAATAATAGATGTACATATTATGAATTGTTAACGTTATGTTCCCTACCACATAGTCGTGCGACAGCAGAAAGAAAATTTTCGACACTATAACGCCCATATTATTCACTCGATACATCCAGATTAAAATTTTAAGGATGTATTTACATTGAAATTGTATGATTTACATCTGGGTTTAAGTATTAATCTGGATGTATCGAGTGAATAATATGGCGGTAAGGCCCATATTATTCACTCAATACATCCAGATTAAAACTTAAATCCGGATGTATTTACGAATTTGAATGACTAAAATCTGGATTTAAGTTTTAGTCTGGATGCATCGAGTGAATAATATTAATATGGCGGTAAGTTTAGTGATAAACTTCGAAACAAATTAAACGCAACCACTTTGCAAAATGTTATTCTGTGTCAGGAAATGGACGACGTTTAAAAGATTGTTGGGAACCTTCTGATTCCGTGGGTCTTAGGACCAGTTTCACAGTGCACACTTAACAAAATATGTGGCACTTAATTTTCCCATTTTGGCACTTAAGCCGCAGTTTTACTACCTGAGTGAGTGGAACTTAAGTGGCCAATATCGGAGACTTATGTCGAATTCCTTTCAACAAAGGAATCGAATTTTTTTCTAAAAGAATCGATTTTTTTTCTGAACAATTCGAATTTTTTCTGTCAAAACAAATCTTGCTAATTTAGCAAGATTCAAGAAAGATTTTACACCGATTTGCACACACACTAGCAAGATTTGAAATTTCTAAAATGTCAAATAGAATGTCGCGGTGTTTTAAGAAAACAAATTGTGTTTTTGGTTGCAACGAATTTTCGGTGAATTTTATAGTGCGTTGCTTTTCAATTAACAATAATAATATTTTCCAAATTGAATATTTTCTGGATATTTTACTTCAAAATTGTTTCTGTCAAGTGCCACACACACAATCACAAAAAAAATCGATTCTTTTCGTATTCCTTTCAACGACAGAAAAAATTCGATTCTTTTTAAAAGAAAATTCGATTCTTTTGTTGAAAGGAATTCGACATTAAGTGTCACTTATTCCGATAAGTTTACACTGTGAAATTCGGAATTAGTTTTCCATATTCGGCACTTAAGTGACACTTACTTCACTGTGAAACTAGCCCTTATAGACCCGCACTTCAATAAGTTTTAGTTCCATTATATAATTTCCCATAAATACAATTTCCTACAAATAAGTTGGGAAGTTCAATTCCGCTGAAGTGCAGTTCCCCCGAGTTGGGTCTTACAGTTACCTTAAGGCTTAAGTGTTACAATTTGAAACTATGGACAGTCAATTGCATGAGGATAAAGGTAGAACTATAATAGGCGGACGCTGAAAAATTTCTTTCGAAAAAATTTTAAGACTGATATGAAAATAAATGTATGAATTTTTGTTGTGTAGTGTTGTGTTTTTGTTATTTTTTTTAAAGAGAAATGAATATTCATTTTATTATTAAAATTATTTATGTTATTTCTTAGTTATATTTAATAAAAAAATTTATTGCGAAAAAGTTGGATCTACTGTTTCTTTTTCAAATCTACTTCGGAAATTTTTTCAAAAAATCTCATCGCTGCTTCAGAATCGAATCGATAAAAGCGCTCGATTCGCATTTTCCAATCAAAAACGCCATAAGCGAATCTCATGTAAAATATATTGGCAGCCGATAGCTTCGTCGTCGTTCCGAATTTTGCGCCATTAACAATAGTGATTTGATGGCTGTTGCATTGCCTTCCCAACTGAAAAGAACTAGTAACTAGACAAACTACTATTGCAGGTAAAAGTAATACATCACTAGGCGGAACTGTACTTCAGGGACACTGCCCGCACTTTCGGACGAAACTGAACGAAACTACATGTCGCAAAAAAGTTGGTCAGATTATCAACTATGTCTCATAGCACCGCGCCGCCCGCGCCGTGAAGTGCAGTTGTCGCTTAGTGCGATATAGCCCATACAATTTCCTACAAATAAGTTGGGAAGTTCAATTCCGCTGAAGTGCAGTTCCCCCGAGTTGGGTCTTACCTTAAGTGTTACAATTTGAAACTATGGACAGTCAATTGCATGAGGATAAAGGTAGAACTATAATAGGCGGACGCTGAAAAATTTCTTTCCGAAACGTCAAATGCACACGTTACCCATAATACATGGCTAGTTTGTGAAAGAATTTAACAACAAAAAAATCTCTAGCACCAATTTAATAGATAGCTGTCAATTTTCTTCCCTGCGGTACGCTTGAAAAGCGCTCTTCCCCTCCAAAAGCAATAATCAGAGAGAAAGAACTAATAGAGAGAATCAAATTTCCTCATCTCCATCCCCTAGAAACCTTTTGTTTACATTTTTTATAACGTGTTGAATTCTTATCGGTGTGTACATGTTTTCAACTCGGGCAGTGCAAAACAACAAAAAAGGTGGTGAGTATGCACATCTTCTTGCATATTTTTTTATATAGAGTTAATAATTATACATATGCAAAATGGTGCGCAAGTCGCAACATCGTAGCTTGTAGGCTAAAAGAGAGCCACCGTCGAATTTGACTCTCTCTATTAGTTCCTTCTCTCTGGCAAAAATTAACGAACACTGAACGAGGCAAATGTAAACTCAGGTAGAACTAGAATAGGCGGTAGCTGTCGGAAGCTAGTGTCAAAAGCGAACGAAAAGTTGCTTTCCAAAACGTCAAATTCATAAGTCACCCATAAAGCCCGCATCACACGACGCTTGTTTTCCTACTAGAAATGCTTGCTGGCTTTCGTGCTGGCTATTGAGCTGGAAAATGGCATCACTGCTGGCTCTCTTGATAAAAGAGCTGCTAGATTTCAAAGTTAGAACCGGTGCTATTTTTCTTGCTTGTTTTGCTGCTGGATTTTAGCAGATGTCAAAAGGTACATGTATATTTTCAAATGTCATTTTTTCGATTTCGTTTTTATTTATTTTCTAATAGTTTTTTCAACTTTAAACAAAATTAAACGTGATTTCATTCATTTGTATATTTAGTTCTATCAGATGTATGCATTTTTGTGAAAATTTGTGTAGAAAAATATTGTGAAAATTCGTACAAATTCGCAAGAAATGTCAAAAAACCATCAGCGAATCCAGCTCCAAAACAATCATCGAGTGAAGCCGAAGAATTCAAACCAGCAAAACATCCAGCACCACACCATGCAACAAAACCAGCACGAAAGCCAGCAAGCATTTCTAGCAGGAAAACAAGCGTCGTGTGATGCAGGCTAATGCACTTGAGTGGTTGGAAGTCATATTTTTGATTTTTGAAGTTAGCTGTCAGTCTACGTACGAAAGAGCGGTCGGTGAGCGCTCTCACGTCCGACGGCAATAGTTAACGAAAACTAAACGAAAAGTTCCAGATCGCAATTATGTGCGCGGCATATTAATTTCTTGTTTTCGTTCGGTTTCGTAGGACCACGTACGTTGGCTTCCGCCTATTCTAGTTCTACCTTCAATTATGGGTGCGTCTATTATATTGCTTCCAGTCATTCGGTTTCGTACGGCTGCGTACGTTGCGTTACAACAATTATAGTTCTACCTTAAAACCTTGGTTCCGAAATGATATTATCCTTCCGAATTGGAAAAACATAATAAGGGTATTCCCGATCCGATGCAACTGGTCTTGTATCATTGCAAAAATGCAAAAGTGTAAAATTGCTATACCCTAACCCCATTGTAAAAAAAACTTTGCACTTTTGCAATGATGCAAGACCAGTTTGCATCGGATCGGGAATACCCCTAATGTTAGTTTTTGAACGTATCACCATTGCAAACCAGAATCTTAGTTAAATAAAGATCATAATTTATATTTGAAATGAGATCCAATGCAACAATTTTTAAACAAGGAATCTATATAGATCAGAAAGAGTTTTGGAGCCAATATAGATCCCTAGGTACCCCAATATTAAGCAACTTTTCGCTTCTGTTGTCGTCAATCTCAAAACCTAGAGTTGTTGATGCGAAAAGAAAATTTTCATACAAAAATGACACAACATTTCATTCTACAGTCCGCTGTTCAATATGCCCGAAATTCATAATTGTAGCAGATTATTCGGAGAAGTCAGTATTTCAAACAAACAAAAAATTTGCACCACAGGTTCTTGCTATAGTATCAGTCCTCAAAGTTTCCTTTCGATTTACATGTGTAGTTAAATCCCCAAATAACTTTTTCGACTTCTTATTTTACTCTGCCAAACAATAAAGCCTCAGTAAATACGATCAAAAGCCAAAAAGAAAATAACTCTCGTCGCACTCCATTAGTTGTTCGTTTTTCATTAATTACTCTCATATGCAAACACGAACCGTACTCTGTCTCATTTACTATACCTATGTACACTATACAAACTGCCAGAAAGTGCTTAAAAACATCTCTAAAGGTTCCAAAAAAACGCCACCTCAACTCTCCGATAATAAACTCAGAAAGGAAAGTCCTCTTTACTTTCGAATCACTTTTCCCTTTTTGTTTGTTTTGCTTAGCAGAAATCAGATTACTTGAGTTTGAGTGCCAGGAAGATACCGCTGTCTTTTTAAAACATTCTGTACGAGCGGATTTTAAGCTCCGGAACTACGAGTAAGTTGATGATGTTCTTTCCCAAATCACAACGCCATGCCAGGTCAAAATGACTAAATGAAAGTTCAGTTCATCGGGTAGGAGAATTAAAGTGAGGGATAGGTGCAGCTGATGAGGATTCTGTACACACCAACAATCGAAGGAGTTGAAAAATAATAATGAAAATAAAACAAGGTAGGTAGGTCCTTACGAAGTACGACTGGTTCTGTTGATGTTGCGGTTGATTCCGGTTCCATCAGGATTTTAGAACCAACTAAAAGTTTGTCATGTTGTTAGCTCATTAAAATTTCATTGAAAAAGGACATTCTGGGGGTTCTGTATGGTGGTCACAATGCGGCGGATGTCTCTTTTTCTGTTTCTGTTGCTGGACTTGATGCAAGCCACTTTGTTAGAGAATTATAGCCAATGTCTAAACACAGACGTCAGCAGCAAAAAGTTAATGCAAATGAAGATTAAATGTGTTCGTCCGGTCTCCGGTTTGTGGAAGAGTGGGCCAAATACATTTTTGAAAAACTACGTTACACCCATGTCGAAAATGGTTAAATTTAAAAGCTTGTTCCGGCTTTATGAATGTACAATATTACCTACCATTTTGAAATTTTAATTTTGTTTTGCTCAACGTTTTTAAATAATATTTTATTTATGTAGAGAAAGGTCCTGGTAACAAAGCTCTATATATTTATGTAATTATTGTTAATATAATTTATTTATGTTTTCAATAAAGTTTTATAATAATAATAATAATTTTATTTATATATGAATTCAATGTTATATATTTAAATTTAAACGTTTTAAATTTATAATGCAAATAATGAATATCCAGGTATTTTGTGTGTATGAAATCTGGAATATCTAAGGTAATAGGTGAAAATAGCAGTTTCAAAAACGAGTGTTCAAATATTACCTATGTATATGTATTATACAAATAAATATGTCCAAAGTAATGAGTATATATACATATAAATAATATATACATACATAAGAGTTTGTAACTGTTAAATCTGCCAAACTTTTATTTGAAATTACCCGAGGATTAAAGGCAGAACAGATATATTATAGGAACGGTACCGTAGTTTTGCAGAACTACGTGCATATTCCCCTTTTAGGAGGAAACAAGTTCCTGTAAATTTTTTTGAAGTTTTTTTTAAATTATTTAAAAATCTCTTGTAACATTCACACGAAGAAACAAAATGGGTGCGTTCAATCGATTACGTTTTACATCTGAATTTTCAGATTTCTGAATTTTTGGAGCTTCTGATTGGCCAGCTGTCATAAAAAGTTAGATGACTTTTAGTGACTTTTAGTTACGTTTAGTTACGTTTCATCTGAATTTTCAGACAAGAAATTCTCATCTGAAAATTCAGATGAAAGTTGTTTGTGGTGGGGGAAGTGCCAAAAGCGCACATAAAAGCTGAACTTTATAATTTTCGTCTTGTTGGTGGTTGATTTTTTTAGTTTTTGTCATGAAAATTTAATACTTATTTAAATGAACGAACTTTTTGTTTATTGTTTAGTGAATTTTTAAATCAACAATTTTTTTAATTGATGTTTGGAAAGATTTTCTATGTTTTTGTAAGTCAAACATATCAATAAAAGGACTTTTAATGAAGGTAATGAAACCTGTTGCTGATTTAGTTACATATATTTTCATCCTCACAACTACTCACTCTCAATGTTTAATTTACAAATGTAATTAAAGTTCTATTTTATTTCACTTCAATGTAAATCCTTTACGTAAATGCAGGAATTTGACACAATGACTTTCGACTGAAATTTCAGATTTTTTTTGCGTTCAACGACATAAATTCAAAAATCTGAAAATTCAGATGTTAAGCTTTTTTTATTGAACCCGCCCAATCTTAAAAATTTTCCTTTTAAATTAGCTTGGTACTTTGTGTGTGAAGAGAAATGCCAAAGAAATCTCCTTAAATCGTTCCTATTACTTCACGCTCTTCTCGGGGACAAATCCCAAAGGTGTGTCTAATCAACAATATAAAATGGCTAAATTGACATAATCAACAGGGGCGGATTAGGGTTGAGTGCCGTTTCGGGGCCCAGATTTTATCCACCTTTGGAACGAATACCAAAAAGCGATACTTATACATATAAACCACTATTTGCGTTTGAAAAAATGTCATTATTAACATAAATATGTACCTATTTGAAAAATTAAAAATATTCGTAGTCTTGTTCTGTTACTGTAAACAATAAATTATGCATTCCATTTTTTTTGTTTCCAAACAAGGTGCATTTATAGGTAGGTAAGTAATTTTTAAGAAAATAATAAATTAGCAATTAATTGCTACTCAAAATCACCTATTCGTGAAGTACATTTTATTTAAAATTCGTTTTACGTGTGTCGTAATTCGGTCAAAAAGATCCACGATATAATTGATGTCTCAAGCGTTTATGTAAAGCCGGAACCACATCTATCTCGTGTGGTGTGTTGTGGTTTGGAGCGCGGTGTGTCGTTGAATGTGCACACTTGTGTGTATAGTGATGTTGAAAAAGAAAAGTACAGATATATATGTCATGACATGACTACTGTTTTGATTTTTGTTTATAATATAAGTGTTCTCTTTCTTACAAATAGTAAACTCCACTTCGTGGTATGGCGCAATCGAAACAGAAGCGATTCCTCAACAACACACCACTCCACAACACAACACGCTTCACAAATGTGGTTCTAAGCATATGAAACATATTGGAGCGATAGAGACACACCACCCCACAACACACCACACGAGATAGGTGTGGTTCCGGCTTAACTTTGAAAATTTCCTTACGGAGGCGGACGGAAATGTGGACGACTCAATGTTGAAAACTCGCTGCAACATTGTTTCTTATGTCGTATTCCATTGGACGTCTGGAAGCGTCCAGATTCAAAAAGAACTCTTCTGAAACCATTCCATTGGCAAAAAAAAAACGGTCAACCGACGCTTCTCAGTAGAAAATTTCGCTTCTCGATTTGAAATCAGAATCCACTCAAGAAGCACCTATACATTTAAGGCACAACTTCAAAACAAACTCACTCAAATGTCAAAAGTAAACATCGGACTATGTTTGATTGTATGCCCTGTTCGATAACATGATAGACATAGACACGGAACACTAACAGCTGTCCAACTCCAAAACCTTATTTATAATCACGTTCCATCGAGTGTCTAACTTAGACACTGAAATTGGATGTCCAAACCTATTCTAAAGTGGGTAGGTTCAATGCACAAAAAGTTGAAAATTAATTGAAATGTTCATTGAACGTATCCAAATGTTCACGAAATTGACAGATTACAGGAATGTTAGTGAGTGTATGAGAACATATTTAGCACAACTATTGGAATGCGTTTATAAATAATGAGAAGTCCAAATTTTTAGCCAGTGGCTAGCTGGACAACTGTCCAAGTGAGTTCTAAGGAAATCTAATAAATGCGAATGTAAATGTTTGAAGAAGCCATTTTATTAAATGGCGACATTCCGTTGTTTGTGTGTAAATTTGATATGTTGATGTTTTCAAATTCGATTGGGCCTAATAAAGAGTAGAACTGTTCGAAAATCCAATCGAAAAAATAGTAATAAGCCTATACTTTGTCATTATACGTTAGAACGCAATGCAAATGGATCATCCTCATAACTTGAATATATACAAAAAGAAAAACTCTCGTCCTACACAGTTTAGGTGGCGGTGAATGTATTTTAACATTATTCCTTGTTCCAAATTAAATATTAAAACTCAGAAAAACCTAAAAAAAACATCCATCGCTCAGCCAATAGTTAATTTAAATTAAATTTAAACCGCTTTTGAGCATGACAGAGGCGGTTTGTCTAGCGGTGCTTTTTACTGTTGTTTGCATCCGTTTACCGGAAGTTACAATTAATATCTCATGACATATTCAAAATGTCAATTTGGTGATAATTTACTATACGCATATACGTAATATTTGAATTGAAATGAATGACTCAAATCTGTTGACCGCACCTGTCGGCCTCATACCCAAAAATCCTATATTAAACCCCTTTGTTTATTTGTTGTATTGAAGCAGTTATCTATATTTACGTATACATACATTGTTATATACCGGCACGCACATAGGAGGTTATACCTCGCTTGAATTCGATAATCTGTTTGCATTGGTTTTTGATGTTCATTACTTTCTGATGAAGTTGCAATATGGAAATTTGTTTTACAGTATTTACATTTGGATTTCACAGTAATGTTTGGTTTCTAAGTAGGTAGATATGTACTTTTGGCTGAAAATTGTCCTTCCGCAAGTTTAGAGATAGTAGGGTAACGGAGAAGGTATTTAATATTAGGTGTGTTTTATTCATTGCTGCATAGCCAGCGCAGCAAAATTTCCCTTGGCAAACAAAAACAATTTGATTGCTGGCGCAAAAGAAGTCAGTAAAAATAAAGATGGCTGTGCTGGCGATAGAACTTTCAATTATTGAAATGAACGTATAGAGTGAGCTTTCGTTTTATTCAGACTTGTGCTGCGCTGGCTATGCAGCAAAGAATAAAACACACCTATTGGTATAGGTACTAGGTATTATACGTATAGTGCTTAATAATATCACATTTAATTGTAACAGTGTGAACCACATTGTAGGCAGGTACTTACTTTGCTAACGGTAAAGTATCTTGTGTCGCCTAAGGGGAAGGAAAATCACGGTTTTAAATTCATGAAAACATCTTAGCTTAACATAAGATGATTTGCGTTTTCTCACTTTACCACAAATTGTTGAGGTATTTTATCTTAAGTCGACTTAAAGGTGATTTTTTTCGGTTTGCACGTAGTAAAGTATATTAAGTTAACTTAATAGTAAGTGTGGAACCGAAAAAACTCAAAAGTCAAAAGAGTGGCATTGGCATACGAAAATTAGATGGTTTGACTTCGAAAAATTACTTTAATATTTGATTGAAAGGGTGATAATTGTTTGCAACTGTTGGCAATGCTGCCGATCGACAACATCAACAACGTCATCTAGTGGTGAAATAATTGAACCGAGTTTCTAGATTGTTGGAAAAGGAAGCCAAACACCAGAAAGAGACAACCAATACAAAATAAATTTCCAACGTTTTTCTTTAAGTTTGCTTCTATTTTGAGCATTATAATTTGTGATTTGACGATGACAACATCGGGTTTCTAAACGAAATTTTAAGTTTTTTCTTTCATATCGTCGTCGTTCTATGAAAACTCCCTAAGTCCATTTTGTTTTTTTTATGGAAACATTTGAATTAGTTATGGATATTTTACTGAAAACAACTCGAACATTTTTGTGTTTGAGTAATTTTGAATTAAGAATTAAAACAACATTAAAGTTGAGACTTAAATAATCTTAACTCTTGATATTTGATTAACTATGGCGAATTTAAAAAGCGGTATCGCAGTTTTTAAAAATTGGACTTAGGGAGTTTTCATAGAACGACGACGATATCTAAATTTTAATAAATAATAATTAATTACAAAACTGAAAAAAAGCCTTAGCACGGCGAAGTCACTGATCTCTATTCAACTACAAGACTATTTTTCTCACGTTCTGGGGAGGCAAATGGAGGAGGAGGAGGTGGTACAACCACGAGCTTTATAATGTAACGTGAATAAATATACACCGAAAAAAAAAATATTTTAAAAACCACCGTAAAATTAACATTTTTCGTTTATAAAAGTGAGCTACCTACTAAGAAAAATTTCAATATTGATATTCTGGACATATCATTGTGATATGATCAAGTTATCATTATGATATGAAAATTGTCATTATGATATGACCAATGAAATGAAAAAAAAAATAATCTGCATTTGTAGGGTTTTTTTTTTTTAAGTTTTACATTTAACTTATTATTTTGTTTTTCCCATAATGGTGACGCAGCTGATTATTTTTTTTATTCTGAAAATGTAACAATTTTATTTTATTTGAAAAAACTTATATTTACTCACTATGGTTTTTCTGGGATTGAACCTGGAACCTTCAGCTTACGAACCCAAAACACTTCCACTGGGCCAATTCGCAATACGGAACGAATGTGTGGAAAATTGATAACTTTATGAATAATGGTTCAATCCCAACCAAATTTTACATGATAAATTGATATTACAATATCAAAAATAATTGTTAATTTAAGATTTTTAATATCAATCTGATCTTAAAAATATTGGTGTAATATTTTTATTATCATAAATACATCATTTTGAATTATTGTAGATATTTGATATTAAAAAAATTTTGAAATGATATTCCGTTTTTCAGTTAACATTTCTGCACATATCAATTTTATATTAAACTGAAGAAAACATAATGTTTCTTATCAATTCAACATTGAAGACATCAAATTTAGCCTAAAAATATGAAATTAATACATTTGTATGATATGCTAGTAGTAAAAATTATCAGCCTAGTTTTAATAATGGAAATTGATATTACAATGTTAAAAACAATCTTATCAAAGTAACATTTTCAATTTCAATAAAACAAGAAAACTATCAGAATAACATTTTTAACGTCAATTAATCGTGTTTTGTGGTTAATTTGATATGAATCACCAAAAATATGGAATTAATATTATAAAAATATTATTTTGATATTGCTTTTTTTTTTCAGTGTATGGTTTTAAGAAAATTGTATACTTAAAAACAATTGTTCGCGTTTTTTGTGCGTAGTTCTTTTTACCAAGAATCGAAAAAATATAAAAAAAGACAAACAACGTAATACCAACTGTGTAATTAATAATTAATATTATCTATTGATAGAAAACAACACAAACTCTTTATGCAAGCATGTTAGGATTTTTTATTGAAAATCAGTCTTCACTTGAAAAAAATGTATGCATATTTGACTAAATTGATTATGTACATAATCAATAGGTATGTATATTGTATATGTATGTGTTATACATATGTCAACAGTTTTTTAGAATAGATTTCCCTATAAAAAGAGGCGAAAATAAAGTCACTTATTCAAATCATATCTGAAGTTTTGTTCAAAATGAAGTTCCTCTGCATTGTTGTATTTCTAGCTTTGGTATTTGCAAGTGCCTGTGCCTTTCCTCCTTCTCATCAAGCGGTAGACTGTAGTGGCATATGTTCTTTTATGCGAAACCCCGTTTGTGGCAGTAAAGACGGAGGTGTAACACGTGAAGAGTTTCCAAGTCCATGTGTATTCGAATACATAAAGAATTGTGAGGATCCAAGTAAGTATTTTTTTTTTAATCTTTTGTTAAATCACATGTTTCATACTTTTGATGGCTCGAAAAAACATGATACATATCTCGTTTTGTTTAATATTAAATTTTTCTGATTTTTCTTCTTTTCTTTTGCTTCCAGAATATAAGCTAGTGGAATGTTAAAAAAAAAAAAAAATAATTAAACAAAAAAATAAATTTTTTTTAAAAGCAAGACATTGTATATTCTTTTGTAATCAATTTTCACTTGTAAATTGTATATCATCGCTGTTGATCGAATACCTCGTAACCCAGAAAAGTTCACTTTTTAGGTAATGATGCACTTTTGTTGTAAACAACTTTCCGGGTCTATTGAAAAATACCTTGTTAGCCTAAGAACGATAGTTTCAAAGCTAAACGCATAAATAGCAGGTTAATGTTATTGGTCCTCAATACTTTTATAAAAAGTTTTTTGTTTCTCCTGAAAAATTAACTTTTCTGGGTTACAAGGTAGGTATTCGATCTACAGCGACGATATATAGCTGATTTTAAACTTGCCTGCTGTGAAACCTATGGAAAACCTTTAAACATCTGACAATTTTTCTAATGCATCGCCTCATAAGAGTGAGCTTAAATACCAAATAGTAACGGAGTTTGGATACAAAAATTACTGTAGGCATTATTGCACCATGCATTGTAAGTCAAACGCTGATGATCTCACGAAGGATGTACGAAAGGGCAGACGCTATATTATTTTGGCATGTTGTCATGGTGTTATAAATCCTCGGGCTAGAAATCTAATTCTAAATGGATGGGGAAAACAGAATGTTGGTGGAAAAGCCTACTTTTGATGTGTTGAACAAAATGTAGAAAACTCTAATCAATTTGAACGATGAGGGATCAAAGACCCTCGAAACAATTTTTCATGAATAAAGCTGAATTTTTCGGTATATCTTCTTTTATGAGGTTAATAAAAACTGTAAGAAAAACTATATCCATATGAGCTTACAATTTAGCAATATACTTCAAATGCAGTTTTTGATAAACCAATGTTTGTATAGGATCCTTTTGATGTTTTTAAGAAAATGTAATAAATTGATATCGATATGAGCGACGATTATAATTTTGCCGAGGGTCAAAGGCCCCCACAAAACATTTTTTTTTTGTCTTCCAGAACTATGTCTTTTCGAAACTTTTAACTCCATAATTGATACCGTAGTGAAAATCCGGCAAAGTATAAATTACGTTGGGAAACTGCTAAAGTTTAGCAAAACACATGATTTAAAAAATTCTGTTTCTTTTTCCAATGAAACAAATTTTGAAAATTAGTACACTTTTAACTTTAAAAGAAAGACATTGTATAACTTAACTCCTTGTTGTCACTTATAGTTTTGATTTTTGAAATTGAAAAGAATTTAAAATCGTAGAAATAAGTTAAGCTTAGTACAGACGATTGTCAGATATTACAATATTGTCAGAACTGGCAATAGTCTAACAATAGCTAACAATTAGCTGACAATTGACATATTTCTTACAATGAAAAATTGTCCATTCACACGGTTGGTAGATTTCTTCCCAAAGTCTTACAATTTGACTGTCAGCTCTTTTTGTATCTCGCTTTAAGCAACTCATTGACATTTCGGACAGTGAAGAAATTATCAGCAATTGTGAAATGTTTTCAATCAAAACATCTGACAATTACCAATGAGTCTGGCAATGTCCTAATCGACTGACAATGATAAAAATTGTGTGTTCAAACGATTGTAAGATACCTGACAATTTTTTGTCTGATTGTCGTTTCAGACAATATTGTCAGACAAAATTGTTTGTTCAGGCGATTGTAAGACATTTGGAATAGTTTTTTCACTGACAGATCTGACAATATTGTAAGATCTAACAATCGTCTGTACTTAGCTTTATGGTCCACACATACATACATACATGTTATATTAAAGTGAAGTTAATTAAAAAAAAAAATTATTGCGAATTAAGACATTTTTAAGGGTTTCAAGTACATATTTGAATTTCATTGAGAAGATACAAGGAGATCTAAAAATGGATCCGAAATATTTTTAGAAATTAATTTATAGTACAAGAAAGTCTTGTCTTGAGCCGTCTGTTCCAAAGCCAAATGGAATTTGAAGTCATGAACCCTCCTTTGACACAACTTTTTTCCGACTTCTTTCCAAGCGCCTTCAACTGTGATACTAACTTCTGTGATACCTTAAACTGTGATATTTCGAACTGTGATATATTTTACGATGATGCACAACACTTTGACCTTTTGAAATATTTCTCTTACTTGACTGATATATAAACTTCAATAATAATGCTGACAAATTGTTAAGTTGATATCTAATCTAGATGACAATACATAGTTTTGTACCTGCCTCTATTTTGAAAAACTGTGCAAATTACCTTTGTCCGTTCTTTTTAACTTATTTCTTCTTCGGTATTTCCATCTATTTGAAAAAATTCCTTAATAATTCCTCAGCTTAAGAAAGGTAAAAGAGAAGAAATTAAAAATTGTAGACCTATCGCTAGACTATTGGTAATTCCAAAACTTTTTGAGGCTATTATTTGTGAATACTTATGTTTTATGTCAAATCATTTATATAGTTTCCATACCAACATCCTTTTCCAAAAGGCCGTTCTACTGTTACTTTTTGAATGGAATTAGTTGAAAGAGGAATTGACTCATTTAAAAGTAAAAAAACTGGATTTTAGTAAAGCGTCCGACGAACTCATGCATCGAATTTTGCTATTTAACTTAAGAAATCTGAGATTAAGTGAATAGTTTGTAATGTACCTAATATCTGATTTATTCGATAAATCTTATTTGGTATTTTTAAAACGGTTACAAATCGAATAAGTTTAAGGTTAACTCTGGAATACCACAAGGTAGCCATTTAGGAACTATCCTTTTTATCTTATTTATTAATGAATTTCAATCGGTGTTGAAATATTCAAACTGTCTTATTTATGCGGACAATGTAACAATCTTCAAAAATATTTAAAATACCTGCGATTGCTAAGAGTTGCAGTATGACCTTAATTAATTTTTTGACTGGTGTGTTCGCAATGTTTTGATTTTTTAGTAAAATTTTAATTTTTTGACTTCAATAATTTCCCATGTAATGATTTTATAGCTTTTAATAATTTTTCGACAGGCAACTTGATGACGATTGCAGACATTTTTTTAAACTTTGTTTCTCATTTGTAAATACTTCAATCTTTTCTTGAATTAATTTCACTTTTTAGACGGACTTAAATCAACAGGGGTCGAAAAGAATCGAAAGGTACACAAACACTATAGCACAAAACGTCCAAAGAGAAAGTGTATACTTTTAATGAGGGCGCATCGATATTGGTTTTCAGATTGGTATAGCAATATCATCCATTGAAAAAATTCAAGTCAATTGACGCTCGCCATCATGCGTTCGTGGCCTCAATTTACCCCCCGACGTGCAATTGACTCCAATTAAACATCTATTTTTTTGTTTAGGACCAAAACCCTGCATCAAGGCTTACAAGGACAGAAAAATTATACGTTCTACCCTACGTGGGATCTGGGATACCTACTCAGATAATAGGTCATTAAATAAAAAAACATACTATAGTATAAGAAAAATCCCAATTAAGGAGGTAACATGTATCTGATCCTGGACAAAGGGGCATTTCCTGGTGTCAGCTTCAGGATATCCTACGCAGAAACCGGCACTAGGTAACGAAAAAAAGAAAAAAATAAAACACATTTTTCTTTTTTCTCTGATTTCATATTGAGATTTGTATGTGTATGTATGTATACTACTTTCACCCTCAAGTGTTGAAAATTTGTTGAGAATTGATGTTTTGCATCCTTCACTATATATATAGAATATTGGGATTGTGAATGTTGATGGATTCAGGATATAAGGCTACTGAAGTTGCACTTCCGACACCTTATCCGTAATCATATTCCCGGAGTGCCACATCCACATTCATATATTTGAAATAGATTATCGCCCTAAGATAACAAAACCCAAGCCAATGCATACAGGAGCAGTGCTGTGGCAAGGGAAATGCCAGAGTTGGGGATTTAAGAGGCTTTACCTGATTTAGCTTATGCGTATACAATACCCTTTCGAGTATAGGAGTGAAGTCGGAAAATGTTTTCATAACCATTTTTTTTTTTTTGATTTCATTTTATACCCAAGGGTAAAAGTCAAGCCTTATATACCAGCCCTATGCCCGTACTCCTTATTGAATAAGGAAATTTTCAACCCCATCATCATCATCATCATACTAACCACTTTGCGTTCCACTCGTTGTTGTCGTCGTTGTCGTCATCATCATCATCGTCGAAGAAAATCGGTTTTCATTTTAATTTTCTCTTTTTTTTTGTTTTGTACTCGTATTATTTTCGGGGGCTTTTGGTCCTTTTGCTTGTTGTTCTGAGACTGGAAAGATTGTTAGTCCGGGTTAAAGTGGGTAAATTGGTTTTTCATTTTTTTGGGGGCTTATTTGTTTTGTTAAAATTTCGTTATATACATTTATTTATTTTCTTCTTCTTGCAACAACTCATGTTGTATTTGTGGTAAATTGAATTCGCGCGAATTTAAATTTGGTTTATTTTTTCATATAAATTGAGTTCCATTGTAGGTATAAATACGTATATATGTAGGTAGGTAAGTATATGAAAAGTGTGGTTCATGTTATTTGTTGAATTCAGGGGATGTTATACAAATGAGGGTTTATGAGAAGGCCTAATCGGCCGATTATTCTTTTGTGGAGGTTTAAACTTTGACAACAAGTATAATTTTAGCAATGGTTTTGTGTATCATACATATTTAAGATATACACTGAAGAAAAATTCAACGGAATCAAGTTGACATTTAGATTGTGATAATGATGTGTTTCACCTTTATGGCGTTTTTGAATGGAAATGCCAATCGAACGCTTTTAACGATTCTGAAGTATTAGTGCTTCTGGTTTTCGATTCTGAATTCAAATCCAGAAGCATTTTCTCTTCTATCGAGAAGAAGAATTGTCATTTGGTGGGGTTCAGAAGGCTTCTGGGCGACCAATCGAAAACCCCATTAGTATCCAGATTTATAACTATATAAGGTGCGTTCCTTTACTTTTAAATTTTGATTTTCTGTCTACACATATTTTTTTTTATATGAACCTTGACAGACTTTTGATTAAAATTAAAAACAGACATACATATGTATATTTAAACTATATACCATATTAAAATTTTTCACCAAAAAACAAGAATTGCAGCCGAACAGTATGCAATTTAATATTTAATTTGCGCATCATTTAGGTGTCAAAATCGAGGGCACGAATTAATTGATTAGCAAAAAAGTATGCTGAAGTTTACTTTACTTTATGCAAAGAAAGTCACAAAACTGTCAATTTTTGAAGAGCAAGGAAAAACTTCTTTCAAAAAAAGGAAAACTCTGCTAAATACAGGAACGCAAATTCACAGTATTCCGTACTATTGTATATGTGAATGATACGCACGGCATAATGATATTTTGCTTTAAAAAAATCACAGAGCTTCAAAGTAACGGATTTCTGAATAATTTGTTTTCCTTTATTTTTTTAAGTCCAGCAGATGTGTTTTGTAAATAATTTAAATTTTTTATTTCTGTTTATGTATAATGAATTATTGTGCCTAATATTTGAGAAGACGCGTTTCGGAGTATTACTCCATCTTCGGCCGAACTACTCTGAACCGCGTCGCCAATAACATTTATATTTAAGTTGTGAAATTAAGTTTTTCAAAATAAAATAAAATTAGTTTTTTAAATTTATTTATTAGGATTAAAATCATTTAGGATAACACAACTTGCAGACAAACCCCAACCAAAATATGTATTTAAGAATAATGCAAACAGGAGGTTTTAAGTGCCAAGTGTTCGAGGACTCCTTTGGCTGCTTTGCAAAAAGATGTTGACTTCAAGCCTTCTTTTCATAAATTCAAGTTCGCAGAGGATCTCCAAGGAATCCTTTTAGTATTATTCGTTTAAAAAAATCTTCCTATACCATTACTATCTTTTTTGCTGCAAAATGAGTTTTTGTAGGACAGTTGTACTCGGGCGTATGCGTACTTTTCTCATTTTATTGAATGTTCACTATTTGTCTTTTGTATTTTGCCATTTTATATAATAACGTAGGTGAAGAAATTTAGAAAACTACTTCTGTTTTAGTGGAGCGATTGAATATAATTCAATTAATATAAGTTCAAGTGACTTCAACTATTTGCTATGTTATCATCGCTTGGGTTTTTTATTATAAATATAATAGAAAAATATTTATTAATAAATAGCTATATCGATTATTTTACATAACCAAACAAAAAAATAAACATTCAAATTGTTATCACGATCAATATAATACAAAAAATAGCGAATCATTTACACATACTGTTTTTTTTTTTTTTTTTTTCTTAAAAACGAATCAAACCGCGGTTTTGATAAATGGTTGTACATGTTGATGACCAAAGTGATTGTAAGAAAATTGCATTTCGGATTTTTGCGACAAAATTTTCATTACGGAAATACATAGGGTCATAGATGTTTTTTTTTGAGAGCATTGAATTTATGAGTTATTCACGTACCTATAACTTTTCGATGACCGATTTTATTAGAATTTTGTAAACAAATTTTTAAACAAAAAGAAATAATTAAACAAAAAATCAATTTTGTTTAGTAATTTTTATATTTTTAACATTTTTTGTTCAATATTAACACCGCTAATATAAAATGCTTAATTATCTTCTAATTCATAAATTAACTAAAACGTTGAAATTCACGAATTCAATAATTTATTAATAAACAATTAACTAAATGCTAATCTTAACGAAAATCTAATTCATTCAACTAGTTCTCTGCTGTCGCCAAATAGTAGTATTTATAGTCTGCAAAACATACCACCGTTTTTTTAGCGGATAAATGACACATATGTGAGTCGATAGCGTTTTTATAATATTTAGTCTTGGGAACAAATTTCTTAGTTACTCGCTAATTCACCTAAGTGAATAAGCTAATTAACACAAATTAAGTTCAGTTTTATCTTATTGATAAGATATTTGACTTAACACTGATTAAGGATAATTTATATTTCATTTCAGTTTATTATAATAGGGTTTTAAATATATTTAGCTACATTTAAGTTGTTTACCACAAGAGCAAGTTCTAGCAAATATTACCTTTGAACGGCACATAGTTATATTTCTTTTATGCATTTAAGGATACGCTGAACTTATTTAAAAGTAAGTAAAATTCTGCCAAGTTTTCTTTGCATATTTCCGAAAAATTTGAGGCAAGTTTTACGCGAGGTAAAAATAGTATTTTTCGAAATTAGCCATGCTTACTAAAAAATTATTTAATTTTTTTTTCAAATATCTGTCATACTTTATTTTTCTTCGTGTATAAGCTTAAAAACATGTTTATTATTGCACATATATACTTTTTAATATGTAATTTGAAATTACAAAAAAACATTTATTTTAAAACTTATTGAGTAATAATTTTTTTTTGCGAATTTTTTAGCTGGAGGAATAAAATAAATCAATTGCTTTTTAATAAAAGTTCCTTTGTTAAGATGTTGGTTTCAGATATAAGTTATAGCATTTCAAAGTATCAGAAGTTATCACTGCTTAATTTTATTTTTTTTAAGCACGGGATGTAATAATGTGGCTTTTGAAATATCAGTTGGTATTTATCATTTTTATTATGTATACCGTTGACTTCTCATATTTTTTATTTTACTCTCATGTTTTAGAAATAATCAAACATTACGATTTTAGAAATGCTTTAAAAAGTGGGTTTCAGCTATAATTTTGCGCGTCCATTTGTTCATCGGAATCGTTTGCAAATAGATGTATGAATGTGGTGAAATTTGGCTGGTACATTTGTGGTTCTGTTCAATACATTTATTTAAAACAATAATAATTTGTGTAAGAAAATTATTTGGGTAAAAACTTTAATTAACGGAAATAATATTCGGTGGTTGTTTTTTTTTTAAATTAGTTTATTGCTTTCTTGTTGTACTTGACCAATTAAGTACTCGAGTATTAGGTACGGTGCTATAAAATACGAAGATTTCAGGATTCGGTTCAGATGATAGTACTCTCAGAATAATAAATTGGGATTCGATCCTCGCCCTTAGAATAAGATTAAGGGATAATAGGTGAGGGTTCTCTGAAGAGTACCGTCTCGATCCAAAATACACTTAGAAGAAGTGGATTGAGGAATAAACAAGCAGATGCCAAAATGCTTGTATCGCTTCCAACGAACAGTGGGCCCAAATGGCATTTTGCGTCTCAAAAATGCTTTTTTCAAAATTATTGTGGAAGCTGTAATTTTCATGAAAATGAATCAAGAAATAATGTGAAATAAGTTGCATGGTTCAATAATATGGCTACCTAAAATGGTCGCCAGACACAACCCTATAGGAATGGCGAAATGAAGAACGTATTTATTAGAGTTTTCTTCAAGTGCATTATAATGTGATCACAAGTGTTATATATCGTTGAATAGCTTGTTGTTAAAGCTTTTCAAAACAGTTAAAATTTAAAAAATAAAAATAAACTACTTTACTAAATTTAATTATTGTTGTTGACATGTTTCTTTTTCCTGTGTTTTTATCTTTGATTAAGGTTTTAAATGGTTCCGCTGTCTTCCGCTGTTTACTTTCGTAGTGCATTTTATTCCTTATTTCATTAGTAAGAAGACAAAAGAACAAAAGCTTATAATAAGGTAGATACAAAACAAAAAAATTAAGATTAGCTTTATATTTTTTTTTTTAAGATTACATTTTTTTTTTAAGTTGTTGAAAATCAGGTTAACGTGCGAAAAAAAGGGTGAATTTGTGTTTTCTTAAAATGAATTGAGTACTTATTGTAAAAACAACAATGAAAACAATTTAACAGAGCTTAAAAATTACATGAATTCTAACTTTGAATTAAAAGATACAAAACTTGAAAATGGTTTATCGTGTATCAGTAAAAACTTTATGTCAAAATTCTATGATCGCTGGAAGAAAGCTTCGTGTTATGGCAATAAATTCTTACTTTTTGAACTTTGGATAATTTTTAAATTTTAATAAAATGAATTCACACTTAAGAAACTTAAGTTATTTGATACGAAATACATTAAAGATGATGTGTGCAAAATTTCACAGAATTATTTCGAGAAACAAAAAAAGTTACAGATTTTTGAGACGCAAAACATCCCTTGGGCCCACTGTGCAACG
Organism: Epistrophe grossulariae; assembly: GCA_929447395.1. Lineage (NCBI taxonomy): Eukaryota > Metazoa > Arthropoda > Insecta > Diptera > Syrphidae > Epistrophe > Epistrophe grossulariae. The sequence continues at coordinate 117,783,608 of OV839567.1, read as the reverse complement.
CCCAGAGTAAAAACTTATTTTCGTATCTTTAAAATAGATGTATTTGCCGCCTCAAATTAAAAAAAGAATGATAACGACAATATTAGCATTTACGTAGGGTTTTATTAAATAACAATCAAAGGCTTTAGACAAAGTAGATATTTACAAAATTTTTAAACTAAAATGCTGATATGCGCGATTTCAATTTTTTTGCAAATCTTTTAACGATTTATTCTTAAATCCGATTAAGCATTGGGTCATTGTTGAGTGAAGATAGGTTTCTGATGCAACACTTACAGGAAACATTAATAGTTCTTAAATCCCGTTAAATAATTTGGATACAATTTAATTAAGGCGTGTAAAGCTAAATAGTTTGAAAGGGTTTGAAATTCACAACAGCTTAAGTTTGGTTAAATTGTTAATTTTATTCAAGAGATATCTAGTTATAATATCCTTTTGAAAATCGTTGTTAATTGTTGCTGTTAAAGTTGCATCAAGTTGTTCACAGTCTTTTAACTCCACCTTCTTTGAAATATCGCAAAGAAATACAAAATTTTGGCTGACAAATTGCTACTGCGCAAAGCGCTCATCGATAAAAAAAGCGTAACATCAATAACGTAAAAAAAGAAATCAGTTCTAAATTTCAATTTTAGATCAATTGCAACGAAGAACGAAAAAAGTATCCATTTCTGATTTTGCCGCCCTAGTCAAGTGCCGCCCTAGGCAATTGCCTGTTTTGCCCACAGGCAGGTTCGGCACCGTGCAGTAATGTTTTCATAAATTAAGTTAGATTTTTTGTTGACATTTTTTGTTTATGGCTTCAATTACATATATAAATATAAAATTTTTGTATTGTCGTTTCGGAGCTAATTCTTTTTCACTTCTACTACTCATTTTACTATTTTGTGGACCTTTTCCTTAAAGTCCCAGGAGGCCCTTTGACTCTCAGTCCGCCCCTGTTCTCTCCTGCAGGTATTTGTGGTTAAAATTCGAAGTTGCATTGAAGTTAAATTTTTACATACTTTGAGGAGTCGCTGCTGTGGTCAGTGGTTGCGCTCTGTTGCATACTTTGGTATTAAAAACTGATAAATGGAACTAAAAGGTCCAGCCGTTTAAGATAAGCTAAAACGAAAATTCAAATTTCTCCTTTAGGAGGAATTTGTACCAAATTTAAAGGAAATCGGTCCACCCGTTTAGACTATAGCTCAATTTAGAGTGGATGCACAGACGTACAGGCCCCCATACATACACACAGACTGTTGGACGGTTCAAATTTTTTGGACCACTTTTTCGGACATCGTAATTTTAATTTTGAAACCAATACTCTTCCCCATGGAGCAATTAGTAATAAATATTGCTTCCTGATGTAATTTTTAAACAGTTTTTTTTTATGGATTTTAAAGTAATATTTCCATACAGAAAGAATTGGGAAGACGTCGAAGCGGACATTGTGGCTCGAAAAAACAAATGGCTCAAAAAAAAGTATAGTGATGGTTTAGGAGTCTTTTCTTAAATGATTCTTGTTATTAAAGACTACCCAACTTTGCCAGTGTTTTTCACAAAGAGTAATTAACTGCCAATCAGAAGACCATACAATTGCAAAATAACCAAAAAGTTCGAAACTAGAACCGAAACACCGCTTCTCTCATAAACAATATGGGAGTTGTTATAAAGTCAATGATTCGGCTACATCATCCTTCAAATGTCAAAATGTCCATACTGTTCGTTGAACGAGCTTCCGCGATTTCTAACTAACATAACTTGATAAAGTGAGCGACCATTGTACCTATTGTTTTTGGTTTGTGTGTTCAATGAGAAAACTTTGCAAAAGGTGCTATTTTTTGTAGATGGTCCAATCTGCAGTTTTTGCTTTAAATAGAAATTCCGATAAAACAAAAAAAATGAAAATCATCAACATTGAAATTGTTTCCGAGAAACAAAAAAAAAACAATCTTCTTTTACATACATCGTTCAACTAAAGATTGGTTTTTGACAAATCTAAGGTTTTTGATAGTTCCTCAATTGTGATGAGGACAAAATCTTAAAACTTTATCATAACCAAACATATTCCCGAAAGCAGACAACATGTAAAAAAACAAAATAAATCCGTTGAATGTTGCATTTTGAATTTCATTATCGTAAAACTTTTAATGGCCTCGTTCATGCAATGGCACAATCACAACTTCAATGATACTTTCCCATCAAAAGTTGAACAAAAACAAAAAGCAAAAAAAAACCCTAAGAATAACAAAACATTCCATAGTCCTCCTTATACTGCCGCAAAACGCTAACAATTTGCCAAAATGGAAAAAGGACAAAGAGACAAAAGATCACAGGCACAGCATTCACTTTTATTCACAAAATCTCATATTCTTAACTTGGTTATACTTATAAGCAAGTAAAAGTAGTTGAATGTGTTTTTTGTGTATAGTTTCGTTTCAGTTTCCATTTTCACAAATAAACTCCTTCCCCTCAACTCGAAAGTCGAAATTGTGCAAATCTGAATGAATGAAAGTTGTTCCAAAAGAGGTTTTTCTTCAGCGCATCCAAATGGAAAACTTTAATAAAACTTTTCCTTGTCTGTGTTGCTTCTTCCAGTGAGGATGTTGGTTGGTGCTGGCTGCTTGGTTTGCATACAAAAGTCTTTAACAATGGAGCAACATATGATTGTATGATTTAATAATAAATCCAAGGTATACAACAAAAGGACCTCCTTATGCAGAGGATAGGTAACCCAAACCTAAACCCAAAACCAAACTCAACCCACGTCCAGCTGAGGCTGAGGCATAGCAGAAAACACACGTGAGAGATTTATTTATTGTTGCATTCTGTTCTGGCCGTGCGGTGAGGTGACGATGCTTTCATGGTTATGTGGAATGAGTTATTGTATGTGAATGCGGGTGTGACACAAACTTCAAAGAAATTAAAAGTCCCTTTTCTGGGAGGGCCACTTCAGGACTTGGTTTATCTGTTGATCCCATTTCTTCATTGCTCTCCGGAGACAGCAGGGAAACAGGGTAAACTGTATATAGTGGAGTGGACCAACCTATTTTTTAGATCCTGCCTGAGCTCTTGCAGAGTGCAGGCTGTATTTGCTTACTATTAGTCAAATGATGTCGCAGTAAGAATGGAGGAGGCAAAAGCAAAAAAGGGTTCTTCCAAAGTCGTTTGGGGACAGACAACAAACAGAACAGAGATATATGGAAGGAGGAGAGAAGCGTGACGTCTTTGTAAAGGTAAATTTAATCAAGAAATTACTCCTCCTCGGGGGACTTAATTCCATGCACATTGTAGGATAAAACCAGAGAGCTAGGGATTTTAAAAAAGGACTTTGAAACTGCGACCCAACTTACTGACAGAAGACACAGAGTGTATATATACCTATGTAGATACCTTACCTTGCCGAGACAGATAAATGGAGGTAACAACAAAACGAGTGATGACAATGAAATTGGGTGGAACGAAGCTTCTCACAATTAAATTGCAGTATAATAACTTAATTTTATTTTTATATACCTAAAGTATGTCTTTCAGAATCTGCCATGTGCAGCTTTTTTGGGAAGTTTCAAGTTTCATTATTGTAGCTTGGAAAATTATTTTTGCAAACTTTTATAGAACAAAACAAAAATAATAATATATACAATATACATACATATGTAGGAAGGTATGTTGGTTGGTTTGATGTGTTTTGTTTGCTTATGTTTTTTAAATGCCAAAAGTGAGGTACTGAGTGACTGTGATGTGAGATTGGATTTGTTTTCACATGAAATGCTCGTATTAGAAAACTTTGAGGGGTATTTCAGTATTTCGTTAAAGTTTTTTTTTTTTTTTGTATTGTTGCCCTTTTACTTTTATTGAGTTATTTTATGAATTTTTTCAATAAAACTTTCAAATTCAGTTTAAATTTTTGATACAAATTAAAAATAACTTAATTAAATTAAATGGAGAAAACTAGGTACATAATTCTAGTTTCAGCGTTAAAAAAAACATCTAGATTCTAGAATTACAATAATTTCTCGATCATACATCACATACAAATATTCTGTTTCACAGATTCCATTGGAAGGATTGTATGACGTAAATAATTGCTGTGTGTGATGTATTATGTGACATTTCATTGAAATTAATGTTTAGCCGTGAGTACGTTCAATATATCCATATTCAGAATTTTCAAACTTTTTCGAAAGCCTCTGACAGGCTATCTGTCATAAATTATCAAAATTATGAACGGAAAGTCTTAATTTGCATTGAACGAACCCGCATCCTTCTTTGACATTTGTTGCCAAAACAAATTTTCTGTAAACAAACAAAATCATATTTTGAAGTGCACTTTACTTAAAAAACTCCAAATAAATATTAGCAATGAATATAATTTTCAACGCAGATTTAATTTTTGGGGACGATGAGTTCCTTGATCTTCGGGTAAGCTTCACAAGACGACCTAGAACATTCTCTCTACGAATAAATTTTAACATGGAAGACCCATACATGACATTCCAATCCAGTGATACAATACGTGCAAAAATTCTGCGAAACAGAAGCTCATTGGAATTATTCCAGTCGATGTAATGATGTATGTATAACATCATAAGATCATACAATAATTCTATGAAACAGTGTATAATGTGTATGATCTGTGAAATTGGCCCCTGGTCAGCACGTTGACTGAGATTTAAATTTTGAGTTGACTTCCAAAATAATATAAGTTTTTGAAGTAATTGGAACCTGTTTTTCTTTAGGCTCTAAGAAGACAAAAGGACGTATTCCTTGCCCTAGTACCTAAAGGGTGATTTTTTAAGAGGTTTAGAACTTTTTTAAAAAAAAAAACACAAAAAATTCGAAAAAATTAATGAAATATTTATTTGAATCGATAGTTTGAACCTTGCAATTTAATGTTTAAAGATAATTTCATGCAAATGTTGACCGCGGCTGCGTCTCAGGTAGCCCATCCGCTGAGTCCCATTTTGGCATACTCTTTCACACATATCGGCCGGTATCTCACGAATGAATGCATGGATGTTGGCTTCCAGTGCGTCAATCGAAGCGGGCTTGTCCCTATAGACATTAGCCTTGACATACCCCCACAAAAAATAGTCTAATGGTGTCAAATCGCACGATCTAGGCAGCCAATTGACCGGCCCGAAACGTGAAATTAACTGTTCACCAAACTCGCCTCGCAATTGCGCCATTGTTTCGCGTGCTGTGTGGCATGTGGTACCGTCTTGTTGAAACCACATATCATGCAAGTCAAGAACTTCCATTTCGGGCAAAAAAAAGTTTGTTATCATCGCTCGGTAGCGTTCACCATTGACAGTAACGCTGCGATTCGCATCATCTTTGAAGAAATATGGCCCAATAATGCCGCCGGCCCATAAACCGCACAGTACGTAAACGTGTTGGTGGTTTAATGTCCAACAAAGTAAATTTGGTGCGAAATTTGGTCACAATCTTCCGAATAGACTGCTCAGAAGGTCGAGAATGCCGACCATAAAATGGAAGCAGCGCGCGATGAACATTTCGAACCGAGCACGAATTTTGATAGTAAAATTCAATAATTTGCAAGCGTTGTTCATTTGTAAGACGATCCATGGTTAAATTGCAAACCAAACTGAAGCTGTTTGACAGTGACACAAGGTACTAAACACACGTCAGCTGTCAAAACCAGTGTTGCCAAAACCAAAATCAAACCAAGCAATTTTACTAGTATTCTTTTGTTCTATAGTACGATTTACAGTTGCGTATAGGTGTTTTTAACAATACAGTAAAACCCGCTTAAGAGAAACGGATGTCACAGTCCTTCTTCCACTTAATGGGTTTTTCACTTAAACGAACCCCGGATAAGTGAACAAAAAATTTCACTTAAGACGATTTAAAATTCCAAAAACGGTTGACATATCAAAATTTCAAATTTCATTTTGGTGGTGAAAAATAAAGAAAGAAATTAAGTTTTTTTTTGAGAGTTTTTTCAATGAAAAATATTAAATTTGACTGAAAATATGTTTCAGGTATTCACTTAAGCAAGTTTCGCTAAGCGGAGTATTTTAAAGGTAAGTCTATAAATAATCGGGGATGAAAAAAGTGTTTCAGATAAGCGGGTCTTCTCTTAACCCGGTTTCTCTTAAGCGGGTTTTACTGTACTTTAAAAAGAATCCATTACCAATTCTTCATTTCCACTTGAAGACATTCATCACTAAGCGAGTGTTTGCAAATTTTTATGGACGATTTGATCCAACGAAGTTTGGGCAAAATTTTTATATTTCTCTAACATTCTCTTCTTTAATTCCATCAATTCTTATTGAGATTGTTAATGGAATATTATCAGGAAAGGCGCTTCTTCTACTAACTATTCATACTTAACTAAGTTTTTCTCTATAATATTTTTAGTTCCGGTTGATGTACAAGCTAAGTTTGTTGAAAAATTCACCGTTGTTAAATATCGAGCCGCTGCTGTCACTGTCAATTGTCATTCCTATACCTCGTACATGGATCGTTATTGTTTTTTAGTTCGATAACATTAACAGCCTTGGAAGCTTAATGAATGAAGTACTTTAACAACTCAATAATGTAACTCCTCGGACTACTTAGTTTAAACGTATAAATATGTATATAAATAGAAAACAACCATACCCAGCAACCTGTAAGTGTAATCCCTAAACCATCATTCCCACAGCTCGTCACAATAAACTCTTTCTGAGAGTAACATCACAGTAGAGCTATTCGTGGAGTGTGTCAGTTGCGCCGAAAACCATCTATCTAACTTATTCCTAATTGAGTTTGCCAAGCAATAGATTAACAGGTGGAATAGGTACGAGTATTGTGTCCATCAGAGGACTGGGTTGTGTATAGTTTGTACGTAGATATAAACATATAAGACTTCTATCGTATATTTTCATATACATATAAGGCATCATTCGGTGATCTACACAATTAGCAATTGTTGCTGGCAGATTCATCGTCGTCGCTCGGAAACTACGGCCCGTTCCATCACCGTTGTCTTTGATGGCATTCTCCATCAACGCAAATGCAGTTCGTTCTTTATGTTGTTTGATTTGTCGTCATTCAGGAGATTGCCTCAAGCGTCAAGGATAATTCACTGTCGTCATGTTCATGATGTGCGTCCACTGTGGTGGACTGGACCCACCTGTTCGCTTATGCATTAGTATATATACGTATATAGGACCAAAACCGGACAAATCTTGCATTTTAATTCACAGAATATATTGTGTGCGTTTCTCTTTGTCTCTATCTCTATTGTTTTCAAGTTTAAAACCATATAACTGTTTCATTTGTGGGGGACGAATGAAATTTGTCACGCAGTTTGCCTCAGACATTCTGGTTATATTGTCTGCTGTGTTGGATTGTATTGTATAGCAGTTTCTTTATTTGGTGGTGCTTCATGCTATCTGTCAATTGTCTTTTCGGAATCATTATGTGAGGGTATTTTCAATTTTTTTAGAACTTTTTGCATTGATGGATGCAATCTAATTTGGATCATAGTTGGTGAGAACGTATTATATCTATTTGAAAGTTCTATTTTGAAGACAGTGTTTTTGTGCTGAGTAAAATCAATCCGGAAAATAAATTAAATCCCAGTAAACTCATTAAATGGTTTATTAGTTGAGGGCAAAAATACTGAATTACAGGAAAAATTCGAGTTTCAATATACAAACTATTTTTTAACCCCTCACCAATGCTCATATTGGTCGAATTTTCTACAGTTTGTTAAAAAATATCAAAATCAAAAATATAAGGGAAGCTATACCAAAATTCTGTTTTACCATATCCATTGTGAATTTTTTGCCCGAGGATTTATAACACCACTGCACCGCGCCAAATCAATGGCCTCTGCTCTTTCGATTTATTTAAATTTAATTTTAGGATGCATGGTGCAATTATACAATTATTTTTTTTTTCGAAACTTTGTCTTTTGGAACTTTTACTTTTCGAAAATTAAAATTGTTAATTTAAGATTAAACAATATTATCCTTTTAAAATAATGTTTAAATTATTTTTTTTAACATTCCACTAGCTTATAATCTGGAAGTAAAAGAAAAAAGAAAAAGAAAAATCAGTTTATTTAGAACAGAATGAAATATTTACCGATGGCTTCCGAGCCATCACGACGAAATTTTTCTCAATATAATATTTTAAATTAAATTTGCTTAATCGCATCGACGCGTTGGTTTAAAATATCGGTATTCTCGGAATTATCGCCCTGTTAATATATCTGAAAAGTATTGCGTCGCTCTATAAATGACCTGCTGTTGTCGCTTGATGCGTGCATGGCTGAGCCCTTAGTATTTACGGCAATTGGTCAGTTTATATTTCTGAGATCTCAGAGATCTGTGTCAAATACCGAGGACACAAATTTTGGATTCGAAAATTTTGGATTCGTCTGCTCAATTTTTGTCGGAGGAAAATTAGTCGGACCAAATTATTTAGCAATTTCTGGGCTAGTCAAAAGTAAATTTTCCGAAAGTTATATATCGTTCCCATTCATAAATGAATTTCAAAACCTTCCGTTAACATTGGGCGCCATTTACAGTGAAGGGAATTTGAAATAGAAATTAAATTTCAAAACTGTTTTAGGCAAAAGAAAAGTTTTAAAATGTATCCTTTTTCTCGTTTTCAGTGACTTGTTCCAACAAATGTCATTTTTGATTAAAATATCGAGTTCAATTTCTTTTGAAATCCAAAATTTGCATCCTGTTTGAAATCGACGTAAATTATACGACGCTTTTGATGCTAATAAAACGTATGTATGTTCTTTGTGTATCTAATTTTAAACCACGAATTAAATCAAACAGTAAATATAAGCATATAATATGCATAAAAAATAAATAAGCTTCGAGCAAATTTTCATCATAATTTTAAAGTTATTATTACATCCTGCCTTTTTTTAATCTTTATTTAAGAGCAGTATTTTTTTCAGAATTATCCCTCTAGGATAGTAATTGCATGCTTTTGGAGTGGAGCTTGAATAAATACCTCGAGGGCCAAGCCTCTAAAAAATCTATAAGAAAAATCGCGGTTTACTGTGACCACTCCATCAAATAAATATTCGTAAGTTCCCAAAATTGTTCGACTTTTTGTCCTTGCCAACAAGATGATCTCCTGGTTTTAAATTTTTAGGATTTTTTTTTTTTTAAACAAACAACCACAAATTCATACAAATTAAACCACTTCAGTACAAAAATGATTAATAAACTTAGTGAATAAATAGGAACAATAAAAAACAATTGTGTGTTTATATCTTTACAATTTTTGAGTCTCAAGCATTCATTCAAAATTATTATACAAAAGGTATAAAATGTAGGTAATTCGTTCTAAACCAAAAGGTTTCAAATATTTTACACATGAATAAATCGTTATTCTGGTACAGTTACTTTTCGTTCAATCAAGAAAAAAAAATTATGTCAATTTTTTCGTTGTTTTCTAAAACCCATTCATTGTTAGGAATGTTAGGAAATAGAATGACCCTTAAAAGCAATTTGAAACAAAGAAAACGGACACTGAAAGCCCTTAGAGGTAACAAGCTATTCAGAATGTTTTTATATTTTCGTAATTAAGGGAATGTCTGGGATTCGTAAAAAAGGGCTAAACTGTCTGTGTTTATGGTTATTTTTTTTTTGTTATTTGTTGTTCGGACGACTGTATCGAAAGTTCGCCTGCATATACTGCAGCTTTTATGGGAAGTGCCGGTCTTGAATGTGTAGTTAATTTTTCAGTAGTATTCAATTTTGTTTTGTATGTTTCACTGCAAAATCACCGCCAAACGGACGACAAACTCAAATAAATTTGGATTCGTCGGTTGGTCGGTAATTCTCGGACGTTATCTGACAAAAGCCACGTTTTAATATCTACGATTTGGGATACCAGGATCATCCCACGAAAATAAAACGATACGGATCCTAATGGCAACAGTTCTGTATGCTCATCTCTTTTTTTCTTGTGTTTTTTAGTTTTCATGTAGATACTGTCTTTTTTCCTGACGCTACAGTTTGTAGTCCCTACCGACTGAAGAGCCGTCTACCCGCCAGAGTAAGAAGTTATTTCTGGTTCCATAAAGCAAACCCCGAAACCTAGATCCAAATTTGTATTTTTGTTACGTGTTAAAAGATAACCCCGACCCAGACCCGTAGATAATAAAACGGGGCTATAATAAAAAGAATTTTTTTTTTAAAAGCATTATTTTGAGAAAAAACGTGCGCAAATACGTCCATGTATTTTATATAGCTCGTTCATTCAAACAAACAATTACTTATACACACACGTATTTCTAGTCTATTTCTCCTACAGAAATTTTAATTTATGTATAAGAAGCTTAAAAAATAATAAAAAGAGTTGGGACAAAATGGAACCTTGGGGTACACCAGCATTTCTATTTTGGAAATTTGAATTTGAATGCTTGATACGATAAGAATTGAGAACGCTTGATTTCTCGTATTGGATGAGTTGATGAGTCTAAAACAGAGATTATGGAATGCTTTCCTTTGGCTCGGCCCAGCTTGAAAGATGGGGGCTTTTGCTGTTCCAATATACGTCACAAACGTGTTCTACCTTTGGGATATTATTTTCCTTAAATTTTGGCCATGCAATAATGTTTGTTGTTTGAATGTGAATGTTTCCCACCTAAAACCAAATACGACCAACACAGTCATGGCCATAAATATATTTTTACCATAAAACAGAGAACAAGAGACAAAACAAAAAAATCTGAATTCCAAATTCAAATTCAAAAAGAAAATTGTATTCAATTCATTGTGAAATGACCGGCGGCTTTCAACGGCTGCTCCTGACAGGATGTACCAAAGAAGATCCGTACCAATGCCCGCCGGGTACTCTGGTTCCCATTTCAAACGAGTAAATGTTTCAACTGTCACGGACATCCAACTCCGGATCTAGGTATACGCACACCGGTCGGTGAGCGTGATGTGGGGTTGTGTTTTTTTTTTTTTTTTCTGAAAAGAGGGAGGTTTGGATGGTGAATGATGATGTCAAATTAAACGGCATGGCATGGCCCAGAATGACCAGACCATTTCACTAGATTTAATGGTAACGCAAATTCATGGTTTGTGACTTAGGGCGTTTAACATGTAAAATGGTATTTGCACGAAAGGGCATGTCATGGGATAGCAAATGCAGTTCACTAGATATTTCTATGCTTGTCAGGTGGAATGGATGCAGGGTGCTTAGGATAGATGATATAGATACAAAAAATAGTAGTACGAACATACATCACTCTTGTCCAACCATTCGAGTTCAATTGGAATTATTTATGAGATGCAAATTGCCCGGAAGAAAGGATTCTATTACAAAGAAATATTTAGGATGAGGTATTTAATTCTAGAATTGACAAATTGTATGTCTTGATGTGCGTGAAATGAGATATTAGGCGTAAAGGAGATTTTATTAAGTAGTGCGATATGTTTTGTGTATGATTCCACCCTATGATTGTCGCCATCCTGCTCAATTTCAATTGTATTCTGATTTCTTCCCGGAATAATCGTGTGTGGTTTAATAATTAAAAAAAAGGAAATATTTAGGTTGGACTACACTCACTTCCAATTCAAATCTAATTTAATACCAACATGAAATCGAACAAAAGTTAAATTAATTTGGAAGAGTCTCTTAACTGTTTCAAAATTAATTTTAAAAAGTTTAGTAGCATACAGGTTCCCCCACACCAACGCGAATTTTCGTCGGCGACGACGAAAACTGCAAAAACAACACGTGGTTGTCAATGAAAACAACACGATGTTATTATTGTTTTCGTCGTCGGAACCGAAAATTCGCGTTGGTGTGTGGACCTTACTTTGAGAATTCGTAACATACAACGTATTAATATTTTGTTTTAAACTTTAAGATTTAGGAAGATTTTTAGCTATACAAAACATCATAAACGCGTAAGACGTTACCAAGATAGGTACCCATGGTGAAAGCGTGAAGCAATAGAATTAAGTGCTGGGAACATTTGGTTTGGTATATAGCCTACTCATGGCGTTCTTAAGAAACTGTCAAAAGTCCCCATCGATATGATCGCCGCTAGTTTTAGGGGGGGTTGAAGGCCTTCCAAAATGGTTTTTCAGGAATAACTCCCAAATGATAAGTTGTACAGAAAAAATGTTAAGGACTTATTTTTTAGCTTAGAAAATTTCCTACAAAAATTATTAACATACTTTTTTTCATAAAAATAATCGTTTTCGATATAAGCAATTTTTAAAGGGTGCCTCCATTTCAATCATGTTCCCGAGTCATGGAGACATGTACGAGTTGTTTTTATTCCGAAAATCGGCAAGCGAGGACATGAATCCGCGAAGGATTTTCGACCAATAAGTCTTACCTCCTTCGTACTTAAAACATTGGAGCGCATCCTTGATACCCATATAAGAGACATCCTTGAAGAATGTCCTTTGGCAAAGTCTCAACACGCTTATCTGAAGGGTAAGTCTACAGAAACTGCTCTTCATGATGTAGTGCGTACTATTGAAAAAACAATCCACTTTAAAGAATACACTCTCGCCACCTTCTTAGATGTAGAAGGGGCTTTCAACAACGTTCTTACTGAATCCATTCTAGAAGCGCTCGTTGAGTGTGGTGTAGAAGACTACATCAGGGTATGGATAATATCCATGCTCAGCAACAGAATGATTCAAGCAAGTTTAGGTAATACAAAATCGACCAAATACGTCAGTAGGGGTACACCCCAGGGTGGTGTCCTGTCTCCTCTACTGTGGCTTTTGGTCATGAATAAAATTCTCGTTAAGTTGGAGAGATGTGGAGTGAATGCGGTTGCGTATGCGGATGATTTGGTATTATTGGTGTCAGGAAAGTTCCTACCTGTGATCAGTGAGATTACAGAGATGGCTTTGGGGAAAGTTAGCAACTGGGCCACAAGTTGTGGTCTAGGAGTTAATCAAAGTAAAACAGAACTGATGCTCTTTACTACTAAAACAAAAATACCCCCTTTCACTCTACCCCGACTCAACGGCCAAACTCTTTCACTGTCCCCCAGTGCGAGGTATCTGGGCGTAGTTCTCGACCCGAAACTAAACTGGAAGTTAAACATTGAAGAACGGGTAAGGAAGGCCTGTATAGCCTTCTATGCCTGTAGTAAAACTTTCGGCAAAAAGTGGGGTCTCCAATCGAAGATGATACTGTGGACGTACACAGCAGTGGTACGACCTATCCTCACGTATGGCTCTATTGTTTGGTGGCCCGCCCTTGGTAAAGCCTATAACTTAGTCAAGCTTAAAAAGGTGCAAAGAACAGCTAGCGTTGGCACTACAGGAGCACTACGATCCTGTCCAACAGATGCCTTAAGCGTTTTTCTTCACCTTTTACCCCTTGATCTTTATATTAAATACCTAGTCTGTTGTAGCGCGATAAGACTGAAAGAATCCAATCTTTGGTTTACCAAACCGTATGGTCATGGTAATATCCATAATCTCATTCCCAATCACATCCTTTCGGCAACTACTGACTACTGTGCTCCAACTTTGTGCATCGGTGGGGATTTTAAAGTAGCTTTCCCATCCAGACAGGATTGGCAAGACGACGTCGTGACGAAAGACTTCGACACAACTATCTTCACTGATGGTTCAAAGATGGAGTGTGGGGTTGGTTCAGGAATATTTTCCGAATCTCTAAACATCTCTAGATCTTTCCGGCTACCCAACTTTGCTAGTGTGTTTCAGGCTGAATTACTGGCAATTAGGGAAGCATGTAAGATTCTTAAACAAGACAGTAACCAATACCGAAATGCTGCTATCCTGACAGACAGTCAGGCAGCTGTTAAAGCCATTAGTTCGGCTGCTTCTTCCTCCAAATTAGTGCAGCAATGCCGTGACGAGCTCACCAGCCTTAACGTGAACCTTAATGTCACACTTGTCTGGGTTCCGGGTCACAGTGGCATTGAGGGAAACGAACGGGCTGACGAACTGGCCAGGCAAGGTTCAGCCCTTCATGACTCACTGGCGGAAAGAGTCAACATTCCACTTGGAGTTATGAAGGGCAATATATTCTCTATCTTTCTTACCGAATCCAACCGCAGGTGGGGCAATTTATCAAATTGCATCATTTCTAGGAAGATTTGGCCCACCTACAATAAATCGCGAACAAATGACTTAATCCGCAGACCCAGGCGAGACATAGCCAGGGTCGTTGCGGCATGTTCAGGACACTGGCCAATTGGAGAGCATGCAGCGAAGCTAGGCATCCCCAACAACAACTACTGCCGTAGTTGCGGGGATCAGCAGGAGAAGGAAACAGTCGTTCATTTCCTCTGTAAATGCCCCGCATTGGCCAGAACAAGAACCCAATCACTTGGTCGAGCTTCCTTCGAAGACCTAAACGAACTTTCTGATGTGAAGATCAAAGACTTGATCTCTTACATTAACGAAACCCATTGGCTCTAGGACAAACCTCAGTAGCTACTGCACCTTTCTCCTAGTTGTCCAACGCAAGAGGTCACCCCTCAACCGCAGGTTTAAACGAGTTTATGGTATCAAAACGGCGCATTTTAGCGCTAATTGGGTCAATGAGCTAGATTGCTCGTGACCGCCATTTCTACCTACCTACCTACCTATAAGCAAATCGGAAGAATTAAGGGTTTTACTTTTCTATATAGTGGGGTGGCTTAGTTCCTAAATTGTGTATTTTGTGAAAAAAGCATCAAATTTTTGTATATTGTTGGTACATTATATGAATATGATTTTAAGATATTGGCACACTCTATTCATCCAACACTTTAGGTGGGAGGGGCAAATTTAAGAAAATATATTAAAAATGAATATAAAAACACATCGATAACACTTACAATATCATGTTTTAAAAGCTTTAATTATGTTTTTAAATAAAGTTATTTTAGTTCTTAGTTTTTGAACAAATGATTTTTAAACTCAAAATTTTTTAAATAAAATTCGAAAAATTTCAATCGTTCAACACAGATTAGACCACCACCAGCAACGTCAACAGCGCCGTTTTCCCAAAGTTCTGAAATTTTACTCACAATTGGCGTTTTTCTTTTTTGGCTCTGAGCAAAGCTGAGTGAGGCTGAGTGATCAGTGCAAAGCTCTGAGGAGATTATGATCAGAGCCATCAGTTTTAATTATGAAACACACTTGAGCACTGAACAGTGAACTGTCATATACTTAGCAATTACATAAAAATTGTATGAAGTTGGCTTCGCTCAGCGTTTTTCTCC
The DNA here is from genome assembly GCA_929447395.1 of Epistrophe grossulariae. NCBI lineage: Eukaryota > Metazoa > Arthropoda > Insecta > Diptera > Syrphidae > Epistrophe > Epistrophe grossulariae. The sequence continues at coordinate 117,768,424 of OV839567.1, read as the reverse complement.
ATTTGCTCGATCATTTTATTCTGAGCATACAGAGCATGCTCTGAGCTAGCTCCGATGGAAAAAAGAAACACGACTTATGTGCTCTGATATGTCTGAGGTAAAAAAGGAACATAGAATTTATTTTTGACAGCTCAGTGATCTGCTCTGAGGTAAAAAAGAAAAATACCAAATATTTATACGACGCGAGGGTAGTGTTATGTCTAGATTAAATGTCAGTTGCACTTACGTCAGTTTTTATGACGAATAAAATGGCAGATTTTATATCATTAGGCAGGAAAATGAGATCTCGGAGATCTCAGCAATACATGAACAGGATTCCTCAGCAAAATTTCTCAGCTTTGCTGTCACAACTCTCAAGAAAAAAAAATCTTGGATTCGCTTGCTCACTTTTCGAGTGAAAAAAATCTCTGAGATCTCATTTTTCTTAACAAAATGAAAGAAATTATAAAAATTTGTTGGCAGTCTGTTGTTTTCGTTTTTTAAATGTGTGGTGTTTCTTCATTTAAGTTAAATATTTGTACTTCTTTTTACTCAAATTTAATAAATATTGTCGGTTTGGTTATTTTTATTAAATACTTTATACAACTCAACTAAAATTTGGTGAAAGTAAGAATCAAAAAAATAAATGGTTCTTTTCACTTCGATTACAATTTGGAAAGCAAACAAATACCAGTAGAAGCATTTACGTTTGTTTATCCATATGGCCTATTATGTGGATTTGTGTAAATTGACAATGCTGATCAACAAGTTCTCTGAGATATCTTATTCTTATATCATATTTCTGAACACGCCTAATTCTAAAAGTCAAGCTAAGTACAGACGATTGTCAAATCTTACAATATTGTCAGAACTGTCAATGGTCTGACAATAGCTCACAATTAGCTGACAATTGACAAATTTCTTACAATGAAAAATTGTCCGTTCACACGGTTGGTAGATTTCTTTCCAATTTGATTGTCAGCTATTTTTTTATCTCTCTTTAACCAACTCATTGACATTTCGAACAATGAAAAATTGTCAGCAACTGTAAGATGCTGACAATGTCTAATGAGTCTGACAATGTCCTAATCGACTAAATATGATAAAAATTGTGTGTTCGGACGATTGTAAGATACCTGACAATTTTTTGTCAGGTAGTCGTCTGACAATGACGTGTCTGACAATATTGTCAGACAAATTTGTGTGTTCAGACGATTGTAAGACATTTGGAACAGTTTGTTCACTGACAGATCTGACAATATTGTAAGATTTGACAGTCGTCTGTACTTAGCTTCACGATGACGTTTGGTTAAGTTTATATCAAAGAAATTTGGTTAATTTTTTTCGCAGGAAAATCCTTGGGGAATTTTAACCAAATTGTGCAAATCATTTCTCATACAAAATTTGACAGTTCATTAACCAAATCGTGAACTTTAACAAAGGGTAAACTTATCTATGTGTTTTACAATATTGTGTGAATGCCCTTAATGTATTAACTGTGTTGACTTTGGTGCATGTTCACAACAATTATAAAGTTTTAGCACTGTAAGTATCACTGCATGTTTGTCGGGATTGATAAAGATTTAAATACATAAAAGTTTTCTTCAAATTGTTTGATGAATTGAAAGAGATTCAACTATTTAAATATTAGTAGATTCTTCCGTCGTCGTGAGTCCACTTGCTAACAAACATATTTCGGAATTTATAGCCACATCACAAAAGATTTACTTCCATTGTTAGAACTCTATACTAATATATAAAGAGAATTTTTTATTTACCCTCTGTCAAGGTTTGAGGTAAAAGGAAATATATCTAAACAAAATACTTCAAAGAGAAAAAAAAAGATACTTATGTTCAGTTATGTATAAGAATTAAATAATAATCATGGGGATTTTGGCTCCTTAACCATCGTATATGAATAAAGGAGGTTTATCTTAACCAACAAACTACCAAAATTCGTATTTAACAATATCTTTATACAAGTAGGTATGTTAAAAATATAAAAATAGTTTTTACGTTTAAATTAGAAGAAAATTCTGTGAAAATTCCCCTTATAACAAAAAAAACCGCGAAAAAGTTTTGCACAATATTCTTAAAGTTTTCTTAGCTTTGCATAGACCATAATTTTAACGCTAAACACTCAATTGTTTGAGTTTGTATTACCTCTCGGAAACTCTCTTATCAAATAAACCCTTTTCACATCTCTTATAATAACACTGACAAAGTATATCTTTACTTTACTTGCATACCGATTCAGGGTTACCGCGCTGAGGAATTTTAAAAGAGCGTTAAAAAAAATTCGAATAATTTGCAATTTTTAATAGATTTTATTTAAAGTAAAGTATTTGCAAAGTAAATAAAGAAATGGGTGAACTGCCTCGCTGGTTCAAAGGACTTTAACTTCTTCAGAGGTCCCGCTTCGCTCAGACCCCGCTCGTTGTTCGGCTCAAGATATGTTCAGTTGCAAGGAAAGCGCCTACGTCAACATTTTTCTTAAATAACAGAACTTTGGGTGACCGAAAGTTGCGAGATTTCTATTTGCGAAATTTTAATTTGCGAGATTTCGGTTGACATTTGCGAGATTTTTTGGTGCGAGATGTAAAATGTGAGGTGGGTAAAAACGGGGTTTTGTAATTGAAAAAATTATGAAATTCGAATTTATTAACATGCGAGATTTCGGTAATCAAGATTTTTTTTTTTACAAAATTTCGTTAAATATATTTTGATTTGCGGGATATTGTAGAGTTTTAATTTAAAAAAATATATTCAGTCCTTTCTGCATGTAAACTAAATACCATTTCTTGTAAAATCGTAAATAAATTATAATGACGGTAACAGTGTGCGAATGGTGCTTATAATAAACCTTCTAAAACTTTTTTCTTTTTGTCTGGATAAAAACGAAAAAAGTCCTGAAATAGAAAACTTTATCCATCTACACAGCTTCTTAAGCTGCTTACAAAAGGCTTTGCTCTAAAACTTTTAACTCACTTTGTTCAGGTTGAACCAAAGAATGTTGCCTACTCCATCTCACACTCCCGCACCTGAACTCAGCCTAATAATATATAGGTAGCTACGAATGATACAAGGCCCGCATCATCTTCATCATTTCGGAGGTAAGAATATTATACAAAACGCGCGGGTTCTCCTCTTTGCTGCTGGTCTTTTCAATTAGCAACCTTTGAGCTTCTGGGATGGTAGGTATATCTTCCAAAAATTAAATAATGCTTCCTCTTAATAATCCTCTCTAAGGCAGTGCCTCGCCTCTCATAGTTTGTGTGTCGTTAAAGAGGAAAAGAATACAAAAAAGAAAAATGTAAAAATTGTAAATGTGATGGGATTAATACAATGTAATAAGTTTACAGGATGTAGTTATTATATACAACATCGGATGGGAACAGGATTGCCCTGATTATCCTCATCAATGAAGAGTATGCTCCTTTTCAATTTATGTGTGTGCGTGTGTGTAGTACCTCTGTTCTCTTTTTGGATGTGGTAAGTAATAGTAGTTGTATGTGAACTTTTGACTTGAGAGATTAGGACTTTAGAGTTGGTAATCACTCTTTGTGTTGAGATAGACCACCAGATCAAAGCAACATTCAGGCATCAGGGATCATAAAGGATTTTTAAGCTTCTTTTACTCTGGAAGGGGTGTAAGTATGTGGTTATAGGGGTTGTTACTTATGCTTAGACAGATATAGGTATTTACAACCAAAAGCAGAAGTTATCGACATGTTTTTTTGGGAATAAATTATGTTGGAATGTCTTAATTTGTAGGAACGAAGGGTTGGTTAGTGCTTAAATATAAATAACACACTTGTTTCTACTTTAAAATTAGGTGTGTGGTTTTTTTTTTTATAGCAGTGCCTTCAGCCTTTGTAAATTTAAGTTTAGGGAAAAAATGTTGTGGTTTTGTTTTAAATAGTTTCTTGTTTGAATTAGTGTTTGTGTCAACAGAAAGTGAGTGAACGCCTTAAGGTCCCGTACTTCGTTATAGGACAATTTAAAAACATTTTGATGTTAAGGTATTGGCATGATATTGGCATGAATTGTGTGAAAAAACTGAATCGGGAATTAGCGACACAATCAAAAAAATTGAAGTTTCCATGATACAAACTATATCGATATCAAATAATTAATTCGCGGCATTACTTGGATAACACAGTTTTTCTGCGGAATAAGCAGGGCCGGCTTCAGCCAAACTTGCGCCCTGTGCAAGATTTGTAAAAAGCGCCACTTTTTATATTTGCTCACATACATACATACATACACACATACAAACATACATTATGGCAAATGGTAGTACATATTTGTTTTCGCAAGATCAGCTTACATTTTTTTTGTCGCCCAAAAAAATATCGCCCAAATATTTTTCAACGTAAATTGTTTTTGTAAAATTTGGGCCTTATTTCATCAATTTTGGGCGATATTTTCCAACTTTTTTTTTTTAATTTGGGCGTTCATTCCTAAATTTTGGGCGATATTTCCAAAGTAAAATGTCAATGATAAAATAACCTTAAAAAAATCGCGGCTCATAAACAGTGAGGTTTTTCTAAATTTTTTTTTGGGCGATATTTCCAATTCTGGGCGTTATTTCCCATTTGACTTTTAAAATTTTTATTTTGGGAGTTCTTTCCTTTAAAAAAAAAACAACAATTGCTCAGAATGTTTTTGGGCGATATTTCTAAATCGATTTGGGCGTTATTGCCTAGGTAATGCCGATTACATTTTCTTGCTCCTGGTAATGCGCCCCCAGAATTTTGCGCCCTGTGCATTTTAATAACTTGCACATATGGTTGGTCCGGCCTTGGGAATAAGAGTCAAACCCATAAAATTCTATGCGCTTAAATAAAGCTTGGAGCGATTTAGCTGAATAAATTTTCTCAACGAAGAGTTTTATGACCTCCTGAATAGAGATTACGGCACCTGTCCGGACTCCGGAGTAAAATATCAAAGTTATAAATTATAATTGGGGACTACATTCTGCATAGAGATTACGGCACCTGTCCGGAGTAAAATATGAATGTTATAATTGGGGACTTCAATGCTAAAGCAGGATAAGAAAATATCTTCGGCAGATTATATATAGTTGGTGAGCATCAGCATTCACGAAATGACAACTGATAACGGCTTCCAACATACTTCCAACTTAGTTGCATAGTAAAGTTCCAAGGCTATGGGCAGCAAACTGACGCTCTCATGAGGATCGAACCTACAATATAATCAACTATGCCAATCATATAATCGATGAAAATCATTTATCCATCAAACCTCAACTCTGATTATTTAATTTTTGCTGCAAAATTCAAACTTAAGAATTCGAAAAAAATATTGTGAATCACCCAAAAGAAGGAATTTAACGTTGGAAGTCCTTAGCACTCCTGCAATGGTCAGAGTCTACAGAGAGCAGCTGTACTCTCCCCATGTATACTCAATTGTAATTCGAAAGCTTGGTGCCTAGCCGGCCAACCCTACTCTCACGAAAGAAAAGATGAGGCGCATTGTGGGCCACGCTGGAAATTAGAAAGGTGAGGACGATAGACAGCGTGACTAATGAGGAACGTGCCTAAATGGATTGACTGGAAACACGTTGAGTTAAACTACTACGTCCCTCAGTTCCTTTCCTAACCAGCCCCGGATATTTCAACGCCTTCCTTCATAAAATCGGCAAGGTAAATAGCCCAGCCTGTCAGTTCGGCGTCTTTACAATAGACTACAACGCACATCATACATTTTTTGCTTGCAGTAGATGGGAAACTGAGCGTCGAGATCTGGAAAGAATTGTTGATTTCATCGATCCAGAAAATACAGTCTACGACTTACGAGATGTTGAGGAACGAACTGAATTGGCGAAAAATCTACTCTTACGTAGAAACAATTCGCAGAAGAACAAAAAGAGAGGAAGAAAACAATCAGGAATCAGTTGAGTCCGCAAGATGATCCCACAAGGAAAACATGACAACCTTCCTGAAGTAATGAAAAAAGCGGTCCCGGGGGAGTAGATCAAAAACCGAAAGCGTTTGGAGGAGTTTAAGTCAGTATATACTACGCGAGTCCGACACACGGGAACAATCAACGAGTCAACGCCGCAGACTTTCTTACGTTACATAAATCATTTCTCCTGTCTTTTCCTAAAGGAACAAAAAAGGTGACATTTTAAAACCACATACGTACCATGAGTGTATAGACCGAAAAAGGTCACATGAAGATGTACAAGAGAAAAATTCGCAATGTGGTATATCAAGAGGAGCGAAAGAAGATTGTCGAAGTAGAAGAGAAAAGAAGATTTTGAGGAGAAATCCAAGCCGTACGAAGCCTCCAAGTGGCAGAAGAAAGAAGAGTCTCGTAAACGAAATAATTCCCAGAGGTTTGGTTTAAAAGCTTTACAATTACTGTTAATTATTGATTTTAAAACTGAAACGCAACTGAAACAGCGAAGATACCTTGTCACCAAAGTACAGAGAATAGTAGCTTATATTAAAGCAACATTTCCAGTTGTTGATAAATGTTCATCACCTCCTGCCAATGAAGACCCAATTCCTCCACCGAGTGTAGAAAGGGGAGAATAAGTTGTTACAATGCTTAGGAACAACTAACCCGCTGTTACAGATGAATTATCAGCGGAGTTTTTTTTTAACTATTCCAAAAATGCACTGGAGGATTTCGGCAAGGAAATGCGCTATTATGTGTCTTCTTCAATTTTGTTCTAGCACAAATAAAGTGTGTTAGGCATCAGGCTTTAAAACAGAAGTAGCCTACATATATTCATTCTTCAATACTTTCAACAACTAGTATGCGGAAGATATCGACATCATCAAACGATGTCAGGACCAAGTTTACTATCAACAAACAAAAAATTCCGCGGCTTGTGACACAAAATATTATAGAAACTTCAAGATATGTAGTTAAGGAGTTCATCTTCATCCTGCACAAATGACACCTTTGAAACTCTGGGAAACTGCTATTACTTCGGTTTCCTAAAAAAACATAATTAGAGTGAGATAGCTGACACTGAGTGTCTTCGAAAGAAAAATTTTGGCGGATATTTGATCCTGGAGGGAAAATGAAAGACAAGACACGTCGGCGAACTTTATGAGCTGTACAAAGATCAGAAAGCCAAAAAAACATACGACTACATTGTTTAGTACACATCTAGTGAATGGACCACAACGAAACGACCTATCCTCTAAATTTGAGTCAACATGGAATATCGACCCTTAAGTTTATATGTGAAACAATTGATTAGGACAGAGTAGATCTGACATGTGTCGACATTTGCAAACGGCGAAAACTTTTTCGTCACCTTGTATATAGATTAGTGGGCAATCTCTGCAACTACTGAATTGATTCCAAAAATTCCTCCATTACTAAAAAATACACCTATAATACTATGGCGTAATGTCCCCTTGTAATTTGTTAATAAAGTAGAATGAAAAAGCGCTGTTTGATTGAAAATCCTCATTTGATCTGAGCACCAACATATTATGTCGACTCATGCAAAGCCGGTACGGGCCAGCTAATTATTTACAAAAAATGACAATTTTATCTTATCCATGATCATGATGTAAATATATTTGTGTTGTTTGTGATAAAACTAAAAATCGATCGATTAATTCCTTGTATACGAGTTTTATATTGTTTACATAAATTTTTTGTTGCTTAAATATTAGCAATGGTATAAGATTATAAATTTTACACGAAATATTTCTGATTTGAGTTTAGTTACAATAAGAATAACCAAATAAAAATAACTTAGTTCCGAATTCGCTAACATCAAAAAAACTATACCCAATTTTTTAGATACAAAAATTTTAACAGTGATAATTATGAATCTTTTGGTATATAAATGGTTTCATTCGTACAGCCCTGTCATTTTAAAAACTTTACATACCAATTTTCTATTAACAATCGATATGTATGTACCTACAACATTAGGAATCAGTTGGTAAGATTTGTCAGTTCTTATGTCAGATATACGACACTCCCTATCATTAAAGTTTTTTATTTCTGTTGTTTTATTAGGTCTGTCTTTTCTGGCTCAGCAATACGAAGCAATTAATAACTTAATTGCAGTTGATCGATTATGATTCACTTTAATTTCCTCTATCTATAGAAAAATTGATTACTACCATTGTTTTTTTTTTTGTTTAATAACATTTCACATCAATGATGTTAGTTGCCAAAAAAGAAACAATGTTAATGTTCTGATAAGAGTTCTTTATCGATAGCAACTATTTTTGGTTTTATCTTTTGGTAGACAATTTACTATAAAAGTTGGTGTCACAAAGAAACTGAGTATCATTATAGAACTTGATTCAAAATGAACGTATTTGCAATTTCGTTTTTAGTTGCCACTTTGGCAGTGGCTAGCTTTGCCAACGTTGTTCCATCAAACGGTAAGAAATATTTCGTCTAACATAGAAAATTATAATTTTACATAATTTTGAATTTATAATTATAGAACAGAATCTCTTGAACGCAAACGCAACTCTAGAAACAGGTAATGTGACATCAACTCAGAATGCAACTACTACAACTCTTGATATGAATGAGGCTTTGCTTGATCTCTTAAATGCATATAAGAAGGTCATGCCATGTGGCAATGCTACCTATGGTCTTCCTCCATTGGCACCCTTCCGTAAGTCATCTATCAATGTTAATTTCACCGGGGAGAGTCTATCGTAAGTTGATATACGTTGCATGGTTTTTAAAAATAGTATTTAATATAAATTCTTTTTTTTATAGTGTTAAAGGTGATATTGAAAACTTGGTCTTAACCGGACTCGATGACTACACTATTATCCATTTAACAACCAATTCATCCAAAAATCGCACCACCGAAATGGACATGATTTACAAGGATATCCAAATTTTGGGTAAATTCAATCTCAAGATCGAAACTAGTGTTGCCGGATTTAAATTTGTCCAACCACTTGACGGTTTCATTAACATTCAACTATTGAATTTGCGTATTACCAATAGTTTGAATATTGGCAAAAATGAAGTCGGTGGAATTAAATTGTCGGATTTAGAATATTCCTTACAAGTTGGAGATATCGTTGTTAGTAACTTAAACACGCAATGGAGTGTTGCTGTGAATAGTTTTGTTAACCAATATGTTCGTGACTTTTCAATGTTATTCCTTCAAACTACCAGAGAGTCCTTCGGTAAAATGTATTCGTTATATGTCACAGAAATGGCTAATAAGTCACTCTACAATATTCCATATAGTTATCTGAATTCTTCTATTGTAGATGCTATTAAATTGTTTAAGTCAATGGAGTGCCAACAGTAAGACGTATACAATTGTTTTGAAATATAATTAATGAAATAAAAACTAAAGACCAATACATAACTTACTCATCTCGTGCTTGATTTAAACTTGTTTTGTTTATGTGTAAGTATTATTAACTTTTAATAATAGCCAAGTTTTACTACAACAGGTGTACTGTTTCTGTCTTTTTCAACAACATATTATACAACATATGTTTTATTATCATCATCAATGTTGCCACGAGGCTTCATTTAGCGGAGGCGTGACGAATTGCACTTTCGCCCTCAGCGACACCTTCAATTTTATTACTTACCACAAATTATTAGTTTCTTATTTTTCTCACACAACATGAAACATGAACACCATCACTTTTTTTCTCAATTTTACTTGGTCCCACCGGCCATCTAGACCTAATGAATCAAATTGTGGCATGTTCATAAAATGAAATCTCAGAGATTTTGCCCCGTAAAAAAGGAAGCAAGAAAATTAGTCGAGAAATGATGAAAACTGAATCAAATTACATGAGTTTTGTTTGCAGAATATAGTTTCATATATATAATATAGTTTCAAATGTCAAACAATCTCTCAGGTGTCACTTTGAAGTTTGAATTTTGAGCTCTTTTTTTCTGTACTGTAATGTTCAATAGCTACCTCCAGTTTGCATCTTCTACTTAAGCCATTAATTCGCGGTCTTAAAGCGGTCTCATCCACTTTTGACAAGATCCTTGCCTCTGCACCATAAAGCTGTAGCGTCTTATATGGGGCCACTTAAGTTGTTTGAGAGAAGGATTTGCTGTACGCAATTGCTTTTATATTTTCTTGGCATACCTCAAAGTTATAACTATCTATTGTAATGTTTTTTCCAAAACGTATCGTTGGTATTATTCACCTCTGCTTCAATACTACTGTTCTTCCAACTATGTCAATATCATCAGCATATGCGACGAATAGACGAATCTTTGAAAAACTCTTTCTTGGGAACAGAGTTGTGAACTATTCATTCAAGAACGATATTAAAGAAGTCGCACGATCAAAGGTGAGGTCTTTCTAACCTTGATGGAGCAGCGTGAGTTGTATATCGTGATCATGCACAAAGGAACGAGTTTGCCAGCAATTCCAAACCCAGACATCGCCCTTTATAGTTCTTCTATATAATTAATGCTGTCATACCCGGCCTTGAAATCAGTCATGAGTATCGATTTAATGGATTTTTTTTTTTCGATATCTGCTTTGATGTGAATATTTGCTTGGTCGTTAGTACACTTTGTTAGCTGATACGCACCTATCAAGTAGTTGACGAATGACGTTAGACGTTCATTAAATACGGTAGAAAGGATCTGCAGTTGGCGCAGTTTACGGGGCCTTCTTTTTAGAGGATGGGGTAAACAATGCTAAGATTACATTCATCGGTCATGCTTTGCGCTGACCATATTTTGCAGATGAGCTGGTCCATATTCCTAACCAGGTCATCGCCTGCCACTTTGAATGGCTCACCAACAAGGCCATTATTTTCAGAAGCTTTATTGGATTTAAGTTTTAGATATGGCTATCAATTATCATTACTTCTTCGAGACGGGGTGAACGAAATTGTTGATCTTCGTTGTTTATGTTGAATAGTGCAAATCTGCCTGACAGCAGAATTCGATTCATCATCGCTTCTATACAGTTTGCAGAAATATTTGTTCCTTATCGTCAGCATCGACTGCGATTCTACCACGATGTTCCTTTGATCGTCTTTGCAGGTTTTGGTTTAGGACTTTTGAGGTTGGGACCTTGGGAGGTTTTCTTTTCGTTAAACTTCCGAATTTCACTCCTGTTACGACATCTAACACGTTGTTATTATTGTTTTCTTTGTCGCCGTGACAGATTCGTGTTGGTGCGGGGAAACCTTAATTCTTTCTTAATATCTGTGTCAATAAGACAGAATAGCTTATTTCGACATAAGCATTTTTCAATTTTTCGATTGTTAGTAAATAACAGTCTGGGAGCTTCTTTTCTGTCCAAACCCCATCTTGAAATTGTTACCCGTTGAAAAGTTATCTTGTAATTCCTTAAACAATTTTACAGTAATTCTTATTACAGATTGAAGACAAAAGTGCGTTTTTCTCGAAAACTGTTTTTTTAACATAAGCTACTCTGTCTTATTGCCACCTACCAATGAGGTCTATAAAATAAGTCTTAGTTAAAAATTGAAAAATGTCACTATTAATAGAAAATATCAAAGTTTTTTTTTTCGAAAAACTATCGATACTATCGAACTCGGAAGTACGATTTATAATAATACAAAAAAAAAACACAGACAAAATAACTTACCAACTTAGAAAAATAACTGGAAGATCAGGGTGGCAACGTCAAATGTCAATGCTTCAGTGAATAAATAAAATGAAGCAAGTATTGCAATCGAAAAAAAAAGAATTCTACCAACTCGAGCGTAATTCTTGAACAAACATTTAACGCTGCATTTATTCGTCGATTTGTCGTCGATAACGTAGTTGTAGTCCAGCCAAGTGTTAATTTGTCTCTTTTTGGCATATCGATTGTTGGAAATATGGAAAAAAATTCTACGAAAGAACAAAAATTCTTTCTATATTTCACAAAAAAAAAAAAAAATAACGAAATACAAATAAAATTCCATCACCTACCCGAAGAGGGAAAAAATTGATGTTATGTATTTGCATTTTACACCAAAGTTCTTCTCACGGACAAGTGAATACAAATACCTAATGGAAATTCAATGTAATAAAAGATTCAGGTTTCAAAAATTCTATTTGCATGTCAGGAAGGTGCAATTCAACCCTCACCTGGACCCCATTCCATCAACCCCTATATATAGGATAACAAAATTTGTACTCCTGTAAAATAATTCGGACAGCCCTTGGAACTATGTTAAATTCCATTATTTCTAATTGCAAACATTTTCGTTAAATTTATTCTATTTCCATGGAAATGAAACCTGCAAATTATTTTGTACGTATACAGCTATTACGTTATATACGGTGTACCCAGCAAAAATAATGAACACTAACTCTCGCTCTCGTTTTCTCTCATTCTCTGGTCTTGACATAATTTTATCCCTCGTTTTAGGTTGCCTTTTTATTTAACTTTATTTGCATTCCATTACGCCAACACATCCTTTCTGCTGGTTTGAATGTGTATATACTGGTATATGATGGGAGGGGAGTGATATGTGGAACGAGGACGAAGAGTTCCATTCCACCCAATTAAAAATCCCTCAAGTGACAACGGTGATCATCACAGGCAATCAATTTGCAGTAAATTTATTCATTTTATGTACCATCCAAAGTGCTAAATAAAAATACATAAAAAAAATAATATAATGGAAAACATTCTTCCAAATCTAAGTCACAAAGTTTTGTTTTATTCTTTTTTTTTTATCATTCAATCATAAGGGTAGGTATAAGTACTGTACATCAGTTTTCATTTTTTAAGAAACTTTGATGCTGGTGCTGCAAAAGGTGGGCAATTAATGTGGTACTTGTAAAATTAATTAGCATTTGAAAGAACACACTCATTATGTAGGACTTAAGTGGCTGGCCTTACTTTTCGGTATGAAATAATTTTAAAATGTAAGTAGTTGGGCTTTGATTCTTTGTAGTGACTAGATATTTATGAACTTGCTTTGCTTAGAGAGAATTTAATGGACATAAAAGTCATTCAAAGAGGAGCTATTAATAGTAGCATGGTGGTTTGGGATTGGGCACCATCACGCACCATTTCTAGTAAAAATTTTGCTTTAATAATAAATTCAAGTTTTACACACAAAAGATCTTGAACTATTTTTAATTTGTGTTTATAAGATGAACAATGAACATATTATAGGTACGCATATATCAGTTGTTATGAAAATGTTTTATAACTACATGAGTACAGCGGGATACACATTTGTATTGATTTGGAATTAAACTCATTACGATTGAATGAGAAATATTTGTTTTTAACTTTTTTCTCCGTCGGACAAATTGCGCTTTCCAAAGTCAAAACATTATTGAAGCCTTATTTCAAAGCGTTTCTAATGTTAATTGGGAAGAATACCAAAAATAATAGTTCCATGCATACTCTCGCTGTGTGTATTGTGGCCCCATATCTCGTTGGAACGAAACGTCCTCAAGCTTGGCTTGTGATAAATGTCTCACATAATGCATTCATCCTCGAATTGGTCCGATTTTGATCAGGAAGTCGCAGCCCCGTATTGTGAATAATTATTGGAATGGAAGGCGCCGCCGATATCAACAGAGCCAGCTTTCGCAAAGTACATTATAGTACAAAGTAGTAGTTCAGTATTCAGCTCCATTTTTACGATTGAAACTATAATTCTATAATTTGCTCTTCAATTCTTGCGCAGAGGAAGAAAAATTTTAATTTAATAGTTGTAATTTAGAAATCGTGTTTTTTGTTTTCTTTCTAGTTGGAAAAAGAGATGAGAGACATTTGTTGTGAATTACTTCATTTGAAGAAAAAAAAATTCAATATGTCCAATAGTGAACCAATTCTTAAAAATACACTGGGAACCAAAAAAATCTGTACTTAAATGTGAATATATGTAAACTGTGTACCAACAGTTGATTCAATGTTTCCAGCTCCTAGTTCACAGTGAAACACATCAGATTCGTATGATAAAAATTAAAAATTAACCCTCTACTGCACAAGAGGTCATATATGGCTTTTGATTTTATAACGCCGAATATTGGGATTTGGCAACTGCTATTGGAAAAGTACAATTTTAATCATTTAGATACGTTCTTTGTTCATATCTTTTTATGTTTTTGGTTTTCTTTTTCTTTGTGCCATCCTGAAAAACCGCAGTGAAATTTAACGTTGTGCGCATTGAGAGTGTATAGTGAAAAAATATAGAAACAAAAGTTAATTTATTTTTGGCTAGAGAATAGTTTAGAGACTTTTATATTTTTTTTAGTGAGATTCAATATTGGTAGGTGAAATTTTATCTGTTAAATGTTTAATTATTACTGTGGAAATCAAAATACGACGCGTTTTTAGCAACGTCCATATATGGCTCCTTATCCATTCACACAAATATTAAGGGATGCCATATATGGCTGCTTGTGCATTCACAAAAAAAACTGTCTGATGAGAACATCTTCTGTAGAGAACATCTGAAGGAGCCTGAAACCGATGAAAGCGAGTACCTACGATTCAGATGACAAAAACCATTGTCCAATTTAAGATCTTTGTACGAGAGAATTGTTTTACATTGGGCGACAAAGCATTGCAAGATAAAATAAATAAGACAGTCAACATTACTCGAAGTGTAATGGAAAAATTTGTCAGTATATCCTTATTTACTTCCCTCATCCTATACCAAAAGAAGAACAACTTGCAGTAGATGAACAGAAAATTCCTCTTTAAGTGGTATAACACTAAAAAAACACACTTAAATGGGGTTACAACAACCTCGTTTTAAGCAGAAATTCAGGATTCAGTAACGTTATTGCAGACGTTTATCCAGATTTAGGTGTCAGCAGAAAATGTTGTGTCCAGGTTGGTATAAACGGTGCCAAGAAATAATGAACCCCGAAATTATGTAACTGCACAACCGCCATATATTGCTTGCAAAATGTGTAACCAGCCATAATGTACTTTGAAAACTACATTGGGTTAACAAAAAACTGTTGAAAAGTTTACCATACTTTTTTTAAATATTTATAATTTGTATTTTTAAACTTATAGCCCACAAGCTCTTCTGACTATTCTTTGTGAAGATTGTTTTGGCTCGATATAATTTTTTAAATTCTTCCAAATCCTCATAGGAAAAGTAACAACGATATACTCACCACAGCAAAGGTGAATTTTGTATAGTGTTATTATTGGAACAGCTGGTTATTAAAAACAGAAAAATGATTTTAAATTGGGCCATACAAATTTATTAAAATCTAAAAAAATACAAGTATACACACTTCCTACACACTACCCATTATTTTATAATCGAAAAATTCATGCTGCGAATAATTAATTTTCACTGTCAAGATCATTTAAAAAATCCTTTCTCGAGACAAAAATGTGAATTTTGCTCGTCCTTCGACCATGCCCTAGAAAAGGAAGTACTGAGACACGAAAACCAAAATATTTCTTAGGTGTAAACGAAGTTATATCGACAATAAATTTTAAATAGAAATTAAAACAAAAAAGGCATACGTGGCGTATACTTACTTTTTTTATTTAATACTTTTTTTTTCAATTCGAAAATTGCTCAACCGATTTTACTTACATTTCTGTAAGGCTAAAAAGATTTGTAAAGATCTGAGCTCATATTTAGTTTGGCTAAAAACTCAAGGACAACATTTACGATTCAAAGTGTTCGTCACATTTTTGTTTGCCTTTTTAAATTTTTAAATTTTATATCAGTAAATTTTTATAAAAAATCAATTTTATCATCTTAATAGCCTCAAGAACTTAGTTGGGTATGTATCAAAGAATAAAATAAGTCGAGTATTTGTGCACGAACATCGAATACTCCTTCGAAAAAAGCGGGTTCAAACAAACAGAGTCAACGTAAGGAATATGTTTACGAGTTTTTCTGCTCACTAGTGTGATGACTTGTGATACACCACGCAAATCAAACGAATACGAACGAATATATGTTGCCACCCTCTGAAAAAAACTCGTACTGTACATATTATATAATTTGTACAGTAATTTTAATGTTTATTTTATTTATTATAAATATGCATACATATAATTTAAAAACAGGAACTAAAAACCTTTTCACATAGTTATGACATTTTTATTAAACATCTAACATTAAAGAACGTTACAAAAAAATCGTAACGATAAATGTAATAAGAATAATTAGTTTAAAGAAAATTGTTCCCCGACCAGACATAATACGAATCATTTTTGTTGTCAGCAGCCAACTCTTTCGCTAGCATTATTTAAACTTGTAATAACACTAAATCCAAGTTTATTTCTAAGTTTGGTCTTTATTTAGGACAAATCAAAAAAAAAATTCGTTCTGCTGCTGCTGAACTGTGAGGCACAGTCAATAAATTAAAGACGAAATTTGTCAGATTTCTATAACAAAACTCATTCAATCGATTTCGAGTTTCGCTGACTTTTCCCTTGAACTGATTAATGTCTACTGTAGACCTCAAATTGGTCTTAGAAAATCGTAGCAGCTTGCATTGTATCCCGATGTCCTTCAGGTTCACATTCAAATAAATATAAAGCTGATATCAGGCTACAATGGTTACAATGGTGGACAATAATTTTTTTATGTTTATATTATTCAAATCAAATATTGACATAATCTGATTTAACATTTGAATATAAAAATTTTGAATGTTAAATTTTATTGATAAATTTTATAATGTACTCTTCACCTTTGCTTTCCAACAAAAAACTTCTTCAGTCGGCAAATAATTGTTTGTAATTAGAACACCTATTTAATTGTCATGCGGTGTATGTTAAAAAGTTATAAATTGCATTCTTTAGGCAGAAACCTACCAAATTAAGTTGAAACCTACCTACCAACCAAAGTTTAAAAACCTTTTGGTTAACTATTGTAACATCGTCTGCAGCTCCAAGTGCAACTGCGGTGCATTTTGTTCGTAAATTTGAATTTGTGTCTATTGAATATTTTGACAGCTATTCCAGCTGCAGCTCCATGAATGAATGAATGAATATTTTATAGGGTATATAGCACTGCGACCTATAGATCTATTGTGCCCCCATTAGGAGCTGGATGAGGATTCTCAATATTATAACTCTTCCTCTAAACCTACTTCTCTAAGGAATTTAAGAATTTGGGGTATTCTCAGGGAGAATAGATTGCATTCCTCCACAAGTACACGAGTGCATCACAACCAGGGACGTCCCGTACTCATGCAAAGTGGGTAGACAGTTACTCATTTTCAGTGATTATATTTTGCATTATTCTTATGGTACATCATTTGGTTTAAAGCCCTCTTACCACGTCAAGGTAGATGTATTCAAGAAGATGTTAGTTGTTTTTTTCATTTTCTTTATTTTTTTATTTTTTTAATTTAATAAAAAAAAAATAAGAAATTACAATATTTCTTGCTTTTTTTAATTGTTTTTATTCTCACCACAGGCAAAATCGTAGCCTCAGCCATCCCAAAAGAATTTAACTCAAAGTAAACGAACGATTAGACATTTTCAATTTTGTCTATTTCCTCCATATAAAATACGAAATGAGAATGGTATACCTTCAATATACATCCATTTTTTTTTACCATAGTTTGGTTGAAAGCGAAGACACTGTCTTCGGCTTTACGAATGATTGATCGGCCCTGTGCCGATCGTTGTTGTTTATACTTCGTGTTGAATGCACGTATAGAAAGAATGAAAAAGGTTTGAGTGTGTCTGTGTGTATAGAGTTTACGTGTTGATTTATATAGCGTGCGTGAACAAAGCAAAGTTTCTTAAATAAATGTATATTGGGGTAAGAAGGGACATTATAAACGTAATAAAAATATAAGATTTCCTTGATTTGAAGATTATCTTGTTATGGCACTTGTATTTATGTTTTAAACGAATGGTTTGGGTAGACATTGTCTAAAATGTCTAATTGACGCCTCGTCACTGATCACAACTGCTTAATATGTGGTTTGGTGTTTCCTCTAGAACATTGCAGAATCTACATATGGCACTATTTACTAGGCCTAAAATGTTTAGGTGCCTTTTTAGTTTGCAATGGCCGGTGAGGAGGCCCGTTATGATCCTGAGGTTGTTCCTGCTTAAGCTGATGCAGTCATTAAAACATTCTTGGTTATAGTTCCCAAGTAAGAAATTGGCTTGCCTCAGCTTGGGGAAACCTTCCAATTTTTTGATCTATTGGCCTCCTCTTCTTTTTTGATTTTGTTTTTGATAGCATTTTCTCCCAAGCCACCATAGTTACAGCTCCAGTTGCAGCTCCATCTCTATTGTGTTCAGGCAGTAATATTTACACGATACCAGTATAAAGGCTCCCCCATGACAAGTGCGAAACTGTCGCGGCGACGCACAGTGGGCTGAGAGCGGAAAAAAGGTCTTTTGAGAATGTCATATGTAGCCTTTTTATTTTTATGTCTTACTACTCTTAGATAACCCGGGCGTATAATTTCAAAGTATTTTTTGATATACACATATTATATACATACTTATTTACAAGCCCTCAAAGTTAAAAAAATATTTTATTCAAGTTGCGAACCATATTTTCCGAAATTTCTTAAAATAAATTCTGTAACTTTATATAACATTTCATTGGCCTATTCTTGACTATATCTAAATTCAAAAAAAAAAGAAAATAATTCATTAAAGAAGCCTTCTATAAGTATAGCCTCAAACAATGGTACTAACAAAAATGGTTTTAAATGAAAACTTTTTGAGTTTTAAGTTTAGCTCCACTTGCCTCCAAGCAGTGACTTATATCAACGTGTGCTCCATACTTTCAAAATTATAGAAAAAATCTGCTGCAAATACTTGCAGATCTGGAAGTTATGTTCAAATTTGTCTTACTGAATCGTGTTTCAAGAAACTCGGTTTTGAAGGTGCAGGTATATATATGATTTCTTCGGTAGTAACTGTCAGAATGAACTGCGGTTAAGCCCATTATTTTTATAAAAAAAAGTTTGCCTACCTGTATTTTAAAAATTAATACATTGACCCAAGTCTGAGGAACTCAATTTTTTGCGAAACCATTTATTTTTGCCTGTAAAATTCAATTTTATCAAAAAAAAATATTATTATTTTATGATAGTCTGAGTTATATGATAGGGTTTAATAAAGAATAAATAAAAGAATTATGGATAATCCTACAGTTATTTTGTTTTCACGCAAAAAGTACAAGCAGGTAAAAATAAAAAAGGTTGTTTTTTTTCAGATTTTTGCCTAAAATTTTAGAAAAATATGAATAACTTTTTTTCTACTCAATTTTTCGTAACTTAATTTTGACTAAATATGTAAAAGAGCAATTTGAACATGTGTGTCAAATTTAATTAAAATCCGTTAAATATTTAATATTTTAAAAACTTTTTTCCGCTCTCCCATACAAACTAAACCACTGTGCGACGAACGACTAAAATAATAATAACAACACGTGGTTATCAATGAAAACAACACGTTGTTATTATTGTTTTCGTCATCGCCACGACATATTCGCATTGGTTTTGAGGAATCTTAATGGTCAAATTAAACGTCAGTTGCATTTGTCAGATTTTGAATAAAGACAAAAATACTTTCTGATTTAAGAACAATTGTTGGTACTTTTCCTGTTGTGTAAATCCAGGGGTGGAATCGACTAAGGTGATTTATGACTATCATATTTGTGATAGTCAAATGTGATCAAAAGAATTTTTGCGTCTGTGTAATGTGATCAATAAAATATTTTTTAAGTTTGGTATCACTTTAGAAGAAAAACTTTGACTTTTGTTGTAATTGCTTTTATTTAGATGTGCCGGCAAATTTATTTGTGTTTTGTTCGTCTAGACGTTGTGTGCACCAGTAAAATTGATTTAAACAAAAATGTAAGTAAACATTTATGTACATATATTGCATTATTGTTTACTAGATTTACTAGGATTTGGCCAAACCCTTTTCGGGAAATAGCTTAAATTCTAGAGATTCACAGAGAATCCAGTGGGAATGTTGAATGTAAATGGTCCTCCTACAAAATCAACAGCAGAGTGGAAAAGGGTAGGTATTTATATTTAATTGATTGGTGTCCTCTCATTGTTTTTACTGCCCAGATTTGGACCATTCGGAAATACAACGAGAAGAAAAAATTAATTGCAAATAATAAATCTATTGCACAAACGGGAGGAGGACCTTTCACAGAAAAAGCGTTGGACAGTGTCGACGAGGTTATAATTCAAACATGTGTCATTGAAGCAGCAGTGGAGGGAACAAGTGGAGTATCCAGTTTCGGATGCAATGAACATGGTGATTTTTAAGAAATTCTAGTTTCAAAGTTTTAATTTATGACTTTTTTTATTTGCAGAATTAGATACTATTTTAACAGAACTCCTTTCCGAGCCAGTGGATGTGACATTGGAACCAACGCCGACCCCAGCGCAGCGTCTACTTCCAAACGCAGCAAGCCACAAAAAAAAAGTCGAGGAGAATACGCTTATAGCGGAAAGGCAACTGGAACTCCAGCAAAAATTTGTTGATTTACAAATTGGAAAATTGGAAGACATCGACAAAACTCTTCAATCAGTAAACACTTCAATAATTGAATTGAAGGATTCTGTGAAGTTGCTATGCCAGGAAAAGCAAAGCAAAGAAAGAGAGTGTTCAAATGCACTGAAGAAAGAAGAGCTCCAACTAAGAAGAATGGAGTTGGAGCTGGCCAAAGCAGGAAATGAAATCCGAATCCTTGAGTTGGGCAAGAAGTGAGCCAGCACAATTTTAATTTAATAACTACCTACCTACTTACCTATATGTGTTAAAAATAGGATTCAAATCTATACTGTGAATTTTTGTGATGTTTTTGTTTGAATGAATTTATTTTTTTGAGTTTGTTTGTATTTTTTTGCTCTCGTCACATATCTATAATGAAAACAAATATGATGTATACATTAATAAAATACAATTAATGACAAAGTTAACTTACTATCATAGCATTAAGACTATGTCTCCCTTTTCTGTTGAAATAAACGTGCTCGTTTTCCGATGGGCGAAGAATCATAATGTGACTCCCATCTATGCAGCCGCGATTACTAGGAAAATAGCAAAATTAAATACTTTTTTGACAATAAATGAAAATTTACCTCCGGGTATGTGAAACTTCTCATAAAAGTAAGTTTTGGTTGCTTCCGAATTCGATGGGTCAAATTTTATTTTGAGGGGACACAATATCATCTCCATTTGTTTCAATGTAGAAGAGATGACTGCATTTTGAGATGGAAAAAACAATGGCAAAGGCACGAACACATTCATTTTGACTAGGCACAACAGACTATAAAAAAAAATAATGTCAATTTGATATGAAAGTGACACCTAAATAGCTGTCACGGGAAATAATCACAACAGGTGACTATCACCTTACACAGACCGAATTTTTTGATTGTACCGGTCAACTATCACAAATCACCTTAGCCGATTCCACCCCAGGATTAATGTGGGTAATTGTATAAATGTTTCCAAGGAGGCTTGAAGGAATAACGATGTAGGTACCAATTATTTTGTTTTTAAAAATCCTGAAATTTTTTTTTACTTAAACACTTCTCTACTATGAATTTTGAACTCAACCGAACCATACCGACGTATTTTTTAGATTTTGCCCGTACAGTGTACACAGTGGTGTAGCTGTAGTTTGTATACGAAAATAGTATACAGCGCTACAATGTGAAGCTGTAGCTATAGCAATAAATATACAGTGTAGTAAAAATTCAGAAAACTTCAACAATAAACCTACAATCTATTGTGTTTGCAGCCAGTAAATGACATAATGTATAAGAGACATATCAGCCGCTACATCCTTTATGGACATATTGTAAAAGTTGGCTCAAACTTTAAATTTAAGAACATGACGTTCATAATTCAAACATATTCGGACTTAAATATGACTTCAGGGTGAAGTTTGTAAAAGCACATCACATATGAAGAAAAAATTCCTTTTACCTATTAACCAATCCACATTCTCTTTTTCCAATTTAACACAATCCTAATTAAAATGATAACAAAGAGAATGTGGGAGATTTAGCTTCGATGTTCCATTTAACAATACAACAAGTCAAGTCCTTATATGTATATGAAAAACATTTTTAACAAACGAAATAATTTTTTTTTGTCGAATTGTGAAACCAGAGTTGAAAATATTAAAAACAAGATAATGCCCTACGGATGCGAATCTTTACGTGTATGTTATAACTTGGTATACGAGAAAGAACATAGTACATACATATATGCTTCTCAGGATGAAAACAATATTCGAAACTTTGGTTTGTAAAATGGGAATGGAGTATAGGAGTCCTCGCTCCATCATCTCGATATAATGTGTATAGGTATATCTATAGATATCTATGTTTTAAAGACAAAACAAATCATCGTTTTCCCTAATTTACAGCAGAACCAATGAAATAATTTAACGGTTCATTATAATTAATGCATAATTAAGCATTAAATCAAACTAAGCATGTTCTTTTGCCTGTGAACTTGAGGTTAACATGTAACCCGGTCTTCATTCTCAAATCCCATGGATATATGTACCTATACAGTTGACTAGCGCTGTAAAGAGCTGCGATTACATGGTTATTATAATTTAACCACCATAATACATTAACTTTCATGGTACATATGTGACTATACAGTATAAACCTGTATATATCCTTGGAAGTTTCAGGAAGCACCAAACGTCTGCGACTGGGACAAGACAAGCCATCGGAAGACAATAGGGATCTTCATATACATACATTTATATAGCAATGGTGGTGGTTGTTTTTGCGACTTATTATAATGTGGGTAAATGTATATTACACGATATCAGGTCGCGTGTGTGGGAGCAGAAGCATTTTAACTTCTTATATAACCCCTTCGGAATCCAAATTAATGACGTGTAAAAGTTTTTAAGTGTATAACCGGTGATTATCTTAAATTTGACATGGGTCGCGATTTTGACATCTTTTTTTTTTTTTAGCTCCCCAACGCTTATGAAATCATTTAATTGATGTTTTTTAAGGGGTTTTCAAATCAAGGGGCAATATCATTTTAAATGAATAAAGACTTTAATTATGTATAAGCGGATGCTTTAGAACCATGAGTTATGAAATCAAAAATGGAAAGCAGTAAAGAAGAAGTATTTTTTGTCAGAATAAATTTGAGAGGAAACGCAAGTAATACCAGGAGAGTTTATATTATGGGGGGTAAAAGTTTATTTGTTATTGTTCTTATACTTTACAGTCGATTTGATTTTATTATATGTACCTAGTACCACATATAGAAATTTTTAATTTAAAAATTTAATTATTTAAATACATATTTCTCGTGTGTGTTGGTTGAAAATATATAATAAAGGACAACCCCAAGATTTATCAAAAAAAGTGTGTTTTACAGTTCTCAAAAAATACTTAAGGACTGTCAATTGTATGTTCTTGACATTTAAAGAAAGCTTTGATAGTTAAAACTTAAAATTGGTTTTAAAAATTAATAGAAACAATTTTGCTGTGTTCCTCAATATTTTATGTGATAAGGATGATGAATATAACGATGACTTTGATGAAAGTAGTGAAACCAGCGAAAGTGAAGTTTTAGTCTTTTGTACACAAGACTGTAACAAAACAGAATACCTATAACCTACTTACTTTAAAAAGGTTCTTCTTCTTACACCAACAAGGAATTGATCACACATTTTGGAGCTTCAATGAACCTTTTTTTTCATTTGGTTAAGTCATATATTTTGAGAGACCAAAGTCATCAATGTCGCAGCGCTGAAAACAACGGTCAATTTTTATTTGATTTTCAGTACGTGAAGCCTGGGCGTTATAAGGGATACATGCTATTGTTTTAATGATTACATATAAACGATCCATGTTATCGTCCAACTATAATTGAGGAAAAAAATAAACTTAAGGCTAAGCATGCGGTTTTCAAGGTAAAGGTAATATTGGTTAGTGTTTTTTGGAAACAAATAAAAATAGAGAGCATTGCAATATTGTTCTTAACTTCCTTAATATGTTGATGGTACCCACATTGTCATTGACCCTACAAACCAATGACAGCAGATTATGTGGGAGACGGAGTTATATTATTGCGTTAGTTTTTTATATTTTTTTAATTAATTTCGTTTAAATTATTAGAATTTTTTTCATGGCTGATTCTGTGTATTTCTGTGTTTAAAATCTTCACGGATTAAAATTAAACGCACGTTTGGCATAGTGATAAAGCGCTTTATGACATCTCTTTACTATTGCTAGCTTATAGTTGATATCGAGATATCTTATTTCATAAGCACGTATTGTGTTTTATAAACAACTTATGCAAAGAGAGAGTAAGCTATAGTCTTCTTATAAACATCCATATTAGTCGTGTTTTTTGGCGCAGGAACATAAGGCCCAGGGACATAAAGCCCAAATTTTATTTTTGGAGCTTATGTCCCACTTGAGTGGGATATAAAGCCCAAATTTAATTTGATCCTTAAGTCCCACACAAGTGGGACCCATGCCCCAAATTATTTTTGTATTGGGACATAAGTCCCAAATTTTTTAGAGGCATAGAATTTAATAATAATTTGTTGATATTTTATTTGAATGAAAATTAGTGCAGTGCTAGCACCAAGCATACGACACATAAATAGTGAAGTAGCTATATATGGGGGGCATGCTACACCACTGCAACCCCCCTGCTTGGGCACACTTTAGGATTTGGGGTAGGTGCAAGGTTGGTTGTATGCAAAGTTACTTTTTATCATTTGGTAGTTTTTATTTAGTGGGACATAACCCCCAACATTTTTATTTGGGCTTTATGTCCCTGGGCCTTATGTCCCTGCGCCGTGTTTTTTTGCGTAAGCTATTCACAATACAGTACGATTTTACACGAGTTTCAAATTCAACATCCACTGCAGTAGAATTATTACTGCCACAATAAAAGCAGTATGGCGGATGGTTTTTTTTTTAATTTCTTACTATACTTTATATAAAGTCCCGAAAAAACTTAATCGACCGGATAAAATTAATACAGTAGACCTTGGACTCTAGTTAGGAACGCAACGATTAGGTCCGAGGCAGTACAGTTGCAAAAACAAAAAGGAACAAAATTTTCCAAGTGCTTGATTTTTTAATAATAATATTAAAGAAATACTATTGTATAAAAAAAAAATAAATATTTATTTTTGATCTTAAACAGATATAGGGAACAGGCGTAGAACTGTTACACCGAAGGTCTTGGGTTCGATTCCCAGCCAATGCCACTTCAAAAAAGGAAATGTTTTCCAGGGGTTACTGCCTCTTGCGAGGAATTGACAAATCCTACAAGAGTGTCTCTTGTCATGAAAAAGTGCTTCTGACATTATTACCGTTTGGATTCAACTGAAAATTGTAGGTCCCCTCTATTCCTGCAGGAATGGTTGAGAGTTGTAAGTCACAAGGCCCTGGTTCTCCACGAGCTGTCGCGCTACCTATTTTATTTATTTATAACAGATAACTTAAACTTTCACTTTCACTTTAAACTAATAAAACAAATTTCATAAAACTATATAACATTTGAAAAATTTGTTTGTTACTAAACAAATTTATTTACCTTGATCAATTAACTCCTTCTCGATCGCAAAGCATCAAGCCAGGTAGCTGATTTTCTTGGCTCTTGCACCTCCATTAGATTCCTTGCTCAATTGGTTTAGTGTTTCCATTAGAAAATTGTTGCCTGACACTAATGTCTGGAACTTAGTACTATGGCTTTTGCAGATTGATTACACCATACCTATTGCAGGCGTCTCCAAAGTCCATGAGAGAAAGAAGGATTTGCCCGTTGCACAATCCGCTTAACCGAGATTTAAGTAGATTTACCTATAAATCCTCTTCAAATCTCAAAGATTTAACATACATATTTAATCCTCAAATCTAGTAGATTACAAATTAAACTTGTTAAATCTTGTTGTACAAATCGAACAAACCTATTCCCCTATTGCGCTGAGTACAATATTCGAGAATCGAGAGAACATTTTCTAAAATCTAATTTTTTTTTCATCGTCGAACTATCTATATCTCACTTTCACTTTAGAAGAAAAAATGAAACAGCATTTGCGTTTTTAAAGGAACTGTCAAAATTAATCTACTTTTTAATCTTTTTATAAGCGATGAAAACACTATATAGGATTTATTAAATCTCAACGAGATTAACTTTCGGTGAAAACGTAGTAACTTTTACAGTTTATTCCCCAACTCAACTCACCACAGCGAAAAACCTTGTTTTTCTTTAGGGCAAATTCAAGGCAGCGTCCCCACTTTAAAAAAAAACTAAGGGCCAGTTTCACAGTGAAGTAAGTGACACTTAAGTGCCAAATATGGAAAATTAATTCCCAATATCACAGTGTAAACTTATCGGAATAAGTGACACTTAAGTCTCCCATGTTGGCCACTTAAGTTCCACTTACTCAGGTAGTAAAACTGCGGCTAAAGTGCCAAAATGTCAAAATTAAGTGCCACTTATTTTGTTAAGTGTGCACTGTGAAACTGGCCCTAAGAATGTAGTTAATTGAAACTTTCTGAATACAGTGTCTATACGTTCTGTAACTCTCGCATTGAAAAACGGAACAAAACTCATACAATTCGTTTCAATTTTCATCGTTCCTCGAGTACTTTTGCGGATGCGAGAGTTACAGACGTTGGCTTGGCACAGATTTGAACAATATTAAAAATGTTTTTAAAACATTGGTTTGCTGCTTTTTCAACAACCGAACGAGCATGTTAATTTGAAATAAGGCTCCAACCTTGTTTTTTTGCAGTTCATTTATGAACAGTATTACTCAAAATTTTGAAATTCTCAAAGTTCTGGAAAAAACGGTCCTCATCCTAACTTTACTGTGAAGTTACCGATTACACCAAAAAATAAAAAAACTAAAAACTTGCAATGGTGACGAAAATATACCTTTTCAACGTGCTGACCATATTATGCTCTTCTCAATTCACTCAGGAAAGAGCATTAAATATAAGGCTTATAGGCATACCTATAGGTTTGGGAGATGCGGGAAGATCAACTTTTCAGGAATAATGGCAAATATCCAACAAACATTTTACTTAATATATGCATATATTATACTTCCCCCAACCCCCGACCCCTTCCCACCCTAAACTCCATCAGAACGTCCTTAAAAGGAAATAATTTCACCTGAGGATATGAATAAGTAATAAATGGCAGCTCGTCCCAAAGTAATCTATTCATCAATTCATCTGAGAATTACGAACGAGTGCACATTTTCGACAAAACACTACCTAGGTAGGTATATACCTACCGACTCGACTAATCCCAAATGGAGAAAATAAATATATTTAATATGCAATCACATGAAGAACGGTATATTCCGTTGTATAATAATTGAGAATATAAGAAGAATACCTTTGTTGATATGTGAGTTCGGGATCTGGTCTGGATTCTTGATTTTGTTTCTGTTGAGTTCTGGTATGAGAGTCAAGCACAAGGTATGCATATACCTACTTATCTACTATATAGAGAGTCTTTCTTGTAAATTTTCCGAAAGGCGAAAGGAATGATAGCTCTTTACTCTAAGGGTTTATTTATTATTTATTTTTTGTTGAATGATGCTGTTTGGAAATTCTCTTCTATCATCATCGTCGTCGTCAACAACATCGGTCGTCGGTCGTCTTTGAGTATTATTATTTGTATCTCGAATCTGTATATTATATAAAATCCACAGAATCACAATCACATCTCTCAGTCTCAGAGTTTAAGTTGTAAGTGCATGCGAGAAAAGCTGAAACTCGAAATGAAAACCGGATGATCTCGTCTGGGCTAAGAGGATTCGATATAAGCTCCATTACACTTGACTCTTGAGTCTTGAACTTTCATTGGAATTTGAAATTCTTTTTATCTATATACCCATACCTACCACCATCAATATAGGTAGGTATAGGTTACTACCATTAACCTGTGAGTATTTTTGAAGAAATAAAAGGAAGAGAAAACTTTACTGACTGGATGGTAAAATTATTCTTTTGTTATAGCATGTAGTATACTTAAACTTATAGCTACTTAGGACATAAAATCGTAAGTACGATTAAACATATTTATTTATGCATTCTCTAAATCGTAAAAGCACTTTGCTTAATCTTTATCAAAAACTTAGAGCTTATTTTCAACTAAATTTTCATTTGAATTTGTGGTAATTCAAATGGAAGCAATTTATAGTCATAGAATAAAATAGGCTGAATTCCAAAACGCATCAGATCTTTATTTGAGTTATGAGTTCCGAAAGTCAAAAGAGAAATTGGTGACAAAGTTATGAGTTTCCAAACGCATCCCAAATGTCAAGGATTCGCATTATTGGCAAAACACAATGCCCTGCTGCAACTGGAATCGGAGTCGCAACTGCTTTAATGTAACATTTGTTTGAAAAAAAATTCTGTCCCAATTCTGTCTACTGTCAGTCAATGCGATGACGGCTACGTTGACGTTTGGCAATCGCGGTGACATGGATTTAAGGTTAAACACGTCAACTCAGTTACGGTTCGCGTACACTGAAACCGAATCATCGGCCGATTTCAGGTCGAAGCTATTGGAACGACTGTATCAGACGTTCGTCTGCATATACTGCAGCCGTTCTCGTACGATGACAGTCTTGATTGTGTAGTTATTTTTCAGTATCAATTATTTTTTTCACGTCAAAAGTCACCAGCAAATGGACGACAAATCCAAACAATTTTGGACTCGTCGGCTTATCGGTAATACCCGGATGGTATCGGACGATATCAGTTGGAGTCGTGTACGCACTCTTTTTTTTTAACATACGTTTATATCGTTCGGTCGAGTCCCGCCGACGACCGCGACGTCCGAGCATACTTTGGCCGATGACGGATTAGGTGTATGCGAGCCGTTAGTTCAAATTTGACTGTAGTCATACTGCTTTTCAGCGCGTTGAGTGTATTATGGAATTCGACAGTCTATAGATTCACAGATATGCAACAACAAGGTATATTTTGTCATTTGTGGCATATAGAATATTTCGTTCCAGTCATTGAAAGTTCTAAAATCGCTTTTCACGAGCTAAAAATAAAGTCTCATATGTACATGTATATGTATATCTGATTTTTTAGATGTTTTAAATCCATTAACTTCGTAGAAGTCCTCTAACGGAATTTGACAGTTTATACCTTGACAGTCGATAGGAATTGCGTCAGTCGTGTGCAGTTTACGTTGACATTTTATTGATGATATTTTTTTGTTGCTTTAACAGCATGTTTAAAGGCGCGTTCAGTGAGACAGGTAAATTTTACGAATTCCACCAAAATCCTTCTCATTATTGCGCACATAAAATCTACCTTTCAGTAAAACGCCTGCAAACAGGCACTAAGGAGTCAACATATTGACTTTTTACCACCTTCGTCTCATTGCAACTCTAAGATTGGACTTTGGAGACAAGTCGGATCGATGTAGAACAAATCCTCAATGTTAAATAAAATCAATGGCGAGAGTGCTTACGACGCGACGCACGCAGAGCCAAGGATCATATTCTTGACTTGATATTGCTGATAATTAATTGATAAATCAACATTCACACATTCACCTTTGTTGGGTAGCGGGCATTAACGATATTCGTGTAGATTTTTAAAGTGAAAAACTTGCTTTCTTACCAAATATTTATATATTTGTCTGCCTATCGCCATCGCTAAAACGAATACTTAACACTTAGGTATGCTAAATCAAGATGATATAGAGATGAAGAGAGAACAAAGACCCTGTTTAGATTGGGAAGATTGAGTCCGGACTGGTGAGTGTCATCGTGTTTACATTTGAAACTTTCAGGCGCCTCAAAATACACTGTAGAGACTCATACGAGTCCGGTTTTTATGTTTTCTTCCTGCCTCACGAGATTCCTCACCCCACACTTCTCTTGCCTATTAACTGCCGTGATACCGGCCTCAATATTCCCAATCTAAACAGCGTCAAACGTGAGGTTTAGGCGCTGTTTACTTAAGGCTTTGTTGTTGTTTTCAATGCGTTATAACAACTGTCGATTGCCCTGAATATTCTAAAGCAAATATAAGGCTGGATACACACTTTATTGGCGATACGATACAATGTTCTTATATATACAAGTAACATTTTAAAGTTGATTTAGTACAATGTTAAAGCTATTTTAGCAAAAAAAGAGGGGACTTTCCTAGTTTTAAGCAAGTTAAGCATATAGTATTATCTTTTTTGTTTCATTTTATAATAGAACATGATTTCGGATAAAGAAGCAAACACTCGAAAATTGGCCAGGTGTATTGGATCGCTGATTCAATAAACATCAGAGATCAGAGATGGCGACATTATGAGAGTGTCGCCATCTCTGTTTCTATATAATATTGCACTTTGACTTCGATAGATTTTTGTTAAAGTAATACGGATATTTTATAAAATAATCTCTACACTGAAAAACTGATTATTAGCTAACTCGGGTTCAATTTATTTACACAGGATAAACTTAATAACACTGGTTTTATTCAGAGTTAATTCAAGCAATGAAAAACTTTACCTTCCTTTGAGAGCGATACAAATTTATTCAAAATTACTTCGTGAGGCAAAAAAAAAAACATGTTTTCTTAACATTTATAGTTTTATACATCAAAAACCTTTGTACAAATATTTAATATTGCTAAAAATACAAATTTTGTCGCAGTGTAGAAAGTCGGTAACCTGCTGATTCTAGAAATCACCAGATTAAATTCAAGAAATAAAAAAGTATGATATAGAATGGATAAGTTTTATTTGGCTAAGCAAATAAAAAAAATTCAAAACAAATAATTATATCTAACTTCGATGGAGAGCCAACTCGTGTGCAAATAGTAAATGGACATGAAATAATATTTTCCGTTTATGTATGTATAATATTTATACATAATTAAATTTTTATTATATTTCCTTATGTGTGTACCTATTTGATCAGCTGAATTTTTTTTAAATTGCTGTATACCTGGATATTCTGAAAAGTATAAAAAGCCAATGGCAGAGAATATTCAGCATTATTTTCAACATGAAGTTTTTGTCCGTTGTCGTTGCACTTGTTTTGCTAGCAGTTCAATTAGCTAGCGCTTCAACAGTTAACTCAAATTGCGGAAAGACTTTATGTACGGCGAACTACGAACCAGTTTGTGGAGTTCTCAATGGAAAGCGAACAATATTCCCAAACAGCTGCATGATGAAAAATAAAAATGATTGCCAATCTGAAGGAAAAAGTAAGTTAAATATATGTTTACTTTTTCCAACAAAATTGTACTTACTTGTTAAATATGTTTTGTTTCAGAATACCGGGCATGTTAATTAACTTTTAATTTTTTTCTCGAAAAAATAAACTTAAAAAAAAAAAAAAAACTTAAAGCATAAAATTCTTGTTTTAAAAAAGTGCTAGGTATGCAATATGAATTGTATCCACAAAATCTCTAATCTAAATCGGTTGAGGATCAAAGGGATCAATCAAAGATCAATTTGTAGTTTGAAATTTTAAAATTCGCGCGAACTTTTAATTGTAACATTCCAATTTATAAGATTAATTTTAAGCTTTATAAATTGGTGTAATTAATCG
Organism: Epistrophe grossulariae; assembly: GCA_929447395.1. NCBI lineage: Eukaryota > Metazoa > Arthropoda > Insecta > Diptera > Syrphidae > Epistrophe > Epistrophe grossulariae. The sequence continues at coordinate 117,736,964 of OV839567.1, read as the reverse complement.
TTGACGACTATAATGCTATTAAGAATAGCTAATTCACGTCGGTCGCTCTGACGCTATATTAAATCTTTAGGTCTGTTTGGTAAAGTGAAATTTCCTGGGAAGTAAGCGTAAGCATTAGTAAATGCCATGAAATTTTATTTAAAACTGAAGGCAGATCATTTATAAATAAAAAAAAAACCATGGATCTAAGGTTACTTCCCTGAGGTACGGAAAAATTAAAGGATTAAAACGGTTATTTTTGAATATACAACACTGTGATATATACATACCGATTAAGTATGAAGAGATTCACATTATCACTAAGAGCTATTTTGGTTTGCGTGGTCATGATTGGATATACAAATACAAAAAAAGACTTAAATTTAAAGTATTAATTAAAATTGCAGTCAACTGTCAGAAAAAAATCGTTAGAATTTATAAATTTATACCTACATATTGAGGCTTTTTCGTTAGCTCGTAGGCGCTTGTCAAAGGTATATGTTTTATAAAATCTGTCGTCATCCTCTACATAAGCATTCAATAAATAAATAAATAAATAAATAAATAAAATAAAATAAAATAAAACAAATTAAAATAAAATAAAATAAAATAAAATAAAATAAAATAATACAAAATAAAATAAAATAATATAAAATAAAATAATAAAACATAAGTTTTATAAGCGCCTATTCATATTGAAATTTTTGTGAGCAGAATTTTGTAAGTTATGGTTTTAAAGCGTACCACGTGCACATATGTTTCCTTATTATAATAAGCAAGAAATTTATAGGTACATAAATTGTTGGGTTTCTTACGAAATATTCTCAGTAAGATGTTAATCAAAATCATAGGACCAACAAAAAAATATAAAAACTTGAAAAAGGCAAACGCAGGCAGGAAATGCTGTGATTTGCACTGCAGTCCTTTCTTTTCACTTTACCCATTAGTCATGAAAAGAAAAGAGAACACTGTAATGGAGAATCACTGCGGATCCAGTATTGTGGATTCCACAATCGACATGATAGATTGCAAGGCAAAATTAAAATTGTCACAACTAAAAAAAAGACAAACCAACAACAAACTATTAAGCAATAAACTATTCACTATGACACATTTCTATAGCTTTTTAAAGCGGTTATTCTGAGGGAAAAAGTGCACTTTAAAATCAAAAGTTCGCATTTTTCAATTTAAACTGTGTTTCACGAGAAAAGAAATGAGAAAGTTAAAAAGAAATGTTTTCATTTTATAACGTTTAGCTTGGAAATTAAGAGAAATTGATTTTAATAGATATTTAAACACAATAATTTCGAAAACAATAATATGAAAACATTTAATTTAATAGTTTGGAGAAGATTAAAATTTAAAAGGATATCATTTAACTTATGTTCGCTGAAATAAAACCAAAAGGCAATTGATACGTTTATATTGGCGGTTTATTAAGAACTAAAAGAATAAACAGTCAAGTATTAACTTATGATTATTAGAAAGAGAATGATAGATAACTAATAAAGAGAAAACAATATACGATTTCTTTGCGTTGTACTTCACTTGTGAGCTAAACTTTCCAACAACTAAAAAAAAATATAAAAGCCATTGAATTGAAAATTCCAACAATCAATTTTAAAGTGTTTACTTTTAATTATTATAATGAGTTTAGTTTCAATTTGATACAGAACCTTTTAAAAGAAATAACGCCGTGATTGGAAAGTGAACGATTTGATTTAAACAGGTAAAACTCAAAAGCTTTAATGTTTAAGAATTCTAATCTTGTTGGATATAGTTCACACTTTAAATAATTTAAATTTTACAGTGAACATTTTCAAATTAATTGTAGAAATGTAGGTATCATTTATAATTTTAGAGATAGTAAATTAAAACGTGTTTTACAATTTTTCCTTCCTTTAAAAACACTTCAAATTTTACATTGAATGCTTTCAAGTGACTGTTAAATATGTCATTTTCAAGTTAAAAGTGTACCCGTTTAGTCTTAAATTAAGAAACTTTCAATTTAAACAGTTTCGCTATTAAATTCAAAGTTTTCCGCGTTGAAGAAAAAAAAATTACTGTAATTTTCAAATTTAATAAGTCTAAATTTGGTTGTCTTTCATACACTATATTAACTTTTAATTTTAAAGTTTTTTACAGGAGTTTAAAGTATTTTTTTCTCCGTGTGTTATATCACTTTGTATTAAAACTACTCCAAATGATGAGTCAAATTTACTATTTAATGACTAAAATTTGGCAGTTCACTGGTCAAGTTTTCAAAATGTTTTAAATTGTGAGTACCTATAATAAAAAGAAAACTTGCCAAATAAACTGCCAAATTTTGTTCATTAATTAATAAATTTGTCTCATCATTTGGAGTCGTTTTAATATAACTCCACTTTAAATATTTGGATATAAAACCTTCATAAAATAAGAACTTGGCGTACTTTTAATTTTTAGATCTCACTACTTTTCACGGCTGTTACATACAGGTTTTTATATAGAAGAACTTGGCTTACTTTTTAACATTTATGTTTTTGTTCTGATCTCACTCCTTTTTGCAAAGATTTTTATTTTTTGCCAGGTCAAAATCTCGAAAGATAATACAATGAAGCTAGAAGTGTATTTCTACTTATTCTACAGAAATCGGAATTGCTTTTTTTAATTGATCGCAATTCTGAGAAAGTGGGTGGATACCACGCCCACTTAATGTTAAACTTGAAATTTTCTATTTTTTTCTTGGTATGCCCTTCAAACCCTACCGCTGTACAAAATTTTTTTCATTATATAGCAATTGGAAGTGCTCCATTTAATTAATCGCAATTCTGATAAGGTAGGGGGATTCCACGTCCCCTGAATGGAAAATCTCAAAGTTTCGATTTTTTCCTTTGGTTCCACCACAAAACCTACTGCTATGCGAAATTACAAGAATCGGTTTTTGCGATTTTTGAAGACTTATATCTCAGGAAAGACTTATGGGTTGAAATTAGATCAGGGCTCTGTGCTTGATCAGACTAACAAATATCCCGAACTTGAAGTTTCTGACTTTATTAGTACTGAAGTTAGAGGGGGTCGAAAATTGCTTGAGTTTGTTCCTGTAAAAAGGGTGTAGTGCTAGAACTTGGCTGGACACTACCGTGCCCTTTAATATGTGTTTTATATAAAACAAAACTCGTATGATTTATTTCAATTTTCATTGTTTCTCGACTAATTTTATCAATGCGAGAGTTACAGAACATAGTTACTGGGTTATCAAATGTACTAGGTATCGGATAATTAAGGTATCTACATCTACAAATATGCAATGGTTTTGACCATTTTATTCACGGAAAATAATTACAAATATGTCTTGTTTAGATAGGTAGCCGTTTACGAATGCAGAATTTTAAACATTGCTTAACCTTAAGTTCTGTCAATCGCACATTTTTTCAGCTTTGAATAATTAGGAAGGCTAATAATTTGGCTAATTAATAACTAATAAGTGGTATTTCGAAGTGAAAGTAAGAATTTTAAAACTCTAAAAAATTATTAAATAATAAATAATCTAATATTTTAAGGAAGGTAAGCTTAGTAGGTGTTTTTAGGTCCAGTTTTTTTCAGTGCGAGATCACTCGCAGTTATAAGAATTTCAACCTGAGTTTGCTTCTAAACAATGTTTTTTAGTCAATTTAGATCTCGAGGTGAATAGATTTTTCTCACAGCAATTTTGTGTCAAAACACTATCAAAATAGAGATGGCAATACTATATGGAAATCGCTCTTTCTTATATGCTGCATTATGTTGTCATTTTTATATGTAAATAAAAGAAATAAAACTTTTAATTTTAAAATTTGTGATGCTTTTTCTTCTTGGCTGAGGTAAGCTCACCGGTGCCCAATATTCTTTCCAAGAAGCAATAAAACTTGGGTTTGAAAGATCTCCACAAATAAAAGAATTACAGCCCTATTAATAAAAATACACCATCCGCTCGTAAATACACGTTTTACCTAACACATGGATAGTGGACTTATCCATTTGATAAAATAAAATATTAATAAACTTATTTTGTCTTCATTATATCGGTTCACTGAATAACACCGAAAAGTAGGCAGCAATTCCCTCAATTGTACTACATATTCAAGTACTTCTTTCATTTTTGAAAGCTAACTGTCATATCAGTCAGCTTTGAATTGAATTGTGAACGGTAAAGTTATCCGCTCGTTGAACACCAAAATTGGTGAGATAAGTTATCCGCTCATTGTCAAATGTCATGTTTATGTCTATTTTGTGATTATTTAGGGCTGTAAGTTTATATTTACTTCTTTTTAAATTCCTTGTATCATTTTATTTTACTTTTGATTTTAACACAGTATTTCATATAATTTGTTTTTCTTTTATAATATTTTGAATTTCTTAATATAAGATATAACACAGTACTTCATAATACAATGCTCGGCATAAAAAATAACAAAGTTGTGATATATGTATATCTATTTAATAAATTAATTTATTTATAAAAATAAAAGTTTTATTTCTTTTATTTACATATAAAAATTTGACGCAACTTGGAGACCAAAAACCAACATGAATCAGTGTTTTTATCTGTGTTTCGACAGTAAGAGTGTATTTCCATAATATCGTACTTTGATTTCGATAAATTTTTGCTAGAGTAATACAGATTTTTAATAAAATAACCCCATAACTGAAAAACTTATTATTAGTGCATAGGATAAATTACATAATACTAGCTTAATTCAGAGTTAATTTGGGCACTGAAAAACTTTACCTTTGAGAGCGATACAAATTTATTCGAAATTAATTTGTGATACAAAAAAATATTATTTTTTTTTATTTATAATTTTATATACAGCTAAAGTATATATTTATAAATAATCAGATTTTGTTGCAATTTAGTTTGCCGGTTACCTGCTGTCTCCAGAAATAACCAGATTAAATTCAAAAGGAAATAAGTTATTTTTCTTCGTTTTAAGAAAGGAAAATACAAATAGATAAATGAATAGATAAGTTTTGTTTTGTTAAGCAAAATGTAAAAAAAGCTAAAAAAAAATCAAATTACATCTTACTAAGATGAAGAGCGCAACACGTGTGCAAATATTTGTTATTTTTTTATAAATGTAGAAATATAGAAATGAGAAAATATTTTCCAATTATAATATATGCACATAATTAAATTAATACTATGTATATATTTTCTGAACCTACTATCTATATAATTCTATTTATTCAGCTGAATTTCTCAAGATTGCTGTATACCTCATCTGGACATTCTAAAAAGTATAAAAAGCCAGCTGATAATATTCAGCTATATTTTCAACATGAAGTTTCTATTCGTTGTAGTTGCACTTGTTTTGCTAGCAGTTCAATTAGCTAGCGCTTCAACAGTTAGCTCAAATTGCGGAAGAACTGCATGTCCGATGAACTATAACCCAGTTTGTGGAGTTCTCAATGGAAAGCAACAAATGTTCTCAAACAGTTGCGTGATGAAAATTCTAAATGACTGCCAACCTGAAGGAAGAAGTAAGTAAATTTTCCCAACAACATTTTACTAATTTATTAATTATTTCTTTTTCAGAATTCCAGCCTTGTTAGTTAACTCACATTTTTTTTCGAAAAAATAAATTAAAAAAAAAAAAACTATACTTGAAGCGTAAAATTTTTGTTTAAAACAGTTTTTCAAAATCTGACGAACTTAAAAATGGTTGAAAATAAATAAATTATGTTTTCGTGTAAAACTGATTGGTTTACAATTGTCAATATATTAAATAGCAATTGATTAGAATTGCACTATTCCCAAAACCTTTGCATATAATCTTACAGAAGTTTCACAATCCGTTGAAAAGCTTACAGCACAAAATAAGCGTAAGTCAATGACATCCAATTTTGTTTAAAACTGAAGAGAGATCATTTATAAATTAAAAAAAACAACAATGGACCAAGGTAACTTCCCTGGGGTATAAAAGAAATAACGGACTAAAACGGTTATATTACAGTGTTGTGATACATGTATATCGATTAAGTATGAAGAGATCCACATTATATAATATTCACTGAGCAATTTTGGTGGGCGTGGTCATGAAAATACAAAAATAAAAAAAGACTTTACTTTAAATAAAATTACAGTCAATTAATGTCAGAAAACAGTCATCAGAATTAATAAATTTATACCCAGTTAATTTATACCCTTACAGCCCTATTAATGAAAATACCCTATCCGCTCGTAAATACACGTTTTACCTAACACATGGATAGTGGACTTATCCGTTTGATAAAATAAAATATTAATAAACTTATTCTGTCTTCATTTTATCGGTTCACTGAATAAAACCGAAAAGTAGGCTGCACTTCCCTCAATTGTACTAAATATTCAAGTACAGGGTGGCGCACCAATTGTGCTACAATAAGAAATTCAAATAACTTTTTTTTTAATCGATGTATTTCAATTATTTTTTTTTTATTGGTTAGAAAATTAAATTTTATTTTAAATAGTTAGTTGTTTTTAAAGATTATAGACCGCAAATGACCTCCACGCTGTCCCACGCATATGCGGCACCTGGTCAAAAAATTATTCATTGCGGCCTGAAGAGTTGAAGTTGGGATCGCCTCAATTATTGTCGTTATGGACTGCTTTAATTCAGTTAAATTCCTGGGCTTCGTTTTATACACCTCTTGCTTGACATAACCCCATAAAAAGAAGTCTGGTGCAGTCAGGTCAGGTGACCTTGGGGGCCAGCGAAGAGTGGAGTTCCTAGAAATTAATTTGTTTGCGAATTTTTTGTTTAGCTCCGCCATAACTGGTCTGGCTATATGTGCAGTTGCTCCATCTTGCTGAAACCAAACGCTGTTGAATGGTATACGTCTTCGGCGCAGTTCTGGGTAAAAAAAACTCCTTCAACATCTTTAAATAACGGTCCCCATTGACAGTAACGGTTACACCGTTTTCTTCAAAGAAGTACGGCCCGACAATACACCTTGATGAAACTGCGCACCACACAGTGACTCGTTCTGGGTGCAGTTCCGTCTCATGGAGCATTTCTGGATTAGACTCATTCCATATACGGCAATTTTGCTTGTTTACATTGCCGTTAAGATCAAAATGGGCCTCATCAGACATGAACAAACAATTGATCAATGTGTTGTCTTCTTCGGCCATTGATATCATTTTTTGGCAAAATTCCAGGCGAACAGGCAAATCCTGAGGGTTTAACTTGCTAGTAATTTGGACTTTGTACGGAAACAAGTTTAAATCGTCATGAAGCATCCGTTGTAATGACCGTCTACTAATTCCAATTTGCCCCGATAAGTTTCGGGTCAAAACGTTCGGATTGGCCTGTATTGCAGATGCTACTGCTGCGATTGTATCCTGAACCCGAACATTGGCATCTCGATGGTACGGCCTTCGTGCGATGCTTACAGATTCGGCAAACATGTTTACAAACCTCATAATGGTCCATCTACTCGGGGGATTACCACTAATCTCCCGCCTAAATTCCCTTTGGACGGAAATGACGGACTGCAAAACATGGTACCGTTGCACTATCCAAATTCTTTTCTCCGTATCCCAAGCATCCATTTTTATAAATCTAAATAGTAACCTACAAAATAAAAAAAAAAATAAGCCGATTACTCACACAGAAAAAAAGTTATTACGTTTTATTTTTGTAGCACGTTTCGTGCGCCACCCTGTACTTCTTTTATTTTTGAAAGCTATCTGTCATATCAGTCAGCTTTGAATTGAATTGTGAACGCTAAAGTTATCCGCTCGTTGAACCCCAAAATTGGTGAGATAAGTTATCCGCTCATTGTCAGATGTAATTTAAGGCTAAAACACGTTTATTATTAAGAATTATAAGTTAAAACATGTGTTAGTGTTGTTTCATATCTATTTTGTGATTATTAATAGGGCTATTAGTTAACAACAGTTTTAAAATGACTATGAATACGCCCTAACCCATTGTCCCCATTATAATTTACTCAGGTGTTTTTGTGGGTTTTATTGTTTAAGCTTTGAGAAACTCGTGCAAGTGATTTATTTTGTTTATATACTTATTATGTACATAAACATAAATATGTTTACCTCTATCAAACAAGAAAAACAAACTGTCAAAAATTCATATTAAAATATTTGTCATCAGAATCTATGTATGTGTTTGATGCGAAGTACCTACATTTGCTCTTACGTTTCCTTATTATAATAAGGAAGAAATATACTGGTAAATTGTTGGGTTTCTTATGAAATATTCTCAAAAAAAAAAAAAACTAAATACACAAACTTTAAAAAGGCTGAAAAAAGTTCGAAAGCAGGTAGGAAAGACCTGAATTTAGGAAACACATTACATACACAGAAACACAGAATACATTACATGACCAACTTAAAATTGTCACAATTAATTAAACAAAAGCTAATAGCAAACTATTAAGCAATTAACTATTCAGTATGACTAAGTTTCTAGCGCTTTTTGAGGCGGTTATTCAGCTACTACGCAACGTTGAGGCAACCAGTCGGCTGCGGCGCCATCATTTTTTTTTACGTAAAGAACTGCTTTTTAAAACCTTATGGGAATGTTTGTTTTTAGATCATTTTCATTAAAATTATCAACTGAAATAACTGACTTTTTCGTAGCTAAAGGTATTAAACGAAATCATACATAGTGTCGAAGGTAATTACGATTTATCATAAGATAATACTCCGTGAGTGATCGGTGAAGTAGAAATAAGACAAAAAAGTAATCCTAAACTCGTGAATAAACGAACAAACTGGGAACACTTAAAAAAGAAACTAGAAAGTTATACAAACCTTGCCTACGTTCTGTAACTTTCGCATGGATTATTCGAGTCGAGAAACGTAGGAAAATGGAACAAAACTCATATGATTTGTTTCAATTTTCATCGTTTCTCGACTGCTTTTGTTACAGAACGTAGGCACTGGGATCCCCTTTAGAAACAAATGAACAATTTGGTCATGAAGTAGAACAATTTATTGCTGATGTGCAACAGGCTGCAGAAGAAAGTACACCAACTTACTATTTCGAACATTTTAGCATGTTTTAGCATTTTTCCCAAGAAAATAGATTCAACATAAAAATAAGATAAATAAAGTGGTTTTAATGAGGAACTAATTTTAGTCCGACTTGTTTTAAAAGTGATGTGTTCTAATTTACTTTCTAGGTTTTTTTTAAAGCGCATAGTTTTGTTTATGACTTCCTTTGTAAATTGTATTGTACTGACATGGCATTTAATTATAATTTTAAGAGTTTAAGAATTTTTAACAGAATAAAAATTGATTAATTTATAAAAACAAAACTTTTTTTTTCAGCTGTCGTAGAAAAGGACGTCTTATTCATTCATGATCTAAAAATATAGTTTTATCTTTTTCAGGTAGATGGCCATTTAGTTTGGCGAAATAGTTTTAGTAGTGTAAAGGAAGTAGTACATGCAAAATAAAGGAATACAAAAAGAAGAGATCACTGGCGATCATAATGGCTGTTTTACAATGCCGCGTTGGGCGCTGCGTTGACAAATTTTTCTGCGTTGACAGATTTTTCTGTCAACGCAAAAGTTCAGATATAGGAAATTCTGTTTAGTGTTTACAATGGCGCGTTGTGCATAAACTTCACGATTTGACAACCATTAGCAAGTACACAAACCAACGTAACGTGAGGAATCTCAACGCAAAAGTTGAAAAAATTTAACTTTCGCGAGCGTTTTGACATTTTCATTTACAGTTATCATGTAGTCTCCTGTGAATTTTGCGTTTAAAAAAATTTGAATTTGGTTTTTCGAGGTAAGAAAATAGCTTGTTCTACAAATTTATAAAATTACCTTAAAATTATAAAATAAAACAAAGGTCTTCAAGGTCTTTTTCTTTCATTTGATCAAAATTTAAGGCAAAGAATCCCCCTTTATCCCTTCTGAGATTCAGCTCGCAAATCCACCAACGCTTTCTTGGTGTTTCGGTTTCCTTTATAACTCCTTCACACGCTGAAACAGCAGCGAACGCCACTTTGGCAACTAATTCTATTGTCGAAAAAAGGTTATCGTTCATTTTAAATTCAAAAAAACCATTTAACAAAATATTTAAATTAATTTGCAGAATGACACTTCAATTGGTTTTAACCAGCTTACTCTCGCAGAATCACCTGTCACCTCGACGCGTCCGTAAAGCTTGTGAAACGTAACGTACGCTTCGCGAACGCGAACGCGTCACTGGAAATCAGCCATAAAAATCATTTCTATTATAAGCGACGCGACGCACGTCCCCCATTGCCCATACACTGAATGAGCCCATTTTTGACATTTGTCATGACACCAATATAGAAGCCGGTATGTTGGCCACTCTGCCAGGATGTTGATCTTCAGCTCTAGTTGGGTCCTTGGACCGATGATATAAACGGGGCATTAAAAAAAAAACAAGAAAAATAGCAAGGGGCTAAGTCGGGGACAGAAATTACCACTCCAAATCGTTCCTTATCGATGAAAAGCGCGTCACAGGAATTTCTTAGATAATTAATTGAGGTTGCGTTGGCAGAGTTCCTAGGAATGGTATAAAGAAAATCATCGTGAAGAATTCGCCTCACTGAATGATTGGAAAGTGCAAAGACTGACCCATAATTGCGCGCAGAAGTTTCTTGCAGTTCTTGCTGATAATTTTTATTTGATCCTTTTCAACAAATGGATCCTAAATTTATCTAAATCTTTTATGTCAAACACTACATCCATTATACTTCTATCAAAACTTAAAAACAAAACACAATTTTTATTTGCAATTGAAATTAATTTATTTTGAAACTTAACGGAACTTTAACAATTTCAACAACATGAGGAATTAAAAACAAATATTTTTAAGAGGAGTTAAAAGACTACGAAGGTCAATTTTTCCAGCATTATTAATTCTGTGGTTTACATGCAGTATATTCTGAAATTGACAAAAAAAAGAATTAATTAAATGAAATTAAACAACAAATATAGCATCATATTATTTTCAAACGTATGAATGAAATAACTTACTTTTGCCCTCTGGCAGGCAATTATTTTCGCCATTTAAAGTACATGCATTTGGAAAGATTTTTTGTTCGCCGTCGAGTTGACCACAAACTGGACTATAATTGAAACCGCACGCATATAAGCAGTCTTTATTTGCTTGAGCTGAAATTCCTGCAAATTGGAGAATTACGAGAGCCAAAGTAACAATAAGATATAAAAACTTCATGTTAGTGTAGTTGTGTTGAGTGTTGAGTGATGAGTTCTTTAAACTGAATGCTTCAACCAATAATCTATTGGTCTTTTATATGAGATCGAATTAAAAAAAAATTAAATGTGGCTGACTTGGTAAATAAATATTTTGATATATTTAAAAAAAAAAAACAAAAAACAAATTGCATTTTTACATCTTTATAAATGTTTATTGTTTGCTGTCTAAAATAAATATTTTTTATTTGTTAAGGTGTTTTTTTTTTGCGTTGTATCTTGTTTAATTGACCCCTGATGGAATTTATATCAAATTTTGGTGAGTGATATTTCTTCGGCGCATTGAGAGTTAAATTTCAAGGTTGACTTTTATCATAACAAAATAAAATGCACGGATGAATCTCACAAACTTAATCTTGTGGTTCTAAGGACAAATTAAGATGGCATTGAGATTAGTTTATTGATGCAAAATACAAATACAGGTATCTAATACAATTTACAATATATGTACATACATTTCATTGTTAGTGAAAATGGAAAAAGTCAAAAGTAGGTAATACAAAATTTTAAAAGCAATACTAAAGTTTTCTTCTCTACTTTTGGTACAAAATACTATCAGTCGTATTTATTAGATTTTTGTATACTTAGACACTGTCTAACTATTTTCAAATTGGTGGAATTATGCTTTATTTAATAAAAATAAATATCACAATATTCACGGTTAAGACAATCTACTCTTGTGTCTAAGTTAGGCAGCTATATAAGACAAGAATAAACAAGGTTTGAACAAATTTTCCAAAGTTGGACAGTTGTCTTAAGTTAGAAAACGTTTATAAATAAGAACATAAGTAGATATAGTAATTTATGTTTTTTTTAAGACTTCGATCGATGCAGAATATCGCTGTTAAAATCTCCACAGAAAATAATACAAGTAAAACAAGAGTTTTATTCAAGAAAATATAAGAAGATGGTGACCAATCGATATATCGGTTGGGCCCATAAACTTCACTTAGGAGCAAATGTTCGTTGACATTGGTAATTTCGACACAAAGATACTTTATGAAACACCCAGGAGGAGAATGAAATCTCTTAGATATATGACAACTCCTCCCCCGATACCACCTAATCTATAATTCCTAATCAATTTAAACTAGAACCACCTATTGCGTACATAAACACGTTTATTTATATCTACACGTACATGTACATATATTTATTGTTAAACATGTATTTAGGCTCTAGTCTTACAATCTTCAAAACTATTGAAAATACTCGAGATTGTGAAGAGTTACAGTGTGATCCTAATTCGTTTTTTGATTGGTGTGTTCGTAATTGTTTGACTCTCAATATTGATAAATGTAAAATTATTACTTTTACGAGAAAGCTATGTATCTGTATCTCCTGCAAATTATTTTCTTAATGGTGTATTATTGTCACGAGTAAGCGATTTAACTGTCCTTAGTGTATATTTGATCAAAAACTTGACTTTATAAAGGGTGTTTTTTTAGACGTGTGGTTTTCAAGAAGAAATAAAACGCATATAATTTAATGTTATGGCCAAGAATTTAGCTTTATCATAAAGATAAGGGTTTGTCATTATGTTTTAAAAATGATTTCGGGCAAGGGGCCGCCGCGATCGGCTCGAATAAATTCCAGCCAAGAGGCCCAATTTTTGCAGCAATTGGGACCATATGTCAGCAATAACGCGCCGAATATTCTCTTCTAAGGCGTCAATCACTTAACCCCACAAAAAATAGTCCAGCGGTGTTAAATCGCACGATCTTGGAGGCCACGCCACAGGCCCATGACGCGAGATAATGCACTCACCAAAAGTTTTCTTCAATAAATTGATTGTTTCGTTAAATGTATGGCATGTAGCGCCGTCTTTTTGGAACCAAAGGTCGTTCACATCAACATCCTCCTATTCATTATAAAATGGCAAACCAAACTGAGCAACCAAACAAATCAAAAAGAAAACAACAAAATGCCAAATAAAAATTGCTTTAAATAACGAAACGTGATTTGCTAAACGTAAAATGCGAAATAACAAAATGCTAAATAAAGAAAATGCGGAACGAAAAACGATGAAATAAACCCCTGCGACACATAGCATACCCATTTTAATTTTAAGGTTTTAATTCTGTGTTCATAAATATCAAAAAAATAAAATAAAATAAAATAAAATAAAATAAAATAAAATAATGAACAATATTTTTTTGTTTTTATAAACAGTAGTAATTATTTAAACTTTTTTAAGAAATCTTATTCCACGATTAACACCGATTTTCGATGCAGTAATCTCCCGATTTCCAAAAAATATTTTATGGCAACACTGCAGCCTGATGTTAAGGTATCAGCATGATACTACTTAACAAATTACAATCTTTAAAACTCTTTACCAAAATTTGTTTACCTTTGTGGTATGTAGTATCATACTAACCCTATTTTCTTAATAAACTTCAGCTGAACACGCCTAAAAATGTAACAGTTCGTGCCAACAAGTAAGCTAACATTTTTACATTTTAACCATTATCTAAAGTATTTGTTAATGCTAACATAGGTTTCAATCAAATTATTTTTAGAAATAAATTGTTTCTAAAAATTCTTCAAGAACCTTTAAATATAGGTATACAACATTTTCTAAGTATTTTTATCTTTCATTGTAATTAAAAAAAAATTAACCAACTTGTTTGGCATCATCGGTATACATCTTTTTCAATCTTAATCTATTTTCCCAGAGCTTCTTAACGAAGATCAACAGGAACATAATACATTCACAGTTCGCAAGTCTCCTACATTTTCCTTCAAATAATGCAAATAAATATAGCTTTGTGATTCAGTTGAAAATTTAAAAATAATCCGAATTTTTTGTTGGTGAAATCAAAAGAATTTTATGTTGAGTGTAGCTCGAACACATTTAAGTTGACAATCGCACTACATTCCACAGAACAATTGCCGTGCCACAACTTTTTCGAACAAAAATTAACAAAATTCATTTTCTCGTATTTTTAGTTAATATAATTTTTATTTTTATTTATATTTTGAAATTTCGACACAACTTATGTACAAGAGGAGCTAAAAGTAAATTTTTTTTTTTATTCGTAGTTGCCAAATTTTCCAAGGAGTTTACCATTATTAAGCCTTTGGTGGACATAAAGAATATTCTGTAATAGAAACAAAAAAATATAACCATATTGTCCGTTGGTATGATAGACATAACTTACGTTGATCATCTGGCAGGCAAGCGTTTCTAGCTCTCATATCACATTCAGTTGCAAAAGTAAATTCTTCTGAACCGCGTTGTCCACAAACTCCTCTCCATTCCATTGTGCAAGGAACTTGGTTGCAGATATCTTTAGCGAAAATTCCTGTCAATTGAATGACTACGAAAACGAAAGTGCCAATAGATAGAAACTTCATGTTTGCTGTTTTGTTGAGTTCTGAAAGTGAATGCTTTAACCAACGACCGACATGGTCTTTTATATATTCGTGATCGAAATCTAAAAAAAATAAAATATTGCTGACATGGCGAATAAATATTTTAATGTTTACCTGAAGCAAATTTCTCAAATTTCTTAAATAAAATAAATATTTTTTTTATTTGTTAAGGTGCTTTGATGCAATTGATAATATTTTGTGAGTGAAATTTCTTTCTTTTGTGCGGTTGAAATCTGAATCGCACAAACTTGCCCTTGAGGTGCAACGAACTGGCAATTCTTTCCGTATATGTCTGTTTGTATGTCTGTCCTTTCGGCTGGAGCCAAAACGGGTGGGTCGATTTTCTTAAAGCGTGGTATCTAACGTTTTTTGAGCATTCCCCTGACAAGTTTTTTTCATTATTTTTTAGGACGTACTTACATTTTTTTTAGCAATTAATGAAAATCTTTTTTTTTTTAAACCACAACTTAAAAAAAATTCAGTTATTTTTTTCACAAAACATTAAAAAAAATTCCGAAAAATGGTTATAATTAATGGTACCTCCCATAAGGCCATTTTTTTATTTTAAATTTTCTCAAAAACGGTTCAACTGATTTTGATCAATTTTTGATAGAGAAAGTTTCAAAAGGTTTTAAAAGTATTGTATACTGTTGAATACACCTGATCTGAGTCCAGACTCCGTTGAAAACCTAGAGGCAAAAGTAAAAACCTTTGAGGCATCCATGAGGACTGCCTTCAAGGCATCATGTCCTGTTAAATTTAGTCGAAAGACTCCCTCCTTGGTGGAATGAAGATCTATCTGATCTCAGGAAGATGACAAGGAAAATCTTTAACATTTGCCACAAACAAAATTTTTACAAAACCGTATAAAGACTGTCTTTGGGGTCTACAAGGGATCCCTCGAAACGGCCAAACTGCAAGGGTGGAGAGATTACGTGTCAATCAATTGAAAACATTAAAGATTCCGCAAGGCTTAGCAGAGTTCCTTAGGGTGGTGTTTTATCCCCTCTCCTATGGCTTTTAGTCATGAACAAAATCCTTGTGAAGTTGGAGAGTTGTGGGATGAAGGCAGTTGCATATGCGTTGCACTTTACTCCGACTTAATGGACAAATACTTTCGCTCTCATCCAGCGCAAAATATCTCGGGGTAATTCTCGATTCGAAATTAAACTGGAAACTTAATATTGAAGAAAGGGTTAGGAAGGCCTGCATAGCCTTCTACGCCTGTAGTTATTGTTATTGCCTAGCCAGCTTGAATTAAGCGAAATAAATAAAACCTTTAGTAAAAAGTGGGGCCTCCAGTCAAAGATGATACTTTGGACGTAGTCAGAGCAATACTCACGTATGGCTCATTGGTGTGGTGTCCCGCTCTTAACAAAGCATATAACATCAACAAACTTAAAAAGGTTCAAAGAACAGCTAGCGTTGGCACCACAGGGGCTCTCCGTACCTGCCAACGGATGCCTTAAGTGTTTTTGTGTACCTTTTACCACTTGACTTACATATAAAATACCTAGTATCTTGCAGCGCGATAAGACCAAAAGAATCAAATATTTGGGTTACTATGTTATGTTTTCGACTCCTACCGACTACTGCACTCCTACCGTGGACCTCAATAAGGATTTCAAAGTTCAATTCCCATCCAGACAGGACTGGGAGGATAGCGTCGTGACTAGGCTTACCATCCGTCAGGATTTCGCCTGACGCGTCAGGCTTTTAATGTCCAATCAGGCTTTGGCCAGGTTTCGTCTTTTTTCAGGCTTTTTTTATAATTATCGCACAAAATATAATCGTTAGAAGAAAAACTTTTACTGAATGCTTTTAAATCAAAATGCTTGTAAATCGCAGTGAATACCTTCATTTTTTCATTTAGTTGTCACTTTTCAGAAAGAGACAAAGAGTTGTGCAATAGAGTGATTCAAAAAAACACCTTTCTCACAATTCAAACGGGACCGAGCGAAATAATGAAATCCCTGAAAATTTGCTTTTAGCACCAAAACTCGAAAAGTTATGCAGCTTTTAACTTTTGGGAAAAATTCCGATTTTAAGCTTCATAATTTCGCCCGAATTTCGAGAAAGCTATTATTTTGAATCAACCTATTGTGCAAGATATGACACTTCCATTTTATTACGCATTTTTTTGTGTGCTTTTATTTGTATGTGCTGCAGATTGATGTTGCAATCTATTTATCGTCTCGTTGTCTTCGTGCATCCAAATCAAGGTAAGTTATCTATGAATGTTTTTTTTTAATTTATCTTTTTTATAATAAAAATGAAGTTTCAAAAAGGAAAAAAAATGTTTTTTTTATTTGTCAGGCTTTTTTCTCAAAAATCAGGCTTTTCTTTCTTTACTGTCAGGCTTTGCTGATTTTAGAGCTGGTAACCCTAGTCGTGACGAGAGACTTTGACACAACTATTTTTACTGATGGATCAACGATGGAGTGTGGAGTTGGTTCGGGGGTATATTCCGAGTCTCTGAATATAAATAAATCTTTTCGGCTTCCCAACTTTGCTAGAGTTTCCCAGGCGTAGCTTTTGGATATTAGGGAAGCGTGCAAAATACTCAAACAAGACCCTAACCAAAATCAAAACACTGCTATCCTGGAAGATCAGGCAGCCGTGAAAGCCATAGACTCGGCTGTATCAGCATCAAGATTGGTTCAGCAATGCCGCGATGAGCTCAAAAGCCTGAATGTTAACCTCAAAGTCACTCTTATCTCAAAGTCACTCTTGAAGGGTAATATATTTTCAATTTTTCTTAATGAATCAAACCGCAGGTGGGGCAGTAACAAACTGCATTATTTCTAGAAAGATTTGGCCCACCTATAACAGATCCCGAACAAATAACTTAATTTGCAGACCCAGGCAAGACATAGACAGGATCGTTGCAACCTGTTCTGGACACTGGGCATTGGGAGAGCATGCGGCAAAGTTGGGAATTCCTCACAATACACATTGTCGTAGTTGTGGGGACCAGTAGGAAAAGGAAACGGTCGCTCACTTCCTCTGCAAATGCCCCGATCTAGCCAGAATGAGATTACAGTCATTTGGTAACCCATTCTTCGACGACCTCAACCTCTCCGAAACAAAGGCCAAAGATATGGTCTCTTTTCTCAACATAACAAATTGGCTCTAAGATGAACTTCGAACGCGAGTAAGGGGACGATATTTTATTCTGAAAGTCATATAGTTTCACTTTAAACCGGAAATCAATTTACCTACCTACTGTGGTTGGGGGAGTTTAATGATGATTCCACAAATTCGTTTCAACAAATTCTTTATTTAAACAGGGCAAACGAGTTATGGTATTAAAACGGCGCAATCAAGCGCTAATTGGGTCACGGAGCTAGGCGCTCGTGGCCGCCACGCCATTCTCCCTAAATGCAACAACGAAAATGATGTTGGTTAATGTGCAAGAAATAATTATTATTTGAACCAGTTTATTGTGGTTAAAATGCAAATGGCAGTACTATGTGTTTGCGCAAGATCAGATAACATTTTGTTGCTCCTGGTAATACGCCCCCAGAAATTTGCGTCCTGTGCATTTGCACATTTTGTACATATAATTGGTCAGGCCCTGGTCATCTGCCGACTGTGATGAAGGATTGTGTGGGTGGTTGTGCTTTTAATAATAAAACATCTGTGGCAAAAGTCCAGTCAATAAAGCCATAAAAACAGCTCAATTAGGAAATAATCGCCTGAAAGCTGGATTTTGGTATATAGCCTCCTCATGGTGTTCTCAAGAAACTGTCAAAAGTCTCCATCGATATGAGCGCCGCTAACAATTTAAGGGGGGTTGAAGGCCGACAAAAATGGTTTTTCATGAATAACTCCCATAAGTAAGTTGTACAGAAAAAATGTCAAGAACTTTTAATTCTTCTTTAATTATGTTTTAAATGAAGTTATTTCAGTGCTTATTTATAGTTTTTGAATAAATGATTTTTAAACTCAAAATTTTGATAATAAAATTCGAAAAATTTTTCTACGGATTGTTTTTCGTCTTGAAGTTTAGTTTGTAGTATTTTGTTTTCCTCGGTTAATTTGGTGTTGTTATCCTCTACAGCATAGATACGCGAGCTGATATTTCGAATTTCAGTTTAGATTTCTTTGACTTGTTCATCGATTTTATTTGAAAGTTTCATTTCAATATTAACTTATTTTAATGAAACATTCTAAATTGACTCACTTTGTTATTTAAATTGTTTTTCTATTTCGGCTTTTATGTTGCTGGAGGTGTCACGGCGCGCGTGTGGTTAAAACTTCAGTGTTCTGATGTTGGTGGTATTCAGGAGTGATCGGTAGTACCGCTTACTCATGAACATTTACTTCTTAGTAGGATGCAAGTTCAATAAACTTAACTGAATAACTACACACATTCTGTTGGCCTCGAAATAGCGCCTTTATGTTTAATATACAGTGTCTGCGTTAACGCCTTTTGTGCAAATTAACTTTATTATACTTCTAGGTGTTGTATAAATAAAATATCCAATTTTTCCTCAATGATTACTTTATAGCTTGAGAGCCAGTGGACTCTTATTTTTCTTTATCTTGTTTATTGTCAAGACAACGTTCGCCAATTTAATTTCAGAACTAGAAGAAGAAGCAGCTTCTAATCTTTTTGTTTATTATAAAATAAAATGTTTGTCATACAAAAAATCTACCTATATGCAGAAAGAAAGAAGGACCTCTGAAAAATTGGTTGCTCTCGAAGTCTCCAAAAAAACCTTTATCCAGAACTCCCGCTAGCTGTCCGCTGAGTTTCGAGTTCGTGATGAATTCACGATGCTTTGGGCTAATCATTATTCCCAGTTCCTAGAACGTATCAGCACGATCACTTTGTGACCAGGGCTAAAAACTTTGAAATCTAATCCATTTATCTAATCAATTTTACTATGAATAATTTCCTAATTTCCTAAAGTTATACTTAAAAATACACTTTTTTTTAAAGAATTCAAGCTGTCGTTTAACCTTTCCTGGGCATCCCTGTAGTAAATTGGTGGCAACATCAGTTTCAGAACGGATTCTGATGCTCGAAGAATAGATCCAGGGATTTTACTTATTTGTTTTGGTTTTAATGTAACTATCATTTCTTTTTATTAGGTAGCTATAAAAAAAAAAAAGTGTGAGTGTCGGGACTCACGGTTAAGATGTTTCGAAAACGAAAGTGCCAATAGATAGAAACTTCATGTTTGCTGTTTTGTTGAGTTCTGAAAGTGAATGCTTTAACCAACGACCGACATGGTCTTTTATATATTCGTGATCGAAATCTAAAAAAAATAAAATATTGCTGACATGGTGAATAAATATTTTAATGTTTACCTGAAGCAAATTTCTTAAATAAAATAAATATTTTTTTTATTTGTTAAGGTGCTTTGATGCAATTTATAATATTTTGTGAGTGAAATTTCTTTCTTTTGTGCGGTTGAAATCTGAATCGCACAAACTTGCCCTTGAGGTGCAACAAACTGGCAATTCTTTCCGTATATGTCTGTTTGTATGTCTGTCCTTTCGGCTGGAGCCTAAACGGGTGGGTGGATTTTCTTAAAACTGGGTATCTAACGTTTTTTGAGCATTCCCCTGACAAGTTTTGTTCATTATTTTTTAGGACGTACTTACATTTTTTTTAGCAATTGATGAAAATCTTTTTGATTTTCTATATTAATAAAGGGGTAAAGCATTTTAATAGCCAAGTCAACCTTGTTAATTGCTTCCTGGATATGAAGACCAAAAGTAAATGTTTGGTCTAAGTGTATTCCTAAGTACTTAGCACCAGATTTCCACTCTGTTGGAATGCTATTAATTTGAAGCATGTTGCTGGGTAAGAAGCAAGCTTATTTTTTTGTTGTAAAAAAGACAGCTTGAGTCTTCCCAGCATTGATTTTAATTTTCCAATCATTGAAGTATGTTTCCAATCATTGAAGTATGTTTGCACAATATTCAGCGCAGATTGCAAGTTGGTTTCAATGTTAAAACCAACTGAATCTAATGAAAACAAACACGTATCATCTGCAAAAATTGCGGATTGCTGCGTTAAATGTGGAAAATCATACGTACATAGGTATGTATTATATAAAATAAGAAAAAATTTAAAAGTCCAAGGTGGTAAATTGTATTGAACTATTATAAGTTTTTTTTTTATATTTTAACTCAGAGCTGTCAAAATTACTACCTATGTGTAGTAAAACTGGTAGAATCTGGCAGTTTCGGGCAAGTAAGCGAACAGACCTATTACCATTCATAATATTATGGGTGTGTTTCTTTATTTATTCCGAATATTTAGTTTATCTGGTACACCGCTTTTGCGTTTCTTTATTCACTAGAATATTCCGGGTAAATTTTTTTGTGGTTTCTTTATTCTTTCCAGAATAATTGGAATGCATTCATTTTACTCCCAGTGTAAATGGAATATTCCCTAGTTTGACAGATACATTTCATTTGTTTCATTGTTGTTTGTTTGTTGTCTTGTCTGCCATTGATGAAAATCATTTGAATCAAATAGAAATTGTAACTTTTATATTTCGGTAATTCTTCAGAATTTGGCCTTTTGTAAAGTCACGTGTTTTGTAGTGAAAACGTGCGTGGTAAATGATCTGATCAATATTTGTGGAAATTATGTAGAAAATCAACCAAGTGCAATATTTATTTCTGTTTTATATTTTTAGGTATAAATTCGTTTTCGAAATGGTCTCCTGGAGATGTAAAATGCCACATAATTTGATAACACATATTACACTAACTATTAATAAATAGATACCGCTCGTCGCGAACTCGGGAAGACGCCCTTCCTGGTCAGTAGCACAAAGAGAACTGAACTCAATAAACTCTGCCACATCCACCGAGCTGCGAATGCAGTCCTGCACTAATACTAACTAACTAATGGACAGGAGGGGTTTCCCTGTCCATGAATCTTCTATTTGCGGATGCTTGAGTTTTGTCGGTTAACACACACAAAAATTAAAACACACAGTGGTTCAGGTTGTATGGAGAGGCGGTCATAAATCTGTAAAATGTGAACCAACCAATCGATTTGAATGAAATTTCCAGACATGGTTAAGGATTGCATAAGGTATTATGAGAGAAAATTTCCGCCTTCTAACTGTCATAGTTGATATAAATGAGAGGTGTGTTCTTTAAAAAAGTTTTAGATAACGTAATTTAATATAATTCTTCAGTACAATTTTGTTTGCCACGCCCACTTTTGGGGGCGTTTTTTTTTTTCAAAAAATTGGTTTTGGACCAATTTCTTAGAAAACGATACAAGTTGCTGTAAAAACATGCACAAAAAAATATTAACGCAAAATATTTACTACGCGTTTTTGACAAAAATTTTCTTTATTAAATCTTTTCCTAAAAAAATGCAAAAATAAACAACAGAATGTGTAGAAAATGCTTTTTTTTAACAAGCAGCCCTACAAAGTTTTTTACCACACCCATTTTTGGGGGTGTATCGGGAAAAATCGTTGAAAATTAGGTATGTATTTTTAAACTGGGTGCATTTGAAGGTTCGCAGGTAGGGTTACCAGCTCTAAAATCAGCAAAGCCTGACAGTAAAGAAAAAAAAGCCTGATTTTTGAGAAAAAAGCCTGACAAATAAAAAAAATTTGTTTTCATTTTTGAAACTTCATTTTTATAAAAGAAAAAATTAAATGAAAGCGTCTACAGAAAAAAACCGCAAGGGATCTGGGAGTTGGTGTTGACTTACGTCTAGTTTAACCGAAAACGCATTTCAATGACCAAGAACCTGCCCCAAGGTTAATTTCTTGCTTAATCTTTTTTAAACAATATTAAAAAAAAAACACTTTAACTATGATGTAGAAAAACTCATATCATATTTTACAGAGTGCGTCAAAATGCATTTTTTTTTAAATTATTTTCTTTAGAATTTCCTACCTGTAATATTTTAATAATAAATCCTAACGGTTTTGAAGTTAACAAAATTTTTTTTAAATTGAGAAAATCCTCTATTTTGATTTAAATTTTGGGTCACCCTGTCCAAAGTTGATTTTTATTTTTTACCATCCATTTTTAAAAAAAATATTCTTCATGACCTACAAAATGCTACAAATAATTGTGTTCAAAATGAATTTGTATTTGAAACGTTTCAAATAGCACCCTGTATAAATATCCTACTACTCAGTAACATTTTTGCTTTTAAAAGCTTGTCCTAGTTTTGCAGTTTCTTATCAAAAGTTATGACCATTTGAATCGAATTTCATTTAATTTCATTTTATAAATCAATACAAAAAGTTAAAAAAAAGCAAAGTATTTCCTTCTATTTTAAAAATTATGATTTATTTGAATTTGTCATTCATTTGTCATAACTTTTGATCTTAGGTGAGTTGTGATAAGTTGTACACCTTTTAAGAAATTGCAAAACTAAGACAAACTTTCAAAAGCAAAAAATGTTATTGTATAGAAGGATATTTACAAACAAATTTTAATAACAACTACAAAAAAATACCAACAATCCCTGAAAAATTCATGCTTTTAGCACCAAAACTCAAAAAGTTATGCAGCTTTTGACATTTGAGAAAAATTACGATTTTTAACGACTTTCAAGCAAAATTATGAAAAAGCGCTGGTAGCGAGCTCTAAATGGTGTTCCATTTTGAATTTTTCGGTCTTAATTTTTTGGTTTCAATCTAAGCTTAATAATTTCGCCCGGTCCCGGTTGAATTTCGAGAAAGGTGTTTTTTTGAATCACCCTATTGCACAAGTCTTTGTCCCTTTCTAAAAAGTGACAACTAAATGAAAAAAATGAAAATGACTGCGATTTACTAGAGTTTCGATTTGAAAGCATTCAGTAAACGTTTTTCTTGGAACGATTATATTTTGTGCGATAATTATAAAAAAGCCTGACAAAGGACGAAACCTGGCCAAGGCCTGATTGGACATTAAAAGCCTGACGCGTCAGGCGAAATCCTGACGGATGGTAAGCCTATTCGCAGGTATTAGCAGCTAATTTTGTTTGTATTCGATACTTAACGGTTCCATGTGTAGTATGTACTATGTGTCCGACAGGGGAAGACCAGGGAACATTAACTTTTTCTTTGTTGAATTTTGAATTTACCTTAAGAAAAGGTACTAATTTTAAAAATTCGTAAAAAAAAAATTTTAAACTATATTAATTTTTGTTTCCAAAATTTAATTTGTTTTTTATATGCCCAATAGAGAAAAAATGACAAAA
The DNA here is from genome assembly GCA_929447395.1 of Epistrophe grossulariae. NCBI lineage: Eukaryota > Metazoa > Arthropoda > Insecta > Diptera > Syrphidae > Epistrophe > Epistrophe grossulariae. Next base: position 117,713,191 of record OV839567.1, on the reverse strand, counting down.
AAAGTCAAAAGAATCATATAAATAAAAATAATCGTCTTTGAAGAATGCTTGTTATTTGCTTCAAAATCACTGAAGTTTCGTTTATCAACTTTAGAGCTCAAAATTTTATATTTACAAACTGCTTTCATAAAAAAAAATCCTGATCCTAATGCTTCAACTATTAATTAATCAAATTACAATGTCAAAAATCTAAATATTTAAAAGTCGATAAAATGATTTGTGTCCGCCCATGAACCACTGTGCGGTGGCGCCTCGGCAAATTTCAATCCCTTAACGTAGTTGGTTCCTGAGATATCTGACTGACTCACCAATAAGGGTTTTCTTCTCAGGGTCGTGGTATCCACTCTTTTTGTCAGTTTGTTTTCAATTAACACGAATGATGAAATTTGGTAGAGCTTGAAGTGCATACAAAATAAAAAAGAAATAAATATTTGAAGTTTTGCATTCAGGGGTGTGCATGGTATCCACCTACTTTCTGAGAATTACGATCAATTAAATGGAGCACTTCATATTTATATACAATGATGTAATTTTGTAGAGCTGTAGGCCTTCAAGTGCATACCAAGCAAAAATATAAAATTTGAGGTTTTTCATTTCGGGAGTCTGATGATCACTCTAGCCTTTAAACATGGTGGTAGCTCCCTCAAGTGATTGTTGTTGCATTCGAAATTTGGCTCATAATTTTCACTTGTTTCTGCAGCAGCACGTTAAATATGGGACTGACGTTTTATTTTGTTCCTATATTGTTTAAGCTGATGCGATTTTTATATTGCAGTTGTTTTTTTTTGTAGTGCCTTTTATTATTGGATTTCGGTTGCATGCCGCTGAAGTCTTTTCTCTTTGCATCGTCTCCTCATTCCCGGCTCCCGCTGAATTAGTACTTAGTAGTCAAGCGAAGCGATGCTGGAACAGAATCCACAGGCAATGGTTATTCTTCATATCCACATTAAAGATATGTGTTCTGATTTGTTCATTGAGGGCAACTTTTCCTTTCCAGAACTTGACATTTAATTTTGATCAGCTGAGATTCGATCAGAGGCCCTTAATGTACTGGGGCCCTACTATGTAACTTGCTTCTACTTTCGAATCCATTCGAAAGTTGTTTTCAATGCTTAATTTAAGTGGTAATATGTATGAAAGTGCGATCAAATTTAGGTGCTTTCGACTTTTAGCCACAGAATCTTCAATTAGCGCTGTTCTATTTCCGTTTATATGCGTTTGCTAAAGAATTAGCGAGCTGAGATTTTGCGAATTCGAACACTTTTATTGTAGAATCGAGTTACATAGTTGGGCCCCTGTTGTATAAATATGATACTGCTGCTTGTTCTTTGATTTTTATTAAAATATTTTTTTTTTGGTACGTACTTTATTTTCGTATGAAGTTATTCAAGTCTTGTCAGATCAGCCGCATCAGGAATCAGACTAATTATTTCCCCTCCCCACACCCTCAATGAAGGCTTCCGTGGTATTTTTGTATACAATATACATACATATCAACTTATATTGATGCACCCACCACTCACCACCTTTGAACCAAACTATGAGTAGATATATATTCGAAACAAGCAATTCATCGTATTGTCTGCATCGCATGCCAAAGTTTGAATGCATTCAACCTCAGGTTTTATTGTCATTCCCGTTGCAACGAAATTGGAAGCTCCCTGAGGAGTTATTTCTTGATTAAATCTATCAGAACAAAGCATTTTCTCTGCAATTTGCAATTCTGTTTTGGTGTGAGTGTGGTGTCTGTCCACATAATGAGGCTGCCGACCACCAACAGAATGAAGCAAAACAATATGAGGCTTGGCGCATGCCACATGCTGTATGGGTTTTTCATTGGTAAATTATTATTGTTTCTGAAAGCCCAGTATCCACTATGCTTCATTTGCATCCAGGTGAGTGATGTTTTGTTGGCATTATAAGAATTCGAATTCAACTGAAAAGTATAAATTTTTGTTCACATAAAGGAATATGAAATAATACGACAACAGAAAAAGAGTCGTTTCGTTCTGAGCTTTTCACATAATACCTATGATGCCAGAGCATTAACAATTGTGGTCAGAGAACTTATTTGACATCATCATCAGTAACCAAGCAAGCTTAAGCTATTGCCTTATTATTTTATATATGAAATTATGTAAATGGGTGGTGGTCAATGGTCATAGTGATGGTCAGCCTCATTTGGTTGGAAAGCCTTTTGATCTTTTGTTCTCTTCTCATATCATTGTTAACTCTAAGTGCTTTGTTCCAAAATGTTCATTGTTCTGATGAACTACACTGAATGTGTTAGTTGTCATAGTTGAGATGAATTTTATTGTAAATGTAATGTGGTCTTTTTGTACCTATATTGCAGTTATAATGTTTTATTAAAGCTAATATTGCCAAGTGGTCGAAATTCGACCATTCAATCTAAAACAATAGAATACATGATAGATATCTAGGTATATGATGGTGTGGAATGTAATAGCATTGCACATAAAGGCATTTTGCTCTAAAGCAAATTCTTTTTGAATTACAAACGCCATTTTTACCTGAGTTTTACATCCGTTAAACGCAAAATTCAATATAGGTACTTACGTTGCGTTTTAAGTCTGGGCAAATGTCACTGTATGACTTCACTCTTAAGATAGCAGTACATGGGATTACACCCACTATGAACTGCAAAATCCGGAAAAGAAAAAACTGCAAATTTTTGTTCTGGTCCTGTTAGTCAAGGTAAAAAAATTATTTTGCAACTTCACAAACGCCAATAAATAATTTATGGTGTGAAAAAAATTCTGTTTCCACCGAAAACAACCACAACAAAATAAAAGTGTGTCGACAAAGTGCTTCGATCCTTTGCCAAAAATGTTTTACAGGGTATTTCAGAATCTCTTGTTCTTTATTAATTATAATACACACGCAGTAAGATACAATCAGGCCTATCACAGAATCCATTGTGGAAAATCCCCGAATGGATTATACCACCACGAAGTGATGCCAGAACGTGGGATTTATCCCTTTTTATGGGAATTTCACGTTTAAAATAAGCTAAAATGGAAAAAGGAATTTTTCACACCTCATAGTACAAAAATAAGGGATTTTTCGTTATGCTTAAATTTTTTCCTAAATTGTTCATTTTATTAAAAAAAATAATTGTATCGAACTATGCACAAAGACCCTATTTACATAGATTGTGACTTTTCACTACCGCATGACGATGGTGAGATCAATGAAGAGAACAGAGCTCCTCACCCACAAAATCATCGTCATGGCGTAATGAAAAGACACAATCCCTATTTTGTCGTATAGGGTCAAATAAAACATTATCATGTCTAGAAAAAACTCATTCTGGCGTAAATCTATATGGTGAATCTATACGTGGAAATATCAAATTTTAACATCGGATAAAATGTATTCGAAATTTTAATCCATTTCACACGGCCGAAGCTGCTGATGCGAAACGTAAAATCCCATACACAAATTACACAACTAAATTATAAACGAAAACTATGCTTTTCGATAATAAATGTCATTTGAGTTTCATTGAGTTTGTTTTTTTTTTTTTTGTATTAATTGCTTTTATTTTTGCCTTTTTTTTGTCGCAAATGGTTAAACTCGTGCATTCAATGTAAATTTTCAAAATTTATATTTTTTACCAATGCGGAATGTATGTTTGTTTCTAAGCTTTACTACGTAATAAAAATGTATGGGATTATATTTTTCCTAATAAAATACAAAATGCGAAACTGAATTTCAATGATAGATTTAGATTAGATTTTTATTCAATATAAAAAATTTTACAATTGATATCATTGAGAAATAAACTTGAATAAGTTAACACATGACAATTTTGTCGTCTGTCTATGGGAAAACCTGATCCCAAAGTCTATCGTCACTGCTATGAACCCAGAAAAAAGGATTCACAAAATCCAAATGGAATTGAAAAAAGGAATGCCTCATTAAAAGAATTGATTCTAAATTTCGAAATCAGCTGTCCTATGTCACACCAATACTTGGAGATTTTAAAAACAAAAATCCCTTTACCTTTTCAAAGAGTTCCATTTTGTCTCTTTTAATTTTACACAAAAAAGCTGAAATTTTGTATTAATTATCGCTAGACTCTTTGTTTTAATAAATATCGCAAAAAAATCCTTAATCCCTGAGCACTATTACAGCTGTCAAATGATTGAGATCGTGATTTTTTTTTTTTTTTTTTTTTTAAGTGGTGTGTTCTTTTACTTCCTCGTTTTGTAAGGCGCATATCGTTTTTAAGGCGCATATAGTTTTGATTCGACTTCTTTGCAATTGTTTCTTACTGCCGTAGCAATCAATTATTTTAAAAGTTAAAGAATTTTTAACAAAATAAAAATTGATTAATTTGCGTTTGCAACCATTCAAAATTTAAGAATTTGTGAAAAAAAATATTTTTTTACTGACACACAATCCTTTTTCGATTACGATGGAATTTGTCATACCTAACACAAGTTTTATACATTATTCAAATTTGTGTGCTAGATACTTTTAGTGATTTAAATAATACAACATATTATAAAATATAAATTATAAAAATAACATTTAAAAAAAAAATGATTTTAAATTAAGAAAAGTTGAAGAAAAGTTAAAAAAAAAACAAAAGCGTAATATTTAAATTTGAAAAAGACTATCTAACCGTCCTAATGAAGTGTCCTTAAAAACTAGTTATCTTTTTCCAAAATTGCCGTCACCACTATTATGTAGGTGCTCTACTCATTGGTTTCGACATTTTAAATCAACCAAAACAATCGGCACTTTAATTTCATTCTGTTCTTCTGTTGTTCCCAGAATTTCCATTTTTATTTACAAAAATAAATTGTGATTGAAATTATATAAGAACAATTTTTTATTGGTATTAGGTTACTATTTGGGCTACTTTTCCGGCTCCGATTTTGGGCTACAAACATTTTTAAATTGGGATATCGAACTAGTTTAAGACATGGCAACCCTGCCTAAGAACTTTCATAAGGCGTGTTCCTTTGGGCTGCAGCATCTACTGTCAAGTACTTCTGGCTGCTTTCAACTATTTCTACTCTATGGTCAAAGCACTTCAATAATGTAGTAACGAAATGAATCCACGACACCTTCAGAGGAAGAAATTACATAATAAATTATTGTTGTTGATGTTTTCTATAGTTTAAAATAAAATACAAATACAAACAACAAAGCTTTCGTCTACATTGAGGTTAGATTTTTCTTTTGGCAAAAACTAAAGCGTTCCATTCATCATCTACTGGGAAGTACTAAAAAGCACTTTGCAAGGCCCAAAGGAAAACACCTACAGCCAAATTAATAAACGTGGAACAGCGAAGGGTTAGGTCTTATTCCGTGGACTTAGTGCAAAAATATCTAAAAATTGACGTGTACTAAGTTAAACCACAGGAGAAGGTGGTTTAGCGAAGGAATAAGAACCAGATATGTCAAACTTATTCTGAAATAAAAAAAAATACCTAAGTGAAGATTAATAATTTAACTTTGAATAAAATTAATAATGTCTGCTAGATTTATCGAGTTTTTAAACCATTAATTCTAATTATTGGACAATCAGCCATCAACCACCATAAAAAGAAAACTATAAAAAATACATGCATGTATATGATCTATAATGGAAGTGCTCAGAAACATTCCATTTAAATAAATAAAAACAAAACAGACACAACACAACAATATTGACAGAAATATATTAACAAGAGAATTCTTAGGTGTGTTTGGTAACTTGAGCTTTTTTTTTACAAATTATCATAATTTTCTGTCAAAACCCATACGAAAAATACCCAAGTTTGGGAAACTTGGAGAAAATTTCAAGTTACCAAACAGGCATCTTATCTATTGTAGTAGATTTTCTTAAGGTAAACGTCAATTTACTATTCCACGAACATTTTGGTTTTATTCATGGACATTTTTAACCCATAGCCTAACTCTTATTCCCTGCTTTAGTTAACTCGTGGAATAACGGTGGAATAAGCGTTTTTTATTAATTTGACTGCTAAAGTTTAAGTTTAATCAGGACTGAGCAACTTATCAATCTAACAGATCGGGCAGGGAATTCCATTGTCAGATGGCAGTTATGAAAAAATGACAGTTATAAGCAACATTAAGTTTTCGTTTGTGCTTGTAATTGCAGTTTGAAAAAAGTTCACAATCAAACAGCAGTATTGAATTAATTAGCAGCGATTTTGCGAGAATCATTGTAGTTCTAACTGGTGTTATCTTCTGCTATAGAGTGAAGAATTCGGAGACCTCCATTAGTTTTACCGAGAATTGATGTAATGTGGTTGCCCTAGGTAAGCTGCCTCATGGTCAAAAATAAAGCTAAGATTTGTTGCTGATTCGAATATTTCTATGCGGGATTATCATTTAGAGCAATTTGAAGGAGGTATGATGTATCAATGGGCCTTCGTCATACTACTGTAGGCATTTTGATTTTTTTGGGTCCAAACAAAGCCCATTGAATTTTGCCCATACTAGATAGGACAAACTAAATGTTTGCATATTTTATTCTTTACAAGTCCTAAATGATAACTTTTCCGCAGCTGTACATCATCAGCTTACATATGATTTGGACAGTGTAATAGACTCGAGGAAAGTTCATTTAATCATTTGTGTACATAATGAAAAGTAGTGGTACCAAAATTGAGCCCTGAGGAACCCCTGTACCTAAAGGCAAGAAATCAGAAACACAATATTACCAACTACAACTACCTGAGATCTATCTACATGGTATAAGTTAACTAGCGTTTTTGACATTATTGAAAATTTAACCTGTCTTTTTTTGGATAATACATATACTATGTTTCACAGTATCAAATGCCTTAGAAAAATTTAATAATATGAGAAAGGTGATATTGTCCCTGTCTACAGATTGTTTAATATCTTCGACTATATTATAACAAGAATCTCATATAGAATCTCAATAGATTTTATTAAAAAAAAAAAACCCAACGCAGTTAATGACTGAAGTAACAATAGAGTGTTTTAAAACTAATTCGAGAAAAACAGTGGAGGAAAATATAAAAGAACAATTTTAAAAAAAAAATTTTCTTTGGAGTATCGAAAAAGTTTTTATTTTATTTATGTTACTTACAAATTATCTGAAACTGTCGTTTTTGTCGCTAATATTATGGTCTTATAAGAAGTAAGAATATTTACTCATTAAAAAACTTCTTAAAATATCATAATTTTGTTTTGTTAGTTCCATTCCAGACCAATATAAACAAAACCAAAGCGTTTGAACTTTCATACTTGATAAGATCCCTTTGAGATGTGCAATCCTTTTTTTTTTTTTTTTTAATATTTTCCCTTTTAGCGGAATTGCAACTGATATACTGCTTCAGTTGTATCGGCCTCAAGTTACTCAATATTCTTATTTTATATTATAACTAAGGGTACTGAAAAATAATAATTGGTGATATCTTAAGTGCCGTTTCTCAATTTCGTCGAGGACTCAGTTATTGAATTCCTTGGCCTCAATCTAAAAGAATAATATGTTATTGACTGTAGAATATTTTGATATTTTGCGATGGCTGTAGATTAGGAAATCCTTAAGTAAAAAAGTGAAAGATTAATATAAAGTATAATATATTTTAGTGCACTGTGTAGTTATATAAAAATAATTTGCTTGATATTAAAAAGATATATATTTGAGGTAGAGATGGCAAAGTTAAATAATTGTACAATAGTATTAATTCATTATTCACATAGGTAGCTAAGGACTATAGCTCAAAAAAAAAAACAACGAAAATTTAATTTTGCAAGACCGTAATCAATTCTTTAATCGAAATGTGAAAAAAAAATTCAATTTAATACTTTTAAGAAATCTTAATTTTAACCATTATTTTATACATATATTATTGTGACGAATTTTCGATATTTCATCTATCTAAACTTAGAAAAGATATTTAGTTTACCAGGTTTTCAATTAATTTAATTATTTGACTTTAAGTTAATTGTGAACCTGGTGAAAATACCTATACCTGGGCTGCAATGGCTTAAGCGTTTGAGATTGGAGAACCTCGACAGCAAATAGGCGTTTTTCTATTTTAGTTCAGAGCAGAGCCTGAACTGTCAAACAAACAATTGTGTTTCTTTTTTACCTCTGAACGTTCAGAGCTTCAAATTTGTGTTTCTTTTTTCGTTCGGCACATGTTCTGAGCTTGTTCAGAGCGCGCTCTATGAGCTCAGAATAAAATAACGGAACAGACCGAGTTGAATGCTGAACACAAGCATTTGACAGGTGAAATTGAAAAAAAGCTAAGGGCCAGTTGTACAAATATTTAAACCGTGGTTCAGCAATTTTTATCCAACGATTCCGGCGGATTAATTGAGTTTCAACAGTGGTTTACTGTTCAAGTGTGTGATAATAACCAATTAGATGCTTGAACCAGCGTTGAAACTTAGTTAATCCTCCGAAATCGGTGAGTTAAAATCTTGAACCAAGGCTGAACCACTATTGTACAACTGGCCCTGAGTGTGCAGGTGTGTTTCAAAAATAGTTCAGAGCACTCAGAACACGCTTTGTTCAGAGGATGTTCAGAGCATGCTCGATATGCTCGGACTCTGTTCAGAACTCTATTCTGATCTAAAAAAGAAAAACGCCTAATGTCACACTTGAACTGAAAAAAGTTCCACAATTAAGCACTCGCTGAATAAAGAGAAAGAAGAGGCTGAACAGGTGGTTTCGTTCAGGTGGACAGGAACTAAATTTCATAGTTTATGAATTTTAGGTAAAAATACAAACTAAGTCGACAGCGACACCAAACTAGGAGTATGCCCTACCAAATTAAAGAGATTTTCATGGCGATTTCAATGATTGCAAATTCAAACAGATTGAAAGCGAAACAAAACAAAATCGAATTTGTGAAGTTAATTCGAGATTGGTTGACATTAATTGTCAAGAAGATGGCCGCGATGGGAAAACTTCCTGGAAAGTAGCAGTGGAGACTAAACAATTTGGAAATCCTTCAACTTGCTATATAAAAAAGAGGTCCAAGAGCAACTAAGGCGAGATAACGCGTAATCTGTCGCAGAAGCAAGTTGTTAAATTAAGATAAAATCAACAAAATAAAAAGAAAGCTAACATCTAAATAAAAATACATCCTCTCGGGAACCAGAATCTAATTCATACTTGTTTCTTTTGTTTACTTTTCATTTCTGCATATAGGTCCGCTTTCGTTACATTATCTTACTAAAACGATTGTGACTACTCAATTGGTTAAACAAAACTTTGTATCTTTTTATACTTTTACAATTCAAGTTCTTGTGTAACTTACGTCCTTTTTACATTAATAAAAGATAACTAAAGATCACTAATACAAAAGATATATCTACTAGATACTTGACTTGTCATGAAAAAAAAGTATAGTCTTGCACAAATCACAAATACTATCTAATCTGCCATAAAAATGTTTTTAATTAATTAATTAATGATTGAAATTAGCAAATACTTTTGCAAAAAGGAGCCATAGAATGCCTGCCGTAACTATTTTTCATTTTTTTTTTTAATTATTAAAAATCAAAATATCAACTATTCGCGCTAATGCCATTTTTAATATATTAAGATAGGTATTTGCATTTGTTATGAATTTTTTACTTGAAAATAATTTAGTTTTCACAGGGGAAGGGAAACGATTTAAATAATTAATTAAAATAATAGAAAAGTTATTTCAAAAAAATTTAATTAATTGAATTATGTATATATTTAGTATCTATGTATCTATGTACATAATAGTTATGCTTAATATTTTTTTCATCCATTAAAAAATTAATTAGTCATAAATCATAATATTTGAGGGAACAAAACTCAAAGCGCATCATACACACATGTTTAATTATTGATATATCACTTACAAAAAACATGAAATAATAAAATAATTCAGGACATCATGAAAAATATATGAGTTGATCATCATGAAGAGTAATGCATGACGTCCTCTCTGATGTTTTTTTGTTTATCCATCTCCAGCGGCTGATATGCTAGTGCCCCTTCTCCGTGTGTTAAAATTGTCTATTTCCGCCCTTTACCCACTAAAAGATCAAAACATTTTCAATTCCAAAATGAAATAGGAAATAATTTCTTTTCTAAATAAATAATAAAAAAAAAATGATGACACTGAAGTGGAAAAAAGATTTCTTCCAAGTCGATTCACTCTTATATATATTTTGCTTTTGACCAGGATAATAAATCATGCGTAAAAATCAAAGCAAATTTTAAGAACAATAAAGCCAGTTTACTCATATCGAAGTTCACAAAAAAAAAGGATATTCTATTTATGTATGTATGTATGTGCATATGTGTTTGTATGTAAGTTTTATTTCTATAGAATTTCGATGTGTGTGCGTGCTATACCTGGATGGTATAACAATGGAACATTTTTTAACGGCTTTTTGAACCTTGGAAATTAGTTTCCTGTCATGATGATCCTGAATAAATGATGAAAGGTGTCTTCGAAGGAAGTTAAGTTTATTTAAAAATAGGAATTTTGTCTGATGTGTTTTTTTTATAGCTATAGCTTTATATGACATTGATACACTTACTTAATTTCTTATAAATAGGAAAAAAGGGATTGGGTGAGTTTATTGAGGAATGCTTTTGAAGACTTTTCTATTAGGTTTAGGAAAAGTAGACATTTGCTTAATATAGTAGTTTTTTTAATAAAAACTTTGAAATAATTTATATTGTTTTTCTTGTATATTCTGTAAAGCAGTTTCGAATCAGCGTAAACTATTTTTTAATAATTTAAGGTTTTGACTACCCTTCAAAAGTTATTTGTCAACACAATGCGAGCATTTAGGAAAGAGGGACGATTGTAAGAAGGAGCAGTGGCGGACTAAGCTTGTTAGAGGCCAGGGGCGGCAATGCTAAATGGGGCCCCTTATGTGATCAGATATTTTTGTAGTTTCTATAACGTCAGCTTCTACGACAAAAAAAAACATCAATCATATTAATTATAATACACGTACGGGTTCAGAAAGAATGTACATCAGCATTAGGCAAAGCAACCAACAGGTAAAGTGCACAAAAATAATGAATAGAAAACAAAATAAGATCTTTTATTTATTAAACCCCCGGAGTTTTATGGGAAGCACTTCACTTTAACCAAAAAACGAAATTCTGTTGATCCGATCGCTAATCGGGAGATTACCTAAAAATTTCATCAAAATCGGTCACGTCGTTTTGGAGTCTATAAGGAACATATATACAAACATCGATTTTAGATAGATGTCTAAAAACCAAACTTACCTATAGATATCTACAGTTAGTAGTTTTTTCCAATTATTTTATAAATGTTTTCGTGCTTTCATTCTGCTGAACTCCTCAATGACATCATTGAAATCAATTTTTCTTGAAACTTTTCTCTCAATTGATAAAACGGAGAGATTGACTAGACGTTCTTGGGTCATAGTAGATCAAAGGTAATTTTTTATAAATTTCAATTTTGAAAAGCTTTTTTAGTATGATGCCACGGAGACGCAAATGGTCAAAAAATATTGGATAATGAGTGATGTGTAAGGCAATGATTCGCTAAAGTCCCAATCATTAAAAAAAAAAACAACACAAACATATATATGCCAGTAAGACTTAGGGTCTTATAAATTAGGCAATGTTAGAAGGAATAGAAGGATAGGATAGATTTTTGTTGCACAGCGGATTGAGAAATAAGGTTTTGACTATCTCATTAAATCCCATTAGGTGGCGTTCAGTTGAGGGAATATAGAAATGAATGCTGCTTAGACTGGGGATCGAACCCACACATCCAGGCTAGCAGTCAAGCACTACTTCCACTGCGCCGGGGCCACCCCCTTATGAACTGTAAATTTTCTTGGGCTGTCCATTTCGCAGCAACGTCCACACTCGTATCGGTTGCACGCAAATTTCTACCATATCTTTTTATTTCTTCCAGCACTTTTTTAATTCGTCGTAAATATGTACCAGATTGTCCAATGCAACAGCCAAATCTTCATCAGAAGCTTCAAGCATAAACTTTGTTTGAACAATTTGGAAAATGTTGTTTATTTCCTTCATAGCTGTACATCGATGCTTTAATCGGTCAAGGCATTCAAACATTGTTCGATGAACTTCTTCTTGAATTGATAGCCCAGCATCATGAGCAGCAGAGTATATCTACCTACAATAATAAGTAGATATACCTAATTATGTGCTTTGCTTCGCAGTGCTGGGGGATTATGGAAAAAATTCCTTTGCTTAGGAGCTTGAATTTAGCATTGAATATTGAAAACAAAACTAATAGGTATAGGTACTTAGTAACGTAAATTTTTGAGAAAAGGTAGTTTGAACAAAATAATTCATTTTTCAAAATTTTGAATTTGAGGATAAATTTTTAAAAAACTATTTACTATACAAATTTGATTTAAACAGAAAATTAAGGAAATTCCGAACTGAATGTTTTTCTTTTTATCTATTTTGTCTATATTGTTATAACACTGTTAAAAGTGTTAAATGGCTTAGTTATATGGAAGTAGGCTTACCATTCGTCAGGATTTCGCCTGACGCGTCAGGCTTTTAATGTCCAATCAGGCTTTGGCCAGGTTTCGTCCTTTGTCAGGCTTTTTTATAGCTATCGCACAAAATATAATTGTTAGAAGAAAAACGATTACATGAATGTTTCAAATGGCAATGCTTGTAAATCGCAGTGAACACATTCATATTTTTCATTTATAGTTGTCACTTTTTAGAAAGGGACAAAGAGTTCTGCAGCAGGGTAATTCCAAAAAACACCTTTCTTGAAATTCAACCGGGACCGGGCGAAATTATGAAGCTTAGATTGAAACCAAAAAATTAAGACCGACAAATTCAAAATCGAACAACATTTAGAGCTCGCTTTTTCAAAAATTTTCCTTTAGTCTTTGAAAATCGTGATTTTTCTCAAATGTCAAAAGCTGCATAACTTTTTGAGTTTTGGTGCTAAAAGCATGATTTTTTCAGGGATTTTTCGTATTTTTATGTAGTTTTTATTTAAATTTGTATGTAAATATATTAATACTCAATACCATTTTTGCTTTTGAAAGCTTGTCCTAGTTTTGCAATTTCTTAAAAGGTATACAACTTATCAAAAGTTATGAACATGAAAAATGATTCTCAAACAAATTCAAATAAATCATAATTTTTAAAATAGAAGGAAATACTTTGCTTATTTTGAACTTTTTGTTATGATGTATTAAATGAAATGGTCGACTTTTTATTTTTTTTTATTAGATTCAAATGGTCAGAACTTTTGATATAAGGTGAGTTGTGATAAGTAATAAGTATAACTTTTAAGAAACTGCAAAACTAGGACAAGCATTTAAAAGCAAAAAATTTTATTGAGCAGTAGGATATTTATACAGGGTGCTATTTGAAACGTTTCAAGTACAAATTAATTTTGAACATAATTTAGGGGTTTCGATTTATTTGTAGCTACATAATGAAGGTCATGAAAAATATTTCTTTATAAAATGATAGTGTAACTATTAAGAAAAATTAATAAAAATGATGGTAAAAATAAAAATCAATTTTGGACAGGGTGACCAAAAAAATTAAATCAAAATAGAGGATTTTCTAAATTAAAAAACGCACTCTGTAAAATACGATATAGTTTTTCTACATCATGGTTAAAGTGTTTTGTTTAAAAAATTTTAAGCAGGAAATTAACTTTGGGGCAGGTTTTTGGTCATTGAAATGCATTTTCGGTTCAACTAGACGTAATTTGTCAACACCAAGTCCCAGATCCCTGGCGGTTTTTTCCTGTATAGACGCTTTTATTTTTTTATAAAAATTAAGTTTCAAAAAGGAAAAAAAAATTTTTTATTTGTCAGGCTTTTTTCTCAAAAATCAGGCTTTTCTGTCTTTACTTTCAGTCTTTGCTGATTTTAGAGCTGGAAACCCTATATGAAAGGCTCTCACCTTAACTTGCTATGAGAATGTGTCCCTTCCAATGAGATTCCCTCAAAAGAGAACAGAGTACATATTTGTTAACTTTAAAAAACTATATACATTATTTTACGGATATAAGAAACACTCATATAAGAAAACCTCGATTATAAGAAAAAACAAACAAAAACCCCGTGTCTTTTCTTTATATTTTCTTTTGAAAGTAATCGTTTATTAGAAACTCGCCTATAAGAAAAATACTCTTATAAGAAACTCATTTTTCGGTACCAATATCAATTTTTAGAATAAAAAAGAATATTACTTCATTAAAAAACCTTTGTCAAAACTTTTTGTTTACGCATCCTTGTGATACAGCTGATGACAGCTTTCCACTTTCCAGTGAAATGACAGCAGCAGTTTTGGAAAAGACCGCAAACACTCTGCAAATATTTTGACATTTCGATTAACATTTGACTTGTTGCTTGTTTTTTTTTACATTGAAGTTTATTTTGATTTCATTTAAAATGATTAAAAAAAGAAACACTGTTTCCTTAACAACTAAAATTAAAATTTTGGAAGAAATAAAATCGGGAACGACTAGGAAAGATGTGGCCAAAAAATTTCAGATTACCGAAAGTTCCTTGTGTAAAATTATTAAGAACTCCGATGAAATTAATAAAGCTAAATTAACTTGTAAGAATTTGAAAACAAAAAAAGGAACAGAAAACCAAAACATGAACTTTTAAACAAAACGATGATGGTTTGAACAAATGACGGAAAAAAATGCCAAGCTAACAGGTCCCATAATGCTCGAGAAGGCTCAATAATTCGCAAACGAATTGGAAATCTATGATTTTGAACCTAACCATTCATTCACGGTGAATCTTGTTCTGCTGATGAGAATGCAGCACAAAATTTCAAGGAATTTATCATTCCCAATCTCTTAAAAAAATATGCCTTTAACTTTGAAGATGTATTTAACGCTTACGAGACCGGTTTGATGTTTTTATGTTTAAAAATATTATAATAGATGAAGTTCTTGCGTACACTTAGATATATCCATTTATATTATTATGTAAATAGTTTATGGCAACTTCGTTTTCAGGATTTTTTACACATAAAAAATATCTCTTTGTGTCCATTAATTTTATTTAAGAAATTTTCTTGATCTTGTAAGGGTTTTCATAGAAGTACAAAAAAACTAAAACTCTTATATATGCAAGTGTTGTTATGGGATTATAAAGCCTACGAACATCTGTTTAGAGCTGAATTTTTACAAAACGATTCTTGTAATACTATAAGTTTCTTCTTGGAATAGGATTATAATATAATCCAATTCCAAAATTTATTTAGCTATAAGATTAAAGTACTTTGAAGAGAGAAAAGTGTTCAACTCTTTAAGTTTCATAACAACGTCCGCTGAGAATTACAAGGTTATAACCATTTTTACGAAAAATGCGTTCAAGTAACCATAAATGGATTCGTATTTTTAATGAGTTCATGGGCATGCACCTTAATTCACTTTATAAAGCTACGCCCACACCGACGCGATGGCGGTGGCGATCGCGATAACAATGTGGATGCCGCACACGTAAATCAATGGAGGGGCACATGTGGAATGCGTTCACGTTCCAATGCTGCGTTCAGCTACGCGAATTTTCTTCAACGCAGCAAGCACCATTTGATCGCTATATCGCCTGAAGAAAAATGACAGTTTAAAAAAGAAAATTTGAAAATGACTCCAAATACTGAAAAATTAATAGAAAAAATTCGTGAGAATTCAATTTTATATGATTTTTTTTATTAAACTTCAAAAATTAAAGGTTTGTATTTTCTCTCACAACTTAGCCCGCTACACAATAAATCGCGTTGATGTGAGCAGGTTTTTGAACACATCTTAATCGCGCGATAAAAGTTATCGCAATCGCCACCGATATCGTGTCGGTTTGCACATAGCTTAAAGCGTAAAACGCAAAAAACTAAGGTTCTCTCAACCAAAATGTGATTATTTTAAGAATTACAGGGTTCTATGTACCAACATTGGCAGATAGAACTTTGTAATGTGGAATTTTTAATATTTTTTAAGATTGACCAAAAATTGTTTATGCCTGTGTCCTAAACTGTAGAATTTTTTGTTCATGTAAAAATTTGGTTCTTTGAATCCAAACGACGCAGTCATTTCTGGCCTGTTAAAATTAATTTCAGATGGTTTTCCTCTGAAGGAATGGTTTTATATAACCGAAAATAATCTTTGTTAGGAAAATAGAAAACCAACTTTTAGTTTAAGTTCTTAAATGTTTTTAATGATTAAATCTAGTTTAATTTTTTGTGAGCGTAAGGCTACGAGTATGGATTCTTTATTCACAAGGATTTATAAATTTCTCAAACATACCTAAATTAATTTCATTGAGATCCTATTAATATAGTGTTAATTTTGTCTTTAGTCTTTAGGAGTTCAACATAAAATGTATATTCCTTCCATATTAACTTTTTCACAAAGGGCAACAAATAACTTTTTAAAATTTACATTATCATTTAAAATCCACTTAAGAATAGATTTAAGTGGTCTCTAAAAACTTGTCGTTTTAAAATGTATCGTAATCAATCATTATTTCGAAGCTTTAAATTGAAGCAGTCTATTTAAGTTTGAAAATTTAAAGTGGCTGTTCTCTCACTAAGAAGCACAACAGAAATTATATGCAGGGGAAAAAATGTATTGAAACAAAAAAAAAACATTTAATGCTTTTTTTCCGTAGTTACTTTGTTGTGCTCCTAACAATAAGCATAAGCATGACTTTGCAGAGGTATTCAATTCACCCAGCGCAAGCACTTTATTAAGTTTACCTACGTATAGAACAATGCTACCGCCATTGTTATATTGCATATATACATATATACGCCTTAAGAGCACTCTATTATAAAACAAAAAAAATAAGAAAAAAATCAACATTTCGAGTGAACACAAATCGCCTCCCATGGATTCACATGCGTTTGGCGAAATTCCATTAAAGTTACCAAAAACTGCCACAGGCGTTAATTTAATTTGTTCTATAAACAAAAGTTTTTCTCTACGCGAAACAAATGCGGGTGATTTTGTTCATTTTTTGTTTTTTATTTTGTTGCTCGTGTACCTACTTTTTTTGTATTCTTTTCTTTAACATCCTGTCTTTTGTTTATTGCAATGTTCATATATTCGTTTCGTTCTTTTGTTTCTATTTAAATGCCTTAAAATTCAATGGTACTTTTTCTATCTACCTATAACTTATATAACAAAAAGTTAAAAGTCTGAAAAATCTTCCTAGAGAGCAGAGGTGTCAAACCTTTTTATGGAAAATAGTTTAAACTATTATATATATTAACCTTATAAATTTGTTTGAATTTTGTATGTTGTCATGAAATATCAGACTCATCATTTTTTTGCACAAATTTTCGTTAAATTTTCCGACTTTCTCTTGGGGTGTGTTTGGGTTTTTTTTTGTTAAAATCAATTTTTTTTTGAAATTATGGTTACTTGAATTTTTTCTTGTGTGTTTTTAAATAATTGAGAGTAAGATTAATTTTATTCATGTTGACGGTCACCAAATCCATGAATCAGCGGCTCATATCGTGTTGTATTCAAATAATTGGGTTACATTTTAACTAACGCGGATGTTAAAAAAAAAGAAAAATAATTTTTATAAGAAATTTTAGAAATGTCAAAACACCTTAGACCTGTCAAATTCTTTCACTTTTAATCTGAAATTATAAGTGTCACGCATAAAAGAATTTTTTTGTATTGGAGGCTGGAAGCAAGGGAATTAATGTTGTTGATCAAGGATTTTTTTTAATTTCCTTACCCAATTTTCTAGTTTTACATAAAGTTAAATAAAAATATATTTAAAAAAGTTTTTCTTAAAATACCTATATTAAGTCCAATGTCCACTGAAATTTTGGCCAAACCTTGCAGTTTGGATATAGTACAAGATTTTTGTTGGTGTGTAAAAGGGTATTTTAAAGTCTTTCAATTAAAAAAACTCAGATAAAAGAAATGTCTCATGCCGATGAAAAAATTTCATTCAAACCTAGGTAAGATAAAAAAGATAAAACGGCAAGCCGCATTATCATCTCAATGATGTAGGCAAGGTAGGAATACCCCTCCGGTAGGGAAACGATTGAGTGGAAGCTTAGTAATGGGTATGGTGAACCATCTTGAAATCTGAACGAATTTTAGAATATTCTTTAGTGGTAAAAACGAAAAAGTATTCTCCGAGGACTGTCTTCCTGGTTCTTACTAATCTGGGGCATTCATAAAGGAAGTGATAGGAGTCCTCCTCCGCTTCTTTATCCTGACAACCTCTGCATAAATCAGATGTGCTAATTCTCATGCTGCTAATGTGGGTTGCCACTGAGTTGTGACCAGTTTATAGGATTCCAACCAGGAGAGACAATTGAGGCCTGCTTAGCGCTATAGTAAGTATAGTCGATTTTTTTTCTCAACTATTCCTGTGTGGAGGGTTTAAAATTTTTAATTTTTAGGTGGAGGAGGAATCGAACCCAAGACCTTACACCAGGGGCGGGTTAAATACAGAACCATAAATTCTACAATAAGCTCTGAACTATACTACATATATGCATTTCATAAACTGTTAATAATAAGAAAGGTTTCCTATCCCCTATCACTCAATGTTTTTTGTGCATTGAAAATGTTTTTTTTTTAATTTTTACTTCAAAAAATAAAGTTTTGATAAGAGAAATGTTTGATATTATAGCCGATGGCATTGAATATAGTTTTATAATTTCTGCAGTAGCAAAAATACAAATTATACCAGCTGCACTGACCAAGGATGCAATTACAAAATTTTAAATTGATTTTGTTTTTTTTTCTGTTCTGCGAATAACATTTCCCTTTGTTTTCCTTGGTATCTATATATACAAAATTGGTATAGTGATGGTGAAACGGTATTGTATTCCTAATTAAAATTTAAGGTAACTTCCAAATGTTGGTTTCGAATGAATTTACATGTAATTATTGTATATGTTATAAGAGAGAGATGCTTCATAGTACCACAAATATAAGTACACCTAGAGAAAAAAAAGATGGAAGTGTTCTGTAAGTTGAGCTAAATTTATTTACTTTATTTATTATTTTGCAATTTTTTTTTTTAAATTAAAGGAAAATAATCTACCTTATTAGACTCAGAGCTTAATTATCCTTTGAACGCAGAGACCATAGATCAAAAATATAAAGATACCAATCCTCGGCTGTTAAAATCGCTTGTCTACAAGCTGAAAAAACAGCTGACCGCGGTAGAATGTATAAAGTTGCAATAGTATTAGTTAAAACAAACATACTAGTGCAACTTGATACATTCTACCACTAAAATGGCGGAACTTTATGCATTCTACCACTAAAACGCGGCCATTTTGGGTATGTGCAAAAGGCTATCATCTAGTGAAACGAATCATAAAGTCTAGACTTCACCTTATATTATTAAATTTGCAGTGGAATTTTCGGGTAATTATTTTATTAGATCGAAAGAGTGTAATAATTATTAAAAATACATTATGTAATAAAAATAAATATGAAATCGAAAAAGTTGTTTTTTCCTTTTTTAGGCTTTTCAAAACCAATGCTTTTCGCCTTTCAAGTGCATAAAAAGTCTTGAATTTTAACTTCTCTTTCTTATGGGCTTGCAAAAATATTTTAAATGAAGTTGAGTGTATGATTGATCTTTAACTGCCATATTATTTAGTCGTTAAACCCAGGTTAAAATTTAAACCCAAATGTATATTTCACTCGATTAACCCAATTTTAAACGTACACTCAACTTCATTAAAAACATTTTTGCAATCCCATAAGAAACAGAAGTTAAAATTCAAGACTTTTTATGATATTGAAAGGCGAAAAGCATTGGTTTTGAAAAGCCTTAAAAAGGAAACAAACAACATTTTCGATCTCATATTTATTTTTATTATGAATTTTCATTAATCATTACTCTTTCGATCTAATACAATAATTACCCGAAAATTCCACTGCAAATTTAATAATATAAGGTGAAGTCTAGAGTTTATGATTCGTTTCACTAGATGATATGCTTTTTGAACATAGCCAAAATGGCCGCCGTTTTAGTGGTAGAATGCATAATGTTCCGCCATTTTAGTGGTAGAATGTATCAAGTTGCACTAGTATGTGTGTTGGTTTATATAGTTTGGTTTATATAAAAAAAGCGAACTGTCAAATCAAAACAAATTCATTAAATTGTTTTTGTAATTCACATATATTCATCGACAAGAAATCAAATTACAAATACAACAATGTAATCAAATGGGTTTTGGGGGGTGAAACGTACGAAGGATTGGTATCTTTATATTTTTGATCTATGGCAGAGACTTATTGTGTTAATACAAATATATAGAATAAAAGACGATACGACGATAATCAATTTTTTGAACATCTTCATCATCATATATATTATTTCTACTGTCAGGGTCCTTTTTTCTCTTTAATGAAATATGCAAATCCAGTAATTTAGGTATTACTGGATAGGAATTTCAACGTAGTGATGATATCGCTCAAAAACTTTATGTTAAACCGCACTATTTTTTATGAAATTCCATAATTTCAAATAATTCAAAAAATGAATAATTTGACATAAAAAGGCTTCAATTTTAATTTCTTGAATGAGGGAAAGGGAAAAATATACTTCTGTAATATAATATTCTCTTTTTTTCGCCGCACCTTTAAAAATGACATTTCCCCTTTCCAATTAGTAATATTTTGGAATGTGAAATAAGATCGGTTCAATTTATTGAGTGCGTTCCCTCATTTAGATCTTCTGTGAGTTTATACCAGAATTTTTCTGGACACAAGAATGTCAGTCAGTTTTACATTTTAGTTCCAACGTCCTTCTGTGGTTTCATTTAAATACTTTTATATGTATTTAAATGTTATTTTCTTATATAAATATTCATCATATATATTATTTCTGTTGTCAGGTTCCTTTTTTTGTCATTAATGAAATGGTCAAATCCAGTAATTTAGGTATTACTGGATAGGAATTTCAACGTAGTGATGATATCGCACAAAAACTTTATGTTAAACCACACTATTTTTTATAAATTTCGGTATTTTCAAATAATTCAATAAATGAATAATTTGACATAAAAAATACTTCAATTTTAATTTATGAATGAGTGAAACAGAAAAGTATGTATACTTCTGTAATTTAATATTCTCTCTTTTTCGCCACTTCTGAACACTTCCCGTTTCCAATTAGTATATTTTGGAATGTGACATTAGATCGGTTCAATTTATTAGCTACGTTCCCTCACTTAGATCTTCTGTGAGTTTATACAAAATTTCTCTGGACACAAGAATGAAAGTCAGTTTTACATTTTAGTTGCAACAAAAGTGTTCTCATTCTGTGTAATTATTTAAATACTTTTTTTATGTATTTAAATGTTATTTTCTTACATTTGTTTCATTTAAAGAACATTTGTAATAGAAATAAAATATAATATTTATCTTTTAGATAAAAGTAACAAAAATGTGTCTTTTACATTTTTATGGCAGGCTGAATACCAAAAATGCGATTCATAAAAGATTGTTTGAGATTTCGAACTGTTGACAGTTCATAAGAGATTTGGTAATCATAATATATATGATATGATCAGACTCCTTTTTTCTCACTTATAAAATAGTCAAATCTACTAAATTAGGTATCACTGGGTAGGAAATTACACATAGCGATGACAAAAACTTTATTTTAAACCACAATATTTTCTATAAATTTCGCCAATTTCAAATAATTCAATAAATGAATAGTTTGACATAAAGAATGCCTCACTTTTAAGCCATTGATTGAGTGAAAGAGACAAATATGTATTACTTCTGTAATTTAAAATTCTCTTTTTTCGCTGCACCTTGAGTGAATGGGGGAGAAATATATTTGTTACTTATGTTGTTTGCATTCTTTTTTTTCGTATTTATAAAATACCGAATAAACTAAACCCATTGATTGAGTGAAAGAGAAAAATATGTATTACTTCTGTAATTCCAAATTCTCTTTTTTCGCTGCACCTTGAGTGAGTGAGGGAGAAATATATTTGTTACTTCTGTTGATTGTAATCTTAAGTCGAATGCATTTATTAGGTATTACTAGATTGCATGAATGAAAGAAACATATTTATCAATTCATTAGTTTAAAATACTCTTTTTTCTCTTGCACATTGAGGTAGTGGGGGAGAAACATTTTTTTCGCTGCACCTTGAATGATTGGAGGAGAAACATATTTATTTGTCACTTCTGATTTCACTCTTACATGAAATATTGTTTACAAAGAAGTTTTGTAAAGCTAATATTGTTCATATCAATAAAGAAATTATTTATTTTGTTCAAATATTCTGTTTGAAAATTTAATTGGAAAACCTAATTGAATGTGCGAAAGTTTCGCACGGGTCTTCTGGTAATATGTATTAGGTTTGATTTAAACCATGCTGTTCTTAGGTAAAGCATTCCGGTTATAAACTTGACTTTAGAAGCCTCTTACAATCATTACTTCCAAATGAAAAGAAGACGTAGAATGTCAAGGTTAAATGACTTAAAAACATGCTTTTAGAACATGAGAACAATTTACAACTCATCGGGATCTAGTCAAAAGCTTAAGTCTCTCCTTAAGCAGTAAAAAGGCAGATATAATACCGCGATGCAGGAGATATGGTGATAGGACCAGATAGAAAGAAAAAAATTGTGACATTATTGTAACAACTCCCATAAAAAATGGCACATATTAAAATAAGGATTTGTCGTAGGGAATCACCTCAGATAAAACTAACGCAATTTTTTGACTAATTGGACGGATGCTATGGAGTCTGCGTTCGGAGTAGGATGTTCAAGTTGTGCTTGAGGAAATCAAGTAAGAAATGAAGACATCTTCATCGGAATAGTTGACAAACACATTTTTTTTGAAAAGACATGTAGTTTTTCATAAAATAGGTGATAAATATATTTCCGATAACCAATATAACCTCTAGACTCTCGACGGTTTAACCGTCACCCAAATTGACCATGCGTTTTTATCGATACAGTGCAGTTATCCAACATCTTAGACAATCGTAAATTTCGAGTTATAAACGTCGAGTCTGACCATTTTCTTGCTGTGGCAAAATTAATATTTAGACTCTATTGTCGAATGAAAAGAAATTTTGAATACCTTAGCACTAGCGCACTTGTAGTTGGCAGAGTCCGAAAAGAGCATTTTAAGGAGATTCTCTCCGCTGTGCATTCACACACCATAAACCTCAAAAGTAAATGGTCCCATACTCCCATCGCGACATTCTGGATTGTATAATATAAGAAAAGCAAGTATATTCGACCAGGAGAATTGAGAAAAACAAGATCCTGCGTTGAAAGAAGAGAGTATACGCCTTCTTAAAAGAATATAGAAAGTCTCACGATCGAAACAACCTTCGGGGGGTTCTAAAAAAACCTTACTAGCTGCTAGTTTTGAGATCAGGACGCAGGTTCTTCAAAACAATTTAAGTAACCAAGTCAACGAAAGTCAGTGATAGAGTAAGAACAGAATACCACTTCAAATCAATGGAAGCTCAGTTTCATCAAACACTACTTAGAAGTGGAAGAAGCTTAGAAGCCTTATTATAGCCCAATATACGTTCGAGCAACTAGAAATGACAGCCTGAATTGTTGTATCTATTGTTTTTTATATTGGGCAGTAATAGGGCTTCTAAGCTGGAAAACGTACCCAACGACTGTACGTCAGCAGCTCAGCAATGGGCAATATACAACTAGGAAATAGTTCTTCCGAACTATTTCAAAGATTCAAACGGTTTTGGCAAGGAGATGCCGCTATCATATGATTTCTTCAATATAGTTCTGGGACGGAAAGTACTTAAGGCAGGCCGGATTAACAATGGAATGACTTCAATAAGTCCGTCCAACTGCTAGCGTATGGGGACGATATCGACATGATCAGCTGTTTCAAAAGTGCTGTACTTCACGGTGATAGACGATTGGGAGAAACTTGTTTTTAAAGTACCTGTTTACTGGTTTAAGCGTATAAGATGGAGTTCAAGCTCAACAAAAACCTTAGTTATAAGATTTGAAGGATCCTATAAGCGAGTAGGGCAAATAGAGGAAAAGATACAATAGCGAACTCTATGAGCTGTATCAAGATGTGTATATTTATAATCCAAAAAGCCTAAACACGTTGATTTAATGGCTCGACCATTATTGACAATTATGCTCCAGCCAAGAGTCTTCAAATTCCAGCTCCCAGGTTCATGGGGACAACGAATGCCGAACCCTTGGTTTCAAGGATGCAAGTCTTCTTTGTCTGGGTGACTGAAAGCAGAGTACTCAGAATCGTGGAAGATATATGGAAAATTGCCGGTTGGGAGTCATTTACCTAAGTAATAGATAAATGCTTATTTTTACTCGAAACCTGCAATATTTAGTACTTTCCATGTAAACTAATTCATGGTAATTGTTAATTTTTTCTCTCAATGTAGAAGACGGATAACTTTGAAATTGAATAGCCGTTGATGCGGAGATGTTTCCAGGTAAACCAGCACACACACATATATAATATAGCAACAATGAATGTATGTGGCTTCAGCTTACCATTCATTTCAAATCGGCTCATTTGATTGGTATAAAAGTGTGGTTTTGTTAGTGATTATACATTTGTAACATACAAAGTAACTATATAGGTATTAATTAATGACTTTTAGAAGATTAGGTTCACTATAGTGTTGTATAATTGTGTGGTTATTTCGAGTAATTCAATGGGTTTTTAGGTATAATAATGAAAACTAAATATATACAAACCTATACACGTGTGAAAGTTAAGTTAACATAAACAATCACATAAACGTAGATGGTGCTATAATTCAAACGGTGAAAAGCCATTAGTTCTTTATAATCTTATCAAGTTGATTTTTTAATATGCTTACAAATCGAACAGTTTATAATTCTGATTTTTTTTTTTGTCAATTCTGCTACACCCCGACAAACCTGTAGGTAGGTATTCTTTTTGTATATACCATTTCTGGCAATGTCGCTGATTATCCAGTGCCAGCGTTTACCTTTTTCAACGCTTCCATCGATAAAATTCTTCGAGAAATATTAACGAAACTCATATTAGTCCGGGGAAAAAATTGACTTTTTTGGCTTAACCCAAAATTTCGGTATATACAATACATTTTGACGGTTTCTATATGAAAAAAGCTTGCTGAATCCGAAAATGCCGGGTATACTTCTGAGATCCTTGAGCGTTTTGAGATATGACTTATTTTATGGATGTCAGTTACAGAACGCCAGGGATATATGTAGGTAGTTAAAATTCGAATTTAATTTCATTTCTTGTTGATTTGGTGTTTATTTTATTCTTATTTGACGAATCAATGGGTAATTTCTATCCAAGTTTTGACAACTTTTTTGATTCCTTTCCTCATTCTGCTATCTTTAAATTGAAAATTGAAAATTATAGCCATATACAAATTGAATCCTTAAAAAAATCAAACCCATCAAAAATCAAGCCCTATATAAAAACAGAACCATACAGGAAGTTATATAATATATACATTGTATAAACTTTTTTAATTTTATAAATTTAATCAACCTCCATATTTTATAATAAAGTCAATATAAATGTGAAACTGTTATTTTTCCACACAATCAAGCAAATAATTTGAGCATCTAATTGCATTGTCCAACCTTTGCTTTTTGCCGGATATTAAATTCCACCAAAGGATTTGATATACCATAATAAATATGTAGGTGGGTTCTATGTAAATGCAGCATTAACTATAAAGAGGAAACCTTATAAAAGAAAAACAACACGCGATAAACTTCCGTCAGTTCAAATCCGGAGTATTCAAATAATATTGTGTTCCGAATGGTTGGTTGTCATTCAACAGTTAAACGCTAAACTAAACATCTCTATTTATATTGTCCTTCTCGATTTACATAATATATGTAGGTACATACATATATAGACAGATATCTACATACAAACGCATAAATATAACAAAGCAAGGACTCGTATAAGGGCACTGTTGCACTGAGTTGCACCTTTGTCGTCCCGCAGGACTTTGTGAGGCAGGCTATGGTCCTTTACACAAATATATACAAATATAGATACCTCCATATATATGTGCATGCGGTCAAAGTTGGCTCTAATTAATTATATTTCATTTGCATGCACATTGCGGGTGCAGCTCTAGTGGTAGGTATGATCGTAGTGCAAAGGACCAACTCACTCTCTTGCTATATACTTTTACCAATTCCTCCTCAACTACAATACGAGTATTTAATACGGAACAGGAGGAATGTGTTGCCACCATAGAACAATAATAACGCTAACGCAACATCACAGCTGAAAGGATTCCCGGTTTATTGTAAGGTATTTACCATTTTAATTAACCGTAACTAAATATTCACATAGAAAGGATTAGAGTTTAGGCATATTGGTTACAGTAATAATAATTGGTAAACTTTGTTCAGAATAATTTAATCTCATTAGAATGCAATAGCGCGGGATGAAATTTGAGCGGGGATTGAAGCAGCAGCGCAAGGGAGAGAGGAATCCCTATATGCGAAACTAACAAATGGTAAACGAAATTCTATGTGATGAAGATGAGAGAAAGAGAGAGATGGATATAAAGAGGGAGATAGAGTTTTGTACATTTAAAACCTTATTAATCCATGTGTGGGATTGTGTATAAGTGCACCCAGGATAATCAATATCTAATGCATATAAAATATGTACCTATGAATATACGTATAACTTTGCCAACCCTTACGTGCAATAATAATTTATTACTTAATTGTTGACGGTGCAGAGCTGACATTTAAATGTAGTCTGCAGTGGGATAGGGGGCGGGTGTAAAACTAAAATTCTCTTCTGTAAACACTCTGGATCACTTGACAATGGTCATAATATGATATATGTATTTTGTTTAGAAAAACTTTCTTTGATGGAATTAAATGGGTAGTCCAAGGATGACAAGGATTCCGACCCATTTTTGGTTCAACAACAACATACCTGCATTGAACAAAATTCTGAAAGATAGCTTTGGAATGCGATCAATTTCAAAGTGTTTCCGAAATATGAAAAAAATACCAACAAAAAATAAATTTTCGGGACCACCTGTCAGAGGTTGGATGGCATGGCAACATACAGATCTTTCAAAATTAAAGAGTTCAGATCGTAATAGGATATGCGATGTATTTCAAGTGATTACCCCCACTACCTCTTGGCTTGATAACAACAATAAGCTATATAAGTACGAAATAAAAAAATCTCTACAAATATTAAATTAAAATAAAAACATTAGAACTACACCAAGTGTTAGACGTATAAAGTTTCTAATAACACTTCCTGAACTTTGATCAGGTACTAGTATAGTGTGAAAAAATGCTCATTGGGAACTAACTTTTTGTAAGCACTGATCTACTAAAATAGATTACAAAAAAAATGTCTTCAATCAAATGACACAGAGTGTTTAGCGTGTAATTGACTGTAAATGAAAATGGTTTGATTCTTGTTTTAATGGTTTTTCTCAAATAAATAAACTATCCGCTCTTGTGTAGGTGAGGGAGTAATTTGAATTTTATAAAATGTATGTAAATACTGGTAAAAAAGTTTAATGTTTTATTTAATATACGCACACATCATATACATACATTAAATTTGCATGGATATGGGTAATTGTGGTAAGCCAATAAATTGCAGAATAATTAATTTATCTAATAGCTACAATGAGATGTTGTTGATTGACAATATGTTGAAATTTTCTTTGTTACATAATATTTTGTTTGCTTGATTATTTGATTTTGGGGTAAAAGAAAATAAAAGAAATAAAAATTCATCCGACGCAACGATATTTTGTTTTAATCAAAAACGTTAGATTCATTTTCGATATTGGATTTTGGGAGCGAAAACAAATTTCTTACTTCCTCTATGGAAATCAGCAGTTTAGACTGTAGACCAAGTTGCTTGCAGATTTTTCATAATCATCAGTTAATATTAGGTTTATGATCAGTAGTGGATCCTCCGATCCGTTAAAAATGGAATCCAAGTATAGGGTTGCCAAATTTTTTTTTAACAGATTATTGTACTTTTTTGAATTAGCGTTAGAAAAATAATATATTACTTACATTTAAAAATATATTTATATCAATATTTAAAAAAATTTATATCTAGAAAGAAAAGAAAAGAGTAAAATAATCTGGTTTCGATTCTGTCTTTTCGCATTTCTATGAACGCCAAGTAGTGTAGTGGAAATATAGAGCAGGAATACATTTTTCTGATACGTAACTTAAATATTTAGTTATTCATAAGTGCTAATGTGACAGTTTACGCATAGGAAAACTAGCACTTAAGCGTTTAAAATATTTATGTTTCGAATCAGCCAAACGGGTCTTAATTAAATTTATTAAGTTCTTTTTAGTAAATATATATATAAGGTTGAGTTTATACGTGTGTCTGAATGCTACTGAGTTTTGCTGTCAAAACTGTTAAAATTGAAAATGTTTAATTAATTTTTGCCCTTGCAACAAACTGCTTTACTCTGAAATATCACTAGATATTAAAAGAAATATTTACAAAAATAAATGATTGTAGTAGATTAATGACAGAATCGACAACCAGAAATAGTAGCATATTTTAAGGTGCAATATTATTACTAGTGAGGAATTTGTTTTCTCTTAACTTTTTTGTTGCAAAGAAAAAATGAAAAAATTGATTCATTAATTAATAAAGTATATTTGTGTACTACACCCAGTGGTGGATTCAGGATTTGGTCATGAGGGGGGGGGGGGGGGTCCAACTACAAATAGAAAACTTAAAGATAAATAAAACTTCCGTGGGATTGTGCTACATTATTTATATGCCTGAAGTTAGCGCCACCATTTTCGATAAAAAAAAAAACAAAAAAGCACAAACTGAGCTTAAAACAGCGCAAGTACCTATAACTTTTTAAAAGACCGTAATTTTGCAAAAAAAAATTGCAAATTTGCGAATTTAAAGAAATAATTACGGCACAATTGCAGCATAAGTTGAGAACAATAACGTGCAACTTTATTTTTTTTGAAAATCGAAAACGGCGGTGCTTACTTAACGCTTCCCAAAATTAATTTTTGGTCCTAATTATTAAAAGCAATAAATATGCAATCATTTTTTGAGCAAAATGCAGCACAGCTTTGATTTTTTTGAAAATCGTAATTTTGCAAAAAAAAATTCATCCCGAAAATTTCCAAATTTCGAATTTAAAAAAATATTGACGGCACATGGTGGTACATGTTGAGCACAGCTTTTTTTTGTAAATCGAAAATGAAGGTGCTAATTTCACGCTAAGTCCATTCGTAACATTTTCGTTCGGTCCCAAAAGTTGCAAACTTAATTTTGGAAAAAATTCCATTGTCAAAATTTGAAAATTTGAAAAATTTTCAAAAATATTAACAGCACATCGTTGAACACAATGCTGTCAATTTTTTTTTTTCAAAATCGAATATGGCGTCACTAACTTCACGCTAAAAATTCTCTAAAAACCATATGCCTATAGTACGATTTTTTGACGGCACATGGCAGCACGCTGCACGACCGTTTGTTTATGAAAATCAAAAATGGCGATGCAAACTTCTTTTTGTCCTTATAAATTTGAATAGTACATATTTTAAAAGGTATATTGCTTTGGAGAGGTATAATAAATTGACTTAGTTTTCAAAATTTAAAATACCTTACGGTCTTAAACTAAGTTTCCCTCATAAAACTTTTACGCAATCTAATGTATACTCCTTTTTCTACTAAGATGCACTTGAAGTTATAGAGGTATGTATACCATTTGGGAGATATTTAAAAAAAAATACAATCTTAAAGGTTCCTTATTCCACAAAAAAGGTCAACAAATTTCAGTAATTGGTTTCCTACAGAATTGTTTTTATCATTTTTTTAAATTTTTCAAAGTCATAGATATTTTTAGCCCCTAATTATTTTGTGGGATATTCGAATAAAAAATTTATTTATCCAAAAAGTTCAGTTAATTACCAAAAAAGGTCAACTAGATTTAGTAATTGGTCTGGTCAGCTGTAGTTTTTTTTAAAGATTTTTCAAAGTCAAACAGATTTTAGGCACTTCAATTTGGGGATATTCGAAAAGAAAAGAATCATTTGAAAGGTTACTCAATCCTGTTAAAAGGCCATTTAGCTTCAATAATTGGTTAGCCAAAGATTTGTTTGACGAATTGTTAATGTTTCTTTTTTTTCAAGCCCATATCGTCGTCTTTTTGTCAAAACCTCGTAACTCCGAAATTATTCAGGAGACACAAAAAATGATTTAAAAAAAAATTAAATTAAATTTGAAGAACTTAAGAAGGTATAAGAATTGGTTGCAATAGAGACAAAATACAGTAACAATTGGAATTGATATTTAAATTGACTGAATTTTGTTTAAGTCTAAAATAAATTTAAATAACATATTTGCACTTCCGAGGTTTTGACGGAAAGGCGACGATATAGAGATTTTTAGTGCTTCATTTGTGGGATATACAATCCTAAAGGTTTATAAATTCGCTAAAAAGGTCAACAAGTTTCACTAATTTGTTAGCTATAGATTTTTTTTCAAGGCGACATAGATTTTAAACACCTTATTTATCAATTCAACATCAACAATTTTTATCTGCATATTATAAGATATTTCCCACCAATGGGGATCTTACAATTTAAGGAACTTACAATACAAAAACTACAAAACGAATCTGCGGCTCACCAATTACTGAAACAACTGAGACAAGTTGAAAATTGGTGGCTCTTCAAGTAGTTTAATGTTTTAGCGAATATCCCATATTCTATTAAAATCTTTAAGGACCTTAAAAAATGTTAACCATTAAGTAAAAATATATTATGGCTGATCAATTAAAATGGTATATATATTTTTTTCGAATATCCCACCTATGAGGTTCTAAGATCCCGGATTCTGGAAAATGCCTTTGAAACAGCATAAAGACAATTATAACCCAATTCTGAGATTAAACATGCAATTTCCATCATCTATACAGAAATTTAAATTTACTAAAATAACTACTTAACCGCCTTAACATATTTACCAACAACATTAAAAAAAAATAAACAAAGCCTCTGCAAAGTTAACAGAAAATTTTCGCATTAAGTTAATTTGTTATAACAGAAAACATTTGCGAAAAATAAAAAACAAAAAAGATGAAACACAATCCAATTTGCATTCTCTGATTTATCTGTAGGTAATCCTTTTTTGTATGGTAAATTGTTAACCCAATTTGAGATCATACATATGTGTGTATACTGCCAGTCTGCATACACCACATCAGAGACACACGAAATCGAGATGCAAATATAAAATTTAAACCAACAAAAATAAAAAAAATATTAAACCAAAATAAAAAAAATAATCATTACATACCTACAGGAAAATTTACTTAAATCCCTACACGACTATATGGGAACCGCAACAAAAAGCGATTCACCAATTTAGCTCTTTATTTGAGGTATGATAAGCTTGCACCATATAATTAATTAAATTAACCCATGGGTACACTTTGCATCATGTACACACACAACATTTTTATGAAGTATAAAATAACAACAAGGATCCAGGTCAGGTGCATTATACACAAAATACATACATTCCTACGCAGCAGTACGCATATCTGTAGGAATATTTTTATATATGCATGTATCTTTATAGGAACATGACGTATGAGGATGTAACCGACTTTCGTTTGCTCAAGTACACGCTGCACTATAGTACATTGATTCAGTGATTTCTTCACAACATACTACTGGGGAGTCGAAGGGAGCAAAACAGGATGTTTTAGGCGAAGACCGATGGTCATATTGTAATACGATCTTACTCGTAAATGGAAAAAAAATTATACCAAAACGAACAACTTTCGTCAACAGATTATTCCTCATTTGACAATCCAAATCACATTTTTTTTTGTCGAATTAAACCACAACCAAGGATATAGTTCACAGTAGATATTCGTCACGAAATATATGTAAGATGAACTGAGATGTCCTCACTTGTCCAAGTGAGATCGCGCGCCGGGACGAAACGCCAAATTTTTGTAGGACTTAAAGGTCTTTAAAAGCTATTTTGACACAACCAAGGTCATTCAAGAATTTTCCAAAAATTCCTATAAAGGCGGTTTTCAGCAATAATTTTTTTTTTAAAGAATCCAATACTCGTCCCGTACAGAAATTAATAAAAAGTGCGTATAGAAGTTGACCTCAGTAGTTCTATAAAATATGAAAATGCGTCGTCGGCAACCTGTGGTGTACCACGGCCTCGGTGTTGGAGTAGGGTGCCGTGCGGTTTGTGTATCTAGCCAGGCCGACATCATCGACAGCTCAATTGCTTTGCCATATTTACGGACAAGGACTTGTTGAGTAGTCCTGTTGGAATGTGTACATAGTTTTTTGTCCGAGAATATAAATTTTATGTATACTCAACGCATACATTAAGTTGTTGACTCTTTGGCCTCATCAACGTATGGTAATTGGCCGAAATGTGCAATGTTTACTTATTTGCATACCTTTGTGTCGAATCTGATGTTTGTATATATATTCCGGGCACTTGTTGACGAGTTTTTATAAAATATATAAACAGATATGGTGGCTTTTCAGTTAGCAGCTTGTTCGTATATGTAGATATACATATAAAAAAAATTATTGCAAAATTGATTCTCTTCTAGGCTATATTTTTTGAAGTGGTACTTTTTTTTAAAGTGGACTCTTGCGGGAGGCTTGCAAAGAACGTCCTTCAACAAAATGCAATTAGGTCTTCTAGAGGTGATGAGCTTGTATAGGCACTTTTCAATGGTATTTCAAAAAAGATCAATGGTTTTTATTTTTAGGGGGTGATTTTAAGTGATTGCTGAGAAAAATATAAATTGATACAAATTGATTACATACTATATATAAAATTGATTGATATGATGCTAAAAAATAAAGTATTTTACTTTTGTATTACAATATAATGTTTTTCCATCGTTGTTAACGAAACCTTTGGAAGTTATACTCACGCATTGGAAAGCGTGTTGAAAATCAATAAAAGAAACTAACATAGTTATTGTAAACAATTCGTGCCTGGTTAAATGATATATCGTGTTAATAACTCACAATATATAAAAATTTTAATAAAATCGTAGAAGTCGTTATCGAGAAAAATAAGATATTTTCCTATGGTTTTTAAACAATTGTTTGGAAGGTACCGTTATTTTCGGTTATAAGAATGATTTTTTTCAAAATCTGCTAAATAATGTCAAAATTGCACTTGGTATCAAATTTAATAAAAATGCACCAAGTCGTCTTGGAAAGATAGAGTTTCCAAGAATTTTTTTTTTTGAAAATTTTAATAGATATCTACACACGGTTGCGAAAATGCAATTGCCTAGAGTGGCAAAATCAGTACAATTAATTTTGAACAAATACGCATCTGCACTCATTTTACTTCGTACAGTTCATAAACCGAAAAAAAACAAATGGTAAATATGTATAACGAAAAATTGTGTAGATACTGCGAAAACATTCGTTTATTTGCTCCACGAATGTTTCGAGTACATTTTACAAACATGCACTTGTAAAATGCATGAACGATATTTTGAAAGTAAAATACAAATGTTTTTATATATCTAAAAAAACTTTCTTATCCCTAGAAAAAGAAGAAAACAAATAAATTATGTACAATATACGAAAAAATATTGTAGACTGATCACTGAACAATCTAGCTTTAGTAACTTAACAGAAATGTTTGTACGATTTACATTTATTTGTGTAGAATACACGATAACGTTCCTATATACTACGAGGTTATTTGTATTTTAAGTAAATTGTATTCGTAGTTAATAGGAACGTAATCGTGTATTCTACAAAAATAAAGGATCTTAAATCATAAATGTTTCGTAAATCGTACAAATACTTTTTTTTATATTTTACAATTAAATCGTTCATTCTACGAGTTTTCAGCATTGTAAACTACGAATGTTTCGTATATTACACACACATGTACCCTTAATACACGCCACTTCGATCGACCTCATCGACAAAGTACTTCGTTTCTATATGGGCATTCACATACGCCACTGCGTCGACGTAGAATTATGTCAAAAATCAGCTGTCAAATGGTATAGTTTAAAAAAAAAAATTCTGAAATTCTGAAAATAGAGATGGACGAACGAAAATTTATTTTAAAAAAGTATTTGACGCATTTTGTAATTTATAAAAATAGAAAACAAAGTAGAAAACGAAAAAAATCTGCTGTAGTTTCTGCATTGTTTTTTGAAAACAAAAACAACTCTGATTGTTTTTGTAGCTGTTTAGTGACATCTTTACAAATTTGCAAAAATTCTTTCGGAAAATTATGGAAAATTCCTAAAATAAACAAAGGAGGTTTTAAAAGAATGTGGCGGATGTACGATGACAACAAACGGTACTCTGCACTTCGAACGAAGAAGGAGACATTTCTATATGTGTCTTCCTTAGTACAGGATGAACTGGCTCCTTCCGAAAGGCTGTGTATGACTTGAAAGCCTTTATCTGTTGACGAACAAGTGGCGATTGCCATATACAAACTTGCATCATTCAGTGAGCTGTGAGATGAGGGTTGTTCCAGATGTGTTTGGCGTTGGAACTTCAACTGTTCAAAAGTGCTTTCATCGCTTCATAAATTCTTTAAATAAAAGAGCGATTGAATTTATTTTTTTACCAGCATTAAGTGAAGTCGAAGAGATCAGTACAAATTTTGACAGCATTTGCAATATACCCCAAATTATTGGTTGTATAGACGGTTCCCATATTCCCATTTTACCTCCAGGAGTGGGTTACAGAGATTATATCAATCGGAAAGGATGGGCTTCGTACGTTTTTTCAAGCTTTTGTTGATTATAACTGCAAGTAAGTATTGAGTAACTATACATTGCTAAATAATTCCATATATTAAATTCTTTTTCATCCAATAGGTTTAGGGATATAAGTTGCAAATACCCATGAAGTGCACATGACGCTGCAGTTTTGTATGACTCTGGTTTATTTAAACACTGGGATAATGCTCTCTTTAAAAATCAAATTACGTTTGAAGGTTCTGAAATACATTTTTTTATTGTTGGAGATCCAGCTTATCCTTTGCTCACATGGCTTATGAAAAATTATCCCGCACTTAAAAATTCGGAGAAGAATCCTTCAATGCATATATGAACAAGGCAAAAGTATTTGTTGAAAGTGCATTTGGGCGCCTTATAAGTTGTTGGCACATACTGGAAAAACGAATGGATTTGAGATACGACAATTGTCCAAAAGACGTACTCACTTGTTGCATACTTCACAACATTTTAGAGGACCGAAAAGAAAACACCCCACAATCACAAACTGAATCAACAGAACCCAGGAATACTGAAACTATTGAACTCCAACAACCACAAATACAACAAGATTTTCGTGAACATCTAACGGCGACTGCAGTAATAAGAAATAAACTGAAAACATATATAAAAAACAATTTTCCATCTTTAAAAGTGAATAGTTTTTAATACATTTTTCTACAATATGAACAAATAAATTAAATATGCATCAACGTAAAAGATAACAAATTATTTCAAAGTCAACTGGAGTCAGTGAATGCGTTCTAAGGAGAATATTCTATTATATCAAGAAGGTTTTCATTCCTGCTGAAAATAGCACTTATGTCACTTAGAAAGTTACTCATACGGGCATTTTCTCGATCTTGTAGTTCATTCTCCAGTTTTTTTTGCTCTTCTAGAAGTTGTCTGTTTTTCAAAAAAAACGATTTCTGGGTTTCAACGTGGGATTTTTAACATTCGAAGAGCTGATTCATAAGTTTTTCTTCCTAATAAACAAAACAAAAAATAATAAAAAAAAATAATCTAAATGTGAAACCACTACCTCTATTTTTGTTTGAAGACATTCTATCAGATGGAAAAATAAATGATGTTGAAGAACTGTAATCATCTGCATTTGGAATATTATTATCGTCTTCTTCGGGAACATCACATTTAACAATAATTTCTGGCGTATTAGCTGAAAGTATAATTTTAATTAGGTAGGTATAATCTAATTATTTAAACTTTTTCATAGTCTTACCACTTTATAACAAGTCAACTCCATGATTTTTATTTGCCCTTGGTCTCTTGCTCATAAAGTCTTAGAAAATTTCAAATTATTTGAACTTTGGAGCTCCTGAACCACTTTTCTTTGTGCTGACTTAAGCCATGTTGAATTATGTGACTTTTTTAAATAATTTTCCATACCGAACTGTTGTTTTGTCCATTTGCTCGACAATTTTACTATGTATCTCGATTATTTCCAACAAAATTACGATTTCAAATGTGCCCAAACACATTTTCCCTGCTCGAAATCCATTTTTCAAGGGAATTACAAAATTAATTTCAAACTAATGGGACGAAAACACCAGTTCACAAAAAAAAAGTGGAGTGCCGGGACTCATGGTTAAGATGTGTAAACATACGTAACGTAACTTGAATCACAATCACGATCACAAGATACGTAAAGTTTTTTTTTCACCCTACCGCCAGTATAGATGTTTACACATCAAAAAACAATAAACATTACACAAAACTATTTCGACACACTAGTTCGATCTTTTTCACACGCCCCATGCCGGTGCACTACTTCGATTTCAAGAGTTCGAACTGCTTTGTCGACATATTTCCTTTTCACACGACCAAAAACCTTGCCGACAAATGCTTCGGTGTGGTACTTCGTGGTGTGTAAAAGAGGTAATAGTCACAGAAGCCTAAGAAACATAATCAACTTATTTTTAGTCTACACAGTACAAAGTTTAATTGACAAGTCCAACAAATAACACGAAAAATTATATATAAACATAAGCGCATAGAGATCACATAGCAGAGCTTTTCCTTTTTCTCTTCTCCAAAGTGCTTGTAATGAGGAATGACGTCTTCCATATCGGTTCTCCTATTCAATGTGTTATCACTTATCAGCATTGTTTCGATGATCATTGGGCGTTTATGATTATTTAATATAAATGTAACAACAATTATTGTAAGTGCTTATTGTATTGTGAATATTTTGTAAACAATTTTTTAACATATTTATCAATGCTATTATATAGAAACCATTGTTCACCTAATGATGTCCATATACATGGAGGAAACGTTGGGGCAAAAAATAAAATATTTGTTTCATTTGACCTAAAGCCAACAATTTATGGTTAAAAAGGTCAATAACATCAAAAGTTATTTAATTAAATCGCAACAGAAAATATATTTTTTGTATTTCGAAAAGCATCATGACACTTTAGTTGAAGGGGCCAGTTATAGCTTTCATTGAAACTCATCATTGAAAATTTTAATTTTTGAGGCCCTAAAAAGCGATATCTAGTGATTATTTTGATGCTAATGAAAAGCTGATGACTCGATTATTATTTAAAGTCAAAAAAATATTTCATTTTGGTCCTACCTTTCACATAAAACGAGTTCTAAGATATCAATGAACAATGAAAAGGTAGTTCAATCATTGAAATAAATAAATTCATTTCCCGCGATAGGCTGGGCCAATATGAAATATTTTTTTGACTAGAAATAATAATTGAATTATCAGCTTTTTGTTTGCATTAAAATAATCACTATTTCACTTTTTAAGTGCCTCAAAATTAACAATTAAAATTTTCAATGATGAGTTTCAATGAAAGCTATAACTGGCCCCTAAGTAATAAATAAATAAAATAAAAATAAGCAATATTATAATTGATATTTATATTATGTTATTTATGTCGTATATCGCCTTTGTTTCTTTTTTTGCAACCATAAAAAAAATTATCATTTTACATAATGTTTAAAAGAATAAAGAAAGTTTACTTACATACGTATTATTTCAGTAAGCAACACACATACTCTTGGCCTTGTTTTATAGATTCCACCAGGAATTGTTTAGAATTTGGCGTTTATGAAGTCCCATATGCACGCCTCAGGGTAATTTATATTAAAAACATAAAATATTCCTTAAAAGTTAAAGCATATACCTATGTCTAGTCTAGTGCATTCGAAAACTTTGGTAATTTATTTGTTATATTGTCAAAGTCCACTATATACATTCTAGAGAGCCAATCAAAGAAATTACTGGGGGTACGGAGCGTCCACTTCGAACTTTCTCAGAGTACAGCTCCTTGTATTCTGCTTCCGTTGCACAGACTAGCATAAAAGCTTTTTTTGATTCCGCTGTCGAATAAAATTTTTTTTTCCAATCCTTTATGTATTCTTGATGGCGGCAAAAGGGGCTGTAAAATTGTAAATACTATCGAGCAAATCGCATCTATTCGCGTTCAAATACATATAAAAAGAATAAAAATGGTTCAACATAAAAAAAAAAACCTTTTAAATGTAAGAACTTACCGTCTGGAAAATTACATCCTTGTTCTTTAATAGAGTTTATCGAGCAATTCCATTTTAACAGGATTGCTGCTTTTTTTTAATTGATTTAGAAAAATTTTTTCTATCACCAACTTACAAAAATCGCCCATAATATCCACATTCCACGGCTTCGGTTCACTCTCCATATTTAAAATTGAAATCAGATTCAATCTGGAAACGAGGTGTTAATAATAATAATCATGGATACGTCAATTTAGCGAAAAATAAATAATTTTCGAAAGTTATTTCGCTAAGCTGATGAAAATTAATAATGAATATGAGAATGAGAAAGAGAACAAAGTATTTTTTTTACCAAGGGAAAACCGTCCGTATTGTATCATACATCAAAAATATGCTTGCCCATTTCTTCATATTCCTCTATCATACTCATTCGTTGGAGCACACGCATTCCAGCGAGATATTTTTTCTTGATATGACATCGCCATGTAATTGTGCTTCGATAAGCGAATGTGCTCGTCTTAATCTACAGCCACTAAGAATGAATTCCTTTTAATATTTTATGATCCACCGCCACCACCAGACTTGCGATTTATATCGCTCTTCCATATTTTCTATAATTGTTGTACAATTTTCCAAGAGGAGCCGCATTTTTTCTTGGAATGAGTTTTTATACAAAATAAATATCCTTTCGAAAATGCGAATCTTTATTTGAAACATTATACGAGAACGCTCTAAATTTTGCTACGAAAATGATCATTCAAGTGGATTTCATTTTGTCTGATTCAATGAGCCATACGTTGCCGCCAGTTTGCCGCAAACCAAAAAAAGAGTCGCTAGATCGACCTTAAAAATCCGCTAGATATGCTACAATTTTGAAAAAAGTCACTAGAAAGAATTTTCATTACAAATATCAAAAAAATATATTCAATTTTAACAAAAAAATTATATTGTATAGTAAAATAAACGCATAATATGTACTAACAAAAAAAGTTAAGTTTACTCCCAAAATCTCCACTTCAGCCGACTCGACCAAACCAAACAAAAACAATTATGTAGTTTTAAAATTTTATACAAAATAAATCATAGAAACGAAATGACTAGGTTGTCTAGTTTCTAAAACATACTCCCGCTCCGCTCACTCGCAATCACACTCGTTTCGGTCTTTTTTGGTGGGGTGAAGTTTCAAATCCATTTCAGTGGTCGTGGTAAAAAAAGAGTCAATCAAATTGGGCTTTTCCAAAAACTATCTTTGTCTTTTCTCTTTCTAATTTTGACAGTTCAAAACAACAAAAACAAAACATGTGATATCATACTTGGAGAAATGTAAACAAATGCTTTTTCAGTGCAATGTGGATTTTTAATATTTTCTGTGATTTTTGTTTATATAAATAAGCTTGATAAGTTATTGAAGTTGTTTTTTTGTTAAATTGGCGTTATAACCATCGTTTTATACTTTTTTATTGGAAAACAAACAAGCACTACATTATAAAAATATTTGTCGTTTGTTTACCTTTCTCCAAGTTCAGACCAGCTGTTTCCTATTTTTTTTTTGCTTATTTGAAACTGACGGCTGGTGGAAAAGCCCAATATCATTTGTAAGTGCCAAACTCGAATGCCAGGGATGTAACATCACCAGGGGCGTTATATTTACAAAAAATATGTTTTGCAAAAAGTCACTAGAAAAGTAATTAGAATTATCTAGTGACAAAATATAATTTTTTGTCGCTAAATTTTGAAAATTCTGCTAAATATAGTGACAAAGTCACTAAAACGGCAACACTGGTTGCCTCAGTTATCAATCTAACCAATCTCTTGAAACAATTGATCGAACATTTAAATTTATAGCCGATTTCTTTGTTTGTAGGTTATCGATGTTCCGCTATTTTTTAAGAGAATTTGAAGGCTTACTTTATTTGTAATAACTATTGTAACGAAGTTACATAGAATACCCACCAAACACACTTGACATACTAATATAACATACATCAAGGCGCCCACAACAGCATTCAACATTGTATTGCATACCTCAAGGCGCCCACGAAACCGATGACGACAACAAGCAGCATGACAGCAAGCGAAGTAAATGAGTCAACAGTGGCTGCATACAAATATAATAATATATATTGTTTTTTTATAAGTTGTTTTTTTTGGCATTTATGTAGTTCACACTTTCTCTTATCGCCAAACTGCATAAGGGAGAGTGGAACTGACAGCTAAAATCAGGAATATTTCCTCTAAGGTGCTGACTAGTGTTATTACACAACTAGAAAGAGCCAAGAAGCAAAACCGAGGGTGTGTACTACACACCTTCTAAATTAGTTTTTGGCATTTTGCCGCATACGCCCCTCCTCCTCCTTTATTTGCTTTGACATTGTCACAGCTAGGGAAATCATCCCAAAAACAACCAACCGTGCCTTGATTTGTAATAAGGCTAGGGATCTAATCCCAATTAATTTCGCCTTATAGTCAATCGAGGCTAGGGAATTTATCCCACCGTCTGCTTGCCGTACCACGCATTTTTAAGGCTAGGGAATTTATCCCACCGTCTGCTCGCCGTACCACGCCTTTTTAAGGCTAGGGAATTTATCCCACCGTCTGTCGTCGTACCACGCTTTACCTCGGTTAAGGCTAGGGAATTTATCCCACCGTCTGTTCGTCGTACCACGCCTTTACCTCGGTTTAGGCTAGGGAATTTATCCCACCGTCTGCTCGCCGTACCACGCCTATTTAAGGCTAGGGAATTTATCCCACCGTCTGCCGTACCACGCCTTCCTAAGGCTAGGGAATTTATCCCACCGTCTGCTCGCCGTACCCCGCCTTTACCTCGGTTTAGGCTAGGGAATTTTATCCCACCGCCTGCCCGTATATGAAATAATATGTTATTTTATTTTAAGCAAATATGGAAATTGTAATCCTATCTTCAAATTGTTAATTAAGTTACTTTAAGAGTTAATAAAAATTGTAAAGTTATTATATAAAATTGTTAGCTTTAGATCTAAGAAAAAGCCTAATAAAAATTAACTGGAGTTCCGAATTTTCTAAAACCGAGTTTTAATTTGCTTTCTTCGGTAAAACCCTGGACCCCACTGGCCTACCTCAGCTGGAAACAAAAAAGCATCACATTTTGGCGCCCGAGCAGGGACTTCTAGAAGGTTCACCGAACTCCCACCAACCGACCCGTAATCTTTCGAAGAGGATTCCGACCGCCGCCGTAACCCGTTTTTATTTTTACTTTTTTTTTCTCCCTTCGAATAGATCTCTCCGTAACCTCGATCCTTCAAAGAAGTACCACCCGTAACCGATCCGCCGCCGCCGCTTCAACATGTCCGACTCCGATAACCCGCCGTCAGAAGGCGAGTACAACCCGTATAAAAATCTTGGGTTCATCTATTTTCTAAAGAAACCAGAACTCATCCAAGTATTGAACGAACGAAATTTGGATACTAGCGGACCCGTACAAACGCTCCGTAAGCGTTTGAGCCAACATTTTAAAGAACTCCGCACCAATAAATCGACCCAAAACCTTTGTCAAGAATGGGAAGACGTCGTTGAAAAAAGAAACGACGCAGAACCGTCCGATTCCGACATCCCGCCGCCCGAACCATTGCCGTATAAAAGTCTCATCAACATTCCCGTTCCGCCCACCCCGTCGACAGCACCAACGTTCTTGACCGTGCCCGAAACAAAGAAACCAGCCCTCCTCGCCCCGATATATCAGCCATCCTACGCTCCGACCTTTCAATCCACCTACGCTTATCAGCCGCCTACTTCTGTAGTTACCTCTCATCCTGAGTCTTTACCGCAGCCACCCAGATTAGAGCAACCCTCCACGCCTAGCCGACTCATACTAAGCTACGAAGCTGAAATGATGAATACAGTCCGCAAGTGGGGATTAAGGTTCGACTCTACGGGAAATCCACTAGAATTCTTGGAGAGGCTAACAGAGTTAACCCGATGTTATAACATCCCACCTGACAACATAATACGGACATTACCAGAAATGTTCCGCGGAAGCGCTTTGGAGTGGCTTCGCATAAAAGGAGACACCTTTTTCACTTGGGAACGTTTTCGTGAGGCGTTTATTCAACAGTTCTTGCCAGCCAGATACTTGCACAAGCTGGAAGAAGAAA
The DNA here is from genome assembly GCA_929447395.1 of Epistrophe grossulariae. NCBI lineage: Eukaryota > Metazoa > Arthropoda > Insecta > Diptera > Syrphidae > Epistrophe > Epistrophe grossulariae. The sequence goes on along the minus strand of OV839567.1, from coordinate 117,670,777 downwards.
TATTACGCAAACGTCAAGGCCCCCGTGAAAAGGCAAAAGATTACATATTGTCTGCCCAATACCTTATAAGGCAACATCCCCGCATTTCCGTGGCTGACAATATTGATCGTATTTTCGATCATATGCGACCCGAGTACAGGTAGTACATCCGCCGTCGAGATTTCACTACCTTGGATGAACTCGCATATTTAGCAGAGGAGTTTGAAGCCGTTAAAAAAGATGAACGTAATGTTCACCTTCCGCCGACAACTACCCCCTTCACTTCACCGATCCACCGTGGTCCTTCAACAGAAGTTCCGTATGACCGTAATACACATTGCTGGAATTGTAAGCAGAGAGGACACCGAAAAGAGACTTGTCGAAGACCGTATCGACTGTTTTGCTCGTTCTGTGGATCAGATGGAAAATTAACGAAAGATTGTTCGTGCCAAAGAAATTCCGTCGCCGCCGCCATAACTACGCCATATACAACAGATTTTCGATATTTCATCCCGATTCAAGTCGAAGGAGAAAAATGCCAAGCTCTACTTGACACCGGGTCTACGAAAACCTTCGTAGGCAATAAGCTTAGGCAAAAGTTCAAGGAGCTGGACATCCCCATGCGTAAACAACATCGGTCGATTCATTTAGCAGATGGTAGCCCAATTACGAATTGCGAACATTATACCGCTACGTTAACTGTGGAGGATAAAACCCTTATCACCGAAGTTACGTACTTGCCTGATTTGGACGTAGATGCGATAGTTGGGATAGAATTATTGAACCAAGTCGGTTTCCAAATGTTTTGGAGAAATAAACCCGTGACCAGTGGAAAGACTGGTAAGGAAAGTGAAAGTAACCACGCTCGTTTGGTCGTTCACCATCTACCCAACAGTCAGCAAGAAACCTTCGTTAATGTTCTGGAGAATGAACTACCTCGGTTCGAGGAAATAAGCAAAGATATCCAAGTCGCAGCTCTAGTCATTCAAAGCACGACTACCAACCCGAACAGTAACCAAGACATCTCTACTCCAATTCCGAGGGATCCAATTGATTGATCACCGCCCGAACTTCAACCCAAACTTCAGCTGCAGCAACAGTATGAGGAGCTGAAACACAGTCGTTGTGAAAACGATAATCATTCCCCAAGTATTTGTTTTCAACGGCTATCAGCTTTCAAACCAAAAGCGCTTCATAAAACTTCAAGCCGATCAACAAAGCCGTTTAAAATGAAATCTTCAGCCCGTTCGATCTACATCAGCCGAGCGCACCGCTCCACTAATAAAAAGAAACCGACCATACCGATAACCGCACCGCCTTCAGATCATAACAACGTCGCTACACCTATTCCCCCACAACCACCTCCTCTACACCGTAACATCGCCGCTTCATCTATCTTATCGCAGCCACCGCCTTGGGAAAAATTTTGGAGCCGATGGGCGAAAAAGCGACGCAAGCCAGTCTGCATTTCAAACTAAGACCGTCGAGATAGAAAATTCTTCTCATTTATTTTTTTTATATATTTTGGTTTATATTATTTTTTATTTATGATTTGTAATGTACTTATTATTATAATTATTTAAAGGAAGAAAACTTGAATTGAAAAAAAAAAATGAAAATCTTAAAAAAAAAAAAATACGTCACGATAGAAAAAAAAAAAAAAAAAAAAAAAAAAAGAGAAAAAAATTATTATAATTAATTTTTGAATTAAAATTCTATATAAAATAGATTTATCAATTATCACGATAATTAATATCTCCATTTTCAGATGGAATTCACGACGAGCAGGCTCGTCTATCGAAACACACTTGACATACTAATATAACATACATCAAGGCGCCCACAACAGCATTCAACATTGTATTGCATACCTCAAGGCGCCCACGAAACCGATGACGACAACAAGCAGCATGACAGCAAGCGAAGTAAATGAGTCAACAGTGGCTGCATACAAATATAATAATATATATTGTTTTTTTATAAGTTGTTTTTTTTGGCATTTATGTAGTTCACACTTTCTCTTATCGCCAAACTGCATAAGGGAGAGTGGAACTGACAGCTAAAATCAGGAATATTTCCTCTAAGGTGCTGACTAGTGTTATTACACAACTAGAAAGAGCCAAGAAGCAAAACCGAGGGTGTGTACTACACACCTTCTAAATTAGTTTTTGGCATTTTGCCGCATACGCCCCTCCTCCTCCTTTATTTGCTTTGACATTGTCACAGCTAGGGAAATCATCCCAAAAACAACCAACCGTGCCCCGATTTGTAATAAGGCTAGGGATCTAATCCCAATTAATTTCGCCTTATAGTCAATCGAGGCTAGGGAATTTATCCCACCGTCTGCTTGCCGTACCACGCATTTTTAAGGCTAGGGAATTTATCCCACCGTCTGCTCGCCGTACCACGCCTTTTTAAGGCTAGGGAATTTATCCCACCGTCTGTCGTCGTACCACGCTTTACCTCGGTTAAGGCTAGGGAATTTATCCCACCGTCTGTTCGTCGTACCACGCCTTTACCTCGGTTTAGGCTAGGGAATTTATCCCACCGTCTGCTCGCCGTACCACGCCTATTTAAGGCTAGGGAATTTATCCCACCGTCTGCCGTACCACGCCTTCCTAAGGCTAGGGAATTTATCCAACCGTCTGCTCGCCGTACCCCGCCTTTACCTCGGTTTAGGCTAGGGAATTTTATCCCACCGCCTGCCCGTATATGAAATAATATGTTATTTTATTTTAAGCAAATATGGAAATTGTAATCCTATCTTCAAATTGTTAATTAAGTTACTTTAAGAGTTAATAAAAATTGTAAAGTTATTATATAAAATTGTTAGCTTTAGATCTAAGAAAAAGCCTAATAAAAATTAACTGGAGTTCCGAATTTTCTAAAACCGAGTTTTAATTTGCTTTCTTCGGTAAAACCCTGGACCCCGCTGGCCTACCTCAGCTGGAAACAAAAAAGCATCACACTATATAACTTAAAATTTTACATTTTATCAGAAAATAACACTTAAATTCAAAACAGTATAAAATGACAAAAGTAAGTATTTTGTTTGGGTTTTGAGACGATTCAGTAAAGTTCCCTCCTCTCGTCAAGATTACAGCGGACAGCCTGCAGTCGATCTGGCATACTCTGGATGATGTTTTTATTTATTAATAGCCGTGTTTTTTTGCAAGCCCGGGGGGAATTGGATGAAAAAAACGACGTCGGTGCTAAACAATTAACATGTTAAATGCAACAACAACTAATCCCGGAGAATTCTCTGGGTTTAACTTAAGCGCAACGAAAAACTGTGTTACCAGCATGAATTGCATACATGTTATCGATAGTTTGTATGAAAACTCCATGTTTTTTACTGTCATGGCGTCGCTAATCCCCGCTGTCGTTTTTTTCAACCAATTCTCCCCGGGCTTGCAAAAAAACACGCCTAATATCCACTTGCGATAAGCTCTCCCAAGCGGCCAATGCAGCATTCCTGAGCTCGTACACTTTTTGTGGTGGGTGGGATAATCATTTTATCTTTTTTTTTCAAAACTTCCTAGATATGCTCTATAGTCTATGGGATTTAAACCGGGACGAGCCACTGCAGTTTTTGAATACCAGCGCTTGAAGTTATTCATATACGCAACGCGATGCGCGTGGTCCTGCATTGTCTTGCGTAAACAGGAGCTGATTGAACCCCATATAGGGTTATACGTAACGTATTCCTCAAGGATCTCCTCAACGTATCGCGTTGCTGTTAATCGATTATATCAACGATGCCCAATTTGGTACGCCCTTCGGAACTAATTCCTCCCTATACGATAACCGAGCCTCCGTGAAAATCCATACTTTCTGTGGTGGTGATGGGTAAATGTTCCAGATCTTGAAACTTCGTCGAATGAATTGTTTGTTTGTCTACCAAAGTCCTAAAAAACTTTAACAAATTTTAAATAAATAACATTAAATAATTTTTACTCTTCTCTAGGTTTACTAGAAGCCGAGGAATTTAGCTATGCAGAGCTAACTAAGGAAAAAGCTCAGCGAGTTTATTCAGAAGAATACGTTGCTAATGCTTTCGGAACAGAAATAATTTTTGTAGCTCGACAATAAGAGCTTTCGTTTATTTTCGACAAAAGTTGGTGTCAAACAACAACCCTAAAATCTACACGACGGAATAGAGAAAAACCATAAACAAATTGAAGTCGACTGCCCTTTTATATTATTAAGGAATAGAATCGACATAATTGGTGGTGTCGATCTTATGGAGGGTTTTCGACATACATTCGGATGAAAATTCAAAAATGGACTAATTGTGTCTTTTAACAACTATTAGAACTGCATATGTTGATCTTTATAATCATTTGCAAAAGGAGTTGCAGAATCCTAGCGCAAGAAATCAAGGCAGCCCGACAACATCACTAGTTATGCAAATATGTGATGCATTTAAACTCATTTTTTATTTAAAAGTTTTATATTATGTATTCATTTCTTAGTTCTTAACTATCTCAAAAAACACTTAAACAAATATATTAAATTTTGGAGTGTTGTAAGCATACTGTAATTGTGGACCTCTAACAACAAAAAAAAAAAACGATTTTTCGGAGCCTTTTCGCTTTATTGTGAAAATTTCTACTACAGTAACACCCGCTTAAGAGAAACCCGCTTATGAGAAAAACCCGCTTATCTGAAACACTTTTTTCATCCCCGAGTATTTGTCGACCAATTGACTTTATAACACTTCGCTTAAGCGAAACTCACTTGAGTGAAAAACCCGGATACCTGAAACATATTTTCAGTTAAATTTAGTATTTTTCATTGATAAAAATTCTCTTAAGTGAAAAAAAAAATTTAATAGAACAGAACAAAAAATTTGCTGAACGCTTTTACATCTTCTTTATTTTTCACATCCACCAAATTTTCATCACGAAAATGACATTTGAAGGGTTTGGAAGATGAAGGTGCTAAGTGACTTTTTTTGAAATTTTAATTTTTTCTTGCAGATGGAGATCATATTCGAAAACTTAAATTTCTGTATCATCTGCTCGTCTGTATCGCATCTAGATTCCTATTTACCAAATAGATGAAGGTGTTATATGCAAGTGCCTTTTAAAAAACTTTTTGGAAGATGGTGTTAAATGTTAAGCCCTTCATTATGAAAAACGAATTATATCTGAACGTTTCATTTCGAACATGAAGGTGCTATGTATGCACTTATCACTTTCATTCTTTCATTTAAAATTTATTTTCATTTATTTGAGAATAAAGTATTGTTTCCAATAGGAAATAACATCGTATCCAATACTTTACTCAGTGCAGGCACCACGCACGAGCGACACAGGTGTCGTAGTAAGAGTTCCAGGTAGGCAGGTTTGACAATTTATCGCAAAACGTGAGATATTATTTAAAGTTTTGCGGTGAACCTAATATTGACTTTTCGGTTTTCTTACACTGAACATAAAAAAATTTAAATTGGATATTTTGTTTTTCTATTACTTAACAAATTGTTTATCCCTTATCGACTTTTTCCGATATTTAATATTGCCATTTTCAATTTCGCAAAAATTTTATAATAATCTGGTAAGGCCTGGTTCACACGGCAATGCACCGCACGTGCACAGCTACAGTTGTTAACAACATGCAAAATCATTTTCTAACCTTGAATGAACTTCAGAAAAAACTAAAAGTGAAAAATTCATCATAAAACGTATCAAATGAAAAAGTTCAATTCAGGGATTCTATAAAGTGGATTCCAGTGGAAGAGTATGGTTCCTTTCCTTACAAACCAATAACCAATTACCGCCCCAACGAAAGAGATTTTATGCCAAGGTAGAATAAAATCAAACAGCTTTCTGCGGAAAAAATTAAAAATCTAAAAGATCAGATGAAATTCATCCCAGTGGAACATCAATGGTTCTATTCAAATGCATTTTCAGCAGGTCCTGAGGGAAAAAAAACTGTCAAAAAATAAATAATTATAGGAGTCAAATTTGTCACTTAAGACGTTTATGCAAAAACTAATTAAGTATATTCAATTAAGTTTGTGGATAAAGGCTTTAAGTACACAAAACTGTAAATATCTCCAAAGTTCTTCGTTTTCAATAAAGAGGATTATTAAATTTTAAAGCAAATGAGTTGTATTAACTTAAAATTGGCCATATGGAATTTTTATTATTTTTATGAAAAAACTTACAGGTAAAAAACTTTAAATGCTGATTACTCAAAACTTTGAAAATATCGCCTAGCACCTTCATCTTCCAAACGCTTCATTTGAATTTCTGATGTCAGAATCGTTTTTGGAATTTTTAAATCCGCTTAAGTGCAATTTTTTTTTACTTATCCGGACTTCGCTTATGTGAAATTTTTTTACACTTAAGCCGGGTTCGTTTAAGTGAAAAACCCGCTTAATTGAAAGAAAGACTGTGACATTTTGCAGTTTCTGTTAAGCGGGTTTTACTGTACAATCTTTCTTTCCTGTCTGGAAGAATTTATCCGGTACTTCTTATATTTTTCTTGTAAACCTATCTTTATTAGACCTGCACACACGAGATGAATTCTACGGGCGGAAAACCGGTTTCGTGCTTTACTTCAAGTTCACGAGGAATGAACTATTGTTTGTTTGCTCTTAGAAGACTTCATCCGAGGTGGAACATTTTTTAGACCATTTCCTACCGCACACTTCACTCCCCTCCAAAAGATAATTATTTCATGAAAAATTTTAAACATAGGTAGTTCAGAAAGTTCAAAAATGAATCATATTTTATACGTTTTCATACCAATGCATAGGGGTATTTTCTAAACGTCCTAATAATATTTTTTTTAAGGACTTTTCTACTGATTGTTTTTTATAAATCAAAAGCCAATAAAATTTTAGGAAGCTCCCTGGAAGTACAAGTTGCTGGCTAAACAAAAAATATACCTATTTAATTAAGGATTGAAAACGAAAAGGGCCAGCTGGCTGGACCCTTGTGTTTGAATGAGGGTTAATACGCCCCTAAAGTGTCCCCCATTATATTCCTTCTAAAATTATTTCTATTCCTAGAAATTTCATGGAAAGAATATAAATATTTTCCATCTATCGTCTAGCTTTAAACACAATGACTAGCAATGACTAGCTTTAGACATACTGTACTGTCCTAGATTAATCTGAGGAAATCTAAAAAGTGGTTTATGTTCCACTTAAATGTAGTAAGAGCCTAACGATATATAGTTACCCATATTTTGCCTAGTTTGACTATAGATAGGTTATAGGTAAATACTATTTGTTAGAATTTATAACCTATAAATACTATAATTTTCTATACACCCAATAGTTTTTGAAACTGTATTATGCACTTTTCGTCATCTGTTTCATGTGCTCCAAGTTAACAGACATATTCACGTCAAAACAACAAAAAACCAACCCTCCTTATTCCAGCACATAAATTCCCAAAAACGAAAAACAAATGATTTTTTAAATTGAATTTCCCATTGATTAATCAAACAATTCCAGGAACATGACAGGCCGTAGGTAGGTATGTAAGTAAGGTATAGATAGTATTGGGTTCGAGATCTTAAAGTAACCCTTTTCTTTCTAAACTTCAAATTCAAATGAATATTAAAGTAATTAATTACGGAGAGACTCCTCACTCTAATACCCTTTTCCCCGTCTCAAATCTCCATCATGTTGTGTTTTTCATTCGAAACAAGAGAATATCCTAAATCTAATTCTTCAAATAGATTACTAAATGAAATTTCCGTTTTCAGTGCATCACCCGAAACCCATCAGCAAGCTATATACCCAAAAAAAAAAATTAAAACAAAAAAAGGAAACGAAACAAAATAAAATTTATAAAAGAAAAGAAAAACAGGATCAACTCAATTTCATTGTAATCACTCACCTGGATACCAGATGTTTTAATTTACAAAAGGATTCTTTTCTGTGGCACATGATTCCCGTCTGGTGTTTCGGTTTTTGTTGCTTATTTTACTTTATCCATCATCGGTTTGGTTCTGCTAACCCTTTTCTTTTGCTTCTCCTTCTCTGCTATAGGATTATATTCACATATATGTATGTATATGTATGTACTATATGTGAAATCTACTCGTCGGGGATGTTTACTTTCATCTGACAAAACAAAACCAAGCCCGAAGAAGGTTCCAAAAAAATACGGGAAAAAAAATCCAACTTGGTTTTAAAATTTCACACATGACATCCCCATGGCTAATCAAAAACTCAGCTCAGGACTGTTGATGCTGTGGGAGGGAAATATTAAGTAAACCTGACGAAAGTTGTGTACCTACATATGCACGTCACAAAATACGAAAAAAGGAAAAAAAATCGGATTGTTCGAAAGCTTTCAAAATAATTGAGTTGGTTTTTTCACCAACTGGCTACCGAATATTACTTCGGTTCCTAAAAACCACAAAAATCTTAAATCCCCATGTTGGTTTTGAATTTCTTCTTATAGGTATGTACCTACCTACAAAATCTACCTAAGTTTTGGTAGCATTTGTGAAATAACATAACATAACATAAGTAAAATTTTAAATTTCCCCTGCAATTTCTGCACCAAATTTACAATGTACATATTTGAAAAATTCCGTTTGTGAATTTGAAAACACCCTTTGGAGTGTCAGGGAGGATTTAACGCCCTTTAGTTAGGGAATTAAACAGATGTAATTATCAAGAAGTGTTAAAATTCAAATTAAACTAAGTACTTGAGTTTGTATTTCGCATTTATACTTCAGGGTTCATATCCTTCCAAGAAAGGGAATAGTAAATGAGTAACTTATTATTGTATATCCTTGCAGCAGATACGTATATATAGGGTACATACATAGGTACATCTTTAACTTGGAAAATATGTTTGATGTGCGTAAAGTGTTTTTTTTTTAAGGTTTGTGATTTGTGTTGCAAAATGAAAATTTCAATATCCCACCGGGACTGGTTTTTAAAGAGGTTTTTTTTACTGCAAGAATATAGAAACCGCTTTATAAAAAATTTGCGTTTTTTATACAAAATTCGAACTCTAAGGAGTTGAAAGTGAAATTAGGCGAAATATCATCATAGCAAGCACTTGGTCCCAAAGCCGCAATATCAATATGAACAAGGGGACCTGGCGGTTTCCATTTATCGACGAACCGTCAACATTCCAGTTTTCCGGATGTAATAACTTTCTGAGACCATTACTTGGTAGAAAGAAGCCCAAGTTAATATGCGGATATTCATTATGCCACAATGCCGAGCGGATGCTTTGACATTGAAAAGCTTAAGTCGCAAGAGACCGCCAAGACTATGCCCGAACAAAAAAGGAGGGAGGAACGCCAGCGACTACAACAGGCAGGGAGCAGAGATGAGTCTGGGAATATTTTCTTCTCTTTTTTAGTTTTGTCTTTGGCACATAAGGTTAAGTAGGCAAGACTTAATATTGCCGTTGTATAAATTCAGTGGGTTTGTGTCTTTTTGTATGTAATATGATTGAAATGTATCTAATCGCCTATATGATCATTCATTATTTTGAGTAGGGCTAGATTCTCTATGTTTATGCTATTGTGTTAATCATTTAAAATATGTGACGCCATCGCGGATTTTTGAGAGAAATGTAGGTATATCGACACAAGTGAATTCATAATAAGGTGAATTTATTTATTTAAATCAAATTAATATTGATTTTTCGAATAAAAAACATATTTTATTTTGATGGAGGTTTATATAACTAAAGCTTCAACTCTACTCCAACTTATTAAAATAGCGAGTATGAAGTTCATTGTAATTAAATAGATAAATAAGCAAATAATTCATATAATTTAAATGGTGAATAACCGATAACGGAATGGTATAAAACAAAGGCTTTATTATTGAAATTTGTTTTAAAGTTCGCTGCATGCATTTATGCACGTGATAAATCTGTACAATCTATTAAATTGCATTTAAAACTATTTTAAAATAAGGTTCATTAGAATTGGCTGATTGCCAAAAAGCTTTTTAAATAGTTTTACTTAATAATTTCCACATATTGAACATATATTCAACATTGGAATGCCCATAAATAGAACTGGTTGGTTAAAAAACCATTGCAGTGAAACATTACCCTTCACTTGAAGAAGTAAATAATAGATTTTTGTTGTTCAATATGTTTTTGGGAAAAATTGTGTTTTTCTTATCATTTCCTAGTTTTGGAGTAGTAATGTCTTATAATACTGAATTAATAGAACTTATCGAAAAAGTCCAACTTGAAATCAACTCTCCCACACTGTGTTTTATCGGAATGAATAGTGAATTTTTGAGTGATTTTTTAAAAAAACATTGCTTCACCCCGGTGATGATTTTTAAAAATTTAAGTCAAGTGGATTTTGAGAAAAATTCTAAAATCGAAAATGTAGTTTTGGTTATTCGAATTTCTGAGGGAAACCATACAAATGCAGCAGTGTTCGAAAATGTCATCGCTAGTTTGTTATATCGAAAATTTGTCATCATTTCAGCAGACAACATTGAAACTCTGAAATACTATTTTGAATATTTCTCAGAAAATAAATTCTCAAGAATATTTGGAAATGTAAAGGATGGAAGATTTTATGCATATTACCCATTCGCTGATGAAAGTAAAATGAAGCAGATTTCGAAAACTAACATCCTTCCTAATTTTATGAAAGACTTAAACGGATATGCTATTCGCATATTTACCGAAAAATATTATCCGCAAATATTCTGGTACGAGGATAAGAAAGGAAAGAGAATGCTTGGAGGAAAATATGGTAAAATATTCGAAAATTTTCGTAGAAGACATAATGCAACTTTTACTGAAATCAAAACAATTTCAATGGACGGTGCTGATATTTCAGAAGCATTCGAATTAACTAAAAATAACAAAATTGATATAAATATGATTTTATATCCCTATGTTAAAGGCTCTGAGCTTGACTACAGTGCTACACTTGAGTTGCAAAGATTCACCATTATTTTGCCCCGAAACAAATTTGTCAACTCATCTGAATACTTTATTAGGCCATTTTCTAGTGGTGTTTGGATGTGGATTGTATGCACAATAATCTACACAACCCTTATGGATATCGTTTTAAAATTTTGCACCAACAAAGAGGTTGATTTGTGAAAGAGTTTTAGCCAAATTTATCTGACAATGCTTAATAAATGCGCTGAGAAACCCATCAATTATGCTTATCGGTTTCATGCTCAAGTTGCATTGCTTTCTTTTGTTATTGGAAACATCTATATAATCTACTTCACATCGTTTCTGACCGTCTTTATACCAATCAGGCAGTATGAGACAATCCAAGAGATAGTTGACAACAATATTCGACTGTTATGTGAAGCTAGAGAATTTGAATATTTGAAAAACAACTTTATATATCCAAAGGCCCTGGACAATGTTATGGTACTAAAAGTTGACTTTAAAACTTACACCGATCAACTTTACCCCTTGTTAAACACAAGCATTGGTTTTTTATCAGGAATTGACCTTGCTAGTTTTTTGATCAAATTTCATGAAATTTTTCGGAAACCTTCGTTTTATATTTGCAATGAAAATATAGCGGTGTACCATTTGGGATTTTTTATGCCACGCTATTCACCATTTAAGGAAGTTTTGGACAATTTCATCTTTCAAATAATTGAGGCGGGTTTAATTGAAAAGTGGGAAACCGATCTGGTGCCAGAATTACTTCAACTTGATTTAAGACAATATGTTCATCTTGATGAGTATGGCAAGGAACTATATAAGCCATTGAAATTGGAACATTTGAACTTTCCTATTTGTTGTTTAGCTATTGGCTTGGTATTTGCATTTGTGGTGTTCTTAGGGGAACATCTTTGTTGTTTTTTAATGAAACAAAAGAAATAAATAAAATTAACACGTAAAATGTTTGCAAAATTATTTAACTTTATAAATATCTTTCATAATTTTGTTTAATAATTAATCAATATTATTATATATTTCTATATTCAAACTATAGAATTGTTTTAAATTATTTAATTACAAAATAAATACTGTGTGAAAGCTTTAATCAAATTTAATTTAAGGACAAGTATAATTTTGTGGATAATTTTTCTATAGTTTCCTTCGGGTTACGAAAATGTATTTGTATGGTCCAAGCGTTGGGAGTTTTTTTTTTCCTTTTTTATCAGTTAAATGAGTTCTTATTTTACTCGTTGCATAGAACCTTACTTTAATCTAGAAAGATGTAATTTGTTTTAACTCTGAATTCTGAAATGGTTCTTTAACCCACCAGTTTTATTTATGGGCATTCCAATGTTGAACATATGTTCAAAATGTAGAAATTATTAAGTAAAACTATTTAAAAAGCTTTTTGGCAATCAGCCAATTCTAATGAACCTTATTTTAAAATAGTTTTAAATGCAATTTAATAGATTATACAGATTTATCACGTGCATAAATGCATGCAGCGAACTTTCAAACAAATTTCAATAATAAAGCCTTTGTTTTATACATTTCCGTTATCGGTTATTCACCATTTAAATTATATGAATTATTTGCTTATTTATCTATTTAATTACAATGACCTTCATACTCGCTATTTTAATAAGTTGGAGTAGAGTTGAAGCTTTAGTTATAAACCTCCATCAGAATAAAATACTTTTTTTATTTGAAAAATCAATAGGCGTGTTTTGTTGACTTTCTAATGTGAACATTAAGAAATTTTTCACATTAAGCCAACTTTTAACATGCAAATGCAAAAACAACAAGTTAACAGCACATTCAAACTTCAGTAACTCTAATGTGAACATTAACTTTCCAATGAATTTGCTTGTTATGTTGGTATCTTTGCATGTTTTTCAGGAAAATATGTTCGGTGAGTATGGTAGTTTTTAAAATATTTTGAAAAAATAACTTGTATGAAGATTTAAAATTATACAGCGAATTATTTTATTAAAAAATAACGAAATACATTTTCGATGATGCAAATAAAATTATTTTCATAAAAATTATCATCCACAATTGCTAAATCATATATGGCAAGATTTGAACAGAGTAATATTGGTTTTGGTAAGTAACTATGTTCAATGAACGCATCCGCTGTGGGGCTTTTTTCAAGAAAGTGTGAGTTATACAAATACAAATGCATTGACACAGCATCGCCATGCATTTAGAGATAAATGCTGGGGCACATAAGGAAATTTTTAGCTGGTTTTTTGAGGAATGTGTTTTGAGATTTAAATCGTTAATTGAGATTGATGAGTATGGCAAGGAACTATATAAGCCATTGAAATTGGAACATTTGAACTTTCCTATTTGTTGTTTAGCTATTGGCTTGGTATTTGCATTTGTGGTGTTCTTAGGGGAACATCTTTGTTGTTTTTTAATGAAACAAAAGAAATAAATAAAATTAACACGTAAAATGTTTGCAAAATTATTTAACTTTATAAATATCTTTCATAATTTTGTTTAATAATTAATCAATATTATTATATATTTCTATATTCAAACTATAGAATTGTTTTAAATTATTGAATTACAAAATAAATACTGTGTGAAAGCTTTAATCAAATTTAATTTAAGGACAAGTATAATTTTGTGGATAATTTTTCTATAGTTTCCTTCGGGTTACGAAAATGTATTTGTATGGTCCAAGCGTTGGGAGTTTTTTTTTTCCTTTTTTATCAGTTAAATGAGTTCTTATTTTACTCGTTGCATAGAACCTTACTTTAATCTAGAAAGATGTAATTTGTTTTAACTCTGAATTCTGAAATGGTTCTTTAACCCACCAGTTTTATTTATGGGCATTCCAATGTTGAACATATGTTCAAAATGTAGAAATTATTAAGTAAAACTATTTAAAAAGCTTTTTGGCAATCAGCCAATTCTAATGAACCTTATTTTAAAATAGTTTTAAATGCAATTTAATAGATTATACAGATTTATCACGTGCATAAATGCATGCAGCGAACTTTCAAACAAATTTCAATAATAAAGCCTTTGTTTTATACATTTCCGTTATCGGTTATTCACCATTTAAATTATATGAATTATTTGCTTATTTATCTATTTAATTACAATGACCTTCATACTCGCTATTTTAATAAGTTGGAGTAGAGTTGAAGCTTTAGTTATAAACCTCCATCAGAATAAAATACTTTTTTTATTTGAAAAATCAATAGGCGTGTTTTGTTGACTTTCTAATGTGAACATTAAGAAATTTTTCACATTAAGCCAACTTTTAACATGCAAATGCAAAAACAACAAGTTAACAGCACATTCAAACTTCAGTAACTCTAATGTGAACATTAACTTTCCAATGAATTTGCTTGTTATGTTGGTATCTTTGCATGTTTTTCAGGAAAATATGTTCGGTGAGTATGGTAGTTTTTAAAATATTTTGAAAAAATAACTTGTATGAAGATTTAAAATTATACAGCGAATTATTTTATTAAAAAATAACGAAATACATTTTCGATGATGCAAATAAAATTATTTTCATAAAAATTATCATCCACAATTGCTAAATCATATATGGCAAGATTTGAACAGAGTAATATTGGTTTTGGTAAGTAACTATGTTCAATGAACGCATCCGCTGTGGGGCTTTTTTCAAGAAAGTGTGAGTTATACAAATACAAATGCATTGACACAGCATCGCCATGCATTTAGAGATAAATGCTGGGGCACATAAGGAAATTTTTAGCTGGTTTTTTGAGGAATGTGTTTTGAGATTTAAATCGTTAAAATATTAAAAAAAAAAACTTATTAAATTATGTACAAAAGTGAAATAAAAATAAATATAGTGCATACATGCAATACTTTATTAACATGCGGTGCTGTGTTAAATCTTGTAAACACTTAGATATATAGTAAGAAGTTTACAATTTTTTCATTTCACTGGCTGATTGTGTATTTAATACATATAAAGTAATGGGAAGAAAATTTAAAACCTTGAAAAATAACTCTGCACTACGGGCGCTCAACAAATGTGAGCGCCTTGCCATAACCAACACAACGAAATGCGACTATGGACCAGAATTTATAATTTTGACAAATATAACCCAACTTATAATTCACGTGATTGAAGTATGTTTTTATATTTAGATAATTTGCTTTTTTACAGCGAAATGCTATGAAATATTAATTTAAAATTATTCTAGCGGAATGTTTTTAACTAAAAAATATCACTTCACATTACTTTATGTAGAATATGAGACACAATAAGCTCTCAAAATGAAAAAAAAATTGTTAACTCCTTATTATATGTATGTATGTAGCACCAATTATTAATATTTTTCAAAATAAAGTATTACAAGCAGGTATTCACTATTTTTACTATTATTTCAGTTTTTTTATTTAGTTTAATAAGTTTTGTTCACTATTTTATCGTTTTAAAGTCTCGAAACAAAATTTTATACCGCGGCAAATGACAGATGACCCGAGGCCCGAGCAAATAGTGCCAATATTCCGATGCAAAATGTCTTAATGAAACTGGAAAGCTAAAGAGTTTTGTTGAGCATTTCCTAATGTGAACATTAACAAGGTCAACAAAACACACCTAATATTAATTTGATTTAAATAATTTAATTCACCTTATTATGAATTCACTTGAGTCGATATACATTTGTCTCAAAAATCCGCGATTGCCTACATATTTTAAATGATGAAAAAAATAACATAAACATAGAAAATCTAGCCCTACTCAAAATAATGAATGACCATAGGCGATTGGATGCATTTCAATAATTTTACATACAAAAAGACACAAACCCACTGAATTTATACAATAGTCCAGTCAATAAAGCATTTGACTCGGAAAAAATCGCCGGAAAGCTGTATTTGGTTAAATAGCTTCCTCATGGTGTTCTTAAGAAGCTGTCAAAAGTCCCCATCGATATGAGCGCCGATAACAATTTTACGGGGGGTTGAAGGTCCCCCAAAATGGTTTTTCAAGAATAACTCCCAAATGGTAAGTTGTACAAAAGAATTGTCAAAACTAATTTGTAGCTTGAAATATTTCCAACAAAAAAGATTAATATATACTTTTTTTCATACAAATAACGGTTTTTGAAATAAACCAATCAGAAGAGTTAAGGGTTTTACTTTTCTATATAGTTGGGCGACTTAATTCCAAAATTGTCCATTTTGTGATAAAAGCATAGATTTTTTTTTGTATTGTTGGAAATATATATAAACATGATTTTAAGATATGGGTCCACTCTATTTGTCCACCCCTTAAGGTGGGAGGGGCAAATTAAAAAAAAAAATAATTCTAAAATAGAAAATGAATATTAAAACACAACGGCAACAGAACGGCCAGAAACTCATTCTTCATATGAATGTTTTTGAATGAAATTATTTCAGTGCTTAGTTTATGAATAATTGATTGAATAAGAATTGACAAAGTTGGCGGTTTTTGGGCAATCCCCCACCCGTTTTTTTCAAAAATAACGGTACCTGCCGTACAATTTTTTTTAGCAAAAAATGAAAATCTTATTTTTCTCAAAAACGTGCCCACAACTTAAAAAAAAAAAAAAATTCAGTAATTTTTTTTACAGAAAGGAAACCATTTTATAAAACAAAATTTCCGAGAAATGGTTGAAATGGTACCTTCCATAGAACCATTTTTTTGATTTTCGATTTTCTCAAAAACCTTTCATTTGATATTGATTAATTAAAAAAAAGTTCCAAAATTGTTTTTAGAACTTAATAATTCAAAAACTTCTTGGACAATTATTATTAAACTTGGCACCCAACAGTTTTTTAACATTTTATCTAGCAGATTTTGAATGAAAATTATTCTTATAACCAAACCTAACGGTACCTCCCATACAAATGTTTAAAAACCGGTATTGAAAATCTCATTTTTCTCAAAAACGGCTCCTACGATTTTGATTAAAATTTTTTTGTGAAATAATAATGTATGATCTACCATTTTAATGGGAAACATTTTTATCGTTTAAAAATCGTCGCCCGAGAATTGTTTTGTCGTATAAACCATTTGAGCAATTTTGGGAAATCGCATTTTAAGTTTCGCGTTTAAATATAAAAAAGAAACTGACCGATGAAGTTTTCTACAATTTTAATAAAATTTTGTGGGGAAAATCTTCTTTTGTTTAAGGTATTCCAGATTGTTGAGTCGGGTTTAGTTTTTAATCTATAGAGGATTATCTCCAAGATCATTGTGTCGTATACGCCACGAAAATCAGTACTTTGTTCGATCCCCATACACATACGGCAAAGTGAACACAAATGCGTAAGTTGAATGCAATACCGAAAAGAGCGAGATTTCCGATTTTTTTTTAAACTAGAAGACATTTTAACATCTGGTTTTTAGTGTTTGAATACAAATTGATACGAGAGTTGAATATTAAAAACAAAATTACTAGAAAATACGGTAAATGATAGGACAAATCTGATTTCAGAAATGGAAAGAAAACATAGAACTGCATACCCACTTTAAAAAAGTGCATTTTGGCGTTTGCGACAAAATATTTCTCGGGGGACGAAATGGTATCTCTTATAGAATCATTTTTTTATTTTCGACTATCTCATTATCAGTTGAACTGATTTTAATGAATTTTATTTAACAAAAGCTTCAAATAAGTTCTAATAATATTGCATACAAACATTTTCAAAAACATAAATTCTCGATTTTTTAAAAAAATTTCAAAATTCCATCTTTTGTAAATGGGTAGATAACATTTTTTTGTAATTAATGTTTTATCTCCGCATTGATAAAGGCTTAAAAATTGCGAAAATATTTTTTTTTTAATAATTTTTTCAAAGTTTGTATAAAAACACTATTTTTTAGAAAAAACCGCTCCAACGATTTTCATTTTTTTTTTCTCATAAATTGAGATTTCCTTAAGAAATCGGATGATTACATCGCATTGGTGTCAAAATAATTTAAGAGGTTGTTTAATCAATTTATGTTTAATTACATATTTTTTTTTTTACAATTTTTCAGTCTAAACTGTAAGTTCCATGCATATTTGCAACACGATGCTATATTGTTCATAAATAAATGTACCTACTCGCATAATACTACCTTAAACTACGTTTTAAGCAGGTGGTATACAATATAGGCTCCCGTAACTACATAATTTATTTCTTTTATAAGATAAATATAGTTTTTGAAATATTAAAACTTTAAAAACACAATGTGATCGAACATGAGAGCAAGTTCGTGCAACCCAGTCGTGCACCCATTTTTTTTTAATGTGGCACGTGCCCATTTCACGACCAATCGACAGCATAAGGCTAGTAAGGAGAAGAGTTAAATTGTTTACAAAACTGCAAACAATATAATGCTTCAACAAGTTTATTGAGGCTGCAATTATTGGCTTGTTACTTTCATGACGTGTTACTTTTGTCCTCGGCCTCCCCTACTGTGCCGCATTAATTTAAAACTTTAAAATTAGTATCCTAATAAACGACGTTTTTTTTCCTCCATGTATTATAGAGTATAATCATGTCAAAAACGAATTCGGCCCCTTAATGCTTTTGAATTAAAAATAAATTAGAATGTGCTCATTTTTTATTTTTCTAATTTCATTCAAAAGTCATTATTGTTAAAGTATCGTAATATAAATTCAGAACAAATAAAAACGTCAAACAACAACAAAAAAAACTTACACTCGAACCATTGCATTTATATTGCATTGCTTGCAATTAAAGAAACTTAACTATGAACCATAAAAAATGAATTGTCCATCCACCACTTCTAATTGCAGCAGTTAATTGCAAATGGAGCTAATGCGCAGCACTTTGCTTTGTGCCACCGCTCCTCATCCAATAACCATAACTATTATACGTAGGTATACGTATGGGGGCTTCGCTTAGATTACTTTATATGTATCCAACATTTATACCTACATACCTATATAACTAGATTAAGGATCCAAATGACCTTTTCATTACGCTCACTGCACTTATACGAGTACGGATATACATACATATATGTGTGGTGTATACGTGCAGGTAGATATTATATATTATGTTTGTTATAGGCAGGCTATACTGGAATCTCTCTAATTGCTGGCTATTTTCGATTTAAACTTTTTATACTTATCTAGACTATAGGATTGTGGTTACGCGCTAATGTTTGGTTAGCTTAGTTTTAATATAGGCTATATTTGACCCACACACTACGATCTAGATGGCGCCGTTTGCTTTATTCTAAACAGTTGACCGACTCTTAAAGAGACTTAAAAAAATATTGTTATGTTTCCATAATCAAAATGTGACGTAAGCATCAAAGTTAACGACTGGGTGTCAGATGTTAGTTTTACTGCTTAGACTTATGTATATTAGCGATTAGGTATACAAATAAGGGGCTGTATTGGTAATTGGTATGATAATTTGAATTATAAAGAGTTTGTTATCCCTTCATAGAACATTTTCCAAACATCCAATTAATTTCTGATGGTATATTTTCTGTGTCGTTTACTTTTAAACGTGAGACTTAAGACAACGCTGTTTGACTTTAGCAAATGATGCATTACACTGCTTTTCCCCCACCACCGATCGACTGATTAGTGTGTAAAAAATACAAACATCCATCAACACCCCCGACACCTGTCACCTGTGACCATACCACTTTAAACATATTATCTGGTGAATTATACTAAAATACGAATATTTTGTTCGTCATATTAGGTATAGTTCACACTTAGTTATAACCAAAATACGTAGATAAGAGATGGCGAACAAATGAAAAAAAACCGAGCTTCTTCATAGTTTAGATATAGTACAGTACCAATCAAGAGCACAGTACACATATTTGTGTACTGTGAATCAAGAGTATTTAGTGAGACTCCCTCTTGAAAAGCTCCAAATTCCAAAAGTGACAGTGGAAACTTACATAAAGTAGTTAGTTAGTGGCGTCTGCTATTTCAGACCGTAATTTAGTGGCGTCTGCTTTCTCAGACTGCAATTTAGTGGATACTGCTGTGGACTTATAACCCTGCCAGTGTTGTTCGACTTTTTTACTTTACGTTTTTGACATAGTTTTTTATAATTTTTACATTAGTTTTTTACTTGCTGTATTTTAATTATGCTTATGTAAACTTATGCTAATGTTACCTTGATTGAAGATGACAGTGGATAAAAAACTATTGGGTTTTTATTTTATTTTCGACAAAATGATTAAAAAAAAAGATTTTCTAATCTAGTTCAGTAAGTTTTTCAATATAAAATGCTTCAATTATTTATTTGTTCTTTCGATATTTTTGAACGTTTGCCAAATTTTCTTTATTTACTTAAATTTTTGACAGATGCCTTTAATTTTCTCTCTTTTTTCTCAATTATTTTCTGTTTTTTACCTCTTCTTTACCTACTTACGGGTTTTTACGTTTTTACGGGATTTTACGTTTTTTTACACTTATTTACGCGTTTTTTACCTACTTTTACATAGAAATAGTATAAAATATAGTTTTTTACATGGAGATGAACAACACTGAACCCTGCGCCAGACTATGGTCCAAAATGACTTTTCCTTGCAAAAATCATAACTTTTGAACCCATGACAATTTTGTTCTTAAAGGGAATGTCAAAGTGTATAAAAATAGTGATTTATAGGAAAATTGCTTTAAAGGGTATTTCTAAATCATAGACTGAAGCAAGATTTTCTTAGAAAAATGAAAAATGAACGAAGGGTGCTCCAAAATAAAATTATTCAATTCACGTACGCAGTTCTTTTGATGAAAGAAATAGCTCAAACATTCCAAAAATAAATTTGTTTTTAAGATCAAAATGTTAACACTGGGAATGTGGTTATTTTTAAACAAATTACTTTTATCTCAAAACATTGCAAAAAGTTACATCTGAAATTTTGCATATGGTTTAACAAATAGTTAGGCTAAAATCATATATTTATAGGTGCGTTTTATTGGTAATTTATAGCTAGTGCAGCAATCAGGTACCAATAAAACGCTCCGGCTGTGTTCAAAAACGCTTTAGCCACTTTTGGTTGTGTTCACAAAGTATTTCTGCTTCCGTGTCTCCACTAAACTACAAATATCATAGAACACATCCATTTTATGAGTGAAAAATAACATTGAGGTTCAAGTCATGAATAATTTTCAACGCGCCATCTTCATCTTCAAAGTTTCAACTTTCTTTATCCACTTCCATATCCACTATTGCCAAATTTATCGGCAGTAATTGATTGTTGTTATTGTTCACCGAGGGAAATTTTACTGTGCCAGCTATAAATTTACCAATAAAACGCACCTATAATTGCGTTTTTTGTTATTTATTTTACTCTAGAACAAAATTGCTCAGCTTTATAAATCAAACAATTCACAAAAATATAAAAGAAAAAAACATAGAATTTTGTATTTTGTCCGCGACTTTTGGCCTTTTGGACCAAAGTGCCCCGTTAAAATGTAGGTATAGTTCAAAGGCTACCAGAGCTTAAATTTTGTTCATTGATGTTTTAATTTATTTATATATCAATAAAGTTATAATAATAAAAAATGTAGGCAGGTACACATATTAACATATCTTTCCCTACATTTGAATATTTCGAAGAAAGATTTCAAATTCTATTGATTTTTGTTTACAACGTTTTTAATTTATTTGAATAGATAAGAAAGCATAAGAGCAAAGAAATTGGTACAATCAAACCCGCTTAAGAGAAACTGCAAAATGTCACAGTCTTTCTTTCACTTAAGCGGGTTTTTCACTTAAACAAACCCCGCTTAAGTGAAAAAAAATTTCACTTAAGCGGAGTCCGGATAAGTGAAAAAAAAATTGCACTTAAGCGGATTTAGAAATTCCAAAAAGGGTTCTGACATATCAAAAAATTCCAATGTCATTTTCGTGATGAAAAATTGGTGGAGGTGAAAAATAAAAAAAGAAGTAAAAGCGTTCAGCAAAATTTTTGTTCTGTTTTATTAAATTTTTTTTCACTTAAGAGAGTTTTTTTCAATGAAAAATATTAAATTTAACTGAAAATATGTTTCAGGTATCCGGGTTTTTCACTTAAGCGAGTTTCGCTTAAGCGGAGTGTTATAAAGGCAATTAGTCGACAAAATACTCGGGGATGAAAAAAGTGTTTCAGATAAGCGGGGTTTTCTCTTAAGCGGGTTTCTCTTAAGCGGGTTTTACTGTATATGTATTTGGCCTTTTTTTCACAAATTAGCTTTTTTATTGCACTTTGTCCTGTTTTTTTATGTAAAACACTGTATTAACAGAAATTGAAAATAATATAAAACTAACCTGAAGAAATGTTTGAAGTATAAACTTATAAACTTGGAGCTGTGGCGTATATTGATAAAAAATTAAATTCCCCATTGGCTTCTAGATTACCCCCTAATAATAAAAAAAAAATTATTAATAAACTTGAATTATTCAATTATTCAAAAGGTCTTTGGTATTACAAGAAAAAATCTCGGCAGATTACATCAATAAGAATTTAAATACCTGCAACGAGAATACTTGTTGGTTACTTAAAATAACAAACAAAAATAAAACAAAATAACACAACCGAAAAAAAAACTTCCATTGTCCTTATGCACGCTTCAATTCAAGGATAATTTCTTTTTTACTTTGGTTTAATACAATTTGAATGTAACAATATAACCAGAGCACCACAACGCAAAAGAATATGCTTCTCAGGATTTCTTTTTGTATTATTATTATTATTCTTGCTTGTGGTTTGTATATTTCTTTTTAATTTTGATTGAAAACAGTTTGTCTTGCGCCAGAGGCTATTCCTTCTTCTGTTTTTTTTGTTTTTTATTTTTTTTTTTGTTTTACAAATATTCATCGTTTGTTTCTGCTGGAAAAGGTTAAAAACAAAGAGCTTTTGCTTTCCATTCCACGTTAAACATGTTCACTGAATATAATGTAGAATATATATTGAAAAGAATTTTTACTTTTCCTTGCAAATATGTTGGTATACGAGGATATGCAAGCAATGCGAACTGAATTAACTAATTGCCTTGCGGCTGAATTAAGCTGTCATTTAATAATAATATTGGATAACTTTGTATTTATGTATATGTAAGCATATTGCTTCTGTATTTGACAGGATTTGGAATTCGTTGGTGCGAGAGCAATTCAAATTTGTTGTCAGTATTCTCAAAGGGATATTTTTTTGTTATAATATTTGTTCGTGTGTGATTACTGTATTTAAGACCTTTGAGCAGTTTTCCCCACTATTTTCAGTTTTTAATGAAGAAGTTATCGGGATAATACCTACATACCTATGTGCAGTAAAAAAAAGTCTCGATGCACTTAATTGCCTTTGCGACGCGACGCACGTATGTTTTGATCAAATATTCATTTCAATATGAGATTGGCCGATGATTATAATTTTAACTTCCAGTTTAAAAAAATCTATCGAAATCAAAGTACGACATTAAGGAAACAGAGATGGTGACGCTATGCGGCACTATGAAAATGTCGATTTCCGAAGTGTATAGCTCCCATCACCTCCGCGCCACGCCGGCCGCCGGCCAGGTTGGGTCGCTAATTGAGACAATTTTGTTCATTAAAATATGTTTAAAGATTTTAAAAATAAAAAAAATATTATTTCAAGAATTGTTAAAATTGAACCGTTTTTTTTTCTGGATATTAATATCCCAATTTACCCTATAAAAAGCTTAATTTTGAAAAAAAAGTGGTTCCAGAAGTTAATCCCCTCTAAATATTTCCTCATTTTCAATCAAACAAAGAATTTTAAAAATCGGATACCTATCGTTTTTTGTTTTACCCCATTACACCCTTTTATAAATGGCGGAAAATCTATCCGTTGTATAGTACGATTTTACATGCATTATCGCCAGTAGAATGACGGCCGATAAAAGCTAAAGTAGAATCCTACTGTGGATGGATTTTTTTTTTTATTTCAAATTATTCTGACAGGTGTTCAACTGTACCAAATGTGAAATATTAAAACCATGAAACTACCGATGCGTTTTTCTGGGAATTTCTTACTGTACTATGTATAGATTCCCAATAAAACACGCCTATCGACTTGAATTTTGTCAATTGAGACGCTTTGACAATGGCAATATTGCTCGGCAGATGAAAGGCAATTATTGAATTCCATCGCAAAAGGAATAAAATTTGGGGTTTTAGTTTTTATTAAAATGGTTTCTCTTCAATTGTGAATGACTTTGTTTTGAAATTTAAGATGAAAATATAGGTGCGTTCCTTTACATTCAAACTCTGTGATTTTCTGTGCAAAACTATAACACATTTAATTTTTTTTTTTTTATATATTAACTTTAAAAGACTTTTGTGTAGAAATTCACACAAATGTATAGAGTTTCAAAGTAAAGGAACACACCTTATGAGAAAATAAGTGAATTAAAGTTTTTTTATTATCAATAATAGTGATATTAAAGAGCAAAAAAACACTGTCGTAATTTCTATACTGGAATTTGGCACTTGAAATTACTTGGCAATAGAAGGCCCACCCAGTCAATAAATTATCATTGACATCGCCTCAAATATTTCCAATGAAATCACAATTCACAGCACAGAGTCAGTAGAACTTGTGCTGCTTTCAAAATTGTGTGTAAAAATTTCTTATAGTTTTCACTTTCTTATAGAAAACGATGAAAAACTTTCCGAGATATACATACATATCAAATGAAATAAAATCATTTAATTTACTTCGAGGAAAATCACATGCTTCAGAAATCATATACAAAAATGTATCTGTTTAACATGAACCTTTCCTATAATGCTGTACCTACAGTAGAGCTTAATTGTATATATACGCAAAGGAGTTGTTACACAATTAGTAATATACAGTCCGTACCATTTGGATAGCCTCAAACATAGTTTATTTTACAATTAACTATTTTTGGTATTTCTTTGAGGTTTAATTAGAAAATTTGTATTGAGTAGCAAGCTAGAAGATGCTTACTAGTATTAAGAGAAGTTTTGAGTAATTTCTTAAAGCTAAAGCAATTTTCTCAACTGATTTTATTAACAGTCACAAAAATGTGTATTATTTGCTGTGACATTAGAATAGCCTCACAGTATTTATTTAGTAGAAATAAAAAACAATAATTGATTAATTTTTTTAAAGAAAATAATTTGTATTTATTTTCTGTGGTTAACACAATATTTTAGAACTTTTAAGAGCCCTCCTTGTTTTGAATTACCTCAAAAAAGCGATCATTTAAGAAATCATACAAAATCAATTTTCGATTTCTTAAACAATCGCAAACGATTCCTTATAACATCGAACGAAATGTTGCCCGTGGCTACTTTGATAGCTACGATAAAATTTATTGTTCTTGTGTACATTTCTTCCATTTCCATAAACCTTGCGTGTTTGACAACTACACTCATTTTTAATGAAAGTATTGTGTTAAGGATAATTGCTGTTTATTTAAGCTTTGCAACATTTTATTTAAAGCTATCTGAATCGTCTCATTGTCTTTCTGCAAAAAATAATCGGCAGCAGTCTTAAATTACAGTCATACAAAATCTAAATCAACAGTGCCACAAAATGGTACTGCATCCCCATACCATAATTCATCCCTCACGGCTATGATAGTCATCAAAACACACATTTTCTTTTCTTAAATTATGGAAGTAGTATCATAGTATTTTTATCCATCTGGTCTCTTTAAGTTGAACTGTCTTCAACTAAAAAGATAATTTTTTGCCAATTGTTTGAATGGATGCTGCCTTGAGCATTCGGCATCTTGTTAAATTAATCTGCTAAACGGAGGTTTTTTCTTCAGCTTTAAGTGCTTAAGGTGTCTGGCACTTCTGATAACCCAACTTAATGTCATTCGGCTCACTTCTAACCCAGCTCCGTGTCTTGATTTGCTCAGAGAGTTGTTGCAATTGGAAGCTTATCATATTAATTTTGGGTGTGAATGATAGCAAAAATTCTCTGGTACTTTTAGATAGGTCTTTACTTTTCATAAGAAAATATGAAAGTCTTGCATTTCGTGATTGGGGCCTTTATCGATAATGGTGCATTAAAAATGCGTTTTTTTTTAAAGCCCAGGTAAAAAGTATAACAACTAATTATTAATATATTCTATAAAAGATCTGAGCGCCCTAGACATTAAATGGGGGTCCCAGACGTCTTTGATGGGGCCTTCCACATGCAAGACGAACCCAAAGATGATTATGAAACCAGTCTCTAAATATAAAGTGATAGCATTTAGAAATATGTTCTCACTGATAGAAGCTTCCCCTCTGATAATATAATATGGTAATCCAAGACTTTTTCCATGGGACGCTTATCTACCAGATGCACTTAAATAATGCACTTTGCCGACAAAGGCCCCAACTAAGGCATGCAAGACTTTCATATTTGAATATGAAAAGTGAAGACCTATCTAAAAATACCAATCAATTTTTGCTATCACTCACACCCAAAAATAGCTGTGGGCTCTTGCATACCAATTTGAGAGTTTAATCAATTTTCTGACCAATAAAACCCCGGGTAGAATTTGCGACTCGGTATTGCCTTGGCCCCAGCTAGTTTCGCCTTGTTTATGTCATGGGCCTATCGAGCAGTAACTTGCTTGGCCCTTGCTAATTTGTTAATGCTCTGTATTCTGTGGGCCTTGCTAGCGGTTCCCATATAGGCCCTAGATAGATCTTCCAAGTCAGGCTTTGGATAACTAAAAATTTAGAGATTTTTAGTTTGAATACTGAAACCCATATAGCCCCCACCCCTCTCATATTAGGGGTGTTTGAGACCGCTTTTCTCTTTAACTGAAATGTATAGAATTTAATTTAATTTTAAAAAACTTCACTTTTACTCACTTGGTTTCTCCGATATTTGAACTCGCGTTCCTCCAATCAAAGATCCAGCACGCTACCCACCAGGCTAATTTGCGATACAGAATAGGGATGTAAAAATGTTTATTAGTTGATTCTTCACGTATTTTCTATATGGACCTTACACAAGTTAAATTGGTCGTTGGGAATGCCAATAAAGAGGCGACACTATCTACGACCAATATAACGCCAAGAAAAAGTTCCATGTCTAGGCTACATCAAGTCTAAACACCTTAGTTACACCTGATAACGCCAGTAAAGAGGTGACACTGTCTAACGCCAAGATAACGCCCAGATACAATTCCTTATCCAGGCTACACCAAGCGAAAACTATTTGGGTCCCTTCCTGTTTTTATGAGACAGCGCCAATAAGGTGGCGACACTAGTTAGGGCCAAAATGACACCAACAAAAGTTTTCATATCTAGGCTATGTCAAGTTAAAACTATCTAGGCCCAGTCTAAGTTACATCTGACAAAGCCAATAAATAGGCAATTCTAGCCAGGGCCAAGATAAAGCCAGAATAAGATAAATTAGTCAAGATCACCCAGACCTGCGCTTGTCTAGGCCCAGCATAGAATTTACTATATAATGGTCAATCTAGCTAGGGCCACGCTTAAAAATAGTCTTTCCTAGATAATTTTCTACCCGGGACGTTTCGTCAGCCCTTGATTCCAATTGGCCTCTGTTTTGGTATTCTCTGTAGCCGTTAATGAATTTTGTCTGCCCATTTAAACTTTCAAATTGAAAAAATCATAAAACATAACTGTTTTAGCACTTCCTGATAACATTAACATTTCGAGACATACGCTGCCAAATTAAAGCTTTCAATCAATTGAGACTGTTACAATTGTTACAAAAAAAAATGATCGTTTTAGTGACTGTAAACAAACAAGCACAGAAAATATAGCTAACTTTAGGTGTGTTTTATTCATTGCTGCATAGCCAGCAGCGCAGCAAAATTTCCCTTGGCAAACAAAAACAATTTGATTGCTGGCGAAAAAGAAGTCAGTAAAAAAAAAGATGGCTGTGCTGTCGATAGAGCTTTCAATTATTGAAATGAACGTATAGAGTGAGTGATCGTTTTATTCAGACTTGTGCTGCGCTGGCTATGGAGCAATGAATAAAACACACCTTTTAAGAAATTTGTAAAAAAATTGTCTTTTTGTCAAAGACAAATAAAATATAAATTTTCTTATGTACAAAACAATGAAGTATCAAAAACAGTTGAATGTAAGAAATTTAAAGTTTGAGGCTATTCAAATGTTACGGACTGTATATCGATCTTAATTTACTCGAAACTGCTCTAATGATTTTGATGAAACTTCGAAACTATAATTACCAAAATGATTGTAAGAAAACTGCGTTTCCGGTTTTTTCCAAAAAATTATATTTACTGATATAATGGGTTGAAGTTTTATGAGAAACTTACTTTATTTTATAGTTATTCACGTATAGCTTTTATAACCACACCCAAATGTCTATAAGTAATTGAATAATCTTGTTATTTAAAGTTCAAAAGAATTAAAACAAAACTATTCACGTTAATTTTTTTGAAATTCCACCTACTACCATGCACACTTTTTTAGGTATAAAAAAAATAACTATATACGCTAGAAATATGAAATTTTATAATAAAGTTTTTTTTACCCTAAAACATGAATTATCGACAGCAATTATTAGACATCTAATAAAATGTTCTGGAAATTTTCCTGCTACTATAAATTAATGGTAGTATTTATAAACGTTGACTAACTTTGGACAGCCGTCCAAGTTGTAGATAAACATATTTTGTATTTGATTTTTAAGAGCTATATAACTTACTTTAAAACTTGGCTAATGTTACATTTTATTTAATAAAATAAAGCATATTTCCAACTATTTTGATCTGTTTAGACTAACTAACTTGTAAAAAAAATGTAATAAATACGTCTTTCAATTCTTATATGGTTGAATTTTCTTCATACTCATTGGCGAATATTCATAGTTGTTTTTAGACCCCGGTTTATCTTAGCCTGGAGTTTATCCAATGTAAATTAGAAAGGATAAACCAAGTATTTTTTTAGAAACAACTTAAACAGTGACTATGATTATGCCCCATTGACTCTATAGAAAGCTGAAAATATACCCAACTTAGATATCTTTAGCCAAAGGAAATTTCTTGAAAATCCTCTTCTGCCACGCCCAGTTTTCTGATATTTGAGTATTCTTCTTATTAAACATGACGATTAAAAAAAAAATTATTGAATTTTGGGTAGGAAAACGTCTTTCGGCTCAGCTAGTGTTAAATAAATATTATTTGAAAGGTATAATTAAACAATTAAAAGAATTCACAAAGAAATTAATTACAAATAAGTAACCGCATGGGGTGAGTAAGTAGAGGGATGAACCATGACAGGAAGCAGATAGTTGTTTAGATATAAAGAAAAAAAAAAAAAAAACAAAATTCTCAAGCACAATTATACTGACTGAATATTTTGTTGCAAGAATAAAGTTTTTGTTTTTTCAGAATAACACAATTTATCGTTTGTAAAAAAACATGAAAGATTTTTTCTGCGAAACAATTTATAAAGCAACCTTATAGTATGGGAGTTGGTGTTTACCTTTTAGCCTTTTATGGTGCTGTTCGCGAAATTAAATTGAAAATGTCCTTGCTCTCCCAACTGCCAGCATCGCCAGTACTATTATATCCGTATGGGTTGAATATTAGCCCAAGCACAAAGGTGCGTATAAAAGTACAGCACATGATACCGCCAAGACCACCATATAATAATATTATGTATATACGTATTTATTTACAATAATTTTGCCCCTGGTGCACCTTTTGGCCCCATCATCAACAACAATGGTGTGTCTTTAAATGTGAGTATGTATATTTATGTGTGTGTGTGTGTGTGTTATTGAAATCCATTATTATAGGTTCATTTCATTGTCATCCTTTTTTTTGTGTTGTCAATTCAATATTTTCCGCAAGAGGTCCTTTATTATTATTATTTAATTTTTTTTTTTCGTTTTTGTTTACCCACCCACCCGGCGCGGTACGATGCGGTGGTGCTCTTCTTTGAATGCGTGTGTGTTCCTCAACAAAAGGACCATCATGTATGGAATTCGATTAAATTTATTTTGGAATGTCCTCCCGTATATGTATGTACGATGATGATAATGTTGATGGCGGGTGCAGCAGTTCAGTTTGGCAAGGTAAAATAATATAAGCAATATATGATGGTGGTGCTAGTTTTTGCACGACTGGTTTATATTATAGTGAGCAAGGGGGTGATATAATCGATGTGCGGGATGAATGGAATTAGGCACTTAAGTTTAATGGCAATGCGAAACATCCTTTTCTTTGGCTTCACTCGTCCTTAACACTTTCATTCGCATATGATTGAACGATTCTGAATGATGTGTGTTCAGGTTTTATAAGAATTACCTAGATCTGGGTTGCTATAGGTATATATGGGGGAACTTTATTCGGATTCCTTGGCATAATGTTGTACAGAGCTTCTTTCAGCTGTTAATAATAATTCTTGGTATAATAATGTCGTTGTATACCTAATAACATTAAACTTTATTTTGTCAATTTTCAGTTGATAAAAAATAATTCAAGAATATTGAATTTAAAAAAAAAAATGTTAGAGTGCGGGGTATCTATGTACCTATATTCTAGACTGTGTGTGTATTTTGAATGCAAGTAAATTCTTCACATACTCAATAGGTATACCTACCGACAAGCGAACATTCAATAGGAGTAGTTTTTTTTACACGTTTTCAATTTCGTCGACAATTTCAACAATTATGTATACAATGTAAACAATTACTGTCACATTTGTCAAATTGTTAATCAATAAAATTCATTCCAGAACATCGCATATAGAGTGGACGCGAAAAGATCTTTTAAAGTATTATATATAAAGACAAAAAATGAAATGTAGGGAAGGCCGAAGAATAAAGTGTTTGATGAGCTAGGCATATTATTTGCACCCTCACTTGCAACAATTTAAAAAGCTTTCCAATGAACAAAATGAAATCGTCTGCAAATTTTTGTCTGAATGGAGACTGTAATTGAAGGCTGCGGGATAATTTTAATAGAAGAAATGAATTTTTCAAGACCCTTTAAAAACCCATAGTTCTCTGGAAAACTTTTACGCATTCCTGCTTCTTCCGCACAAATTGAGAGAGTTTTTTTCCAGCTGGGGACATGTCCACTCTTCATCACTCTTCATCTTTGAGCGCTCGAAGAAGCTCCTTCATGTCTATTTGTCCCTCAAATAGAAGAAAGCAGAGGCCTTCACTCTGAAGAAGACGAATCGGATTAAATTTCAATTGAATTTTTTTAAGTCAGAACAAATTGAATCGAAAGTTTTTCATTTTAAATTATTTTTGAATTTAAAAAGAGCATACCTAAAAACAACATACTTTCCAAATAAAATTTTCTTTTTTATGATAATAAATAGATGTTTATCATTTAATATTTTACAGGTTAAGGAAAGTAAAATAAAAAAAATTATGAATTTTCTACATTGTCTACATTGTTGACATTGCTATGGGCGTTTTTCTTTTTTAGTTCAGAGGAGAGCTCTGAACAGAGTCTGAACACTCCGAACATACTCTGAGCGATCTCTGAACTGAGCGTGCTCTGGTCCGAGAGTTCAGATTTATTTAAAGAAACACGCTTCTGCAGCTGTCACTTTTTTTTTCACAGTTGTCATTTTCTTTGTGTTCAGCTATTCAACTCCGTCTGCTCTATCAATTTATTCTGAGCTCATAGAGCGCGCTCTGAACATGCTCAGAGCGAAAAAAGAAACACAAAATTTGATCTCTGAATGCTCTGAGCTAAAAAAGAAACACGATTTTTTTTGACAGTTCAGGCTCTGCTCTGAACTAAGAAAGAAAAACGCCCTATGTTGGCAATTACCAATTGTCTAGGTTGAATTGTCTACACGTAGACAATCGTGTAATCTACATTTATAGTCTACATGACACAACACTGGCTGCCACCCCATAGATGAGTGAGCGCAGTATATATCAGAAAAAAAGCAGTAGATTGCAATATAGGTACAGTAGTAGATCTTACAATATACAAAAATTCAATTCATTTAAAATAAATTTTATTCACGAACAAAAACAGGAGAATCTGGAAACTTAACAATTACTTCAAAAACGAACTTCACAGTAGAAAAAAAATTCAGAAACTAAAATAACAAAAATAGTCGGTGCGGGTGCATTCAGAGTGAACTTGGTTGTGCATTTCAAATTATGGATTGACGCGTTTAAAGCTAACTTTGGATAACGATCAAAATTCTTAAAAGAGGAGTAGGTTCGTTTTGCTGCGCAGTAGATTTTCGTTTGGGACTAAGCGCAGTAGATCTACAGCTAAAGGAGTAGGATGGCAGCACTGGCTACGAGCAGAATGGACGAATGGAATGCAGACGCAGCTGGAGCCGCAGCACGTACCTACAGCCAGGGTTGCCATGTCTGGAGCTAGTTCAATAGCCCAATTTGAAAATTTTTGTAGCCCAAAATCGGAGTCGAAATAGTAGCCCAAGTAGTAGCCCAATATACCAATAAAAAAAATTTCTCATAACTTCAATTACAATTTATTTTTATTTAAAAAAAAACATTACGAAAAATAAAAAAAACATTTTTTGTTCATAAAGAAAAGAAGAGTTAACAATATTATCACATATTTAACTGCTGAAAATCATTCGTAAAATGTAATATCCTCATCAGAATTATCGTCATTGTCATCCTCGTGGTCATTATCATCACATTTGTACATTGTTTGGTTAAATTTATTTATCATTTCAAGTGAGGGTGAAAAATACGAGAACGCATAATTGCATCGAGCGATGCTGTAGTTAATCGATTTCTTGGTTTTGTTTTTACAGAACTCATGAAAGAAAATGTTCTTTCTACTACAGCGTTGCTGACAGGCAAAGTTAATAGTTGTATAACAAACCACGCCAGATCCCCGAAAACTAATACATCAGAAATATTTATTACGTTACGAGCGTTATCGCCCAAGATTAGATTTTGGCTATTTATAGCCCAATTATGATTAGGCTGTCATAGTGAAATTGCTGTCGGCAAATTTGGAAAAAGATAGCCCAATTTTCGATAAATAGCCCAATTTGGCAAGCCTGCCTACAGCACTTATGAAGTTCCAATTTACTGGCTGAATACAATGTCCTGCTGCAACTGGAATCGGAGTTCGGAGCCACAGCTGCAACTGCTTTAATGTCGTATGTCGTTTTTTTATACGCCCACAATGAGCTGTGCAGATTTTTGTATATTTTGAAGAAAAAAAAAATAGTCACGAGTTTATTATTCACCTTTTTTTATTTCCAATATTTTTCTTTTAATTTAAATCGCGACACAAATAAGCACTAAAAACTTCAATATTTTGTTCTTTATATAAATTGAAACGTCAAAAGTGCTGCACGTGAAAAGTTAAACCAATGCGGCTCCGTCTGCAGTTGCGTTCCATTCTGATCATAGCATTGATTTTGTGTGTATTTAATATTTTGACAGGTGTTTCAGCTCCGACTCCGGCTGCGTCTCCGTCGCATTGTGTTCAGCCAGCTGTTATATAAAGAAAAAGAGAGCCGGAAAAAAATATTGTAGCTATAAGTGCTTATTCCCGAAAAAATATTGGAAATAAAATAACTGAATAATAAACTCGTGGCTGTTTTTATTTTTCTTTAAAATATACAAAAAGCTGCAGTTGTGAGCAGATTAAAAAAGTGACGTACTACATTTTTTGAAAGCAGTTGCAGCTGTGCGGCTCCGATTCCAGTTGCAGCAGGGCATTGTGTTCAGCCAGTAAAGTTTACCAATAAAGAATGCCTATAGAATCATTTTGTAAATAATTTTATTAAATAATAATATCGATATTCTTTCTTTGCATAATAGAATATTTACTTTTTGAAAACAGCATTTTCCACCACTTCAAAAAGACAGATTTGATTGTTTGATAGACAAAAAAATTATATAATATTATGCTTTTTGCAGTCTCTGAAATTCTCATCACGTTTTCAATTTCCCCAGAATTGCTCTTTGTTTAATTCTCTAGTGTTTGTTATTTTCATTAAAACATCCGCACTAATCAAATTCTTCATATAGGTACATGGATAATGGATATATGTATGTATCTACCAACCTATAAAACTTTTTTCTGTTGCTATTCATCACTTTTTTTTCTAACAATTCTAGGTTATGTAGGTAGTTTTTGTTAACAAATTGAAAGCAACTAACCTGTCATCACATTTAGTGTCGGCCATTTTGCACCTGTGGCACTTTTATATGCGGACTATTATCAAACCTCTAACAACTGACATCAATTTATTTATTTTTTTTGCTTGCAATTCTGGCACATTGAATGCAATGAATAATCACCAACACGTTCCACACGAATTGCACATGATAACTATGATGATGATGATGATGATGTCCACCTGATGACCTGACCACTGGCTATTTCTCATCCATCCGGCTGTTCTATGCAGTATTTCCCGTTCTCGTTTCTGATTCTAATTTAATATTCATCAGGCATTAATTCAAAAAATTCATCATAATGTATGAGTGTGTGTGTGTTTGGACAGGGGAGAAAAAAAAAATAGGGTTTCAACCAAACCAAACCAAAGCCAGAAAAAAGAAAAAAAAATTAAAAAATGAAACGAAATGCAATGAACCACATATTACGTCCATGAATGGCTAAAATGCCCATTAAATGACCGCCCACTGTCCACATTCAATTTTTTTTCGTTGGTTTGTTTTCGACTTGGTCAAGAACCGGTCTCTGTCTGATGTGTAGTCCTAATAATTGCAGCAATTATTCTATACAAACCATGCGCGGCCAACTCGACCGCAGGACACAAAAATCTCTGTCGTGAAAGTTAAAAACCATCAGACCAAGCGTACCTACATATGTATATAGGTGTAGGTAAAGGCTCACAATAAAAAAAAAGTACCTCCATATGAAATGGGAATGAAGCGAAAAACGGAAATCCAGGAAATCTGTATCAGATTTTTCATTTCGAGCTCCCATCATCATCATCCCCGAGCGAAGCATCGCCGCCACCGCCTCACCGTGTCGTTGCCGTTTATTCGCGTAATTAACCCTCGAATGGTTTCCTATATATGAAACTCTCAGCACAGCACTACACCAACGACGATCCTGGGATTCGTGGACTCCTGGTCCTAAATTATTCCAACAAATGGAAAAGTCAGTCAGATACAAAATTTTTTGTTGCTACGATGCCTTCGTGCCGCCATGTTGTTCCGTTTATTCATAACTACCATAGGTATAACCGTTACATGCCAATAGAGGTAATCGTTTGCTCGAAGGCTGTAGGTAGGTAAGTATATATATATGCTACTCCTGCTGTTGATTCTCTGTTGGTTTGGCAATTTCACGGAAAGGACCATAAACATCATCTTTGCAACAACAAAAATCATGATTTCTGTTAAATAAATTTTATCACAAGTCCATCCAAGTTAACCCTATTTTTTTTTTTTGACAGGAAGTGTTGAGAGGATGTGCAGATTTTATTTGAAATCACTTGGATAAGAGCCAAGTTGTGGGTGGCGCGAAGTAAAATTGCTTCAACGCGATCATGTATGCAAATTTTTTTAGCACCGATTTGAGGGAACTGTTGTTTTTTTTGGTGTGTTGGCACTGTTAGTATACTTTGAGTATTTTTTAGTTCTGTTTCTATGGTAGAAAAAGATTCGAGGTATAAAATTTGTACGTATAGATATACCTTCGCACATGAAATATTAGTAACAGCCTTTTGAACTTAAGGACTTTCAGGGTTTGTAAGGGGCAAGAATTAAATAAAAAAAAATTAAAATACAGTAGAATCTCGAAAAGATGAACGAAAAAAAAAAAAAGGCCCGTTCATCTTTTCAAATTGTTCATCTTTTCGAGCATCAACATTTGGTTAAGGAAGAAAATACAGTTTTATAAATAAAGACATAAAATATTATTTACATAACAAGTCAAAACAAGCCCCAAAGTACTGTTCAAGAGGAACTAAAAGGCAAAGAAAAACTAAAATATTATGTTGGGAATAAAGTTTTCATCTTTTCGAGTACTAAATTTCAATCTTTCATCCTTTTGAACACTGAAAAGTGGAAATATTTCGTTCATCTTTCCGAGCTGTTCATCTTATAGAACCGTTCATCTTTCCAAGATTCTACTGTAGCTTCTTTTGTCCTCTTGTCACTCTACCATATCTACGTGTTAAATTTGATTATTATAGTTAGTGAGCTATACCTTGATATTAATAGGTTGGTATATTATTGATACCTACTTGAAATTTTTGTTTTGTAAATAATTTTGTATGACATCCTAAGTAGACGTTTATTTTTCATGTGTAATATTTTAAAAGTCCGCCTATTGACACACTCTTTTTTCTTAGATTTAAGTCTTTTCGTTATAAAATAAATAAATGAATTAGGTGACGCGACAGCTCGTGTAGAACCAGGGCCTAGCGACTTACAACTCTCAACCATTCCTCTGTGCGTATTGTTGGCAGGAATAGAGGGGACCTACGATCTTCTACCGAATCGAAACGACTAAGATGAGAAGCACTTTTTCATGACAAGAGGTACTCTTGGAGAATTTGTAAATTCCTCGCATAAAGCAGGAGCCCTCGAAAAACATTTCTCTTTTAGGTGGCATAGGCTGGAAATCGAATCCAAGACCTTCAGCGTAACAGAAGTCTTTTCGTTATAGATACCTTTACTTTAAAAGTTGAAATTTTTTAGTTTTATACAAATGTTCAACAAGTGGCGCTAGTTCGTGGCAGGGTTTAGATAGTTCAATAATATATTTATTGCACAAAATGTTCAATATTATTTTAAAATTCAATATTAAAACAAAACTCAAAGAAGAATAAACGAAAATCAGAAATCTTTAATTTAAAAACCTAATACATATTATGTACAAGTTTGAGTACACTTGAAGCACAAAGAGTGAAGGAGAAATCGTAAAATAAAGAAGGTATCTTGCAAAATTATTTTTCTATTTATTTACTTTTTTTATTTAAGAAAAAGAAGTTCATAATAACAAAAGACGTCACATTGAAAGCTAACTATTTATAACAAAACTACAAAACTCATTTTAATTATAATCAAACAACCAAACTATTTTTGCAGCGTGTTAATTTAACGAATCAACACTTTGCATTAAGGGCTTTCCGTTTAAGCCATCAAGTGATGGTAATTTTCTAGAATTACAACGACGACAGCTAAATATACAACGACAACGATAAAGGCAATAAGAAAAGTCATCGAAGAAACTTTTTCAATTCACAGCTTAAAAGGGCGAAACGGCGAAATAATTGCTGTTAAACCTCTTAAGCTGTCTTTCATTTTCCTTTTTAATTGTTTTTTTTTTATTTTTCTTTACTTTTTACTTTATTTATTTTATTTGCTTAAATGTGAGATTTTTAATTTGTGTTGTAGGATATAATGAGGAGAGTTCTCGTTTCGTTTAATGGAATTTAACTCAATTAGAATTGAATAAAGGATATCGTAATAGGATGTGGTTGTTTTTTTTTTATTTTTTTGTGCGTTAAAATGATCTATCATGACTTTAGTTAAAAGGTTTTTTAGTTATTTATACTTTAGTTTAAATAGAATTATGATGAATGGACGGATTTGGTTGTCTCGTGGACTAACGCCGAGTAAAATTATGTTTATTTTTGATATAAGATCTTATTTCGCTTTAAAAGAAAGTGAAACAACGTCAAATTGTAACAATACGCATTAGTTCGTTTCTATGAAGAAGTAGGTACCTTCAATCAAACTCAACGTTATGAGGAAAAAAATGTCAGAAAACAGAATCATAATTCGAGCCTTTAGGCCGTATAAACAAAACATGTTTTTGAAATATCAAAGTAAAAAAAAAAAATTTCACTTAAAACAGAAAAAAAAAAAATTTTAAAATAACGGTAACACCTGCAAAGTCATGATATAGCCAATATTTTCAAAAATCCATCAACGTCTTCGAGAACACGGAGTACTGGAGCACCGAAGGAGAGAAAGTTCATCTTCTACATCACCACACAATACACATAGAGGAAAGAATTCGCAGGTCAATTTTAACCCAATGCTCTCACGCCAGGTGTTCTCAATAAAAAAATGTGTGAAATATGGTTAATCCAGTACTTTGTCACTTTATTGTATGCTTATACAGAGATTTTAAGGCCATTCGTGTAGATGAATTATTGAGCGAAGTGTCATGTACATGCTGGGAGATTATTTATCTGTTACCTTCGGTTGATGAACAAGTACAATTATTTACGAACACGGTCAATTGCCTCTTTGGTTCACATGTCCCTATGAAAACTCTAACTATTCGAAATAATGCCGCCCAATGGTTTATTCGAAAAAGAAATTTGGCTTACAAACGATGGAAACGCTTCAGATTATCCTCTTTTCTTGAAAGGTTTAGAACTCTACGTAATCTTGTGAACTCTAAAATAAAACAATCAAAAAAGAGGTTCTATGCCTCAAAATTTAAAAATCTGACTTCTGAAAAACTGTGGAAAAATATTAAGTCAATGGGAATATCCAAGAAGCTGAAAAACATTACCATAGACTGTGATCCAAATGGACTTAACCAACAATTTGTTAATGCTTCCTCAAATTTATCAGTTGAGGAAAACTTTGACTCTTTGCTCAACAATACCGAAGAAGGAGACCTTGGTCAGTTCAGTTTTTGCAGGGTGGAAGAATTCGATGTTTTTAAAGCAGTCCATGAAATTAAATCTGAGGCAATTGGTTTGGACGGCTTGCATCCTAAGTTTTTAAAGATTATTTACCCATTTGTTTCACCTTACCTTACCTATATCTTCAATTCCATCCTTACTAGCTCCTGTTATCCAAAGTCTTGGAAAGTTTCAAAAATTATTCCGGTTCCTAACAATTCAACCCCTAGCTCTAAGGAATATAGACCTATTGCCATTCTATTCTACCCTTTATTTCAAAAGCTTTAGAGAAAATTATGAGTAAGCAAATATCATCATATCTATCAACTAGCCGAATTCTCTCTTCAGTCCAGGCTGACTTTAGACCTAATCATAGCTGTTCTACAGCTCTTCTGAAAGTTGTTGATTGATAAAGAGCGGGCTAAAACCTTGGTGCTACTCGATTTCTCTAAAGCTTTTGATTCTGTTCCTCATAGCATTCTTTTGGAAAAATTGAAAAACCATTTTTGTTTTCAAAGGACACCTGCGCAACTTATGCACCAATATCTCAGTGGAAGAACTCAAGCTGTTTCTGCGAACTCTCAGCTATCCGATTTTCTCCCAACAATGTCCGGTGAGACACAAGGTTCAATTTTGGGCCCTTTGTTATTTTCTATATTCATAAATGATCTTCCATCTACCCTTAAATTCTGTGATATTATAATGTACGCTGATGATGTTCAAATATATCTGAGCTATCCTATTGGAATGGTCGAAGACGCAACAGATCGCGTAAACTCAGATCTGATGAGTATTTTTCAATGGGCTGAACGAAATAGGTTCCGACTCAATCCCAAAAAATGCCAAGCCATCGTTGTCAGCAAAAATGTTATTGAAAAGTCCTGTGACCTGTCTGCCCCAAGTAATTCTAGTTACCTAATTCGACGGTGGATTACGTAACATCCATAAAAAATCTGGGTATAAAATTAAACCAAACACTTACTTGGGATGATCATGTTTCATATACATTGGGGAAAACGTATGGTGCCCTTCGGTCTCTCTATGTTGCTGGCAGCTGCTTACCAATAAAAGTTAAAATAACACTAGTAAAAACTCTTATACTACCTATACTGTTTCATGAATCATTAATTTTCTGCAAGTTAGATAGCGTGAGTGAACGAAAGCTACGTGTAGCTTTTAATAATGTTGTTCGGTTTGTGAATGGGCTTCGCAGGTTTGATCATATTTCACGATTTGCAAACAATATCTTCAACATGCGCCTTCAAGACTATTTAGATAGTAAAGTTCTCATATTTTTATTTAATTTGATGCAAGTTGGGAAACCTGAATATCTGTTCGAAAAACTAGTCTTCTCGCAGTTGGATAGAAGCAGGGTTCTTATTTCCCCTCGATTTAGGTATTCTGTTTCTCAACGACAATTTTTTGTCTACGCTGCTAGTCTGTGGAATTCTCTACTTGTCGTATTGAGGAGGATCAGCAACTGCTATAGATTTAGAAGTGCCTTATGTGATCATTTTAAAATGCTAAATATATAAATGAATTCTTATTTATGTAAATAAATTCCTTTAACATTAGTTTTTCACTTAATTTTTAAATTGTTTTCTAATTTTTAAACTTAATTGTTGTAGTTTTTAAATTTTGTTTGTTTAACCGCACTTAGCATTTCTTAAAAACTATCAATGTTTTATAATGCTAAGGTTTTCAATAAAAAATAAATACAAAATACAAATATGGCTGATAAAAAAAAATAGTATAAAGAAAGTTAATCCTTTCTTTCGTAAATTCACCTAATAATCCAACAACGTAAAAACTAAAATGAAAGGTTTTTCTTAAAAAAAATATCACTAAGTTTATTTCGTTTCCTTTATAGTTTACATTATGTCCTAGCAGAAATTACAATTCTTTTCGAATTAGAAGGGTAGATATAGTAAGTTTCAAGCAGATTTCTGTTTGTAGCAACTGTATAACTGTTTAGGATTCCTATATTCTTGCTACATTCGTAGTAAAACTACGTCTAAAGTGCAGAAATTAGGTGCGACTTATTTTGTTAAGTGTGCATAGCTGTGAAAATGGACCTTAATCACCTCTCGCTTTAGTGAATTGTGTGCTGGATTCGATTTCTACCCTTTTTCACCTTTTAATTTCAAAGTACCTAAGCAGCGGGTTCACTTTGACTAGCATTGGGCTGGAATCAGATTCTTATAGTTTTTCCGGTTCACTTTTTTAACTCATTTCACTTTCACTCCAACGAATTGGATGCAATTTTCAAAGTTTATTCTTATCAACGAGAATAAAAATAAAAAATTATATTTAGTAAAATTCTATGACTGTCACGCCCACTTTTATAATTTCTTAGTTTCTCGAAAACAATTCAAACTATTCTTATAACAAAAAATTGAAAAAATTCTTTTACTAAAATTCACCCACTGCGACGCCCACTTTTATTATTGCTTGGTTTCTCGGAAACGGCACTATCTATTTTAATGAATTGTTCAGAGTTTTTTCCCCTCAATAAGAAGAAAAATGTAAAGAAAAATTTAGTGAAATATGCCCACTGCTCCGCCCACTTTGTACGTATTTAGTTTATGGGTAACGCCTCCGACAATTTGGACGAAACTTTCAGAGAGCGTTCTCTTTTATAGGTTAGAATTTTTTGGATGTGTAAACATCTATACTGGTAGGGTGGAAAGAAAATGTAACGTAACGTTGTAATCGTGATCGTGATCGTGATTCTGAGCTTTACGAAAATTGAGTGCGTTCAACAATATGTACGTTCAGTAACTAAACGTTGAGTGTTTATATACCAAATCAAAAAGTCGAGTTCAGTTTGGGTTGAAATGTGGTTGGTTGCTTAGACCATATAGTACATGGACTGCGCTTTCATCATGGCTGCAGGGTTTTAACATAGAAGGCCGCTTTTTTTGGCAAATTAGACGGAATAAGGTCATTGACTGGAAAATATTTTTAAATATAATTTTAATGATTGGCTAAGAGCCCACTGCTGTTTGTGGGCGTGAGTGATCGCAAAAATTCACTGGTATGTTTAGATAGATCTTAACTTTTTATAAGCGTGGTTGGGGCCTTTGTCGGTAAACTAAAAAACGCATTTTCCATGCATCATTACCGATTTTCAAATTTGCTTATGAAAAGTTAAGATCTATATAAAAATACCAGTAAATTTTTGCTATCATCCACACCCTAAATTTGATGTAGGCTCTCGTTCTATGAGGCATTCGGACGAATGTTGATGTTTACACATCTTAACCGTGAGTCCCGGCACTCACACTTTTTTTTTTTAAATAAGTAAACTCCGCCTACTCTCACACCCACTTTTATTAGTTTTTGGTTTCTCGAAAACGGTTTTAACGACTTAAATGAATTTCAGTTTTTTTTTATGAACAAGCAAAAAATTATAAAAAAATTAAAATAAATAATAAACTTTTATTATTTCTTAGTTTCTCGGAAACAATTCAATTGATTTAAATGAATTTCTTAGAACTTATTCTTATAACAAAAAAAGAATAATTCTTTTCTTAAACTCCGCCTACTGCCACGCACAATTTTATTATCTTTTGTCTCAGAAACGGCTCTAGCTATTGTGGTGGAATTTTCAGAGTTTTTTGTTATGAACGAGAACAAACTTTTTAAACTAGATTCAGTCAAATCCGCTCACTGCGACGCGACACTTTTTATACTCCTTAGTTTCGTAATGTCTCTATTTCTCGGAAACAACTCAAACGATTTGAATGAAAGTTTTAGAGTTCATTCTTATGAGTGAGAAAAATTGAAAAAAAATAGTAATATCCGCCCAAAGGAGCGTCCACTTTTTTGGTTTATCCGGCTCCAACGATTTGCATGAAATTATTGGAGTTTATTCTTATGAAAAATTTGTGAAAAATTATGAAAAATTTGATTCTGTAAAATACGCCCAGCACCACGCCCACTTTTCTTTCTTTCTTCAGGAAAAACTTCAAACGATTTGGATGAAATTTTCAGTGTATACGAAAAAAATTAAAAAATTTGATTAAGTAGAATCCGCCTACACTCACGCCCACTTATATTACTACGTAGGTATTTCGGAAACGGCTTTAACGATTTTAATGAAATTTTCTGTTTTTTCATCTTAATGAGAAAAAATGATTGAATTTGGCGTTATTTAAATCCACCACTGCCACGCCCACTTTTGTAATATATTGAAATCTCGTAAATGGCTTCAGCGATTTGGATGAAATTATCAGGAAGTGTACTGATGAACAAGAAAAAAATTCAAAAAAAAATTTTTGGATAAAAACCGCCCACTTTTATTGTATCATACAGGCCCTTAACTCAGGGGCGCTTAGGCAAATGTTTTAACAATTTGGATGAAATTTTGTATTTAGATAATATTTTAACTTTCAAAGCTAATAAAAATAAGTGTCATCCAGGCCCTTAACTAATGAGG
This sequence comes from Epistrophe grossulariae, assembly GCA_929447395.1. Lineage (NCBI taxonomy): Eukaryota > Metazoa > Arthropoda > Insecta > Diptera > Syrphidae > Epistrophe > Epistrophe grossulariae. The sequence continues at coordinate 117,627,952 of OV839567.1, read as the reverse complement.
TGCCAAAGAACGTTGAATTCTATTTCAAGTCTAACGATTTGGATGCAATTTTATGTTTAGAAGAGGAGCTAAGTTTAAGTTTTTTTTACAATTTTTATGAAATTCTGTATTAAGATAATAGTTGATCTTAATAAAAGACCGTAGTCAAGGGGCGGGACGTCAAAAAAGGCCTTAGCCAGGGGGCGGGGCGTCACAAAAGGATCAACGGTTTTGATAAAATTTTAAGATTTGTTCTTATGAACGAGTGAAAAACTTAATATTGGACACCATGTTGATGTTAGGGTTTGCATATCTACCAAGGTGGATATAGGTCTCTAAGACCTTGCAAGGATTTTTTAAAAATTCAAATCACACTTGAATATTGTTCTTATATATATACGCTCAAGGATCTGAGAAGTATACCCGGCATTTTCGGATTCAGCACTGTATTGTTTATTATATAGGTAACCGAAATTTTGGGTTCAGGTCAGTTTTCCCTGGACTTTACTTAATTATAAATGTTTTCATTTTATAATTATATTAATAAAAGCAGGAAAAACACCTGATATTATACCTACCTAATATAACTTTTAACTAAATATTTGTTTTTAATTTAATTTTAATTTTAATTTCAAAGCAGCATTTGTAATGTAATTATATATCAATGAGCTCTGCCTACCAATTGCTTTTACCATGCATTTTTTATTTTGTTATTTAGGTGTAGTTTTGGTTTTAGAAATTGATTATAATAATTTTAATGTCACACAGTCTGAATTTTATCTACCCACTGAAAATATTGAAAAATAAAACAATCTATATAGCCGCTTTTCCCGTGCATAATGCATGAACATTGAACAGCTATATATGTACCTACTAAGCCTCTTAAAAAATATGCTGATTTTCAGTGTAGGTAATTATAAAACCATAAAACATTTTTTTAAGCATATTAAAAATGTAAGTCATACGTGGACTTGTTCGATTTATCTACCTATATGTATATTCGAGTTGGTGTGTATCAGTTATAGGAAGGTTCATTTTATACAAATTGTTAAAAATATTATTTGTTTCATTTTTTGTTTTGTTTGGTTCTTTGCTTAATCGGATTTTAATTTATTGAATTTAATTATTCGAACCAAAAGTTGGAAAACAAAAAAAAAATTTATATGATCCCAATCCAGTAAATCTATCAAATCATTCAATCGAAACAACAGATCGACAGGACTATATATTGTGCCTACCTATCGGCAACTGTGAATATAGGGAATGGGAAATGGAAGGAGCAGGAGGTAAAGAAAGAAAGCACAAATCCGATAACAAATCAGGTTGTGTTCGTCCAACACACTAATTTGCATTGATGTCCTGGGCATAATTATTAAAACATTTTCCAATGTCCATCAGTAGATATAGGTACAGTGTGCTGTGTAAAGAATGTCCTGATGTTATATAATAGAGTATAGTATAGGTAATATACATAAACACGCTCCCATACATACCTACATATACTTGGATACAAAAGAAGACCTGCATTTCCGAACCATTACAACAATGCTGTCCTGCTGTTGTTTTAACTGCTTTGTGAAACAACTGAATTTACCGATCAGAATGGCTAAATAAATTTGAATTGCGAATCGACACTGACAAAGCAAAAAAAAAAAAAAAACTCAAAAACACAAACAAAACAACAACGTCGGAATTACTAGGACAACGACGACGGGCGACGCACATAAAAAACACAAGGACATTCTCCCTGATGCTGTTGCAGGTTGGTTGCCTTACCATTGCAGTCAGGACATCCACAGCAGGAGCGACCTATCGATGAGCATTGGGTATGACGACGAGGATGTCATGCATGCATACTCACGTAACAGGTGATCAATTGTAATAAAATTCTCACAGGGTATATAACATAGGCAAGTGCAGTGATGGTGGGTCTGGTGGGTGTAGGGCGGTCGGTGCGGGTGGACCATTCAGACAATTGCAGTATTTTTCACTTCAAAGTTGTGATGGAAAAGTGGTAATGGAACTTTCTGTTGCTTCTGAAAATTACAAAATATATATAAAAAAAATGTGCTGCAACTTGTCTTAGTTCGAATATTTTAATATTCATCCTTTGACAAAACTAGAAACGATTTTTTAAAACCGACTTTAACGCCCATATTAATCACTCGATATATCTAGGTTTAAATTTAAATCCGGATGTGTTAACATTGAATTTTTATAATTTACATCTGAATTTAATTTTTAATCTGGATGTATCGATTTAATAATATGGCGGTAAATGGTAAATGAATTTATAACTCATAGGCGCGAGAGCTCTCAGCAAAAGGAATTGACCATTTTTGGAGAAGACTGTAAAGAACCGAGTTTGGTATCAAATGAAAGGTGACGTTGAGCCCGTTACTTGGGTGAAATATTTTGAAGATCGTTCATGGGAAAATCGAGATATTTGAGCTAGAGTAGATACGGCTGTAAACATTTAACTATAATAAATGATTCTTTTCGGTTGACTTCAAAATACAATTTTTGGCTCTTTCTCATATAATGTGTTACATATGTACTTGTATTTCTTTGCATAAATGAAGGGGATAGATCAGATTTCAGTAATGTAGAAATTTTGCAGACAGAAATACATTATAGTAAAAGAATATTAATAGAAATGCTACATATTTTAAGGGGCCAGTTATAGCTTTCATTAGAAAACGATCATTGCAAATTTTATTTGTTAGTTTCAAGGCGCTTGAAAGCAAAATCTGTAATTATTTTGATGCCTTTAAAAAGCTTATGGCTCAATTATTATTAATTATAACCACATACAATAACTTTAAAGATTTCTATGATCAATGGTAAGGTAGTTCAATCATTGAAATAAATAAATAAATTTCATGTGGAAGATTGGGGCAAACTGAAATTTTTTTTGGCAAGCATTATGGCCTATGGGGCGGGTTAAAAAACTACCCTTAATTGCCGATCATCTCTCTTGGAGATGGCACAGCAGTTCAACATTCACCTTTGCTGGGTGCCAGGTCATAAGAGCATTCCAGGCAAGTGCAAAGCAGACGAACTCGCCAAAAGTGGAACTTTACTACCTATACTGTCAAATCGGACAAATAGTGGCATACCCATCGCTACTTGTAAACTTATGCTAAAGCATGATGCAATAGAGAGAACTATGGACACTGTCTAATAGGCAAGCATGCAACAAGGCTTGGTGCATTTTCAAACGACTTCTGCAGGAGTTTTATGGACCTTCCTTCTCTCCTTCTCTGTACATGCCCTGCTCTATCTCAAAGACGTAGGCTCCACTTAGGAGAATTCTACTACTATGATCCTAGTGATCTGGCAAATCATGACATTAATAGTCTCGCTCGCTTCGTAAGAAGCTCTAAATGGTTCAACGAGTAGGAAGAAAGTTTCCTAGATTCCTGTGGTATCACAATGGGCCAACCAATGGTCTAAGTGTGTCCACCGTTCTGCTGACAACCACATAAACCTAACCTAACCTATGGGGCAGGTTTCCATTAGAAACAATGAAGGAAACAAAAGTTGTGGTGAAATAGCATACAAAACATAAGAACAAAAATTGTTTTAATGCGGAAATTGATATTAAAGTTTGCACCTTAGCTTGGTGAAAACAGCTTATTTTACTTAACAAATGCACTACAAAATAGTTATCTGTGATTTTCTGTGTAGAACAATTTACAGTTAGTTAAAAACAATCATAAAACAATATAAAAGTTATAAAAAATTAACAAAATTAAAGTAAAGGTATGTAAATGCAATTGACAGATTAAAATTACTAACCTACAAGCAAATGTGAAATTCACCTAAAAGTATACAACACTTCTGATATAATTGTGTCACTGAAAATGTTTTTGTTCTCTGTTGGGTTGATATCATTTTTTTTTTAATAAACAGTACTGTGGATGGCCCGCTTCGGGGGTTCAAAGGATTTTGACTCCCTTTTTAGGGTCCAGTCCCGCTCACGCAACTCCGTTGCTCCGCTTAGGATATGTTCAGTCGCCAGGCAGGCGCCTATGTTGTCAGTTGGTATGTTATCAAATTTTTTGTAATAAACAGTACCGTATAGGTGGCCCTACTAAAAAATTTTAGCGGCAACGATTTTTCTGACATAATAATATCAAAAGGGTTGCATACTTTTAGGCTTTTTCACATTTTGTTTCGTATAGTAAAGTAGTTTAATAGGAAGGACCTATGGAAACTTAAATTGTTTATAACTTTGTTAATAATCATTTCCGCACAAAATAATTATTATTTTGGTATTTTATAGCGCCAAAACATATTTTTTCATATTTTTGTTTTAACCTGAAACCTGAGCCAGAATTATTAATTGAGTCATGTAAACCCAAGTAACAATTTGAAACCGCAGTTTCTAAAATACCGAGGTTATAAATAAACCTATAAAAACTCTGGTTGTCACACGGCGTTAATTGAGTTATTTAAATACCCTCAGCTAATTTAAAGTTGAATTAAAGCTTAATTATAATTTGAGTTTGATTGGGGAAAGGTTTCGTCTTAATTATAACTTAAGGTTAAATAATCGACATTTTCTTACATTCTACTAACAATTTCCTGATTTTTTTAGTTTAAAAATAACCATTTTATTAATAAAGGTTGATTTTGTGTACTTTTTCCACTCGTTCCTAATCACAAGTTTGTAAAACGTACTTAATTAACTCTTTTTTTAAACTCTGATTATTATTAATTGGTTAAGAGTCAACCAAATATATCTCGGAGCTTGGAATGAATTTTATAATTACTTTTTTGTACCATTGTTTTTCTTATTGGTTGCAAATCAACCAAATTCAGACAAAAGTTTTTAATTAGTCATTAAATTACTATTTTTTTTTGGTTTTAAGTGTTATTTGTTTGTTGAATGTCAACCAAATCTAGACACAAGTTTGTCGTTAGTTCTTAAATAGCCCTGTTTTCAATCCAAAGTATTATTTATTCGTTTGAAATCAACCAAATCTAGTATAAAATTTATTTTGTTTTTTCTTTTTACACAGAGTATTATTTTTTGATTAAAAATTAACTACATTCAGGCACAAGTTTGGATTAAGTCTTTTATTTACGCTAATTCCAAACCAGAATATTATTTATTAGTTGAAAATCAACTTGATCCAGACATAGTAAGTTTGAAATAAGTCCCCAAATTATATTGTTTTCAAACCAGAATTTTATTTATCATTGAAAATCAACCAAATCTAGTAAAAAAATTATTTATTTTTTCCTTTTAACACAGAGTATTATTTTTTGATTAAAAATTAACTAAATTCAGACAGAAGTTTGGATTAAGTCTTTTATTTACGCTATTTCCAAACCAGAATATTATTTATTAGTTGAAAATCAACTTGAACCAGACAAAATAAGTTTGAAATAAGTCCTCAAATTAAAAAAACCGGAATATTATTTATCGGTTTAAAATCAACTAATGTCAGTAAACATATTTTTTTTTTTTGTTTACAAAAAATATTAGTTTTTGGTTGAAAATCAACTTAAACGAAACATAATAAGTTTATGATAAGTCCTAAAATTACGCTGTTTTCAACCCAGAATATTAACTATTGGTTTGAATTCAACTAAATCCCAGACAAAAGTTTGTAATAAGTTTGAAAATTACGCTGTTTTCAAACCAGAATATTATTTATTGGTTGGAATTCAACTTAATCCAGACACTAGTTTCGAATACGTTCTTAAATTACGATGTTTCCAACCCAGAATATTATATTTTGGTTGAGAACTGACCAAAATTAATCCCTAGTTTTACAATGACTCTTAATTCAACCAATCCTCAACTCAAGAAATATTTCAACTACGATTCAACTGATCTGAACCCTCATTTTATTCCAGATGCTATGACATCATCTCTTTCTTTCACAGTATTCATATTTCATTTATAGTTTTTCTCTTGAGTGAATTGGCTGCGGTTATGGCACGCGCTTGCTAATTTTTTATTTCCGGGGTAAAAAAGTCATAAAATAAAGTGTTTTATAATAATTATTCAAGGTAAGTGATTTAAACATATTTTTATCAACTTTTTATTTTCCAAAATATGAATAACAATAATCAATAATTTTTGTTGCTATTTTTTCATTTGGTCATGACCAATTAAGAACATTCGTGGACGAAGAACCCACGCGTTAAAACACATTGCTGTTGTTGTTTCGTCGGCGTCACCGAATGTTTCTTATTGGTTTGGGAGAACCTTTATTCGTAACTTTCAGTTAGGAATTGGTTAGCAAAAATCAAATAATAAACTACTTTTTGACATAAATTCAATTATAGACACCATCAAGTCACATTTTCTTCTTCAAATTTTTTTCATTCCGTTTTTTTATCCTGGGTTGTGCAGTACATGTTGCAAATCAATTATTTTGAGTGCGTTTTTAATAAAAATGGATACGCTTTGAGCGAATTTGCAGAGAAGCAGAACCAGCTTATTGCAGACGTTCAAAAACTGACAGGTGAGGTCGAGGGCATTAAATCGCAGCTGCAGCAGTTCATGGCCAAGACCGAAGTCTCCCTCACCTGTTTAGTTGAAAAAATATGCGAAAATGTTGGGCGAGAGGTGGTGGCAGATCACCTCCTTGAAGAGCTTTCGCCTCTGACAATACCGCAGGAGCTGGATGCAATGGAATGCAAAATCAGGGAGGACCTTCGATTCAAAAGAAATTTGGTAATATAAATTGTTTTTGTTAATATATGTATATCTGTAGTATTTGTTAGGAACATGACAGCTTTTTATAAAAAAATCACCTTTATTAAAAAAATACGCTTTTGGAATTGTCATGTTTCTACCAAATACCACACACAACCAGACATATTTAGTGTCTACTTAAAAAACATTTATTTTTTTAACATTCAATGTTTCGAAATGAATTCATCCATCACTTTCATAATCACCAATACAAATTATAAACGCATACATTCATTACATAAATGGATCGTAAATACATCAATACATGCAACAATTTACTTTCCAATTATTATAGGTAAATAATTGTGCCGGTGATTATGAAATTGGTGGGTATTAGGTTTCAAAATTGAACTGAAATTGAACTATATTTGTTTTTTTCTTTTTTTTCTTTTGTAGATCCGTAAGCTGTCTACATTCGGAGGGGTAAATGCGGCAAAGACGATGAGGACGATAGCCAAATTGTTGTTCTCCGACGCTCTCCTCATGCTCTACTCCTGGCAAGGAACTGCATCAAAAAAAAGTTTCAGCCAATATCATGGCATATCCTCTGCAACTGTGGAGGCGGTGAGACTCAGATTCTCCAACTACACCGACGTGGAAGGAGCAAATTTTTTCAAGAGTTACTTGAAGCATGCCCCCTTCAGAATGGGCAAGCCCCAACTGTAAGTTGTTTAAAAAAAGTAAGTAATAAACAAAATATTTATTATTTCTTTTTTAAATAGCAACGAATCGACAACGCAACAAGCATCATCAGCAGCATCGTCAACTGCACCACCATTAGATGATCCATTAACTTCACCACCAACTACACCACAACCACCGCCAACTACACCACAACCACCACCAACTACACCACAAGCACCACCAACTAATGCAACTGCTACTGCATCCACAACCACCAACTTATAAGTTTAATTTCTTTTTTAATTTTAGTAAATAGTTTTTAAGTTAGTATTTAAGTTAGTATTTAAGTTGGTATTTAAGTTAGTATTTAATTTTGTATGTTAATAAAACTACATTAATATAAATTTAATCTTCTTATTTATGAAAAGATTTTTCTTTCAGCTGGGAAGAGTTTAAGAATGACTAAGAATGGTTATTTTCAGATATTATTTTGATAGCTTTTATAAAATCTGTTTCTTTACAGTTTTCAGAACTCCTTGGACGATATCTCCCAGGTTCGATTGAACGATAGTCGTTTTGACAATTGGTCTCTTTATCAGAAGTATAGAGAAAGATAAAAAGAACAATCATTGTCAAGATGACTACCGTTCAATCGAACCTGGGAGATCTCGACCAAGGTTTTTTGAAAACCGTAAAGAAACGGTTTTATAAAAGCCGTCATAATGAGGTCTCAAAATAACCATAAGGTTATTACAGGTTTTTTTTGAAACCGTACAGAAACGGTTCTAGGTTTATTTATAACCGTACGGAAACGGTTACAAAAAAACCGTGAAAATGTCATATTTCAGGTTTTTTTATAACTGTATGTGTATCGACCGGCTTTTAACTAAAAATTGTTACTTAGGAAGGGTGTTATTTTTAGACGTGTGGTTTTCAATCGGGCAATACTTTTTTCGGAATTGATCTTTTTGACAGCTGTCACTTGATGTATGCTCAGTTTGGTTTGCCATTTCAATTTCATAATGAATAGACATACTCCTGAACAAGGTTTGCAAATCGTGCAAATTTATTACCAAAATAATGGTTCGAGATGGCCACCGATTCCGATTTTCACAAGAAAATTTTGTTCAGCGATGAAGCTCACTTGGTTGAATGGGTACGTTAATAAGCAAAATTGTCGTATTTGGAGTGATCATAATCCACAAACTATTGTTAAGACGCCACGGGCCGTTGAGGGCCTCTTGGCTGGAATTTATTCGAGCCTTGCCCGAAATCATTTTTAAAACATAATGGCAAACCTTTATCTTTATAATAAAGCTAAATTCTTGGTAACTGGCACCTGAGGATCGGACTTAGAAGGTGATCGTCTTAGCAATATCTATATGGCCAATTTAACCATAACTTTTCGTAAGCAAATATGAAAGTCTTGTATTTCGTGGTTGGGGATTTTGTCGGTCATGGTGCATTGAAAATGGGTTTTTCTTTTAAAGCCCAGATAAAAAGTATAGCAACTAAATCATTATATTTATATTTAAAAAAAGAAAATGGAGGCTCAAAATGTCTTGGATGGGTTGAGTATCAAACCCGTCTTTAAATAAAATGTGATAGCATTTAGAAATATTATGTTCGAACTGATAGAAGATCTCCCCTTCGATAGCATAATTGGTAAAATTTCCATGGAGCCGCTTTTCTACCAGATGCATTAAAATAATGCAGTTTACAGACAAAGGCCCCAACTACGGCATGCAAGACTTTCATATTTGGATATGAAAACTAAAGACCTATCTAAAAATACCAGTGAATTGTTGCTATCATCACACCCAAAAATAGCTGCGGAGTCTTAGTCCATATTAGATTTTGGTGATTTGAAATGTCTTTTTCAAGACTTTCAAATATTAGAAGTTAAAAAATTATTCTAAATATCTATAGAAAGATAGATAAAAATCTAAGTTTCTATTATTAATAATTTTTAAAATGTCAGTATTAGAGATGTAGGTATATTCAAATGCATATTAATTTTTAAAAATTTTAGAGACCTGAGGAAGTACGCATAATTACCTACGGGCTACGAAACGTCGGCTCGTCAAAGAAAGCCCACACAAGAAGCCAGTAGGATTCAATTAGATTGAATTTAAAAAGAACACAAAAAAGGAAATTTATTATTTTTGTACATTGCATATGTATATTATTAAATTTAAAACAAAATAAAACATTGTATTTACAAATACATATGTATGTATGAATATATATTCTATTAAGATTCAATTTTATTCAAATTTTGTTTAACACTTCTTTGAAGTTGTTTCAACCAGCTCTGAAAATAGAAACAAAATATAGGTATATTCAAATATCTGTTACAAAAAAAAAAAATTATAGGTAATTCAAAATTATACGTACGAGCTTCTTCATTCAAGCAGGCATTAACATGTCTCAACGAACATTTGTTTGAAAATTTAGATACCCTCCCATTTTTATCTTCAGCACAAACATAGTTTTGTGAGTTGTCCCTGCAAACAATATCACCACATTGGTCTCATTGCACTGACAAGTTGGAGTGAAATTAAAACGAAAGCGACAATAAGGTAAGCGAACTTCATAATGTTTTGTTCTGTTTTGTTGGGAATTAGAAAACTGAATAAATTGTATATCCTATTAAACGAACTTATATACCAACCAAAGGTGCGGAAATTTTCTAAACATTTTAAACTGATTAAATATTGGCATTGAACTTTATAATTATAAAATTTTTGAAAAATACAATTCGCACGAAAACAAAAATATAAAAAAAATGTAAATATTTATACAAAATATGTCTACCAAAATATACTTACTATAGATAAACATACATAATATGTACAGTATAAACACTTCTTTACGACAAGTTATGGTTTCGTACAAAAAAAATTAACTCAAGGTTTTGATGAAACATAAAATAATATACGATGTGACGGTAGGGAAGACGAAACACTCGCAATTCTGGACTTTGAATTTTCATTAATTAATGCAAAACTTTTTTGAACATCATTCGACACGTAGTTTTTCGACCTTTAGGGACCAACAATAAAGGTATCTGACTTAAAAATTTTTCTAACATTAAAGAATATTATATTTACTCCAAAACGGTTCAAGAGATTTTGATAACTACAAATTTAGTTAAAGTATAAGTATTTGGATTACTTTTGGTAAAACTTGTTTTTAACGATAGACGAAATTCTTAAAAAAACCAATCAACTCATGTTCATATATTTTTATGTAGACATTTTCTAGAAAATATTAATATAATAAATTGTATACCTACCGCAATTTGTCAAAAACATATTTTTGGAATAAAATGTTTTAAAATTTTTTTTTTTGAGGAGTCAATATTTATTTAACGCGTTAACGTATTTAACACTACATACTACCTATATACATTATACATATTATGAAGGTATAGAATATGTAATAAAAAACATTGTTCTTAGAACAAAAAATAAGGATACCTATCATAAAACGGTTAAAAAACTGAGACGACAAATCCATATTTGTTTCAAAAACGGTTCCAATAATTTTGGTTATTTCAATCTGTTAGGTCAAAAATAATGGTCTCTTCGATATATTTTTTTCCCCATTTTTGAATTATCTTATTTTTCTCAAAATAATGTGTTCACTGATTTTTCTAAAAAAAATCAATGGCGCAAAATTTTAGAGAATTAAGTACGATGTTAAAATATTTTTAGTATGATACTAGGTTAAAAACAGGATTTTCTAAATTTTTAACGAGTCAGAAACGTGCTATCTTTTTACTAAAGTTAAAATCACGAAATTCCTATTTTAATTTTTTAGAATCATACTAACTCAAAATGTCACTTTGACAAATAAAAATGTTAAAATGGTATGTTTGCTTACTTTTTTGCACTAAATGTCACTTTTTTAGGCGTGTTCAGCTGAAGTTCATTAAGAAAATAGGTTTAGTATGATACTACATACATAGTTCAAAAATGTTTAAAACTTAGAAAATTTTAGTAAATGAGCTTTTAAGTTAGAAAATTGTTAAGTTGTATCATGCTAATACCTTAACATCAAGCTATTTAAAATTTTGCGCCAGTAATTTTTAAAATGTATACCTAGGTTATTAAAAGCACCTCCCATTTTTTTAAGTTTTCGTTTTTCTCGACAGCCGATTTCGATCATTTATTTTATGGAGATTGTTTTGAAAAGTTGAAAGTTTTCCAAAATTTTGTAAACAATATTTTTAAGATTTTTAACTTCCCATTGAAAGTTATTGTAATTGGTCCGAATATCTCGAGAATAAGAAATGCGAATGACTTCGGCTTCATTTTATTCTACACATAATGACGTAAAATTTGAAAAAATAAAAAAAAATCACCAGGCAGTTTTTTTTTAATCTCTTTACATTTTTTAAAAATAGAAATAATTTAATGAATATGTGACGATGGACTAATAAAAGATCCAATTTTCAAAAAATTTGATAATAGATCTTAAATTCACTGTAGATTTGTGTAGGTACTCATTACAGATAGTTATAATTTGTATTAAGTATATGAAACAATTTTGTTTGTATTATTATTTATATAAAACTTATTGACGATGGAAGCATAGCTTAAAATAATATCTTTTATTTATTTCTTAAAAAAAAAAACTTTGAAAATATCCAATACCAAATCAATTAAAAGAATATCCAAAAATTTGTAGAAAATCGTCTTCGGCTCGAATGTTCTGAGAACAAACAATGATGTTAGACTTCGAGCTAATTTTATTCTATAAACGATTCCATATTTAATTCCTGATATAATTTTTGAAGAAATTCAATTGATAATTTTTTTTAACAAACAAAATAAACTACAAGAAAATATTAGAAATTCTTGAAAAATATTTTTCATTTCGAATATCTAGACAATGAAAGCTAATTTCGACGCCAGGCTAATTTTATACAAAACACAATGGGGCATATTCATAGTCACTGTTTAAGTTGTTTCTAAAAAAATAACGGGTTTATCCTATTTAATTTACATTGGATAAACTCCAGGCTAAGATAAACTGGGGTCTAAAAACGACTATGAATATGGGCCAATGCGGTTGTTAACAACTTATAAAGTTTGTAAAAACATCTAACTGACAATTTAGTTTCAAACAAAGACAAAACGAATAAAAATTGTTCATAAACGTTTTTCGTCTCGAATATCTCGAGAACAAACAGCCTATTTTTGGCATCACTTGGTCTTCGAAGATCTTGAATTGCAAATTTTCTTATTACAAAATATACGTTAGGTCTCTAGTTTCCAAGGGCACCAATGGGAAGTTACCAGTGTGGGTCGCAACCAGCATCTTTTTAACATATTGTTTTGAAAACTTAATAATCAGTTTTTTTTTAATCTGCAGTATTTTTAACAAAAATAATACTTATAGCCAAAATTATAATGGTACTTTCCCAAAAACCGTTTAGTAAAATTTTATTTTTCACGAAAACGGTTCATACGATTTTTATAAAATTTTTTATGTGTATTCAAATATAAGTAAACCGCGATCTATCTATCTGTTTTTTATTCTCAAATATCTTATTACTACATAAAAATAAAAGATGCAAGAAAACAAGCAAATGCAGTTTTTGAACAAATTATTAATATTTTTAAAATAAAATTATAATTCGTCAAATCAGCAGGTAGTTTTGCTTCGTTTGACACCTCATTTACAAAAATCGTTGTAGTATGAGAGTTGGAATGTGAGTCTAGAATATATAGAAATAATATATAAGATTATAAAAAATTCAAAATTGTTTAGAAGTTTTTTTTATCAATTTATTTATAATTATAAATTTTTCGTAGGTGGAATAAAATACACGATGTTATAACTAGTTTTTTCCTTGTCCGCTGTAATTTGAGCTAAAGCCTATTTTTTTTGAAAACTAAAACTGTGCAATTTTTCATTATTTCTAACACTCCATATTTTACGGCTTAAAAAATAACGAAAAATTGCACAGTTTAATTTTATTTTTTTGCAAACTAAATTGTGCGCCGATTTTCAAAACGTTAGTTTGTACCGTAATTTGTAATAAATGGTTTTTAAAAATTTCAGGAGCAAATATTCTCCGCAGCTAGGCTCAATAAAAATGTATATTATTAGTTAATTTTATTTTATTGTTAATAAATAATAAAAATAATAAATACAAATTTCAGTTCTGTAGGTAGGTAGGTACTTATTCCTTTTTTTTTTCTTTGTTTTTTATTTAAAAACTTTCACTTCATGAATTGCTTTTGTATTTAAAGAAGTATATTTTTCTTTCAGTGCAAAAGTAAATTTATTATTATGCCATACGTTGAAAATATATCTTATTTTTTTTTAATTGTGTACATTAAATTTGATATAATTAATAAAAACTACAAAACAATAAAAACAATGACGTACTTTTTTTTTAATTTTTGAAAACCACCCATTTTTTTGAAATTTTTTTCCCCACCTTATATGGGAATAAAAACCACTTTTAAAAGTGGTTTGCGTTCTCACACTATGGGAACTAAGTCCTTCGGTGGTCTTATAGTTCTTGAGGACTTAGTTCACGGCACAACAAAAGAACAAGTTCTTGCGACCCAGTCGTGCATTTTATTTTTAAAAAGATTCTCTTAATTGCCATTAACGTTATAATTTATACATTATAATTTGTGATACTGATGAAAAATAAAATTTTCTCAAAAAGTTTAAATATTTTTACAAATGCCAGCAGTTTTTTTTTGTTTTTTTTTGTAGTTGATTGTTAATATGTCTGATGGGTTTATTTCTTATAACTCAAATTGATAGAGTGTTTTCTCAAATACCAATATTTATAATACTATAATATTTTAAGCATATCTTGTATTCACATTAATCTTATCTTCATAATTTGCTTATGTATATATGCATACACGTGTAGTGTGTTTATGTTGTTTTTAGTTCGAATAAAATAAATCAAACAAGAAACAGATATTTCGTCATCTGATTTTTATTCTTGTTCTATCTTTATTCCGCAAACAAAAATTAAAATAAAAGTACATAAAAGGTATAGAACTACGCATGTTATGTATGCAACGAATGTAGTAGAAAGTATAATAGAGCGCAATTATTGTTAAAAGAGACACGTTGTTAATTTTGTTATTGGAAAAAACTCTTTACTCTTCGTTAGATTTTATCATGTCGTTTATCTAGACGGGAGTTTATAGCAATCGGTTATTAGTAAGGGTCTTAATTTCCACTCAAAAGTTGTATTCATTTGATGAATTTACCTATATAAGTACAAAAACCTTCATATGTAAACCCCACGCAATAACTTATAATTTTTTGTAAGTCCCCAAGCCCAAGACCGATCGTTTGCCTCCAAATTTGCAGTTGCTTTTTGGTGTTAACACAATAGCAAGGAGAAATGTGAATGCGCTAGGACAACATACTCTTTTTTCACATTGAAATAAAATAAAAAACTATAAGCGAGTGAATACGAACGAGTGAGAATTGGAAACTGCATATTAGTTCTTATTATCCAAAGAAGATTAAGGCATATAATATATTGAGCCTAATGGCATTGAAGTTATAGTTACAAAGAATATATCGTAAAATGCTGGTGAAGTTCTAAAAAGTTGATACAAATACAAAATCAAATCGACTTTGATTAATTTTTAGAGTCTGAATTTCGAAAAGAATAAAATATTACTATTTGAGTTTTTTAAAGTAGTTTTTTTTTTCAACAAAAAAAAAAACAATTAAGCTAGTATTATTCATAATTTAGTTTGCAAGACCTATAAAAATATAGGGGAGAGGGGGGCACCTTTGACGCGGAGTACCTTTGAACATGGCTAGTAAAATCTTAACGACAAAATATTTTAAAACCTAAAATTAGTTTTAAGAATGGCAATAGCGACATCTTTACACGTCAACGACTTTGCGGTGCATCTCTTAAGTTCATCCGACAGTAGCTAAAAACACAGTTTTAGCAGCGTAAATTGTATTTTCGTAATATATTTTTTGTAAGAGTTTAAAATTTTGAAAAATTATTATTAAATTCAAAACTTCATTTTTATTAACATAAAGTTAAAGTTCTGGGTAAATATGCTAGGTATAATATCTATAGCCGAATTTTATGTTAAATAAAATGATGGGGCAGCTTTGAACGAAACGGTCGGGGCACCTTTGAACAAGTGTAAAAATAGTTATGGAAAAATTTTTTTTAATTTTTTTAATTTTTTCTCCGTTCAGCAGATGGACACTAAAATTAAAGTTTCAAAGAGGCTTTTAGCTGCAAAAACTTTGTTTTAATCTATTTATTTTCAAAAGTCTACTTTCTAAATAGTGAGTTAAACCTTTCAAAAGACTTTATATCCTATTAAAGTTGTTTGTATATTGAGCTCTTCATAAATAACTTATTCATACAATTTAATTTTTTCTTCAATAGATATGCGTTTATACTTTCATTATTTATTGTTAAAAATAGTTATAAATACTTCCGTTCAAAAGTGCCACAGATAAGTTTAAACCTCCCTCACATGTGGGGTACCTTTGAACACAATGACCTAGTTCTTTAAAACCAAAAAGTGTTTAAAGGTGCCCACCTCTCCCCTAATCAAAGTCACATCGTGCGTTATAGAGGGTACGGTAACTCTAGCCCAAGCTAAATGTACTGTTACAGTTACAAGTGAAAATATTTTAAAGCTATTAATTTTTTATGAATTTTAAATTAAAATTTAACTCGTTCCATATAAAAAACTCGAAATAAGTCAATTTAGGCAGACGGCAAAATTTTGTCATGCTATTATTCTTAGATATAAAATGTATATTGTGTATATCGCAACCTTAGAATGAAAATGACCTAACTCAAAATTTCTGTTGCTTCTGATTTTTCAATAAACTGACCTTAAAAAGCCACACCAGGGACCTATTTCACCAAATACTTTTCACTTTTCACTTTGCAACTTTGCACTTTTACTTTGCAAGTCTTGTTTCACCAAACGCAAATTTGCAAAGAGGAAATTATTGAATTGAAAAGTTTTCCTCTTTGCAAATTAGGTTTCACCAAACACAAATTTGCAAAGTTCTTTCTGCAAAGTGAAAAGTTTTTTTTATTTGCAAAGTATTTGTTCTTTTTGTTTAACCAAACAAATAAATTTTGCAAAATATATTAAGAATTTTGAAAAGTTTTTTAGTAATATGCAAAGAGAAATTTTCATTGAAATAAGTATTTCTTTGGAAAAGTTGTCTTAAAATAATTAAAAAGGTGAACGGTTTTGAAGAATATTTTGAAAATGAAGAAGTAAATAATAGTGACCAAATACCATACCTCACTGTTTATTAAAATCGTTGGGACTTATTTCATATGTGAACTATAAGTCCCAAATGAACTAACTGCCAAATTTATGAACTAAGTCCCAACGAAATTTTGGTGGGATTTAGTCAAATCACTTCCTAGTTCCTAGGTTACGAATATGCATTTTTTGAGTCTATTTTTTTTTAAAGTTTTGGAAAAAAAAAGTTTTTTATCAACCTTTTTTTGATTTTGTAGAACTGGCACTTCCTAGATCACGAATATACGTTTTTGAAGTCGCTAGATCGCTTAATTTAGCCGCAAGTCAAGTTTAATGGTGTCAACTTTGATGCCTCTAGCACGTCTAGTTTTATTCGCAAATCGCTTTTAAATATAAAAATCGATTTTTCATATAATTTTTGAGTTGCTATACGACGCTTAGTTTAGCCGCAATTCTAAATTATTTTTTTAAGTTTAGGAAAAAAACAGCTTTTTTTGATTTCAGAGTAATTCCTGAATTTAACTCAGTTCTTCTACCAAAACGCGTTTTTAAAAAACATAGAAAGAGGTTAAAATCCTTGGAACCAAGGCCAGGCCAAGTACTTTTTTGAAAGAAAATATAATTGAAAAGAATTATTTTGATTCATTTACACTAATTTGGTACCTTACCTTACTTTTTTTGATATTTGATCTTAATAGACACAATTTCAGATCTACTTTGCAACTTTGCAAAATACGAATTCAAATGCAAAGTTCTATTGAAAGTTGATGAAACACTTTTACTTTACACTTTTCAAAAATAGTCTGAAAAATTGAAAAGTGCTAAGTCTTTGTACTTTGCCAATTTTGTGAAACACTTTGCAATTTTACTTTGCAGGAAATTTATTTTTTTGTAAAGTTGCAAAGTGCAAAGTGAAAAGTGTTTGGTGAAATAGGCCCCAGGTTGTAAACCCAGGTTGTAAAAAGATGCCAAATTTTTTAGTTAGGTCACTTTCATTCTAAGGGTGCAATATATAAAATTGTTAATCTATAGAGATGCTTAATAAAGAATTTATAATCTTATATATTATTTTTATAGTCTAGACTCACTTTCCGACTCTCATACTACACCTATTTTGACAAATAAGGTTTCAAACGAAGCGAAATTACGTGCTGATTTGACGTTCAATTTGTTCAAAAACTGCATTTATTTTTTTTCGTGCGTCTTTTATTTTTATGTAATTGCAAGAATTCTTCCACGGATAGGCTAGTAATATACATAATAATAATAGTGCAGATAATTGACAAGATGTTGCTCCTGTTAAAAAGACGCAAAGGCATAATATATAACTTTAATATTTCACTTTTTTGAAGACGCAATATTTTATAACAAATGACACGTCTGGAAAAAAGTTAAAGAATATTTCTTGTAATAAATGTTTTGATTTATAAATTGAATATACAGACATTTTTGACAGCTATGTGTTTTAAGAGAGAAGAGCAGAAATAGGTAATTTAACATTTTTTTAAAAATGTAAATGCATTCCTAGATAGTTAAATTATTGAAAAAAATTTTGTAAACAAAATCGTGATCACTCATATGGGAAAAAGAGTTGCCGTGTCATAAGGCCATATGCGTCATAGGGCCATATTTTGAAATATGACCGTATGACGCTTTCACAAAGTGACATAAGGCCATATTCGAAAATATGGCCTTTTGACGCTTTTATAAAGTGACACAAGGTCATGTGGTCTTATGTCACTTTCAACCGTGTTTCCTTATTTGATATATAAACCAGATTTAAGCCCCTAAACATGGTAAAACAAATCGTTTATTTAGAATTTAAATCATTTAGGGCCAGTTTCACAGTGCACGCGTAACAAAATAAGTGGCACATAATTTTATCACTTATTCCGATAAGTTTACACTGTGAAATTGTGCATTAGTTTTCCATATTTGGCACTTAAGTGACACTTAATCGAGCGTGAAACTGGGCCTTAATTTCTGCGAATTTACTGTGTTAATTGATTTAAAAATAAAATTTCTATCTAATTGAAAAAATGTAAGTGCAAGGAAAGTTAAGATAATATGATGTGAAAATTTAAAAATTCGCTCGAATCACATCCTTAAATGATTTTCCCTTAAAAGCATAATTTTTCCCACAGTGCTTTCCGCGAATCAAAATTCGAACACTACACGTTTAACGTAAAGTATTGCACACGAAATTAACCACTATCCAGGGTTCCGCTTTATAAAGTTTAAGAATAAAGTTGAATTTTAAAATATGCCGAAAAATTAGAGTTAAGCGAAGCAGAAAAATTTTGTTGGCAATTTGAGTTAAAAGCTCTGCATGGAGTACTTTTCCGTAGAATTTACCGTTAAAAGTTATATGCGAAAGACAGATATTTATATTTTGAATTTTTTTCAGCAGATTGATCTTTTTTTGTACATTGTTCTGGACGTTCTTTAACTTGAGTTCAAAGATTATTGTTTAATTGTTAGAGGTATAATATTGTTGAGACTTAGTTAGCTCCTTATTCTTTTTCATATTATTGAAATATACTATACTTATAAGAAAGTGAACAAGGACATATTTCCCCACCTTGAATATATATTATGAACTACATATGGTGACACAAAAATGATTTTATTTCCCATTAATTAGTGGAAGGCATGATAGTAGTCTGCAATAAATCCCGAATCCCTACCGTTTTTAATATTCAAATTGTTACAGTGCAGATTTAGTTCCTGGAAAATTATTTCCCTGCAGCATAAAAACGAAGGCAAATAATTTGCATAATTATAAAATCTCAATCAAATACAAACTTCTTACATGAACTGTTTCTGCCATAAAAAAGATGCCTTGCGGCATGCATTTCCATTAAAACGCACAAAGCCAATTGAGTAATACGATTTTGCCAAAAAAAAAAAAAAAAAAAATTGTTTCCAATTTTTATTTTATTTCTGTTCTTAAACTTAAAATCCCAATCCCACCACAATGGAACTTTGGAAATTTTCAAACGAGAAATTCAATTATTATTATTATTATTACATTATATCTCTACATTTTATATACAATAACAAAATAATTGAAATTTGAATGCAATAATCGTGATGGAAGGAAGAAATAAATTAAATCGTGTTCGTTGTTGCAATTTGAAGAAGGGGTGGGTGAATATATGAGATTCGGGAGGGTTGACGACGACGACGACGACAACGACAACTACGTACCTACTGATTTTGTTTTTTAATTTTTTTTGTCGTTTATTTAAAGAAACTCCCCGACGCACTTTTATGATGAAACTGAAAAATGAAAGATAACAAGAAAATAAAGAATTTCAATTTTGATTTTTTTTTGTTATATTTTTTTGTTAAAAGGGTGCGTCCCAAGTTTATTTTGCATTTTACTCGCATATTCGGTTCTTTGCTTTTTATCCCCGAGGGATTATGTGAAGGTAAGTTTGCTTAGAGATTTGTGATTTTTCTTATGTTTTTTTTTTTTTTGAAGACACAAGACTCTCCCCAGTTTGAGATATACAGGTAACAAGGACATCGCATATTATTGTTCCATTTCGCGTTGTTTTTTTTTTTTTTTTTTTTAGATGACAAACAACCAAAGGCAAGGTTTTCAACGTTTTTGCTCCTGTTTTGTTCTCCGCTGTATGCGGGCCCTATATACAATATATATGTACATCAATAGAACTTTCTTTTAAAATTTTAGAATATATATTTGGAATTTGAATATTCACTGCTTTGATTCCAACACAATCGAGTTCAATAATAAATAATAAAATTTATTAAAGAAAATTTAGTTTTTTTTTGTTGTTGTTATAAACTCTCAGTAGGAATGTGTTCTTTTTTTTATTTGGAATGCTTGAGTCAATAAGATTATTGAATTTTCAAAGAAATTTATCTTTATTACTTGAAAAATATTTTTAATAATAAGAAAAAAATGTTGTTGTATATTCTGATTCCAACAATTGTATGAACTAGGTAAGCATCTCCTGAGTCCTGCTGGTTTCATCTTTCAGAAGGAAGTTTTCTTTATCTGTAGTGATGAATCTTTGCCGTGGTGTTTTCTGTTTCACATTCAAATTCAATTTTATTATTTGACTACGACTTAATAAGAAATATGTACGATAGGTTGATTGAAAAACCAATTTATGACACACAAGATTTTTTTCATGTATAGCCTTGTTCCATAATAATTCTATATAACTACCATCTACAACTGATCTTATATTCAAGTAGATGACATTCACTATTAAAATGGGTTGGTAAGGTAAAGAGAGGAAGGTATAAAGGGAAATTTTCAAGTCTCCAGAAACTAAGTCGCTTAGAGACTCAATTCTTACAACGGGAAATAAACTCCCACTTTTGTAAAGTGCATTTAGTTCCAGTCCACAAAGTGAGAAAAGTGTCCACCAATTTTGAAAAGAACAAAATATAGGTACCTACTATGCATTTCAAAATTTTGAAACTAACTTTACAATTAATAACGGTTACAACTTTTGGAAACGAGAATACAAGACAGATTATTAGCATACTTTTGGGCGGCGAACTCAAATTCGACATCCATATTCCGATTTCGACATTAACTAATAAAAATTGTTTAAAATTTTCATTTCAGATTATTCTTCCGGCTGATAAAGGGTGTTTTTTTTAGACGTGTGGTTTTCAAGAAGAAATACAACGCATATAATTTAATGTTATGGCCAAGAATTTAGTTCTATTATAAAGATAAGGGTTTGCCATTATGTTTTAAAAATGATTTCGGACAAGTGGACGCCGCGGCTGGCTCGAATAAATTCCAGCCGAGAGGCCCAATTTTCGACCACTTTTTGCAGCAATTGGGGCCCTATGTCAGCAATAACGCACCGAATAATCTCTTCTAAGGTGTCAATCTCCTCGGGCTTATCTGCGTAGACAAGCGAATTCTCATAACCGCACAAAAAATATTCCAGCGGTATTAAATTGCATGATCTTGGAGGCCACGCCACAGGCCCACGTCGCGAGATAATGCGCCCACCAAAGTTTCCTTCAATAAACTGATTGTTTCGTTAGCTGTTAGTCTATCCATTATGAAATGGCAAACTGAGCATAAATCAAGTGACAGCTGTCAAAAAGACCAACTCCGAAAAAAGTATTGCCAGATTGAAAACCACACGACTAAAAAAAAAACCCCGTTAGAAAACGGCGCGAATTAACAATGAATACTTTAAAAAAAAAAATATTTGACGTACGTCAAATATCAATTATATAAGCGGGTTGGCTATGTTTTCATCATTTGGTAGTTTTTTTTTATGAAAATAAAAAAAAAAAAAAAAATAAAAAAACGCTTAATATGAAAAAAAAAAAAATTAAATATTTTAACAAACATTAAATATTTATTGCATAAATGCAAAATAGTGTTGTCAAAAAGTACAACTTAGTATTGCCTATCCCGCCGCCAATCCCTTGGAAAATTTCATAGGCAATCGTTCCGCGGGATATCGTGCTGCGGGATTGTAGCAAAAAAACTACCTTTCAAATCGGCGGGCAAACGTTACACGGGAAAACGATCGCGGGAAAACGTAGTGATCCCACCTGAGAAGAGTCGAAGTCAACTGATACGGATAGCTTTTTAGCCGAATATTTTGTATGTAAAAACGAATGAATCAAAAAAAAATCCAATATTTAATCTACTGTCCTCTTTATTTTTATGGCATGTTATGCGTGATTATTCAAATGAAACGAGAGCTTGAACTTCTAAATGGGGACTGACTGACTACATTTCCTATCTTGAGATCATCCCAAGCATACAATTCAAAGCAAGATACTTTTATTGTTTTTATTGGCATTATAAACGCAAGTATACAACATGTGATAGGGTTATGACGATGAACAGTGCGGACCATGATCAGTGATGTGTTTATATAAGATAAAAAAAATCCATAGGATATAATTTACCATCACTGGTCATTGATATTTAATTTAAAGTGAATTTACTCCCATTGGAGTCAGTGATGCCAGACTTTGGGAGCAGGTTTTCCCACATTGATACTCATGAATTCACTTTTATCCCACGTCTTTCTGATAAATATCCCACAATTATCCCTTGTCGAAAAATTAAATAAAAATCTATATTTCTTTGTAATTTATAAACAAATTTTCATGACGCATTGGCACGAAACGTTAAAAATTTACATTGAATGCATAAGTTTAACCATTTGCAAAAAAAAAAAACAAAAATAAAATAAAATCACAGAAATTAATATGAACAACAAAAAAAGCAATAAAACTCATGTTTCCAAATATTGTGCTTGTATTATCAATTTCGCTCATCGAGCATAGTTTTGCAGAACAAAAACTAGAACGACAGTTTTCGTTTATGGTAAAAAAAATTTCGCTTCGCATCTTTAGCGTACTAAATTTTAGTAGATCAAATGCTAAAATGGAAATGAACAGATTCAGATATTTAGAATGAGTTCGTTATATACATGACATCGTTTTATTCGATGATAGCTGAATACAACTTTTGTTTCTTAATAAAATGAACTATTTAAGAAAAAAATTGAGCAAACCCTAAAATCTCTTGTTTTGTACCATGAGATAGATTCTTAAAATCCCTTTTTCCCTTTTAGGTTATTTTCGACGTAAAATTCCCACAAAAAGGGATAAATCCCACGATTTGGCGTCACTGATTGGAGTAAGGTTTGAACGTTGGCGGCAACATCGGAGTTATTTGGGAGCGACGACGAGCGATCGATGATGATGATAATATGTATGTGACCCAAAGTTCCACTTATCAGGAGGGACCGATGCTGATGAAGCCCAGTCGGAAAAAAACAAAATATTTAAACACAATGACAACACTTTCAGTGTCGTATCATACGTTTTTTTTTTTTTTAATCGAAATCCATTCTTAAATTTTGTTTTTAGATTAAATTATTTAAGTGAATACTTTTTGAAAAATAAATTTTCAAACTCAAAATTTTTGTTTTTAACTTAGAAATTAATTAATTTTTTTTTTAAATTTTACGTTACCAAGCAGTATTTTTGTTTTTAATATTTGGCATTTCGGGTTCAATCCTGGGTTTAAATTGCTGCTCTAACTAAAATCCTATTTCCACTAAATAGGTATAATAAAATACCTATACATTTTGATATTTTCAATGTTCTCAAAAATAAGAAGACATTTTAGCATCTAGTTTTTAGCATTGACTCAAAATTAATAAGAGCATTGAATATAATAAACAAAAGAGCTAATAGTCTTTGCAGCTAAGCTCATTAATTTTAATATTACCATGTAATTTCAATTACCTGTGAATAAAACATAATAATAATAGTAAACAAAAATACTACTTAATAACGTTAAGTTAAAAACAAAAATAA
Organism: Epistrophe grossulariae; assembly: GCA_929447395.1. Lineage (NCBI taxonomy): Eukaryota > Metazoa > Arthropoda > Insecta > Diptera > Syrphidae > Epistrophe > Epistrophe grossulariae. The sequence continues at coordinate 117,604,015 of OV839567.1, read as the reverse complement.
AAATTCAAAATATAGCTTTTAACGGCCTTTAGTCCTACAAAAATTTGGCGTTTCATTCCGGCGATCTCAAAAAATTTTCAAAATTTTGAGTTTGAAAATTATTTTTTCAAAAAGTCTTCACTTAAATAATTTAATTTGAAAAAAATGTATGAATGGATTTCTGGCTTTAAAACAAAATAAAATATGGCATTGTAGGTGTTGTCGTTGCTTTTCAATATTTTTTTTTCTATTTTGAGTAAAATTTTTTTGAAAACTCAATATGACTGTTGGCTAATGGCTTAAGCTCCAGCCCAATTTTCCCGAAAAACTATACATATGCTTCTGCCTCCTAATAACCCGCTGTAACGAATACTGAAAAAAAATTATTTTTTCTGGTCATATTATTTTTGTATGTATATAGGGATGGGTGTGATGGTATTGCTGTTGGTATAGTGCGATTTGGTGGTGGTAAAAGAATGAAGAATGAAAAAACTATATATAATCCAAAGTCAAATGTAACATTTCAATGGACATTCAAAACATGATGAAAGTATTGTATTCAGAGCTTGATACCGACATTAAATTTGACGAATCCTGATGCTACGAAAAATTTAATAAAATTCATCTCAATGCATTTAAATATTTTATTTATAACGAAACAGAAAGCTATATAAAAAGGCATAGATCTAATAATAAAACTAATGATGCTTTGCTTTTCACTTCTATTCCCAAAATAATTCCCAAACAAATCATGCATCATCCATGTTCAATATAAATCCTTTCCGGCCATTTATATGTAACCGCTGCTGATGGCTGCCTCTGCTTTCTACTAATAATACATAATTCAAATCTGAAATTGAAAAAAAAAGCAATCCTTTTTGGTTCAATAGCTTTCTTGTCTTGTGTGATTCCTTTTCTTTTTTTTTACTTTTGTTCATCTTCTCCGATTAAATGTAAGTAATCTCTGTAGATATCAGCGAGTGTATCATGTCAAAATAATTTATAAGTATTGTTGTTGTTCGACTTGAATGAACATTGAACATCTCATTTCCGGCTGAAAAAAAAGAATGAAACATCACGGAAATAACTAACTTCATTGCTTGACTTTGCATTGACATAATATTATCAGAGAAATCGTTTTTAATCTTCGTTAAATTTAAGAAAAAATGCTGTAACTTATATTGGTATACCATTAGAATGAAATGAGGTGTTGGTATTTTCTCAGAAAAAAAAATTTAAATTATTGATTTAATATAAGAGAAATACGTTAGAAAGTAGTTTTGCTACACACATTTTGTCAATGATTGATTGATTTTCGAATTGCAGAGCTGAACTTCTCGGCATATGGGTAGAGGTTAATTAATGGAAATCTTTCAAATACAACCCAGCTCAATCTCCTACCAAAATCTCCTACAAAATTTAAACTTTGAACTTCATCATCTATACGCAGCCCAAATTACTCCTAGAATCGACCTACTTACACAAATAATCAAAAAAAGCCCCAACTCCACCACAATTTAGAGAAAAAAACGGGAAAAATAAATAAAAGTGGTTCGACAAGGATTGCATGAAGGCCGGAATCAAGTCTTTTGTTTTCCTTAAATTACTTAAAAAATACGACAGTAACATTTTCAAAAGTCTTTACACGAAAGCTGTGAAAGAATTTAAAAATATCTGCAGCAATGTCAAAAAAATAGAGATGAAGCAACAGAATATATCCATGTTAAATAGTAGCAGATCTTCGTCAGACTTTTGGAAAGCAGTCAAACTTTTAAATGGAAGAAAGAACCGCATTGCAACAGGCCTCCAAGTCCACGATTTATATACACACTTCAGAGCTCTTTTGAAATTTTCCACAGACATCACTTAGAATTCAATACGCAGAACCACAAATAATTGATGAGTGTCTTGATCAGCCATTTGGCCTTGAAGATATTCTTTAAGTGATACACAACGCGAAAAACAACAAAGCCCCAGGCGAAGATGGAATTCCTTTCGAGTTCTTTAAACACTGTTCCTTAGAATTTGCGCAAGCTCTTACTGTTGAATTCAACCGACTGTTTGAAAGTGGTGATTTTCCCCAGAGCTTCAAAAAGTCAATCATATATCCGCTTCATAAAAAAGGGGACTTTATGAACCCTGGTAATTACAGAGGAATATCCTTCCTGAACACTGCTTATAAGTTATTTACAGCTCTTATTTTCAAAAGACTTACAAACTGGAGTAAAGAAAAAAAGATACTACATGAATTTCAAGCTGGTTTCAGAGAAAAGTATTCAACAGTTGACCAAATTTTCACCTTATTAAATATTGCCCAAATATACAAGCAAAAACATAAAAAACGGTACGCCTTATTTGTAGATTTCAAATCAGCATTCGATTCTATCCCACACTCTTTTACAAGCTATATAAGATGGGTATAAGCAGTATAAAATAGTAAACATCATAAGGAGTTTGTATGAGAATAACATAGCTGCGGTATGGAATGGTAACTAAACTATTTGTCAGAAGAATTTGCAACGACGATAGGTGTGAAACAAGTCTGTATTTTGAGCACAGTTATTTATTTTGTTCATTAATGACATAACAGATGATATTGGAGGTGGTGTGGAAATCAATCAGAATATAATTCCGGGTCTAATGTATGCAGACGATATTGTTTTTCTTTCCGACACAGTTATGCAGCTTAAAGTAAACAGACTCGAAAGATTCTGCAAAGCTTGGAATCTATCTGTGAATCTGGAAAAAAAACCAAAATTCTTGTTTTTATAGAAACGGAGGAGGGCGATCCTCGAGAAACGAAGCGTGGAATTACCAAACGGATCCTATTGAAGTTGTTCGAGAATACAAATACCTAGTTTTTTTTGATAACGTGTAATCTCAATGTGGAAAAACATATAAAAACGAAATAAGCAGAAGCAAAAAGAGCGATAAATTCAGCGTGGAGTACTTACATCCAAAGTAAATTTGTATCGCATAGCTCAAAGCGAAAAATTATTCGAGCGACTTCCCAAACTATTCTTTTTTATGCGGCACAAGTATGGGGATATATGCGAATTTCGACTCCGTGGAAAAATTCCAACGTTACTGCATAAAAAGCATCTTTAGGTTACCTAATAATACACCTAACTATATGATCCATATGGAAACGTTAAAGTTACACTTTGACTATATATAGTTGAAGTCATGGAAATGGGAGAAGAGCGCCTGCCGAAAGTTGTCTTGAAGCATATGCTGGAAAGAAATGGACATTGTGTCAAAGAATGGCAAGAACTGGCGAATAGCTGCGGATGTGACGTAAGCTTCTCTCCTAGCGACAGAGGTACTACTCTCAGAATAAAATTTGAGTCTATTTTAGGAAAATCGGGATCGTTCTTATACAATAAATACGTAAATGAAGCAAAATCATCATTATACAGGATGTAAAGGGTGATTTTTTAAGAGGTTTAGAACTTTTTTAAAAAAAAAAAACACAAAAAATTCGAAAAAATTAATGAAATATTTATTTGAATCGATAGTTTGAACCTTGCAATTTAATGTTTAAATGTTGACCGCGGCTGCGTCTCAGGTAGCCCATCCGCTGAGTCCAATTTTGGCATACTCTTTCACAGATATCGGCCGGTATCTCACGAATGAATGCATGGATGTTGGCTTCCAGTGCGTCAATCGAAGCGGGCTTGTCCCTATAGACATTAGCCTTGACATACCCCCACAAAAAATAGTCTAATGGTGTCAAATCGCACGATCTAGGCGGCCAATTGACCGGCCCGAAACGTGAAATTAACTGTTCACCAAACTCGCCTCGCAATTGCGCCATTGTTTCGCGTGCTGTGTGGCATGTGGCACCGTCTTGTTGAAACCACATATCATGCAAGTCAAGAACTTCCATTTCGGGCAAAAAAAAGTTTGTTATCATCGCTCGGTAGCGTTCACCATTGACAGTAACGCTGCGATTCGCATCATCTTTGAAGAAATATGGCCCAATAATGCCGCCGGCCCATAAACCGCACCAAACAGTGGCTTTTTCGGGATGCATTGGTAGCTGTTGCAATGCTTCTGGCTGATCTTCACTCCAAATGCGGCAATTGTGCTTATTTACGTACCCATTCAACCAAAAACGAGCCTCATCGCTGAACACAATTTTTCATTTTCGAACATTTCGAACCGAGCACGAATTTTGATAGTAAAATTCAATAATTTGCAAGCGTTGTTCATTTGTAAGACGATCCATGGTTAAATTGCAAACCAAACTGAAGCTGTTTGACAGTGACACAAGGTACTAAACACACGTCAGCTGTCAAAACCAGTGTTGCCAAAACCAAACCAGCTAAAAAATCACCCTTTATTATAGCAAAGCCAACTACAATCTTAACGGCAACACATACTTTCTAGATGGGAATAAAACTGAGATGATAAGAACTATCTTTATGCTAAGAGGTGAATTAATCAGCTTAAACTACGTGCTACATCTTCCAGATCTGCCAATATTGTGTGATCTTTCATTTCATTGCTGTGTGTCCTGTTTTAAATGAATTTCGAATGTTGTATTTTGGAGTGAGGACACTTCAAAAGGAGGTGCTAATGAGCGTTTTAAATGGTGAATATGGTTGGGATATTCTGTATAGATACTCTAAATGTGCTCTAGATTATAGAAATAGAATCAGAGATGGTAATTTTTGAAAATATGCACTAATTATACATTATATACATACAAAAAAAATTACTTAATGTACTTTAATAGATAATTAACAATTTAAATTTTAACGTTATTATTTTGAATTATATTTAAAAATACAAAAATGTCAATCTGGTAGATTTCAAACCATAAGACTTTATGCTTAAGAAATATTGTAAAAATATTGTATTATTTTGTTATTATACAGATTAATAAAAAGTCATGAAAAATAAAAAACTAACTAACATTCAGCATTTACCGACATTTGAAAAAGGCAGAGTTTTAATTCAAGTCAATCTTACTAAAGTTCACTCTAATTCAACGACGAGCGTTGTTTTGCAAACTGTCATTTTTCCATTCACTTTTTCCACCAATATTTTTGTCCATTGCCCTTCTGTCCGGCAATGCAGAAAACGCAAAATCACAAAATTGTATTGACTGGAAAGCTAATCGTAAAATTTTTTGAAACAATTTGAAATAAACTGAGAAAACTCAAAGTAAAAATGGTAGTGGTCTGCAAATATTTGGCATTTAAATATCAATTCAAAAAAAAAAGAACCAAAGTTGTAGAAAATTATTTTTTGAACAATCAGCAGGTGTCTAACAATGTAATTCCATTAGTACCTAATAACCTTGTTCGTTTACTTGCCAAACCTACCCATTTCTACCTTTTTTAGCCCGAGAGACTGTTCATATGTTCATATAACAAAAATAAATCTGGTAGAATCTGGCAATTTCGGGCAATCTCGCGAACAGACCTAATATTCGAGGCATTGTCCATTTTAATGGTAATGTCAATTTATTTTCCATGGGTGGGCATTTTATAGTCGGGCAATTCCAGTTGTCAAATGTCAGTATAGAAATGGCGCCCAACATTAAATGTTTTGGTACTCGATTCGAGCATTTTCTCAGACTTCAAAAAGCTTATTAAGTCCTTGAACACTTGTTCCAAAAATATCTTCATATACTTTAACCAAACATCAAAATAAAGCAAAAATTAAATTGATTTCTCAAATCGCTACATGTTGTTTTGCTTAAAATAAAAATCAAAGGTTTCACTTTCATTGAAATGATCCTAATAAATCATCAAAAGCCACCTATAATAGTTAACCTAATTTTTAGTATTTTAATTTTACTTTGATTTAAGCATTCAATTTATCAAAAAAATTCAAAATAAACAAGAAGACTCCCTTAAAGAATTTTAATTTCAAAAACAATTTTTCAAAATAAGCCTTTGAGGTAGGTAGAGTGGTGCGCCTTAAAGTAAGCAACCACCTGAGCTTCTAGCAATTAACTATGTGAAAGTGTAAGGAATTGCAGTTTGAAAATTGAAATGAAAAACTTTTCCACTAAATCAACCACAACGGTATTTTATCAACGGAAAATAAAAAAAAAAATCAACGAAAAACGAAGAACATTTCCCAGCTTTGCCTTACGAAGTACGAAGAGTGAAAGGACAAAAATACTGCACACATAGAGCAGGAACTGAAAACACATTCATACCGCATTTTCGCAAAACTAATTGAAAGTTTCCGGCCTTAGGCGCCGCATGTTCTTTAAGCAAAGATGACGCTGCTTGTAAAGGCGAGAGGCAGAGGTGTTGTTTTTTTTTTTTATTATTTCTTTCGCCACCAGTTTCTTCTTTTTGTGTTATTTTTTTGTGGATGGTGGCGCCAAGTCAAAGTCAAAAGAGTTCTCATTTTGAAAAATCATTTATATGCTTTTCTGTCTGACTTGGATTTACCCCATAGGACTGATGTTATCACTTAATTCATTTGCGTCAAGGGCTGCTGTCGCCTTATCCCCCAGAATTCATCATGTCTCCGTCCTTTGAAACCTCATTTCGTGTTCCACAATTAATAACCTTCCCCTGGGGTGTCGTAAGTCAAGCTCCTCTGCCAATGATTTCCAGTGAACAAAAAAAAATATATACCTATATAAATATCCTTTGAGAGAGAACAGTTGGTGTTCTGGGGGTAAAGTGGCAAAATTGGGAGGACAACCGACGACAACATGGTGATGGCCTGGGCCAAAAACCCAGCCAGGAACCGGACCAAGAGTAATATGTACCTATATATACGTAGCACTGCTGGCTGCTGATGGTATATAGTTGAAAATTTATTTAGGTGTGCAAATTAACTAAACGGCCTCAGGTGATTCAGTGAAACGTTCCTCTATTTGAAAAGTTCTTAATTGAAATTGAAGAGTTCCGTTTAAAGTTTATCAAAACATTTCGGATGATTGGTTGTTGAAAGGGGAGTGTGTTTTCATTTTCATTTTCATTCTCGTTTTTGTGTTTAAAATTATTCTATCCTCATTTTTGTTTTTTTTTTTTTTTGGGGAAAGAAGTTAGTTCAGCTGGAAATAGGTACATACGGTATGGTCTATGGAATGTCATTTTGATGTAAGGAATTCAATATGTTTTTATTGTAGAAATACAAGTTGATTGAGATTCTTTTGATTAAAAAGGATTATTCTTACATCTTGAATAGTTCATGATTAGCTTCTTCTAAGTAAGGAAAGAACAAATTTTAAAAATTGACGACTGAAGTTTAGACGCATTTTAAAGAATCATATCCGGTAATCCAGTAGATCCAGTAGATTAAATTTCTTATAATATTATATTGGAAAAATCTATTGGGTCAAGTAGAAAGACAAATAAAAAGGAATGCTGTTGGGGCAAATGGGAAAACATCCAAGCTCTGTTGGTAATTTTTTCGACGATAAATCTTATGTTGAACATCCAGTTTTGATAAATTTTTTGTCAACACTGCGGATCATACATCACATATGAATTTTTTTCTTGCCTATACAGTATACCTAACCTACTTATTCTTAAATGATCGAAGATCGTCATTTTCAAAGATACCATATCCTTCGGGTCCTCATCGTTTTGCTGAACATTTATGATTTATTTATGTGCCTCACGAAAAAATACGTCTTGATAAAATGTCAGTAATATCTGCTATTTTAGTCAACCACGAACAATGAACACATTGTCAGTCATCAAAATACCACTGCTGATTCGATAATGTTCACATTTTCAATATAATATCCCCATGATAAATGAACCCTCTATGTATGTAAACACAGACACACAAATGACTTTTGAGATACAGCGCAAATTAACATCGTCCTTAATAATAATCCAACAATCTTATATTATATCCTTATGGCCTAATTAAATTATGGGCAAAATCCGTCAGGAGTCTCACTAATTGCTGTGAATAAACTCAATGGGCGAATCGAATTTGCTAATTCGATTATTTTGATTAAATTATAAATTCCAGTTTCGTCCTGGTGAACTTAGATATTCCTTTACGACGACGACAACCGACCGACGAAGTACGCAAGGATGTTACTAGTAATCAATTTGTTTAAATGACCATTGAGCAGAGAACCTCAACACACATGTACATTATATACATTCATGCCATTATCGAAGATTCATTAACTGTTTACCTACTTGTGTACAATATTGAATGGATATATGTAGTTAGTATGGTTCGACACGAAACAATTAACAATTATTGACACAAATTAGAAGCATTGCAATGATTGAATGTCAAATAAGTTTTCCCAGTTTATTTTATATATTTCCATACAAAACAATTAAATAAAGAAGACACTTCAGAACTTAAATGACTATTCATGTTGCAATGCAAATTCATTCTTGAAACTATCAATCCATTCTCATTGAATATCTAAGAATTAAGGATTAATATAAAAATGAAATACACCTAGTACCCTGTAGAGTATGGTAAGATTCTAACATTGAATATCTCTTTTTATATTTTGTAACGAGGTGTTACACTTTTATTTGCCTGTCGAGTTCTCCAATCGCAAATCCAATGAATACTTATACTTACTTACTTAAGGTGGCACTATAGTCCGGAGTGGACCAAAGCCTCAAGCAACAAGTTTCTTCCAGCCAGTTCGGTTCCTATGCTAACTGTCTCCAGTTTCGCACAAGTTGGTTGAGGCCTCCTTCCACTTGCGTGCGCCACCTGAGTTGCGGTCTTTCTCATACTGCGCCGTCCCTCGGGGACGACTCTTTGTGTCGGAACTTTGGTGTCTATTCACTTTAAATAACCTTACAACCTCAGCCGTTGGGTTTTTACCTTTTGGGATAGGTCAGTGTCGCTGTACAGCCCGTATAAATCATCATTGTATCTTCTCCTCTACTCCCCGTTTATGCAGACGGGACCAAAAATCACCCGGAGAATCTTCCTTTTAAAAGAACCTTAAGTGTTTTCATCCGCCTTTGACAAATTCCATGCATCTGCACTATATAGCAGGACCGGGATAATGAGCGTCTTATATGTACATGGACACTTTAGTTGCTCGAGATAGAGCTTTGTTGCGCAATTGCCTTCTTAGTCCGAAGAAGCAGCGATTGGCAAGAGTAATTCTTCCGCCATGCTGGTATCGTTGTTTAAATTGATAGCGGAGCCTACGTAGACAAAGATCCTTAACTACCTCAAATTTATAGATAGCTGTTTATGGTGATGTTTTCTCTAAGACGTCGGTATTGGGTGTCATTTCTTGCAGACGACAGCATATACTTGGTTTTTGCCCTCTTCTTTTCCTCTTCAATACCTCTCAGAAGCGCTATTGACATCACGACTTGTTCCTCCTATTATGTCAATATTGTCGGAACTTTGAAAGATTGTGCCTCTAGTGTTGACGGAAGAGTTTTGCAACATTCTTTTAAGAATTACTTTAAAGAAGTCGCATGACAGTGCATCGCTTTGTCTAGATACGTTTTCGACATTAAAGGTATTGGTGAGGTCTTTCCTGACCTTTGTGAAACAGCGTGAATTTTCCATCGTAATCCTGCGCAGACGGTCGAGTTTGGCAGGGATGCCAAAACGAGACATTGATTTATATAGGTCGTCTCTATAGATGCTGTCATACGCGGCCTTGAAATTAATTAAAAGATGTTGGGTATATGGATTTGAAGTTCCTGGGTTTTTTCCAACATCTGTAATTTGAATATTTGGTCGCTGGTGGACTTTCCTGTTCAAAACCACACAGATATGGACCAATCAGGTTGTTGACAAAAGGCTTTAGGAGTTCACAAAATATGGCAGAAAAGATCTTGTAGGCGATGTTAAGGAGACTGATGCCTTTGTAGTTGGTGCAGTACAGAAGGTCTCCTTTTTTTGAGGACTGGGCAAACAATGCTGAGGTTCCATTCATCGGGCATCCTTTCCTCCGATCATAATTTCTAGATGAACTAATGCATACTCCTAACCAGGTCAACGCCTGCCACTTTGAACCTCTCGGCAGCAAAGCCGTCGCCCGTCAGTTCCAGCAGCTTTATTGGATTTAAGCTTAGATATAGCTATCTTCACTTCCCTCCCTTAACAACGAACCCTACATGAACCAATAGGTAATAACAACCAGATGTTGGATAAGCATTAAGCATGTATGCTTTTGTTGCCAGTTTCATTCGAGGCTTCTTGGTTCACATTTACTTTGGTCTACATATATGACGATGTAAAATTTCAATACAATTTCAACAGTATTATTGGCAGCAATGTCATAAGAGGTAACTATAAATGAAGTCAAAGCTATAGGTATCAAGTACATTACTCAGATATGGTTTTTAATTTTTATTGAGAAGAAAAATAACGGTAACTGCAATATAAATTTAATTAATATTAATAAATTGAATTAATTTTTGGTAAAAAATTGATCGAAAAACTGGTTATCAATGGAATCTCCCAAAGAACAATATTTTTCTTGTAGATGATTTTTGAAAATCCTTGGAGCGGTTTTTTTGAAAATAGTTGTACGCAATTTTTTGCCGAGTTAAAACATTAATTAAAAAAAATATCATTTACCCGTTTTCGAAATATGTTATTTTAAAAAAATAATATTGAAAATTTTTTTTAAAATCAATAATTTATTTTTTTGAAAATTTTGGTATGCAATATTATTAAAACTTATTTGAAGCTTTTGTGAAAAAAAATTCATTAAAATCAGTTCAACAGATAATGGGATAGTCGAAAATCAAAAAAATGCTTCTGTGAGAGATACCATTTTTGTTTTTCCAATAATATGGTAGATCGTACAGATATTCAGGCCTATCACAGAATCCATCGTGGAAAATCCCCGAATGGATTATTCCACTACGAACCCCGAAAAAAAGGATTCATAAAATCCGAATGGAATCGAAAAAAGCATTGCCTCATTAAAAGAATTAATTCTGAATTTCGAAATCAGCTGTCCTATGTCACAGTAATACTTGGAGCTTTTAAAAGAAAAAATCTCTCAAATTTTTTTAAAAAGTCCCATCTCTTTTCCCTTTTTATTTTACACAAAAAGCTGAATATTTGTGTTAAGTAGGTACGGCTAGACTTTTTTTTAAATAAATATCGCAAGAACAAATCCCAAAATCCCTGAGCACTATTACAGCTGTCAAATGATTGAGATCGTGAAAAAAGATGTTTTGTTGATATTTGTTTATTTATTCAATGTTTTAGCATTTTTTTCCCAGGAAAATAGATTCAACATAAAAATAAATAGAAGTTATAAAAAAAAAGTGGTTTCAAATGTACTGAGGACTAATTTCAGCCCAGCTTGTTTTAAAAGTGATGTGTTCTTTTAATTCCTCGTTTTTTTTTAAGGAACATAGTTTTGTTTATACTTCTTTGTAAATTGTTTCTTAATGGCGTGGTATTCAATTATTTTAAGAGTTTATAAATAAAAATTGATTAATTTGCGTTTGCAACCATTGCAAATTTTAAAATTTGTAAAAAAAAAATAGTTTTTAATGAAACAAAATCGTTTACCACTTGGCTACGACAAGAATCAGTTGTCGTAGAAAAGGGCGTCATATTTCCGTTTCATTAGGAATTTGTGATACCAAATTTCCCGAATTTCGTAATTCTTAATAGATTTTCCACTACGAATGGATTCTGCAAACTTTCGATTACGATGGAATTTGTGATAGGGCTGATTAGTTCATACAAAAATTTTAATCAAAATCGTTGTAGTCGTTTTTGAGAAAAATGAGATTTTCAATACCGGTTTTTAAACATTTGTATGGGAGGTACCGTAATTTTTGGTTATAAGAATAATTTTAATTTAAAATCTGCTAAATAATGTTAAAATAATACTGGGTGCCAAGTTTAACAAAAATTGACCCAGTCGTTTGCGAATTATAAAGTTCTCAAAAAGAAATTTTGAACTTTTTTTTAAAAGTCTACAAAAAATTTTTTTTTGAAAATTTTGGTATGCAAAACTTTTTCAAACATTCTCCATAAAAAAATTGATCAATGTAGCAGTTGAATTGTTTATGAGAAAATCGAAAATAAAAAAAAAAATGGTTCTGAGGGAGGTTCCATTTTTAACAATTATTCGGGGTTTTTTTTTATAAAATGGTTTCGTTTTCGTAAAAAAAATTACTGAATTTAAAAAAAAAAAATTTTTTTGAGAAAAATAAGATTTTCAATTTTTGCATGTATCGTTATTTTTGGTCTTAAAAAAGTGAAAAAAAACAACTTTGAAGAAAATCGACCTACCCGTTTAGGCTGCAGCCGAAAAGACAGACAGACAAAAGGACAGAATTGAGAGACCCACTTTTTTCGACTTCGCTATCATCGAAATGTCAACTTTGATCATAATCCCGAGTTCGTTTTTTTTTAAGAATCCATAACTTGCCAAATAGTACCTTTGTATATATCGCAAGTAAAAAATCTCATCAGTACAGATGATCCTGGAATAATTTAATATTTTGAAGTTTATAATGTTAATGTTTAAATTTTGTTTAAGAAAAAAATATTTAAAGTAAAATATCGAAATATATCGATAATTATATGACTGTTTACAATAAAGGATCTACAATCAATGGGGTACACACCATTATTATTATTACTATAAGAAAATCCAGCTGTGCAACAGTGCAACATGCTGTGCAACATTTAAGAATGAGAATTGGTTTGAGAAACCAGGAGTAACACTGATAGCTCAGTTTTTAAGAAGTTAGTTAGTGACATCTCCTTTCTTAGACTATTATATTTAGTGGAACTGTTATGCATAAAAATATAAGAATTTTGGATCAAATAAAGCAATGATATGTAGTTATAAGGAAACATTAAAATTGAATACAAATTGTTAAGAACCAAAGATTAATGAATAAATTAACACAAATTGTAGTGTCCGACCGAAGCTTCGGCTTCGGCCTTCGGCTTCGGTCGAATTCGGCCAAAAAAACAACATTCGGCCAAACCTTCGGCTTCGGCCATTTTAGGCCGAAGTTTTGGCCGAAGCCGAAGAATCTGTTTATTATATCGAGCAAACAAACTTTTGTTCTTAGCATACAACATTAGACTCTTTGATTTTAATTAATAATGTATTGAATTAATATTACTAAAAATTATTACTAAAAATAAATTATTTATTTCTTTTTTGTTTATAATTACTAATTAGTTATAAGTTATTTTTATTTTATTTGTCTTATGTTATTTAAGCAATAAATTTTAATAAAAATAATATTTTTATCCAATTGGAAAGGAGAATCCTTGACTTTTTTCAAACTTAGGCTTCGGCTTCGGCTTCGGCCGAAGATTTTCTTTCAGCCTAATAATTCGGCTTCGGCTTCGGCTGAAAATCGACCTTCGGTCGGACACTAACAAATTGAATTAAGTTTGTTGCTTGTTCGGTAAATACTGTACCTAATTACTAAGCATTTGGTAAAAGCATCCCGTATACACCAGAACCTAACATAACTGCCTCAAGATATGAAATTATCTTAATGAATTGATAAATTTTCAATGGAATTTATTTAAATAAAGGTTCTCCTTTAGTCCTTATTATGTAGGTATATTTTAATCCTTTAACATTCCTTTCGACACTGAAACATTTAAAGTAGTTTTATTAGTAAAAGGTGGTAATTCTCAAAGAATCTGGTAGGCATACTTTAGCCCTTAATCGAAAGCACCCAATGGATCTCCCTTAATTTAAAACAAAACTTTGAATTCGATGAGCTGGAGAATAAAAAAATACATTAACTAATATTTCCTACTCAGTATAAAGAGGATAAATAAACACACATACTATATGTAACAATGGAATTATATTACCCATCATAAGCTCAAAAGTTAAAGATAAGACAGCCACTTAAAATTTGCCTCTAACCACAATTCCATTGTAGGTATATATGTATATACTACAAGTATAGCCCATCATCACTTTGCATAAATTCAGAATAAAACTTAATCAAAATTTCTAACAATTGTCCCTCATTATTAGGACAGCTTATAATCCCAAAAAGTGAACTTCTCAAAAAGCCACAACATACATATATTATATATATCTATTATGTATATCTTGACTGTGGATCTCTTTTTGAAGTTGATACAGATAATTACCCAAACCTATATTGGGGGGGGTTAAGGGTGAGAGTAAATTGTGTTGTACCACAAGGTAATACCGACCGACGGACGACGCACGAAGCACGAAGAGGCACCGCACCAACACTATACACCATCAACTACATTGAGATTATCACCTTTGAAATATAAAGATGACAAGAACGAAGACGGCCATCATCGCAGGAAACAACTCAAAAGGACGATTTAATTTAAATTGAAAACCAAAAATCTATCCAAGACCACAAAAGCCGCACACCATTAGCTCGGTCTTTCTATCTGTTGCAGGATATTTAATCCTGCTTCTTGTCATGTCCTCAAGAAGTATTATATTCAACAACTAAAAGGCCTCTTCTTGTCTCACCCACCACCTATGTATATCCACTTGTGTACACCAAAACGTACCTACACTCAAAAATCCTCAAACCTCACCCCCCCCCCCCCCTCCCACTCACTCCTGTAACTTTTGCTTTTAATGAAAATTATTATAAATCGAAATGGCTGTTGCTCCTTTAGTGAAGAAATATAATGACAATGACAAAGATGCTAACGATGACGATATACCGTCGAGTACGACTACAACGACGACGATGAGAAGGACAATAAGGCTGCAATCATAGGAAATGTCCCATATTCAAGTACCTACACAGGGATAATCCCTTCTTCATCCACTTGAACGAAACCAGTTTTCCCCACTCGAAAACACAATGCACGTCTCTGGGAAGACACAATAGCTTTTTCTCTAAGGACGACTATATACGATGGCAACAACGACGACAACGACACGTCAGCCACCCCCTCTTACACCAGCTATCCACATAATTAGATGATATACTGCTGGAAACAAAATTTGTTGGTCGTGTTAAAAAGTGAACCTGCCGTTCGTCCTTTATATCAGACAATAATATATATATACATATACCTAAGAGAGGCCGAAACAGCCCAAAGCACTCTTGTTATGGGTGAAAGATCAGGAAGCGCCACTTGTTGGTATAAAGTACCTATATAATATAGTTCCAGGAAGGAGTTGCTTTTCTATTCATAAATACAACCGACCTGCACTCGGGCTATAGTAGGTATAATATGAAATCCTTCCATTTTGTGAATATGCATGAAAACTAAATGTGAAAATGTTGAATAACCTTTTGGAGACTAATTTTAAAGCTTGAACTTCCAGAGACTGCCTGACTGACTTTTTTTTGTTTCATACTTATGTGATTTATGGTGAGAAAGCAGGGAGTTTTCATTTGTGTGATAAAATTCCGAACATTTTAACCTCAATTTACAGTTTAAGCTCAAATAGTTCTTCTTTAATGTCACGCTTTGTTTACCTTAACTTTTATGGGAATCTTCTTAAAAAATTAACTTGGTAATGAGGTCGACTGCTCAATGAAAATCACAGACATTTGTATGACTAAATCAATCCATCAAAGGGCACGGTAGTGCCCAGCGGCCAGCCAAGTTCTGGCACTACACCCTTTTTACAGGAACAAACTCAGGCGATTTTCGGCCCCGCTCTAACTTCAGTACCAATAAAGTCAGGTAATTCAAATTCGGAATATTTAGTGAACTAGCCAAACACAGGCGCCTCAACGAATTTCAACCCCGAAAGATAAGTAGTTCCCGAGATATAGGACTTCGCGAAAACCGTTACTGACTGTATACCGTAACTCACTCACTCACTGACAGATCATCAAAATTATGGAGCACTTCCCGACACCGCAGAATCTGATTTCATACAGTTATAGGTCTTGTGGTGCATACAAAGGAAAATATCGAATATCTGACAATTGCTATTCAGGGGGCGTGCGGTATCCGCCTACTTTCTCAGAATTGCGATCAATTAAATGGAGCACTTATAATTGCTGTAGAATGATGAAATTGGGTAGAGCGGTAGGGCTTGAAATGTATAGAAAGGAAAAATATAACAAAGGAAGAAAGGATAAAATTGATAATAATTATCGTCCAATAGCTAAACTGTCGGTTATTCGCCGAAAAACAAAATCGATAATTGTTCTTAACCAACATGGGTTTTCTAAGGGCCGTGCGTCTATCACCTTTCTAATAGACTTAACGGAGTTTTATATTAATTTCTTTAAAAATAAAACAACAAACGGAATGTGTTCGAACAGATTTTGCAAAGCATTTGAAAAACGATCACATAATGTTTTACTCAAAAAAATGAGTTGGGGTTTACCGTGTTGACTCAAATCTAATTTATTGGACAGATACTATTCGGTGAATTTAAATGGAAAATCAAAAAGTTCTGTTGTGAATTCTGGAGTTCCACAGGGCAGCCATTTGGGTCCAATTCTTTTTATATTATTTGATAATGATGTCCCATCAGTTTAAGTACTCTAGTTTTCTTATAGATATATGAACATATATGCTAATGATGGTAACATATTTAAATCTATTTCTAATAATCTTGACTGTGAAATGCTTCAAATTGATTTTCATGTTTTTTTTCTAGTTGGTGTAAACTAAATAGTTTGTTTTTAAATATCGACAAGTGTGAGGTTATAAATTCAACAAGAAAAAAAATCTGTTTTGTTTTTTGACTATAGCTTAAATAGAGTAAATTTTTTGAAATGTAAATGAGGTATCTATCCTTGGTGTTTTGTTTGATAAAAACACTTGAATTCACGCAACATATTAATGTGATTTGTAATACGGTCAATTCAATATTAGGTTGGATTAACGTCAGTTTTCTGACTTAATAATAAGTTAATAACAACTTTAACGACTTTTTATCCCAATTGGTTAGGCCCATCATAGATGCTTGCCAGGTGCGGTTTCCCTGTTACAGCTGTAATAAAATATGAATTGAATGACTTCAGAATGGCAGAACTCATTAAATCGAAGCAGATATGATATAAAAATCTAAATTCTTTGCGGAATAGTCGCGACTGGAACAGCAACACAACGACGTTCAACAAGTTGAGAGAAAATGGGAGACTTGGGAAGAGAATTTTAAAATATTTGTTGACAAGGATCGAACAGAGATATTTTTCCAAATTTACTGAGCTAGCCCAACGAAGTGAGAACAGAAATGCGCAGAAATGCGTACAAACAAATGTTAAGTTAATATCTTCTGATCCAAAGATAAGTGAATTTCGATATCTGCCAACCCAAAAGTACGAGATTCCTCCCCTGAAGTTATGGAAACAGAGGCGGACTGGGCCACCGGGGAGCCGGGTATTTGCCCAGTGGGCACCGTGTCTGACACCGAAAGCGGTGTGCGCACCAGCCCACTCACAGCACACATTTCCGTACACCGACACCGGTGCAGACACAAGTGTAGTGTCTATGGGTTGCTTAAGCCACGAAAATTCAAATTCAAACATTGATCTTGCCTCCAAATATCAAGTTCTTAAAATTACAGTCAAAACCTGTATGTGCTATGAAGCGGATTCTTTAGTTTTAGTTTTTTTTTTTAAAGCGCACTCAAGGAGTTATAACTAAGGGCCAGTTTCAGTGCACACTTAGCAAAATAAGTGGCACTTAATTTTATCATTTTGGCTTTTTAGCCGCAGTTTTACTTTGTGATTAAGTGGAACTTAACTGTTAAGTGGCCAACATGGGAGACTTAAGTGTCACTTATTCCGATAAGTTTACACTGTGAAATTGTGCATTAGATTTCCATATTTGGCACTTAAGTGACACTTAATCGAGTACGAAACTGGGCCTAAATATAGTATAAAGTAAAGCATTCCACATTCGTGTAGTTCGATTAAAGAAAGAACCTCTCCACTTCCCAGTACGTCCAAAATTGGACTCAAGGGAAAACTGATGGGCATTCCCGGCGATTCTTACAGTTAAATTATTTCAGGGGAAGAATGTAATTAGCTATTTCATTGGAACACTGTTTATAGAAGTAGCGACGAAATAAGGAAAGACAAGTAACATTACTTCGGTTTTGTTGTCATTCACTTTGAAGAATTCGATGCTGTCCAAAAATATTTTTTAAAACGACTTCCGATTACTGAACTGATCCACATGAAATATAATCTTCCATCCATTTATTTGTAGAATTTGAAAGTGAATTATTATTAAACACATTGTATGGAAATGCTAACTCTTGAGCTGCTCAGGACGTTTTATGCAATACCAAATGAGTACTTTAAAAAGCTCTCTTTCATGAGCTATTAGTTTTGAGTATTTTTTGTTTACTCACGCCCAAGAGTACTTACGCCATGAGAACTCCCAATAATGGTCGATAACGAAAATTCCTTACCCCATGATCGTAAGATGAGTGTGCTCGCGAACAATTAAAATTTTACAACAATAACCCCATTTTCCGTAAAATATATTTTATTATTTAATTTATGTAACAGTAATGTTTCAGTTCCACATTCAGAAATTTATATAAATCAGGTAACACAAAGTTCCAAAACATTTCAAGAAATTTTACTTCACAACCCGTTTGCTCTTGTGCAGCAGTGCCTTTACGAGATGGATTATATAGGCTTTGTGGGCTTTGAAGAATATATTCAAAAGAGTTCAAGCTGAATATTTAATAAGGACTATATTATTATGGAGTTTAAAGTTACTTTGACTTATACCAAACAACATCTAACGACAATAGCTACCTACACCTAGGTATCATTTAAAAAAAAATCATTGAGCTTTTACTCAAGACCTATAAAAATGCTTTGAATTATGCACTATCCCTTGGGAATATAAAAAATAAAAATATCACTTGCTTCAGAAAGCCATTTACATTTTTTACACACTCCCCTCTACATACATACGCACATATATACATCGTCGTATATTATAAAATATAAAGATCACAAAGGGAATTGAAAATGTGACACTGATAATCCGATTAATCTAGCATGAAATTCAAAAAGGTATATAAAAGCATGCCTATATAGTATAGGAACAATATAAAATATACCTATACAAATTCCCCAAGGACTTGTCATCCTCATCATCATCTGTTACGTCAATAAGAAAAAGAAATCATATTTTTATTCGTTATACTTATTTTTTTTTTCTGTGACAGGCTCACGGCAAATGGTTTGATTCTTATCGTAAGCATTTTATATAGCCAGGATTTGAGACCCGCGCCACCAGCAGCAGATATACCCATTAAGGATTGATTCGAAGGAATTTATATTTTGATTTGAATTTTGCGCGGCTTTTTCACCGTCTTACATCCTCGTGGAAAATCCGCAGAGGAAGTCCTTAATTCAGTATGCCGCCACCACCTCTGCGCTGCCGCTGGATGCCATTTAGCGTATCGCGTTTGACAATTGACATTGAATTGATTCATGGTGTGGATTTAATTGTTAAATTCCCTACACACGCAATGGCCATCAATCCTGCGAGCATATAATATAACGAGGCAGAAATCGATTAAATTACCGTTTGAAGTAATTGAGAGCGATATGTGTTAGAGGGTTATTTTCTGTCGAATGTGCGGTTGCACCAGCACACACACCCAAGAGACTCCCACCGCGCCGCATTCAAAGACCAAACTGATTTCTAGGTAAAGCAAGAAGTTATCCTGCCTTACTTAAATTTTCCTCAATATTAATGCATATTGATGTCAATAATCATCACCCTCTGTCGCTGTCGCTGACGCTGTCGTTATAATATACATTACTTAGTTATATAAACTTGGATTTGGTTCGTGAGTCCTGATGTGACGGAGGGATAAATTATAAACCGCCTCCATCATGAAATGAAGTACAGGATAATGCAAATTAATATCTTGGATTTGGATTATTTTGAGTGAAAGCTGTTATGTTAATGTAATGGTTTTCGCTGCTGCTGCTGGTGGGATATATCTATACTGGAAAAGTGATACACGTCCTTAATTAATTTTAAACTAATATTCGATGCAAACACTTGCAGAATATGTTACAATTCAGTGAAACTAAATAATGTATTAAAATAAATTTATAATATATTAAATTTCGTATAATTTGAATTTTATTATATTCCAGGAGAATTCAATATATACACACTTTTTAAAATTAGAGTTTTTAATGGTTTAGTTTTGATGTTCAAAAAAATATGATACAGAAGTGCATTTTATATATTTTCACAACAGAAACTGATAATTTGTTCTGATAAATATAGAATGCTGCTTTTTGCTTTTTATTAATCAAAAAGTTCAGGTTCACGTTTAGTTGCTCTCAATTCATATGGTTCAAGGCTATTATGGTGGTTAAGCAATGCGTGTAAGTAATTGCTATAATAATAAACTATATACTTTTAAGATCTGAAAAAAAGTATAAAATACTAGACAAATTGTTTTTATTTTTATTTAATGTTTTAACTTATGATTTATGACTCTACAAGACATATTTTTAAAACTCTGTCAGAATAGTTAAATAGAATATTAAAGTTGAAGTCCTTTTATATACGGCCCCGCAAGTCCGCCGAACTGAGAGCTGGAATTTTTTTTATTTCAAAGAGCACATAATACTAGATATGGCTGTAATAAAGCTTTATCCAGATCCATCGTGATCGTTTATTTCTATGAAGTGTCGTTAAGTACTGATTTTGTATGTCTTAAGCCTAGTATGCAGCTGAAGCGAAACGAAATTTTTCAGTGGTCTCCAAATCAGGGTTGCAAGAACTTCTTAGCTTTAACTTTGGTTTAATTCACAAGCTATAATGAGTGACTTATGAATTCTAGTTACTAGACTTATGAATTTTGAGTTTTTAATTCATAAGTCACTAACTGGCTTTTGAATTTTTTTTTTTTTTAATTCATAAGTCACGATCAACTAGCGTATGATTTAATTTTGTTTTAATTCATAGTGTCATCAACAAGCTTATGATTTAATGATTTTTTAACGTTTCCTACCTCTCAGCTCTTCGTGTATAGCTCATAAGAAAAGGTTCTCCTCCAACTGTTCCCATCGTTTTTTACACTAGGTTGTGTTCTAGAGATGAGGACATTCTATAAGAACCCCGATTGTTTAGTTCCTTTCCTCTTCAATGTTCTCATTGTAACGGGTGATTTTTTAAGAGGTTTAGAACTTTTTTAAAAAAAAAAAACACAAAAAATTCGAAAAAATGAATGAAATATTTATTTGAATCGATAGTTTGAACCTTGCAATTTAATTTTTAAAGATAATTTCATGCAAATGTTGACCGCGGCTGCGTCTCAGGTAGCCCATCCGCTGAGTCCAATTTTGACATACTCTTTCACACATATCGGCCGGTATCTCACGAATGAATGCATGGATGTTGGCTTCCAGTGCGTCAATCGAAGCGGGCTTGTCCCTATAGACATTAGCCTTGACATACCCCCAGTCTAATGGTGTCAAATCGCACGATCTAGGCGGCCAATTGACCGGCCCGAAACGTGAAATTAACTGTTCACCAAACTCGCCTCGCAATTGCGCCATTGTTTCGCGTGCTGTGTGGCATGTTGAAACCACATATCATGCAAGTCAAGAACTTCCATTTCGGGCAAAAAAAAGTTTGTTATCATCGCTCGGTAGCGTTCACCATTGACAGTAACGCTGCGATTCGCATCATCTTTGAAGAAATATGGCCCAATAATGCCGCCGGCCCATAAACCGCACCAAACAGTGGCTTTTTCGGAATGCATTGGTAGCTGTTGCAATGCTTCTGGCTGATCTTCACTCCAAATGCGGCAATTGTGCTTATTTACGTACCCATTCAACCAAAAATGAGCCTCATCGTTGAACACAATTTTTCGATAAAAAAGCGGATCCTCGGCCAGCTTCCCAAGAGCCCATTCACCAAAAATTCGGCGTTGTGGTAGGTCGGCTGGCTTTAGTTCTTGCACCAGCTGTATCTTAAAAGGCTTTACGCCCAAATCCTTCCGCAAAATTTTCCACGTAGTGCTGTAACAAAGGCCTAACTGCTGGGAACGGCGCCGAATCGACATTTCGCGGTCTTCTGTCACACTAGCTGATACGGCCGCAATATTTTCTTCACTACGCACAGTACGTAAACGTGTTGGTGGTTTAATGTCCAACAAAGTAAATTTGGTGCGAAATTTGGTCACAATCTTCCGAATAGACTGCTCAGAAGGTCGAGAATGCCGACCATAAAATGGAAGCAGCGCGCGATGAACATTTCGAACCGAGCACGAATTTTGATAGTAAAATTCAATAATTTGCAAGCGTTGTTCATTTGTAAGACGATCCATGGTTAAATTGCAAACCAAACTGAAGCTGTTTGACAGTGACACAAGGTACTAAACACACGTCAGCTGTCAAAACCAGTGTTGCCAAAACCAAACCAGCTAAAAAATCACCCGTTAGAAGTAAGAAATAATGCAGATGAGGATCCACAGCAGCCATTTAAAAGACACATCAATATCATCGTTCTACCGCAGCCGCCTGGGACACCATTATTTTTAACCATTCCTGGCGTTATAGAAATCCGCTGCCTATATACCATATCAGGCATATGCTCCACGTAATCAACCGCCCTGATCCTACAAGCAGACCACGTCCGGTCTTGGTAACGAGCCAGTATCGAAGCCTAGATTAGAACCTTAAATACTTTAAAAAAAAAATGTTCCTTCGCCAACAATTTTACCACTCGTTAGGATTAGAATGATCCTTCAGTAAACCTTTTAAGTTTAACTTTGGACGTATACCGTTAGCTACACAGATTCTATCTTTAGCCGTACCACGTGAATGTGTTATGTGATTGCTTAGAAGAAAAATTTGAATTTTTGTTTTAGCTCATTTAAAACGGGTAGCTTCAATAGGTACAATGTTTTTGTATTTTTACTTTCCGAATTTTCGTGAACGATTTTGATTGAACTTTGTACCTATAAGGAAGTAGGCTATTGATGTTTTTTGAAAAAATTATCTACAAAACTAACAACAAATGTGAATGATCCAGCCTAGCAAGAACTAGAAAAACAACCCTTTGTGAAAACCTCTTCGATGATCTGCGGGACATCTCGTTTTTGCCTATGAGAAACATCTCTAAATTCCTCCAAAATTCAAGATAGTTCAGGAAAGCACCCCATACATAAGCTCCTCTCCTATAACCTTTCCGTATACTCTTGTAACCCACTCCCTGGGGAGCACAATGCGGATCCATTGAGTTCCGAGTGAGATAACGCGGCTTGCCGTACTATCCCCTCCTAACCTAACTTATACCAAACAAAAAAAAACTGCTGATATAGTTCACTTATGAAGTCTTCAGTTGAACAGATAAATTTCATTTGACTCATCAAATATCGAGAGTTATTTTTCGGCACCAACAAAATTAATTCTGCTTTTCTATGTTTCTTTTTATAATAATTGAAAGAATGAACTTTATGTTATCTTCACATGAAACCATGCAGAAAATTCTACAACTTGACATTACAATTAAGTATGCAATTAAACTAATGCAAAATATTTATGTAATAACGCATTTTTAAAAAGACCTCGCCAGCCACCATGTCATAAGCAAGACAAAGAACTAAATGAATTACCTCTTGTACCTACAATAACAAAAAAAAAAAAAAAAAAAAAAAATAGAAAGTCATATTGATAAATTACAACACCAGGGATAGGTAGGTATTCCTCTAAACACCCAGCTCCTTAGAAAACTCTTCTGCAGAACAAAGATTTGTTATTCGAGTTTAATTAAAAGTTTAACCTACTCATTCGCTTTTGATATGAGAATGAAAAATAAAATGGAAGAAGAAGCTCTATCAGCAGAAAAAAAAAAAAAAAAAAAACCTATCACAACAGTTTACAGGTTTACTTTTCATCTCAAGAGCCCTTCAAGAGCCAACCAGCCACCCTATATATGTGCCCTGCCAACCAGCCATTTTCTTACCTATGCTCGATTCAGTGTAGAAAATATGTATATAGTGGTGGCCCCATTGGGGAATAAGAGTTATCCCAGATTGCAGCAGGTCGCGGCGCAATAATTAAATATCCTTCATCCAACATACCATTCCACCTCCATTTGTGCTGACAGTGAGTGAGAAATTGAATGGGTTTTCTTCTTCGAATGAAAAAGCAAACTCACTGTGCTATATGGCACCATTTCTCACTGCTGTGGTTTGTTGCCGCCAGGACAATCATAATCATCATCATCATCGTTGGTATACGGTATCTTATCAAAAGATGCGGCAGTAGCAAGTATGTAGCAGCACAGAAAACGCAGAGGAAAACTTAAAAAAGCGACACTAATAATAAAATAATAAGAAAAGGACATTTTACTAACTACTTTAGCCGGCGGCGGCAGCGGTGCGAAGCAACGGGCAAAAGGCCAAGGCAGCGGCAGTGGCAGTGGCAATTGGAATTCCCTTTACCATCAGGATATATACGAGGCTCATGGAACTGCTATCTTACCACTAGAACTGCATCATCCCGACCCGATCTCGGAGCTCAACATTGGATGAGTCGTTCATGTTCGTCTTAGACACACAATTTAGTTAAGTAAAAAGGATAACTGCCTCTGCTGTTCCTGCTGTTTGTTGTTAGAATGTTGCTTTGGTTTTGCGAAGCTTTATACTATCGCCACCGTGCGTCGGTCATCGTCGTCATCATCGTTGTTGGAGTTTTGGTATAAGTCCTGTGTGAATCCTGACCTTCTCTCGTGGCATATAAATATCCATTGTTTAAGTGAACGCAACTGGTAAGATAATTAACTTTCTTCTCTCTGTTATCCTATGAGGTTTCGTTTCTACCTTTTGTATATATCTTGAGGTATATTCTCCTTATTTTTTTTGTGTGTTGATTCTTGGGTCTATACATAGGACTTCTTTCTTCATGATGGTGGTCTTTTAAATGATAAAATAATAATTTCGATTTGTTTATGCATGTGATGGGAGAGAACGATTTAGTTACGAGTTTCTTTTCATTTTTCAATTATATTTAACTTGTTTATTCATTGTTTTTTGCGTAAAGTGTTCATTTCAAATGTAAATTGCATCGAATAAACAATTCAAAATGAATTCACGTTCCTATAATATAATTGAAACAAAATGATAATTCTTCAGACATTAATATTTGAGATTAGAAACAAATCGAAATTACGAATTGAGCCAAATACTTCAAATGACTGATCTCATCTCCGGGAGGCGTAGAACACCAATAGTGTGATTATAGTTGAGTTCCAGAGCCACCTAACCACTCAAGGATTAACAAAAATATAGTACACATGTGATAGGTACTTCATAATCAAGATAGTTAAATTACAAATTTCAATTTTTTTAAGGATTTTAATTAGGTATAAAATTCAATTGAAAGAAAAGTGGGCGTGGCAATGAGCTGAAAATGTCATGTTTTAGTTTTAAGAGAGATTTATCAATTTTATCTCCGCTATTCATTTTTAATAAATGAAGTGGGCGGTATTAACTAAAAGTAGTTTCAAAACGTTCCCATTGTCGCTTATAGGAAAAACTTTCAAAATTATAGCGAAGTCAATTTACTAGTTTTCGAGTATACCCCTACCCATAGATGATAAAAAGGTCTTAGTGCAGTGGAGGTTGCTGTGTCTTACAAAAAGCCATACTATAAGTTTATCTCTTCAAAACATAATTTAATATTACCTACCCTGCGTTCGGAGCTGTGACTTATTTGCCAAACTGCTGGACCAATTTTGGCCAAACTTTATCTCTAAATCTCGTGCGAAATCGGTTCGGAGGTTTTTGAGTTTATGTCATAATCACGCATATTAGGTACTATCCCCTAAATCAATAGCGCTCAAATTTCAAAATTAAAGCCCAACAAATCTACAAAACAATGCTCAAATTCCAAAAAAAATGACATAACTTCCAAATTATTTTCAAATAATTTCATAACGCCCAAATCGAAAATTGTCATATTGCTTAAAATAATTCTTGTTTTTGAATTTTGTCGGAAGCATTGTAATGATTTAAATT
This sequence comes from Epistrophe grossulariae, assembly GCA_929447395.1. Taxonomy (NCBI): domain Eukaryota; kingdom Metazoa; phylum Arthropoda; class Insecta; order Diptera; family Syrphidae; genus Epistrophe; species Epistrophe grossulariae. The sequence continues at coordinate 117,578,139 of OV839567.1, read as the reverse complement.
TTTGTCGTTCTTAAACGTAATTGGGCGATAACGTCATCATAGCACCCAAATCGAAAAATGTCCGAAAACGAAAAAAGCTGATACAGGGCTGAGAATCTTACGAAAAGCGTCAAAAAGACCTGCAGGGTTTTAAAGACAATCTTTAATGACTTCACTCTGAGACTTCGATTTTAATTAATTCAATCATCATCCATTGAAATTTTTAACAGATTGTAATTAATTTTTTATTCATTTTATAGGAACCAATTGAAGGTAATCTGTAATTTTTTCGCAATATCGTAAACATCGTCAAAAGTTTCCACTTACTCAAATTCGTTGCTCCACTTAGGGTATTTTTAGTCACCAATTTCAACAGTTTTTTTTGATAACAGTAGCTTGGGTGGGTCACTCTTACCAAATGCATACTCGTAAAAGTCCGGAATGAATTATGAAAACAAATATCAAAATATCAAAATTTTCTAGATCTTTCCGCGATTTTATTTTGATTTTTCTGGATTTTTTAATTCGAGATTTTTTTCATTCTAGATAAGGTCCTGAATCCATCATAGAAAACGATGAATATTGTACAAAAATTTCTAAAAATTTGGAATATTTTGAGTTTGAAAATTATGTTCTTCGAAGTGGGATTCTATACAACGTATGTTAATGGAGATTATCATGGTGGTAGTGCCAAAGTCTATGCAGGGTCAGATTGTAAAGAAGGCTCACGAACAGGGTCATATTACCACTCGCAAAGTTAAAACGTTACTTCAGCGAGACTACTAAAACCGCGGCAGAGAGTTGTATAAGTTGTATTCCTGTTTCTAAGAAGGAGGGATTTCTCAACCCAGTGGAAGAAATGGATGTCCTTCTGCACACATTTTACCTAGGTCCTAGACCATGTTGGACCTTTACATTCGACATTGAGAAGCTACAAATATTTATTTGTTGTGGTAGATGCCTTTTTAAAATTCTGTTGGATTTATCCGGTCAAGAGCACTGTAGCTGAAGAAGTTTTGAATAGGTTGGAGTTGCAAGCTGATACGTTTGGAAACCCTCACCGAATAATTATAGATAAGGGCTCTGCATTCACATCAAATATATTCATACATATATTCATCAATATTATACACAATCATCAAGTAACGACTGGCGTTCTAAGAGGAAACGAAAAAATCGAACGGTATAATAACAGCTTTGGATCTTAAATTCAACAACTTCCAGATCTACTAAAAAAAAACTCCATTTATGTTGATAAATTAACGTAGAGGATCCCACCACCTGCGAAGATTTGAACTTTTACATGTCGATTTCCATAGAACTAACTACGGCATTCATGAGCCTCTTAACCGTATGAGGCTTTTTAATTTAAATGCTTCCTCTGTTGATTTTAACACGAGTAAAATGGGACTAAAGAAAGCATTTCGAACCAGTGCTCCACGGTCGTGATTTTTTTGTATTTCTTGACAATAGACACTTTTGTTCTATATAATTTGGAATTATCTAATTTACTGTATATTATTTAATTTTTGTTACTTTGTATTGTTCTATACTTGCATGTTTATTATAGTTTGCATTATTTTTACTAATTTACTAACCACTAACACATGCACTTATGATGAGCCTCTGATTGTAGTTTTCAGCTTGATCTAAGCTCACAACAACAAAGAATCTGAAGTGTAAAAAAAAAAAAAAAAAAAAAATTGAGACTACAGAAGATTTGAAACTTGCAGACGTATTGGAGGAAAAAGTTCAAGCAGATCGAAACGCAACACAATAAATTAAAAAAGTAGAAGAAGAACCGTTACAACCGTTAAAGAAAATAACCAATGAAATACAAAGGCAATGACGTATTGGGTATTCAGCGAACACAATTTGTGGAACTTACGGTTCTCTAGATAAAGCGTAGATGGAGGGGGGTTATAGCCCCCAAAATCATTTCGTATACTCACACTGACGCATCTTACATATTTAAAAAAAAGAAAGTCGTACTTCCAAAATGCGAGGTCAATGTATAACATTTCAATGGACTAATATAATCGTTACAAGAAAACTCACAACAAAACTCACCACACCAAAGGTGAATTTCATTATTGAAACAGCTGATATATTAAATTGGGATACAAATTTAAATAAAACTTAAAGAATGGAACATTAAATAATATGTAGGTTTTAGGAATAAAGTGAGTAAATAAAAAATTTAGACAAATGTGTTTTTCGAAATGGACGTAAGAAAACTTTATGAAAGTACTGTTTTGGAGACCAAATTGGTGTTTCTGGAAGTTCGCAAAAACCGTCAGCCCTACAATTCTTTTCTTTTATTATCTGATTATTTGCGATTAAATAAATATGTGAAATTTTGAAAATCTTATTTTCCATTTTCGGATGAAATTTTTCGAGCAAGATGCACCCCAATTAAATCCACTATTAATTTAATTGATAGATCAAAATCACAAAACACAAGTAATATTTTGGCCCTACAAACTAATTCCCAAATGAACAAACTCCCAATACACTATAACTCCCACTAAAATTAGGACTTGGTTCATTATGAACTAATTCCCATTATTTTTGGAACTAACTCCCGACCTTAAATGAACTAAGTCCCAAAAAATTATTAAAAGAAACTTTGCATACACTCAACCTCGAACCCGTCCCAAATCCTATAGTGTGCCCAAGCAGGGGGATTGCTTGGGGTAGCATGCCTCTTCTTACATACCTCACTATTTATTAAAATCGTTGGGACTTATTGCATAATGAACTAAGTCCTAAATGAAGTAACTCCCAAATTTATGAAGTAAACTAAGTCCCAACGAAATGTTGATGGGAGTTAGTTCATTTTGGTTATTGGGAGTTAACTCCTTGGAGAGTTAGTTCGTAGGGCCGTAATTTGTGATTTGTGACTTGCTCTGAAGGAGATCATAATTTCGATTGTTTTTGTGATTCTTCCCTATTGTGATTGTGGGGGAGAATATTAAATTAATAGGTGAAATTAATTGTGTGATTATTTAATATTCTCCCCCACAATCACAACTGGGAAGAATGTGGAAATTCAATTCAGTCATCATTGCACTATATTGCAATATTCTTTCTTTATAGCCTTAAGGAAATAGTAACTGGAATTTAATTTTAAAATGCTTATATGTAAAGGTATTCATTTAGAAAATTATTAAAAGAAACTTTGCATACACTCAACCTCGAACCCGTCCCAAATCCTATAGTGTGCCCAAGCAGGGGGATTGCTTGGGGTAGCATGCCTCTTCTTACATACCTCACTATTTATTAAAATCGTTGGGACTTATTGCATAATGAACTAAGTCCTAAATGAAGTAACTCCCAAATTTATGAAGTAAACTAAGTCCCAACGAAATGTTGATGGGAGTTAGTTCATTTTGGTTATTGGGAGTTAACTCCTTGGAGAGTTAGTTCGTAGGGCCGTAATTTGTGATTTGTGACTTGCTCTGAAGGAGATCATAATTTCGATTGTTTTTGTGATTCTTCCCTATTGTGATTGTGGGGGAGAATATTAAATTAATAGGTGAAATTAATTGTGTGATTATTTAATATTCTCCCCCACAATCACAACTGGGAAGAATGTGGAAATTCAATTCAGTCATCATTGCACTATATTGCAATATTCTTTCTTTATAGCCTTAAGGAAATAGTAACTGGAATTTAATTTTAAAATGCTTATATGTAAAGGTATTCATTTAGAACCACAAAGAATCTGCAGCCAAATGTACATCATGAAACTTTAATACTTGGGCGAAATTGAATTTCAAAAACCATAAATCTTCTTTAGAAACACAAGATAACCATCATCACCATCAACAGCAAATTATTTTTATATACCACTCTGATGGAACACCCTGCGCAAAAAGTATAGACCTGAATTCCTTATGGTATTTAAATATCAAAGAAATGTTCGAAATAAAGAGAAAGATATTATTAAAATCTTGAAGAGTTGATTTTCAAAGGTGTCATGTAAATTTAACATGATAGAAAATGCTAATTCAATAATACACATTCATGTTTTAGCATACAGGGAAGACTTTTAAAATCGATCAGAATTGAAAAAAAGTAAGCAATTGTTTGATAATAAATAGGTTATTATAATACGACGTAATAATTATTCATAAAAGATATTTAAAAATATAACCGCATAAATTTGTAGAGATGAAGTTAAAATTATAAATTCATTTTCTCAGTGTACTTTTCCCGATGATATAATGCAAACTTGTTTTGAGGGTTTCTTGTCCAGATATTTATTCAACTTTTGTACCACAATAATGATTCGCTACATCCTGGAGGCAATTTTAGACATCAAATATGTACTACTCTCCTATAACCGCCCTCCTCTCTCCCCAACTGTTACTTCGAAAGAGAATAGGAATGTGGTTTTTGGACTGTGCCCTCATATTGAAATTTTGATTTCTGATTTTCATTTCCAGAAAACTTTGGGTATGGATATGGATCTAATATACATTGATTTGGTTTACTTGATATTCATTGAATGAAGCACGAGCGATGGATGTCTTCAATATTACATACAGGATGCTTTACCAATATGTAAACAGTGTGACCAGCGTAGCTTAGTTGAAATAATTCAAATCAAATTCAAATTTCATTTATGAAAAATTTGGATGAAAATCATTCAAAAGAGTTCAGGAATTGAAAATTTCAGAAAATAAAACTACGTTTATTTTAAAGTCAAACCTTGACCACGCCTACCTAATATGCCCACTTTTTATTTATATTTACAATGTATACCTTCAAACATTTGTTTCAGCTTTTTGATTCAGCTCATCTAGAAGCAATAGTTAACATACGACGATTTAAGATTCTACATTTTTTGGAGACACATGGTCTTATTTATAAACGTTGTCTAACTTAAGACAACTGTCCAACTTTGGAAAATGTGTTCAAAAACCTTGTTTAATATTGTCTTACAGCTGTCTAACTTATGACACAAGAGTAGATTGTCTTAACCTTGAATGTGATATTTATTTTTATTAAATATAGCATATTTCTATAAATTTGAAAAAAAAAGAGATAGTGTATAAGTAGACAAAAATGTAATAAATACGACAGACAGTTTTTACAGCACAAGTCTCTCGGTTTCATCTAAAAATGTAAAAACAAAATGTCGGGATTGAAATCAAAATTACACTACGATGTTCGAAAAGTCCGACAATAGACAACAAGTAAAACTACAATTTGATTGATAGCTGATTGTAAACTATATACAAACACAATATCTTCTTATGTTGGTCACCCTGACAAACATCATCAGGTTGCTTCTTAGTTACATTTGGATCATCTGGCCAACAATACAGGTTATGCAGAGTGATGATGGGGTGAATGTGTGTTTATGTTTTTTTTGTGTACTTTATTGGTAACTTAGCTTAAGGGCACATCATCTCAACCAAAATTTCAACCTGGACAGCAACCAGCACCACAGCTACCTTGAAAATACCAAACCCTTTCCCTTCACCTGCTGATGCATTTCATCTAAATGAATGTGAATTTAGAATGTTTTGTTTCAACAATGAAGTCAGCTCTTGAATGGATGATTCTGCCAAAGTCTCGTATCCTTAAGGAATTTTCTGCGGTTGAATGCACAAATCATGTGCGAGCTTGTATAATTCTGAGAATCCTGCAAATGACTTATAAATTTGAATTACCCGCTGCTGAGATGTTGAAAAATTGAATAAAAAGAGCTGGAAAATATTATATTCTATGTATATGAAGACGGATAAGAGTGAATTGCAATACCAAAGACATACATATATATGACATCACAGAAGCCGCCCTCCCCCCTTGCGCTTTATTTATATATACATATGTATGAGCGCGCATTGAGGAAAACGCATTTACTGATGATGTGTCCTATCTTATGCATGGTTCTTTGTCATCGTCATCACAAGGATTATTTCAGCGACGCGAAATCTTGAGGTAAAAGTAGCGAGTTAATAATGCACATTGCACATACGACTAAGGAGCAAAATCAATTGTTTTTCCATCATCACAAGGACTTATAGTGCACTTTACTACTGAAGCGCAAAATAAATCCTATACAGAGGGGATAAAATATATATAGTACATATACACATATACCTCTTGTTTGATTCAGGTAAACATTGCACATACTATATAGAAAAGGAGGAAGAAACGACAGTCCCAATATATGTATAAGTATTCTTCCTGTGATATCGAAAATCGTATTCCATTCAATTATGTATGCTCTTGGTAAATGCAACACTCTATCCGAGGTACATTCAACAGGCCAAATTGAAAGCATTATCATATCATCATATATATACTCAACACACACCCTAGCTCTCTCCACTGTTGTCCTTGTAGACTCCGTGCTTATATGGATAAAAAGGGTATTCGAATTAAAGGACATTTTATATTATTTTACTTATATAGAGATACAACAAGGACTTAATCAAATTGGAATGAAGTTGGCTTAAGAAATTTATTTACATAGTCATAGCTTCTTGAAAAAAAAAAACCCACCACCCCATGAGCGAATAGGTAGGCAAAAACATCATTAAGAAAGAAAACGATGATTAAACTTAGTTTTTAAAGAAATTTATTATTATTTGTATATTGTTAGAATATCAGATTGAATTTTGAGTTTGAAGCAACATATTTTAGTTAGTAAGCATCAAAACGTCTAGGGTACAAATGGATTCATTAAGATGGCTAGCAAAGAAACCCAAATAAAAACAACGAAGTTTGGATCTTCAGGTGGGAAAATAAATTGCTTTTAGTAGTCCACGTGGAAGCAGAACAATTATAGCGAGGGGAGATGACTGCTCACCAAGTTTAATTCAACGCCATCTAAGGAATGCAATGGCATGTTACCAAGTATATAAGCAGCATCTTTCGTCATTAAAAGCTGATTTAGACAAGAAGTCTTAAGGATCAATTATCTAGACGATCGCCTCAGGACAACCTATAATGCATCAAGGCCAAATTCACCAATTTAAACTTTGTCCCCATAGACGACAAAAATGATGACATGTTTTACGATGGATCAAACGTATACGCACTAAGCAGTGGGCAGTGGTCTTGCTATGACATTAAACACAACACAAATATATAAGAAGATTTTTTTAATAATACAAATTCTATATACTATACTACTGAAATACATCAGCCAAGTAGAAGACTTAGCACTATCTAACAACACTAATATATATATGCCAGTAAGTCCTATAGGGTCTTATTAATTAGGCTAAATTACTATCCAAGTAATTTCTACGCCTAGCTAGGAAGTACAGTCGGGAAGAACAACCTACATGCGCTGCATGCAGAATATAATGCACCTTATCTGATATTTAATTCAGGCTAATCAACTTTGTTGAGGGGCAAAATTTATCGAATCTAGTATGTTGATTTCACATACCAACATTCACGTTAACAAGATTGACCACATTCTTATCAAAGCAGGACATTTCTCCCGTGTCATGGATGGAAGATCGTTCCGAAGGGTAAATATTAATTGAACCACTGATTCTTTGTAGCAAAGGTTACAGTTTCGAATATGTCAACCAAGGACGTTTGACGTCTATCGGACAGCTGCAATCGCACCAGCATTATAATCATAAGGGGGTTAACATGAGAACGCGCATGCTCGCTAATATCGCTTGAGAGAAACATGCTTTTAAATTATTTTGAAAATGATAAAATTGGATGCTTATCAAGCCTCGTTGTCGAACATGCTGGCCCAGTTAAACACCCTTAACAAAAACAAATGAACAAAAAAAAAATCCCTCTCTTCTCGTGAGCATCACCAATTGGGTTACTACAAGAAGAAGTTGAAACTCAGTATGGACGACTTATGCAGACGTTGTGGTGATGAGGAAATACATGAGGATAATCCCTATCAATCCAGCCGACCAACGGGCTGGAAATCGCTCCCTTAACCATAGTCCAACTATGCATAATGATACAGGACGACAATGATAGTACGAATAAGAATGACTGAAAGATGCAGGTATATATACTGCGGTGGCGACAACCAGCGGAGAATGGGCACCTCGCCCATACACCAGGTGTTACCGCCTCGGCGTTTTACACTAGCATTAATAAGCCAACTTCAATAAACTTAATTGGTACCTACACCAACCACCGGCATATCAAACCCATTTGCCAGACGTTGCATAGAGCCACAGCTCCTATACGGGTGTGGGGGAGGGATGATTCTTCCATGTGGGGGTAAAGGAAGGGAGCACGCCCGAGAAAAGACATTGACGCGTTAACCGCTCCTCACCAAGGTGATTATGCCGACTGACACTTCTTTAATAACTTGAAGGCTCTCTCTGACATTTCGGGCTACAGCTCGCTGAAATTCCATCCACGCCCTTAACGGGCTCTGTCATAGGTCTTTATCATAGGTTTTTCTTTAGGGTATCTCATCTCAATGGATCTACATTGATCTAAGTGTGACGGTAACAAAATCAACTGTCAGCCCACCCCAACTAACAATTTAGCTTGTTGTAGGTTCAATGCAAGCTATTTTGTGGCTTGTATAGTAATAGAAAAAGGCCCTATGCAAACCATTTTGGCGCACATTATAGAAGTTCCTTAAGACACTTCATCACAAGTGCTATGCAAGTATATAGTTTCCAACGAACAGTGTAATAAGGTCTTATAAAGATAAACTTAAGAAAGTCATTGCCCTGCTATGAAAGCAATAGCTCACATTAAATTTTCCATTAAGGCCTTATGCTAAGCAATGAAGTTGTATAATTGAAAAAAAATGCGTCCTTTCAAATTTTTAGTTTATTTATTTATCTGAATTTGTTTCTTCATATTAGAGTTTGAAATAGCTTTTTTCTTTATCTGAAATGTATAGAATTTAAATTAATTTTAAAAAAACTTCACTTTTACTTACATGGTTTCTCCGAGATTTGAACTCGCGTCCTTCCAATCAAAGACCCAGCACGCTACCCACCAGGCTAATTTGCAATACAGGAGATGGATGTTAAAATGTTTATTAGTTGATACTTCACGTATCTGCTACAGCGACATATTTTGTAATGGTTGACGCTGTTGTAATGGTTGTAGAAGTTGCTATTAACATTTATAAAAGCTTTATATCTTATCTTACAGAAGCCAATAGCAAACCAAAATGGACGCTTTTTAATCCAAATAAATTCCCTCTATTAATAGTTGCTATACAAAGGTAAAATAGTTCACTAAAGAAGGCAATCATTTCCATAAGTTTGCTGTTAACATTTTATTCCAAGTCAGTACACTTATTTGTTCCAGAAAATATTCCTATGAACCAAATAGGCGATCCTGATCTTTTAAACTTTTTCCACGAATTAACTTTTGTCTGTAAAGGCTAAGATGATTTACCCTATTGGTATTTAGTTTTTCTTATAATGTGAGAAAAAAAACTTCCCTTTTTGGACTACATATTTCTAATCGAAATGAAAAGCGGTGAATTTGTCAAATTTGATATAATTATTTTATTAGTAAGCCCTATACAAAATGTACTTACACTTTCTGTTGATATCTGTATAATTATGAGCAGTATTAAGATTAAATATTTATAAAGTTTTTTAAAGCAAGCCATACAGAAAATGTTGTTAATTTCTTTCAGTTGAAAGCTCTATAGAAGCTTCACTTTCATTGAAACAATTTGGGAGGCCTTGTACAGGCTTTAGTATACAATTTTTTTATAGAACCTGTGTACCAACTTTTAAAAGGCATTAAAGAAGTTACTATTAAAAACATAATTTATAAAATGGTTGACTTTCATAATAAAGCCTTATAAAATGTATATGCTAGCTATAGCTTATCGAATTCAAAAAAATGGACCTTACACAAGTTAAATTGTTAGTTGGGACTAACCTAACCTATTGAGAACAAGTCTAATAATCAACAACTGGCAAGCAATTGCAGCTGAACAAGAGGTATACAAAGTAGCGCTGCATATAAATTTTCTTCCAATAGGGACTTTCAAACTTTGACAGTTAACGGCCATATTGTTGAAGCTACTTCTTTCAAATTGTCTGTCATTTATTCAATTGGTTTTGCCAAAGCACCATGTATGGATAAAGCGTTCAAAAATACGTGCAAGTGGTAAAATTGTTTTATAAAAATAAAAATGTTCGGGCTACGTTGCACTCGCTTAGTCCATTTAACGGTCGCCATAATCGCAGTGTGGTAAACGATCAACCAAAACCCGACGTCCACAAAACGCAAGATCTGCCGAAATATCGCCGTCGTCCGTGAAAGTGTGCAGGAGAATCCAAAGCAGTCGATTTCACGCCACTCACATGAACTTGCAGACAACACCTTAGGGAATTTTGTATCGTGACTTGGATCAGCAACCGTACAAAATTCAACTGATGCAGAAGCTGAAGGTAAACGAGACAACGACGTGTGTTCGCTGAATGGGCTCTGGAGCAGTTGGAGACTGACCCCAATTTTCATAGAAAAATCATCTTCGGCGACAAAATTGTCGAATTTGGGACGATACCAGTCCATATGAGATCCAAGAGCGTCCGACAAAAGTCACTGTTTGGTGTAAAGGTGGAACATCAATACGTTGATTCAGTGATCATATATGGTCAACATATACTTTTAAGGGTGAATGGAATATCAACTCCTGTCGATGAACTTATCATATTTATGGCGATTAGAGAATAAATTATAATTGACAACGAACATACCAGTTGCGTTGCAGAACAATTCAATAGCCCATAATTTCTCAGAACAACTGTTGGCAATTGAAAATGTACGAATTCCGGTTGATGGTACAAATTGTCTTCTTGTCGAATTTTTGTGAATTCACATCAAAAAGTTTTGTGTACATTTCTGATCTCTTAATATTTATAAATGTTGGTGTTTAGATTACCTGACGTTCGATCCTTAATATGTCATCGAAATTTGAGAGAGTGGTTAAGATTTTAATAAATTATGACCGCCTTTCCATTTAACTGGAGCCACTGTTCATTACAAAGGGGATGTTTGACTTTAAAAAAGAGGTATAATATGATATTGAAGGTGTTACCGTTGATTTTTAATAATTCTTTTTTTTATTTCAAATCAATTTTTTAGAAAATTGCTCTTGGCACTGAGAAAATATTGACCCAATCTACACGTAATTTACAAACATATGCAAAACATCATGTATGTATATTTCAAAAAAAAATTCGTTCAGAGAAACACTGGATTTAAATTACCTTATTAAGATATATAGGTTATGGTAAAAAAAATTCTCCAAAAGGTCTCACAGTATAAATAATTCATTAAATTGGGCTATATATATAATATTGATGGTTTTTTCTAGCCGTTTGAATTCCAATTCAACCGTCATTCAAATATCTTAGAGTGTAACTTTTGCTACTGCCCACAAGATGGCTTCAATTTCCATGTAGAAAATCCAAAAATCTCGCTCTCCCTATTTATGTTATACCAATTCTATACTCTCCATAAAATGTCAAACGCAGAATTTCCTAATAATGCAACAGTTTTTACCATGACTCACAGCCACCACAATACAAATTCCTACTTATATAGACACATAGATATAGATATTCATAAATATGGATATGTATAACCTTTCACCCACCACCCCGATATCAGCAAATTCTTCCTCACGAAAAATAGCAGCACAACCATACACATTAACATTCCGTCCGGTCTTCTCAAAATAATAATAATAAAAAAAAAATAAACCGAGAGAGAATTATGTTGACGTTATACACGTCATTTAAGCCAAGGAGAGAATATTTTTTTTGTTTTCAAGAAGGAATCCCATGAAAAATAAGAGAAATCAAAAAATTGCGTATACGCCGTAGTGTCCCTCATTTTATTTTTTTTATTTCAAACAAAAGAAAATTTACTTTTTTGTTTAGAGCGATGGTTATTTTATTCTGTTGAAATAGGTTTGCACCATTGAAAGCATATGCGATTTCCTAATTTTAGCTTCTGCGCTCCAAGAAGAGAATCTATATCGCTCTCATGAGAAACCATCGAAGCCATCAGTATAGGAGCTCATTTTTTTTGTTCTTTGAGAGTGTATGCATAGATTTTACTTTGAACTTGTAATTGCGGATTCATATCGCAGCCCTTGCTGCACACTCCTTTGTATCTTTCTGTAATGGTATTAGTGTAAACTGCTGCTGCTGACTTTTTACTTTATTTTTTTTTTGCTCCGTTCTCAACTTCTTCCTCCGGACTGTCAAAATTCTCGGCTTTGTTTTTGCTCCATACCGTGTTAACATCGTGCGCGTAAATTTTCTCAAATATTTAATCGTTAATTGTTTGATATCAATTGAAAAAGTCTTCAAAGTCCTTCAACAAAGGACCCTCGAGGTAATAACTTGTGAAAAAATGCAAATTTGCATGTGAATAGATGCGAAAAAGTCATGTCTTTGTGTTTCTTATCTTGCTGCGCCTCAACTTAGAGTGTTATGAAGGATTTCTCAGTGGTCTGATGATTATTGTCCTATAAAATGTTTCTTCGTTCGTTCGTGGAACTGCTGTCATTCTGTGGATAAGTGTGTGTGTTTGTGTGTGTGTTACGACGACGGTCATATTCTTCTTCAAATTAACAAAGAGAATTCCTTCTTTGAAAACTCTACACTTCAAGATTCCATAAAATAATTTTCGAAAACAAATTTCATATCTCGGAAACTCCCTAGCGCCATATTGTTGTGCTGCTAGGAGTCACGGATTTGCGAAACATATTTTTTTTTCTCTCAATTGCTTAAAATCAAATCCTTCATAGGAATCTGATTTCTTCCACCATTTGTCCATTTCGCCAATTCATTTCCTGGTCGTCCTTTCTTCATCCTGAAAATATTTGTAGCTCGATTTGTGTTAGTGTAAGTATTAATTTCCACTTTCCACCATCCATCCAACCAACCAAACAACCAACAATACATTACCTACCTATCTAGCTGTAAAAAGACGACCACTTGTTAGAGAAAAACAACCAATACATGCGCAGCAGCAGACGGCATCGACTTCAACATCGACATCGACATTAGACATTGGCATCGACACGACCGACGGCAGCATACATATATACGAGTGTAATTCCATCCTCGTGGTTTTCCTTTTCTACTGTAATTGCGCGCTAGGTCGTTGATGGCTTTTGCGATGTTTGAAAAGGGGTTTTGCAAGGGTGTGAGCGGGTGGTTGACATTTCCACGTATTTTGTTTTGCTTTTTTAACGTTTTTGTTTTTGCTTTTCTCCTCGTATATCCTTCAACACTATCTGGATCTGCCAACTGCCACACTGATGCGGCGGAGGTGGTGGTAGCTGTGCATTTGCATTGACACTTTCAATATCCTGCAAAACCCTGTTGGATGCCCTTTTGTTTTTTTTTTTTTTATTTGTGTTCACTTTAATTCCTGATATCACTCACTCTGTGTGTGCATAATTTTGATTGTAAATTTTTGACACTCCAATGGATCGGTATGAGGGGAGGAGGGTTAGATAAAATCACTACCCACCTCCCTGCAGCAGTATTGTATTGAAAATATTTTCAAGGATGTTGAAATAATAACAGCATATTATAGGAAGACAAAGTTCGAGATGTCATGTCATCGTTACTATCGTCCTGTTGAATGTGTCAACCGCCCGCGTCCCCCCTCCCCCCCAAAAACTATATATACCTACTACCACTACAACACAAAAGCAACAAGCAAAATTGGTTTCAATAAAATTGGTATATCCTTGGTCTGAAACTTGTGTTTTTAATGATATAAAAACAGACCATTGTGATTGTCCTTAAAATGTCTCTTCCTTTTGGGGATGAAAATCTTTAACTGGTTCAAATGTAAGGGATCCGTCATCAAGTTGTTCATTTTATTTTATTTTTTTTGTTGTTGTTGTTGGTACCAGGGTATGTGGGTGTGTTTGTGTGTATGTGGCATATGATTCTTGTTTCTGGGTCATATTTTCCGGGTTTTGCTTCGTCCTTTCGTATTTTTACTTCTGTTTGTGTTTGTTTTCCGCTTGCTGATGCTTGGACTCAATAGAAAGTCCCTCCATTTCAATCTCATCCTCGTCTTCATCGTCACAATGGTAGCAAAAAAAAAAAACAATATTTAAAAAAATGGGCAACTAGCCAAAACCCTATATCTATGCCATAGATTATCCACGAGTCTTTTTGGTCCTTTATTAATTTTTTTTTTTTTTTTTACATTTTGTTTACTTTTTTTTTGTTTTGTAGGACGTTTTCGTATTTGATTCATGAAAAATAATTATTTTTTTTTTTATTTTTTTTTTCATTTCAGTACACTTTTCCGACGGTTAACTATAAAGTTGGCTGCATCTCATTTGCAAGGAACGGTTTCAGTAAAAAATAAAAAAAAAACTATATAACAACGCAAAACATATCAGAACTGTATATCTATTACGGATATTTGATAGAGGACATCTATAAATGTGGTGATTTGATTTGTTTTGTATTTGTCGCCTTGTTGTTTATTTCGCGTGTTAAAGAGTCCTTTTCGATATAAAAACGAAAAGTAATCGAGTAAAAGAGCAACAAACACACACCACATAACAACACAAAAAGGATCTGTTGACTGTAAATAAAAATAGCTAGCAATACAAATACAATATCAACAACAACAACAACAAGTAGAAGGTTGACGTTTGTGTGTTGTCTCCACATTGTCGTCTGTTTTTTTTTTTATGCCCGTTTTATTAGATTTTTTTTTTATGTTTGGAATTTTTTGTCGTGTAAACGTGTTGCGCTTTTAAAAAAAATACTAAAAGAGGGTTTCTATAACTGAAAATTGGTTTCGTGATAATATTTTTTGTTTTATAAAAAAAAAAAACTGTGGAATTGAAAACGAACAGAGGTCAAAAGAAAACTTCAGACGGGTTTTAACTTATATTTGGACTTTTTTCTGGTCAACTGCTTGTGTAATGATAGGGTAAGTAATAATTTATTCTCTATTTAAAGTTTTTTTGCAGTCCACCTGGATTTGTGGGCTTATCTATGCTACTCGGAGCTCTTAATTCAAAACAGGTAAAAGCGAGAAACTCTCTGTAACAAATTTCTAGGATGCAAAAAACACTGCGCTCAAAAAGGGAGCAACAAAAAGTTGCTACTGCAAATTGGCCCAATTGATACAATCATAATTTGAGAAAATATCTTGATACCTTGAACCCTATAACGATTGTCAATTGATAGTAATTGCTAAATACTGAAATTTAGTACATTAAATCTCAGTATCTTAAAAAAAACTGATCAACTTTTCGAAAACAAAATTTACTTAAAATTCACAACGTTTCGAACCATTCTCAATGACAAAACTTCTGTTCGTTGAGATTGTTAAACACCAATGAACATAATATTTGGATTTAAGGCTATGAATATTTTGTTGGAAGTCCCTATCATTCTATTACTTTTCGCCGCCACTGCGCCGGAGCGAAAGTGTGGAGATCGAATCCAACAGTCTTTTCCAATTGAAAAAAATAAATATTTTTTCAGTAGTAACTTAACTACTACCAAATCCTCCAAGAGTAGGTATATATCGTGATGCTTTTTCTTCGTGGCTGAGCTAAGCTCACCGGTGTCCAAGATTCTTCCCAAAGAAGCAACAAACTTAGGGTTGAAGGGTCATATACATAACTCCAAATACAAAATGTTTTAAATTGTTTCCTTTTAAATTCTTTTCATAACCTTAAAATTACTAACACGGTAATTCACATTCTACAATGTTCGGTAACTTAAATAATTAACACGGCATTTTATATAAAGCGTTCGAAGCACAGAACCTTGAGGAACCAAACGGTCAAAAACTCTCCGAGGAGCACCTTATCTAGCGGAATACTTGTAGAAGAACACGAAACGAGTTCAAGGATCCTTGTTGGAAGCCCTTTATTTCCCTACGCTAGACTGGTATCTCACCACTGGGATGAGAACAAATTAACTTCCTTTTGTTAATTTCGAGGCTAAAAGACAGTGTTAATTACAAAAAGAGCTGAAGTTTTGGACTCATGTTATCATTATAGGTCAATACGTTAAGAATAAAGAAAAAATCTAATCAAGAGCCTAACTACGTAAAGCGATCGAACGATATCGTTTGACAATACCAATCTCTATCACATCAGTTCAGATAAATACAGGGTGATTGATATAAGGTGCACCAAAAAGCTAGATTGAGTAGGTTGGGTTCAGACAAGAAAAAAATCGTATGGGAGGGGGGGTGGCCTATTTCCTCCCGTTTAGGCGGGAGGTGTAATTTTCTAAAAAATTGACTTAAAACGGAAAAAAATCAACAAAACAACGGTTAAACTTACAATGCAATGCTATACCTTTTCGGAAAGACAGAAATCTCTTCCTTAATTTTCCATTTTAAATCAAGTTGGGTAAGTGAATAGTTTTTGAAAAATTAATTTTCAAACTCGAAATTTAAAAAAAAAGTTTCGAACTAATTTTTTTCAAAATTTTATATAATTTAGTATTATTTTTGTTTTCAAAATTCAATGCTCTTATTAATTTTCAATAAAAAACAGAAAACCGGATGCTAAAATGTATCTTAGTTTTTTAGAAATTTTTTTTTCCTGTTTTAAGCTCACTTTGTGCTTGTTTGTGTTTTTTTCTGAAAATCGAAAATGGCGTTGCTAACTTCATGCACATAAATAATACAGCACAAAGCCAACGCAAGTTTTTTTTATCTTTATAAAGTTTTCTATTTGTAGTTGGACCCCTTTACTCCCCCCCCCCATGACCAAATCCTAGATCCGCCACTGGATCTAATTCATTTTTATGTATACATGTATATAAGTTTTTGTAAACATTTACAAAAAAAATGGCATTTGTAATTTTGAATTGGAAAAATTGGTAAAAATTAATTTTGCAAAAATTTCATCTACCCATTTTCGAAATATCGAATAAATATTTAAAAATATAAATTTTAAATTTTTTTCAAAACCCGAAATTTTTGTTTTTTGGAAAATTTTGGTATAATATTTTATTTAAACTCATTAGAAGCTCTTGTGTAAAAAATTTCATTAAAATCGCGGCTTAACAGATATTGAGATAAACGAAAACAAAAACATGGTTCTATGAGAGATACCTTATTTAATCGATAGATCACATTTTTTTTCCAATAATATGGTAGACCGTATTAATATAAGGGCACAAAAAAAAATTTAATCAAAATCGTAGAGGAGCCATTTTTGAGTAAAATATGATTTTTCTTACCGGTTTGAAAAAAAACAACACAAACATATATATGCCCAGTAAGACCTAGGGTCTTATAAATTAGTCAAATGTTAGAAGGAATAGAAGGATAGGATAGATTTTTGTTGGCACAGTGGATTAGAGATTAACTGCTTGTTGCCAAGTTTAATTAAAATCGACCAAGTCGTTTTGGAATTATACATCTGTGGCAGTTAAAAAGAGGAGCTTACGTTAAAAAAAAGAGTTTACGAGAAAACCAAATTTTAGTCTTAAATCTGTAATAGCTTTTCAACGGGTAATGTTTTCAAATTAGGGATGAGACAAAATAGTATCTCTCAAACTATGTAATACTAACAATCGAAAAACCGAAAAATCGCTTATGTCGACATAAGCTACTCTGTCTTATTGCAACAGACATATTAAGTTCTCAAATTTTTTTTTAACTTAAAATAAAAAAAAAAAAAATTGAAAATTTTAGTATAAAATTCTTTTAAAAATTTTTGAAACATTCTCCATAAAAAAATTTATAAAAATCAGTTGAACCGTTTTTGAGAAAATCTAAAATCAAAAAAATCGTTCTATGGGAGTTTCCATTTATAACAATTTTTCCGATTATTTTTTTTTTTACAAAATGGTGCCCTTTAAGTAAAATAATAACGGATTTTGTATTAATTTATTTGACCTAATTCACATTTCCTTGCAATGTTTCCTAGTGCGTGTAAACAATTTCTTCAGTTTTTGGAGCCAAATTTTCGTACAAATCAATTTCCTCTAAAACCTAGTTAGTGCCTATCCAAAATTCTTAAAAATCCAATAGCCTAAAAATAATAACACGACTTTTATTAACTTCCAAATTGTCCTAAATTACAGCTGCTAGTATAAGAGTATAAGTTGGACAGTAAAAAACCAGAAAAACTGAACCAGAACAATTTGAGAAAATAAAAAATACAATTTCTTTTTTTCGCCTCGCCTGTGGTCTGTGGATGGCGGTTGTATTCGTCTTCATTATATATACAGTCGCCACAGATCACAGCCGACAAAAAATTTTCCAATTACGAATAAATTTACTTCAAAATAAACGAACAATTAAACATTTTCAGATATGTGTCTACTTTCTTCACGTACATAAAATACAAACAAAAATGAGTTTACACTTTTTTTCTCTTAGCTTAATTAGGTTGGAATGAAAACAACTAGCTCTGTTCCCAACATTTCTTGCACCAAATCTTGGTTAAATGTCAAACTTGACAAGTGGGGGTGAAATGCTCTCAAAAAGAAAGAAATCTGAAAAATTATCCGCACTAATTCGGACTACTTTTTAAACGTCAAATAATATATTCAACTATAGTTGGCGTAGATCATTGATAATTCTTAATCAAAATTTTCAAGAATACCAACCTAATAAAATAAAATGTTAACAGAAAATAAACGTATATAAAAACAAAAAAAAAATCTTTTATATATAGTGTGTTTTTCTTCAAAAAGAACTATATTATATGTATAAGAAAAACTCAATTGTCAATTCCAAATTTTCTTTTTATTTTTGCTCATTGATATAAATTTGTTTTTAATTATATTTGATTTTGATTAGTTCAAAGATTTATAAAATAATAAAAATTGGCATATAGTTACATATGTATCAAAACTAAAATAAAAATATAATTAACACTTGGGTATCCCTTCGTCGACATTGATATTTGCATTTAACTGACAAATTCTGTCATCTGAAAGAAGCCAACCTGGTAGATGACAGCCAGCCCAGAAATAGCCAGCGGCCAGAAGAAATTCCTCCGACTAAAACTGACAAGAAGGGAAAATATTTGTAATCTTTCTTTTGCAAAAATAAGCACAACTTTTGAGGTGTGGAACGACTTCTGATTAAAAATGTCTAATTCAGGCGGTCTGAAACTGTTTGATACTAGGTTTGGAAAAGAGCTACTGTCTTCGGTTAAACTCGTTCTTCTATCGTATGTTGTTGCCTAATGCTCGTGGTGAAAAAGCGGTTTAGGAAAAAAGTTTAAAAAATGGATGTGAAAAATTAAGAAGCTAGCGGCGCCGTTCAGCAAAATCCGCCTCTGTTTATGCAATACAATATCAAGATCGTTATTTTTTGGTTTTAGTACAGGAACACAATGGATTAACGAATACGAATTTTATTTCATATTAAATGTTGTTAAATGGAATTTATTGTTGTCTTTGAAGTAATTGAAGAAGAACAACAACATATTTTTGTATGAATACCAGTTTGATTGACGGTGTTATAACGGGTGATTTTTTAGCTGGTTTGGTTTTGGCAACACTGGTTTTGACAGCTGACGTGTGTTTAGTACCTTGTGTCACTGTCAAACAGCTTCAGTTTGGTTTGCAATTTAACCATGGATCGTCTTACAAATGAACAACGCTTGCAAATTATTGAATTTTACTATCAAAATTCGTGCTCGGTTCGAAATGTTCATCGCGCGCTGCTTCCATTTTATGGTCGGCATTCTCGACCTTCTGAGCAGTCTATTCGGAAGATTGTGACCAAATTTCGCACCAAATTTACTTTGTTGGACATTAAACCACCAACACGTTTACGTACTGTGCGTAGTGAAGAAAATATTGCGGCCGTATCAGCTAGTGTGACAGAAGACCGCGAAATGTCGATTCGGCGCCGTTCCCAGCAGTTAGGCCTTTGTTACAGCACTACGTGGAAAATTTTGTGAAAGGATTTGGGCGTAAAGCCTTTTAAGATACAGCTGGTGCAAGAACTAAAGCCAGCCGACCTACCACAACGCCGAATTTTTGGTGAATGGGCTCTTGGAAAGCTGGCCGAGGATCCGCTTTTTTATCGAAAAATTGTGTTCAGCGATGAGGCTCATTTTTGGTTGAATGGGTACGTAAATAAGCACAATTGCCGCATTTGGAGTGAAGATCAGCCAGAAGCATTGCAACAGCTACCAATGCATCCCGAAAAAGCCACTGTTTGGTGCGGTTTATGGGCCGGCGGCATTATTGGGCCATATTTCTTCAAAGATGATGCGAATCGCAGCGTTACTGTCAATGGTGAACGCTACCGAGCGATGGTAACAAACTTTTTTTTGCCCGAAATGGAAGTTCTTGACTTGCATGATATGTGGTTTCAACAAGACGGTGCCACATGCCACACAGCACGCGAAACAATGGCGCAATTGCGAGGCGAGTTTGGTGAACAGTTAATTTCACGTTTCGGGCCGGTCAATTGGCCGCCTAGATCGTGCGATTTGACACCATTAGACTATTTTTTGTGGGGGTATGTCAAGGCTAATGTCTATAGGGACAAGCCCGCTTCGATTGACGCACTGGAAGCCAACATCCATGCATTCATTCGTGAGATACCGGCCGATATGTGTGAAAGAGTATGCCAAAATTGGACTCAGCGGATGGGCTACCTGAGACGCAGCCGCGTTCAACATTTGCATGAAATTATCTTTAAACATTAAATTGCAAGGTTCAAACTATCGATTCAAATAAATATTTCATTCATTTTTTCGAATTTTTTGTGTTTTTTTTTTAAAAAAAAGTTCTAAACCTCTTAAAAAATCACCCTTTATTTTAATTTGTATTTGTATGTTATTTGTATTTTATTTTAATTTGACAATACCTTAATTATAATTTTATTTTGACATGCTATATGTAGATCTCCGTTTAAATGAAATATGCGCTTAAATGTTTTTAATCAGTAAATATATTCATTTTAAATCCATCATATTTTAAGCTAGAACAGGATCTAAGGAAAGCATTGTTTTATTTATTATCAGTTTTTTTTTTAAATATTTTTTCCTCTTCATACAAAACAATTGACATATATTACGTAACTTGTCCAAGCAAATTGAAAAATAAATTAACAATTTAAGGCTTTGATAGTATCTCTTTATGATTCCTCTGTTTTATTATTATGAATTGGTTACAAGCTCATTATTTTGTTTCTCTAAATGAAAAACAAAAAAGGTACTGATTACATTTTTAACCTTTTTTGAAAAGTTTTGCATTGTTCATCTTCTATTCAAATAGTTCGTTTGAACATTGTTTGATGAATAGTAGAACATTTTGGACAAAAAACTTTAATATGTAGTGTAGGTAGATATTCCAATTCCCATATTGAAAAAGCACAGTACCTACGCTACGTACACAAAACAGAAACCCCTATAGTGGTCACTCAGGAGTGTCCTTTGTTCTTTTGATGTCCTTTATTCTTAAGCCAAATTGTCAAACGAAAAGAACAAACAAAATTGTGAATTATTCAATAGAAACATGGGATGCCTTTACTACAAATAAACATTATGTATGTAAATGTATAGATGTGCGTGTATTTTATTATCCGTTTGAAATATACAACAGTCTATAACAAACGAAGAAAGGACCTGGATTTCTCTTTCATGTTTTATCCTATTGCATCAGAGCAACACATCAACTTTGCTAGAAAGGTTCTTAAATAATACAACAACAAAAAATGGCACAGAATAGTAAAAAAGTGACGTAAGATAGTATGGTAGGAGACGGGAACAAAGGTGTTAAACACGGTGAACGGAGATATTCCTGAAGTCAAGGATTTTTTTAGACATACCTATACTTACATACCGCTGCTGGTCGAAATTTTACCCGGGAATTGTGAAAGTTGTTTGATAAGTAAGCGCGTAAGTGTAGGTACTGATGCTATGTCCTTCTACGAAGTCCAAATACATTCAAATGTTTTATTCCTAATATATTCCAACGCAGGTTGTATGTATTTGTTGAGGTGGTATACTTTTTCATTTGCTTAAAGTGTGTTTCGCTAAGATGTTTTTAATAATTGATTGAATTCGATTACACTGAAAGAAAATGTTTATTTAACTTTTAATTTAAAGTTATACATTTAGAATAAATTTTCAATCAATATCAAACAATATTATTAAAAATAAGTTAAATACATTTGCTGGCGAGAAAGCGCGAAGAGAACCAACTGACAATTCTCAAACATTCCTATATGTGCATATTTCATCATATATGGCCTACTATACGACATATTCGGGGCTCAGACAAATAACACTGGTGAAAAAAAAATCTAACATTGTCGTACCACACGGACTTTTTTGATAAAGTTTTTACTTCAATTGGTAAGTAAAAACAAATAATTAAAAAAAAAATTTAAGCCAAGAACTTTACTTTGTTGAGTAATTTAAAATATGAAGGAAAACAATGAACTCATAGATCAAATGTGTTTTTTTTTATGAA
The DNA here is from genome assembly GCA_929447395.1 of Epistrophe grossulariae. Classification (NCBI taxonomy): domain Eukaryota; kingdom Metazoa; phylum Arthropoda; class Insecta; order Diptera; family Syrphidae; genus Epistrophe; species Epistrophe grossulariae. Next base: position 117,555,745 of record OV839567.1, on the reverse strand, counting down.
GTGATGATCCTTTTTAATTATACATACATATTTGGGCTCCATTTGCCCTGGTATCTTCTTTTCATCTTAGAAATGTCCTGGATGGAACCTCTGACCACGCTCGTCGCTGACAGCCCTCAAATTGTTGTAACCCATTGCTTGATAAGCCAACAATAGCTCGCTAACCAACCCTCTGTAGCTATCACTATTATGGTTATCCAAAAAAATTGCATCAACATCCTTAAAAGTTTTCAAATCTTGGATCTTTTACTAACTTCCTAATTTGAGGTCCTTAAAAAAATACCCTCTTTTATCTTTGTGACACTTTCTTTGTTCTTCTTGCCGTAGTACTAGTAATGAGTATTACCGTAAATATCAGAAGATGTCTGAGGCTTATTGCCACATGACAACTGCGATTTAATTATGAGGGTATAGATTGATAAAACAGAATTAGCTGTCAAAGTTCGTGTAGCAAAACCAGTGTTGAGCAGTGTAATGCGGGGTAATGTATCTAGTTCCTCTATTATCCAATGAAAATTTATAATTGCACCTGAAACGTTATAAGCACTTTTAAATTTCCATTTATGTATGTACTTATGTTTATATGAAAATGTTGCATATTATCTGGAATAACACTTACCGAACATCCAATGAACTGACAGGAACATACATACATATATAAAAACTGTTGCATAATATCAGGCTTTCAGTTGTTGAAATACCAAAAGTATAGAACTAGGAGCATCCACGTAAACTTCAGTTGTTGGAAATTCGGTTTATGTATACTTGCTTAAAATATTTGATATTAAGGGCCAGTTTCACAGTGAAGTAGGTATCACTTAAGTGGAAAACTAATTCCCAATTTCACAGTGTTAACTTATCGGAATAATTGACACTTAAGTCTCCCATGTTGGCCACTTAAGTTCCACTTACTCAGGTAGTAAAACTGCGGCTTAAGTGCCAAAATGGGAAAATTAAGTGCCACTTATTTTGTTAAGTGTGCACTGTGAAACTGGCCCTAAACCTTCATAAATTTAGAACTTGCATGCTTTTAGATTTTACTACTTTTCACGGCTTAGTTGTTACATACAGATTTTTATATAGAAGAACTTGGCTATTTTTACTATTTAACATTCATGTTTTTGGACTGATTTTATTTAGCTTGGGAGGCGTGAAGTCCTCTAATTTGTTTTTCTTCGTGAACAGAACTAGTTTGGTCTTTGCAGGGTTAACCCCGAGACCGTTTTATGCTACCCAAAAGGATAGTTCTATAAAGGCAGTTTTTATAATCTTTTTGATGTTGGTTAGATATTTACCTGATATCAAGATTACCATGTCATCAGCATACGATACAGTTTTAATGTTCTTATTCCTAAATTTTGTAAGAATTTTGTTAACAAGGAGGACCCAGAGGAGAGGTGCGATTGCTCCTCCCTGTGGTGTGCCTCTTCTAACTATTTTCTCGGCAATAGTGTCTCCAAGTTACAAGTTTAAGATTCTACCATTGAGGATGGAATAAATCCAGTCCAAAATGGCAGATTCAACTTCAACCTCTTTCAGAGCAGATTTAATGGAGTCCGTTTTTACGTTATTAAACGCTCCTTCGATGTAGAAAAATGCTGCTAGGGGTGCTCTTTATACTAGCGACTTTTCACAATTTGTGAAACGACCTCGTGCAGTGCAGTCTCCAATGACTTACCTTTTAGGTAAGCGTGTTTGAAGATGCACAAATTGTTAGGATTGAGAAGGTCTCTAACATGCAGGTCAATGATCCTCTCCAGTGTCTTGAGGAGGAACGAAAAGAGACTTATCGGTCTGTAATCTTTTGCAGTCGAGTGTGTTGGTTTTCCAGCTTTTGGAATAAAGTCTACTTTGACTTTTCTCCAGATAATAGGGACTTACATATCTAAGTTTAATGTAACTTTTTAAGATAACCCAAAGCAATTGGGGTATTATCTGTAGAGGATGTTGAGGAAATGCCGGAATAATTTCGTCTGGTCCAGCTGATTTAAAGTATTTGAACGAGTTTATTTCCCACATAATCTTCTGATCAGTGGTAAACTGTTTCAAATCTGGTACTGGTTGATCAGTGTATAGAGATGTCTGGTTGTGTATACCCTGAGTCATCAGGACTCATACATCCAGGGAAATGCGTTTCCCTGAAGAGTTCAAGTGTTTCCTGGCTGGAGTTCAACGACGATCCATCGGGATGTTTAATATATCCTGGTTAGATGCGAGGATCTTTCGAAGTCTAGTCGCTTCACTTATGTTCTCAATGGATTCACAGTTTCTAGCCTAACAATCTTTCTTGGCCTTTCTTAATTCCTTCTCCTTGGTGTATGAATCAAGTTCGGCTTTATATGAATTCCAGTCTTTTTCTAATTTGCTCAGTATGGTTTTCTGAAACAATTACAATATTATAATGTTGTAAATTTTTTGAAAGTCACAAATACATTTATCGATTTTGTTTTCAAATAAAATTATTTTAGTGAATAGTATTGAAAAAAAAAATTTTCAAACTCAATAAATGGACACTTAGGGGCTCCGGGATCTTAGCACCTCATATATGGGATATTCGCAAAAAAAAGTATGCCATCTTAAAGGTCACTAATTGGTCATTAAAAGTCAGCTGATTTCAGAAATTGGTCAGGCTTAGAAAACTTGTAATCCAAGCTTGAACTTTTTCAAGGTCATTAGCGATTTTTGGCACCCCATTTATGGGATATTCGCAAATAAAGTATACCATTTGAAAGGCCACCGGATCGTGATAAAAGGTCAGCTAGTTTCAGAAATAATAAAAATCATAAAAACCGTTATAAGTCGAAAACGAAGCGAAAACGAGGAAATTACCTCTTAAGTTTTTCGACTTGAAATAACCTCAGGAACTCATGATTTTCTTCTGAGGCGGTGATTTCGGGATACCCTATATATAAGAACCTCCTTATTGTACACAATTAATAAATCAATTTTCGTCAAGCCTTTAAACAGTAGTGGCGTGGGCGGTGACAGCGGCTGATGGCTGACAAGCGTTAATTGGTGGCTTCACTCATATTCATGATATGGGTTTTATATTTATTTAAAACTAAAAGCTATATTCCAACAGCATAGGCAAGTATATCCATCCAAGCCGATACTAATTATACATACTCATCGGGGTTATGAAAATAATTCGGCAAGTTATACAACATAATTAACATAGAAACATTTGAATTCAATACCTCGAAAAATAAATTTTACAAAATCATCGTTATCCGCTCTGGGGCGTGCAAGAGTTCAAGCAAACACAATATAAAATATTTTTACATATAGATAAGTCAAACATTGTTATTGTTTTCATAAAAGTTCTACAGCCGACCCGAAAATCCTTTCCGAAATATTGTAAATATAGTTTCTCACCGAAGCGAGGCCTCAAAACAAAAGGAATTTTGTTGCTCATTTGGTGTTCATTAAACATTAAAACTACCCCATATGCCTTTTCAACTTTTCATATAGGTTTAGGCTTGCTATTATGTATTTTGTTGCTTGTCATACACACACGGGTTCATATAATATAACACCACCCATGCCGTGGTGTTGATGATTTGAGGGCAAAACCAAAAATTTCTCCTTCAAACATGAAAATTCACAAACAATAAATGCTGCGATAAGGATGAGCGTTGGGTTTAATTGGTAAAATTCCGGCGACGAGTATAACCAATTGCATGGATTACAAGCTGAATTGACCATTATCGAGCAAGCTAATGAGTTCATTATTTAAATACATTACTGCCACCACTTATTGACCTGAATGGTTGTCTAAAGGGGTGTATATAATGAATAACCCCTATAATAACGCTCTTTCACTGGTATAACCTGTAATATGCAAGCAAAGTATTACCGCTGCTGTATTAAGCACCAATGTTATACCTTTTCGACGAACAGGTACATATGTAGGCAAATTGGAAACATTCTGAATAGAAACTCGAAACACACTTTCCAACCCTCTAAAGCTCGCCTCAAATATATAAAAAAGGACCTATTATTTGTGGCAGGCGGCGGCCCTCGGTGTGTACGAAATATTATGCTTTGGTTGCTTAAAATTCACGTAGCGAGAATCTGGTCTATACTCTTTCCTCCGCTCTTCTATATCGATAAAATCGAATAAATCAATTTCGTTAATAAATTAACAGGCACATTGGCAGTAATTTCATAATTAATTAAATCATCCCCTTGCTGCGCTGCGTTGCCGACGATGATTATGCACGATGACGACGACGACTTCCACACCAATACCATTAAAACATTCGATGAATTAACTTGCTTTCGTGTGGGTCGTGGGAGGACAAGAAGCGAAAGCAAACTCGAAACCACACATTAGTATAAGCAGTTTGTGATAGAAATTGAACATTTGGGGGAAGAATTATTCAACGAAGAATAATTTTGTCCACTGAAATTGGAAACAAAACTCAATACACCCCCGCATATATGTACATCTACCATTAGGGTGAGAGAGTAAAACTAAACTTTTTTTTTTTTATTTTTTTGTCGGTGGCTAGATGATCATTATTTTATTATTTCAATTTGGTTTTTGGGGACGAAAGTATCTAATTACAGGAGTAAAAGTCGTTGATACTTGAGTTTTGATAGTAGGCTAAGTATACGAAACGGAGAATTATATGTATAGAAGGAGAAACAATTTGCCAAATTATATTTTCATTTTGTTATAATTATTTCAAAAGGAAAATATTCTAGGTAAATTATTATGTATCACAGGGGTCAAAAATACTAGCGTTTCAGTTTTTATTGATAATACAAATTCTATGGGTATACATATAGTGACCAGATTTATTTGAAGGAAAAGCGGGAAACATTTTCATAACTTCACAGGGAGTAGAAATTATGATTATGAGTAAAAAATTAATAGTACGCAACATAAACAAGAAATGACATACCTATTTATTTAAAAAAAAAAAAAAACTTTGAAAAAATCAGGCTCAATATTGTTAGCGTGTTTAGACAATTAATTTTAATTACAAATTTAAAATTAATTCTTATACCTACCTAAACTAAGATTTAGTATGAATTTCTTTAAGAATTTCATTATTATTTTTTAATTTTTGCTAAAATTGTTTTATGAAACATGGAAACATGGAAGACTGATTATAAAGAATTATCAACCATAGTTCTGAACTTGGGTCTTTAAAAATCGTCTGAAGAACAATGGAACACTTATCAATTGAGAGAAAATATGTTTTTGTTTTCGATTTAAAAATGAAAGACCACAAGAAAATCTGAGAATTCCTTTAATGTGGCATATACACGAACTCATTTTCTTCCTCTAAGCCTAGTACGCAGATAGCGCTAAATTTTAGCTTCCATACAAAATTCTATCCAAAATTTAGCTCAACTAAAACTGAGGAAAGCATTTTAGCCGAAAGGTACGCACTCCAATATTTTTTTTCCACCGATTTACAATAAAAAGTTAGGTACTAGCTTGAACAAAAAAAAACAGAACCACCAAAACACATTTTTAATTTTTGGTGACACCGGTGTGCACACTGCACACAAGTGTTGTATATGTAGGTCAGACAAGAAAGTTTATTAGAGTTCTGTTTAGAACTCTTGGGGGGCTACCCAGAACTCTATACAGAACTCCCCAGAATTCCGGAAAAATAAAGAAAACTATTTTTGAAATTGACCCCCTCTGCATTGGTACTTTATTTTAGCCTATAACTTTTTATGTATAGGTCGGACAAAAAAAATTGTTGGAGTTCTGTTTAGAACTCTTGTGAAGCTACCCAAAACTCTTAACAGAACTCCCCAGAATTCCGGAAAAACAAAAAAAACTAAGTTTGTAGTTGGCCCGCCAGCTTTGGTAATTTTTCTAAATTCCAATTTTGCAGAACTATTTCCAAAACCCATTGAGAACTCCAGAACTCTTCATCAAGAGCCGAAATTTCTTATCAGAACTCTTTTTCATGAAAAAAGCGGGGCTGCGTGAAGTTGGCCCCCCATATCGTTTTTTTCTATTTCTGGCCAATATTACACGGAACTATTGCAATTTTTGGGCAAGAACTCTAGAACTCTTTCAAATCTACCCAGAACTCTAAAAAAACATCAGTTTTTTTAAAATTGGGGGGCCAACTTCACGGGAGTCATTTTATTTAATAAAATTTAGTTGCAATAATAAAAACGATCATTGAAATGGTTGAAAACAATTTCATCTCGGAGAACAGCTGCTTTCTTTTAGATATTCTCCACAACGCATGCTCTATGTCAAGGGTTTTTTGCTGATGTTTGGAGAGAAAAGTGGGAGCAAAATTTAAGCGCGATCTGCGAACTAGGCTTTAACAGCCAATTTGTATGCACAGGGATGTAAAATAGTATTTATATAATTGCTTAATTTTGAGAATTGAAGAGACCTACACACATTTTTACAAACGTGCGTCGTAGGAAAAGCGGGACATTTAGCGGGTTTTTTAGAAAAGCGGGACATTTAGCGGGACAGAGACCCCAAAAACGGGACTGTCCCGCTTAAAGCGGGACGTATGGTCACTATAGGTATACATAATACTGAAATACATCAGCCAAGTAGTCAACATGATGAATCCAAGTGAGATCGCCTGGACGAAACGCCAAATTTTTGTAGGGCTAAAGGCCGTTAAAAGCTAGTTTGAATTAGCGGTTCAGGTTTTTGGTTTAAAATTTATATTCACTTAACGGAAATATATGGTGTTTTAAGGTTCCTAGAAAAATGGACTAATAATTACTTTCTTTTCAAATGTGTGGTTAACAATCAAAACGGCGCTAAAGGCACTTTTTTAAAAATATGGAATTTGATATGCTGAAATTTGCGTATCAAAGAGAGCTATCGGATTGTGAACAAAATTTATTTCAAAACCAACTAATAAAGAAGTTATTACTATTTTAATTTTGAGTTTGGGGTCAAAACATATAAACAAAATAATTTTCAAAATGCCCATAACATATTTTTAACAAACAAAAATGCCTTAAAAAAAAACCAATCCTCGAAAGGACGAACATAAAAGGTCAATATATAATTTTTGTTGCCAATCTAATAAAAAAAAAACTTCCATAAATCAAACAAAATTCAATTACTTTGAATATTTTCGAAATTATATATGTTTTCGCTTTTTACTCGGTTTCAGGTTAAATTTTTTTAGCATCTGTTTGATTTTTTACGCCACAAATGCTCGAACGATTTTGTTAAAAACACACTTACGTATTATAATTTAAGATAAATTTGGAAATTAATCTTCAATTCCCATTTCTATTATTTAAAGCCAAAAATGTCTTAATTTATCTTTATATCTTTTTTTTTATTTTTAATCAAATTAATTGAATTAAAATTTACAAATAAAAATTTAACTGAGATCTAATATATTAAATATGAATTGCTTTATTGTTTGTAGGCGCGTAATTTGGCTGAACATCTTCCGATTTGCATGAGGATTTTTTTGTTGACTTTGTATTGAACCAGGAAAACACAGTACGCAGTTGAAAATTGGGAAATTCAACCGGAAATTCAGTAGGAAAATTATGAAAACCCGAAATTGTATACATACGTTCAGGGTAAAAGGTTGCGATATCTGATAATTTCATTTTATTTCAGCTCAGTCGAAAAAGACATTTGACCGATAAAAAATTTAACTTTACATTTTTGTTTCACTATTCGTTAGAGGACGTTATAAGGAGCATATGTGTAGTTTTTCGGGAAAATCGGGTTAGGTAGAGCTTTTATCTTGGAATTTTCTAAAAAACTAACTTAAAATAGAAAAAAAATATATATTTAAAAATAACCCCAACACTTTTAATGTCATGTCATATATTTTTTTAAAGCCAGAAATCCACTCTTCAATTCTGTGTTTTAATAAAATTATTTAAGTGAATACTTTTTTGGAACATTAATTTTCAAACTCAAAATTTTGGAGAGAAAAAAAATAAAAAAGAAATGTTAATAGGTACTAATTTTTTCAAAACTTACATAATTAAGTAATACTTTTTGTTTTAGTATTCAATACTCTTATTTATTTTTAGTCAAACGCTAAAAACCAAATGTTAAAGTGTCTAATAGTTTTTGAGAAAATTAAAAATAACAAAATGTACTACTAAGTTGTACCACAGACAAGAGAAATATTTCTTTTGTCTGTGGTAGTACTCACTAAGTGAAAATATGATTTTTAGAGCAATTTAAACCAGGGATTGAAGCTAAATGTGAACTTTTTTCTGAAAAATAAAATTTGAGTTTTTTTTAAGAGCCTTTTTTTATAGAGAAACAAAGCAAGTTCCTTAAATTTAACCCATCCAGCAGCAGGCTTTATATCTTTAAGGTTTTTCATCCTCTTAAGTCGACAAAAAAGTAAACAAAACAAAAAAAAAACCAAGTACAATTAAAATGCCACGTTTTCTGCAATTGATTAAGAGGGTAACTGATTGGTAAATGGCTCAATTTTCACTTCTTCCAATGTGCTTCGACAGCAAAATTTTATCAATAGGAATTTTTAATTAGAAATTTGGGTCTATCCGATATGCTACTGTACCGCGTTAAAAAGTGAGAATGGCCGACCGACGTCGCCGTCGATTCATGAAGAATCTTTATTGTTATTGAACCCTTTTTTTTATAAGATATTCGTTTTTATCTTTCTTTTTTTTTTTTTGAATTTCTTTGCTTTCGATTGTGTATAAAAATCCTTGTGTCAAAAACACTTCGTAGACATTTTAGTAGTCAAAATTATTATTTACTTACCATTGTTTGGCGTTGATTGGAAAGAGTTTCTAACAGTAAATCTTTTTAAATATTCACCTTCATTAATTTTCTTTACCAACAAAAATCTTTCAAGAAAAAAAGTTTAAAAAATAGACCACCTCTCTCGTTTATTATAAATTCAGTTTCAATTGTTGCACACAATTTAATGTTGATTTTGTAGAATGAGAAAAATATATTAAATGCTGTAGGGGACAATGAGTGGCTATATAAGCATTTAAATATTTTCAATCCTGTAATAAAACATACTTTTCAGTGGATTTCTGGATAGCTCAATAAGTTATTCAATTTTTATTAAAAATCATTGCAAAAAAACAACACAAGCTATACTGTTCATAAAAATTTTAAAAATTGATTAGGAATGAATTTAAATTTTTATTTATTTCGTCATAGTATTTTTTATTTCTTATTTTTAAACTTGACTGCAATAATATCAATTCAATGCATTGGATCTTATCTTTTTCCTTAAATTCTAATTTTCCTGAACTATTAAGAAGGAAATAACCATTTGCGTATATAGGTATTGCAAAAAAAGCAAATATGTTTTAGTACTAGCTACACACAGGAGTAAACTCACGAGCTTCACTGACGAGAAGTGAATCGATAAAAAACTGTAGGTATCTGATTCCAGCCCAAAGCAATTCCACGAGAAAAAAAAAGTGAGCACATTCTGTGATACCACACGAAGGAAAAAATCCCTACACTTAGGGAAAAACGACGGATTTTTGAAATATTAGAATTTTCTAGGAAAGCGTAGCTACTTTTACAATTTTATTACAAATAATTTTTCTTTTGAAAATAAAGTTTGCTTTTGAAGTCATATATACTTGCACTGCTTCATTCCAATGTCGGAGAAAAGAGGGTATTCTCAACTGTAACAGATGTTCGTACACAAAAAAGGATCAAATTAAGTCGCGAAAACTTAAACTCCATTTGTATTATAAGATCATCATTTGATCAAAATTTTAACTGTAGGTAATAGGAATATCATTTGCAATTAAAGACAATCATGTCAAAAACAATTTTATTTTTTTTTTGTTCTTTTTTTATTTTATGCATTGTTTGGGAGTAGGGAAAATGTAGGGATATTTTGTCTACGCTGTAAGTATCTCTATTGTTTTCATGTGGCATCGTTGAGCACATTGCTATACTCAAAAATTAGGAGGGTAGTAATCCCAATTCCCAACTAACAATTTTCCTCCTATAAGGTTCAGTTTTTCAATTTCTTGAAGTTACTGCCTTTACATGACTTGTATTGAGTTTTTCCATCGAAGTTGCAAATTTTCGAAACTATATCTTCATGTACGAACCTTTTAAGACGTATTGCAGGTGCAGTTTGGGGTTTTCTAAAAGTCTTAATGTGTATAGTTTCGTTATTATTTTAATAAGGCTTCCTGAAATATATTGGTAAAGAAGCATGCAAAATGAAATCAAAGGAAAATCTGGCATTAGGAAGCTCTTATACAGAGTTTTTGAAGCCTAAAGCAAGCTATTTTGTTTTGAAACAAAGTCCAGTATTACACGGCGCGTGTTTAGCCTCGCGTGAATGAAGTGCAAAAGAGAAAGAAAGAACGGAAAGATGAAACAGAAATAAATCTATCTGAACACGCACGGGTAGAAATTTCCTTGCGTGTTTTTGACGTTTCTCTTTCTACTCTTTCTTTGTTTTTTGGATTTGCTTTATTTCATTTTGGAATTTGGATATTGATGAATAAGCACAAATTAAAATGGCTGAGGAATTCAAATGGAGCAAGGAATTAACGTCTGAGCTCATTTTGAATTATGTAATGCACCCCATTCTCTATAATCCTTGTCATCCGGAATATGTAAACAGGGTCAAAAAGGCAGGCGCCGTTGAAAGTTTGTTAAATGCACTGAAATCTTTTGATCCAAATATAACAATGGATGCAATTAACAATTAACAATAACTACCGCCGTGTCTAGTAAATTTGTTAGAACTTTGGCTTCCATTTTTGCTATCAAAATTAATTTTTTGTTGAATCTAATACTGGGCAAAGAAGATAAAATGAAAGAATCTGTCAAATAAACGCGCAGTACTGAAATTAAGAAAAGGCTTCGTGTAATAACACGCGCATCACGGAATGAATGTTCAAAAGAAAATAACCAAGAGTTGCGCGTTAAACTCACGCGCCGTGTAATACATGACAAAGTGCGAGATTCCACAAATTCGACAATGCTCGTGTAGGTACGAAACCCCGATGGAAACTTGATTGACAGGCGCATGCGCGGGAGGCATAATTTTCGATAAGTTGGTCTGAACGAAGTGATGTCAAGTTATTTTATTTGTATAAGTCCTCTAAATACAAGTCCGATACAAAGATAATTTGATGTACATACTGCGAAAAGCGCATGCACAAGAGGTAATTATTTCGATAAGTTTATCTTAACGAAGTCCTGTCAACTTATAATGAACAATGTGATACTTCGCATGGAAAGCTGTTGTTAACCTGCGAACATGAAAATCTGGCAAATTATTTTTGAATGCGGTGACAATACTATATACATATGTTTTTATTATTTTTTTCTAAATCCAAGAATTAAATGCACCGAAAAAAGATCCCTTCAGATTGACATAAGAAACATTAAAAGTTTTTTTTTCTCAAATTAATACATTTGAACATTAAATAAAAAATCATTCAAAACAAAAGAGGTATGGTCACCCTCACAGTAATTTAGTTCAGCAGGTCATGAAGTTTCAACGAATTTCTCGGGAAGCTAAATTCCGTTCCAAGTGGTTCCGATTTGATACTCTTTTACCTTACAGCACATTTTTTCTCCTTTAAATAATATCTACATTTCGTTTCAGAAGTATAAATAGCTTTGACCCAAAAAATACAACAAACGAAGAAATTAAAATTACTAATAATTAATTAACACGAAAAGAATTTATTTTTTTCTTTTATTTGCATAATGCATAAAAATGCATTTTAGAAGGCTTCGAAAAAGCTTCCATAAGGTCCAGTAGAAGTAGACTGTAGATTCAATACCTTACAAATGCACTAGGTTAAATAATAATAAATGATAGCGCATTTGAAAGGTTTGAATCATAATCTTAGTTGATTTCTATATGGCCTTAAAGAAATATATTGAGTATATCCTATCTACTTGCATATGATTATTTAAAGGCCTTTCGAGCTTCCCATATGTACAATCAATTTTGGAAATTACTTCGATAGACCCTAATGGAAGTAAAATTGATAGTTGAGGGTATTCTTAGGGATCTTTTAGTACTAGCTACACACAGGAGTAAACTCACGAGCTTCACTGACAAGAAGTGAATCGATAAAAAACTGTAGGTATCTGATTCCAGCCCAAAGCTATTCCACGAGAAAAAAAAAGTGAGCACATTCTGTGATACCACACGAAGAAATCCCTACACTTAGGGAAAAACGACGGATTTTTGAAATATTAGAATTTTCTAGGAAAGCGTAGCTACTTTTACAATTTTATTACAAATAATTTTTCTTTTGAAAATAAAGTTTGCTTTTGAAGTCATATATACTTGCACTGCTTCATTCCAATGTCGGAGAAAAGAGGGTATTCTCAACTGTAACAGATGTTCGTACACAAAAAAGGATCAAATTAAGTCGCGAAAACTTAAACTCCATTTGTATTATAAGATCATCATTTGATCAAAATTTTAACTGTAGGTAATAGGAATATCATTTGCAATTAAAGACAATCATGTCAAAAACAATTTTATTTTTTTTTTGTTCTTTTTTTATTTTATGCATTGTTTGGGAGTAGGGAAAATGTAGGGATATTTTGTCTACGCTGTAAGTATCTCTATTGTCTTCATGTGGCATCGTTGAGCACATTGCTATACTCAAAAATTAAGAGGGTAGTAATCCCAATTCCCAACTAACAATTTTCCTCCTATAAGGTTCAGTTTTTCAATTTCTTGAAGTTATTGCCTTTACATGACTTGTATTGAGTTTTTCCATCGAAGTTGCAAATTTTCGAAACTATATCTTCATGTACGAACCTTTTAAGACGTATTGCAGGTGCAGTTTGGGGTTTTCTAAAAGTCTTAATGTGTATAGTTTCGTTATTATTTTAATAAGGCTTCCTGAAATATATTGGTAAAGAAGCATGCAAAATGAAATCAAAGGAAAATCTGGCATTAGGAAGCTCTTATACAGAGTTTTTGAAGCCTAAAGCAAGCTATTTTGTTTTAAAACAAAGTCCAGTATTACACGGCGCGTGAATGAAGTGCAAAAGAGAAAGAAAGAACGCAAAGATGAAACAGAAATAAATCTATCTGAACACGCACGGGTAGAAATTTCCTTGCGTGTTTTTGACGTTTCTCTTTCTACTCTTTCTTTGTTTTTTGGATTTGCTTTATTTCATTTTGGAATTTGGATATTGATGAATAAGCACAAATTAAAATGGCTGAGGAATTCAAATGGAGCAAGGAATTAACGTCTGAGCTCATTTTGAATTATGTAATGCACCCCATTCTCTATAATCCTTGTCATCCGGAATATGTAAACAGGGTCAAAAAGGCAGGCGCCGTTGAAAGTTTGTTAAATGCACTGAAATCTTTTGATCCAAATATAACAATGGATGCAATTAACAATTAACAATAATTACCGCCGTGTCTAGTAAATTTTTTAGAACTTTGGCTTCCATTTTTGCTATCAAAATTAATTTTTTGTTGAATCTAATACTGGGCAAAGAAGATAAAATGAAAGAATCTTTCAAATAAACGCGCAGTACTGAAATTAAGAAAAGGCTTCGTGTAATAACACGCGCATCACGGAATGAATGTTCAAAAGAAAATAACCAAGAGTTGCGCGTTAAACTCACGCGCCGTGTAATACATGACAAAGTGCGAGATTCCACAAATTCGACAATGCTCGTGTAGGTACGAAACCCTGATGGAAACTTGATTGTCAGGCGCATGCGCGGGAGGCATAATTTTCGATAAGTTGGTCTGAACGAAGTGATGTCAAGTTATTTTATTTGTATAAGTCCTCTAAATACAAGTCCGATACAAAGATAATTTGATGTACATACTGCGAAAAGCGCATGCACAAGAGGTAATTATTTCGATAAGTTTATCTTAACGAAGTCCTGTCAACTTATAATGAACAATGTGATACTTCGCATGGAAAGCTGTTGTTAACCTGCGAACATGAAAATCTGCCAAATTTTTTTTGAATGCGGTGACAATACTATATACATATGTTTTTATTATTTTTTTCTAAATCCAAGAATTAAATGCACCGAAAAATGATCCCTTCAGATTGACATAAGAAACATTAAAAGTTTTTTTTTCTCAAATTAATACATTTGAACATTAAATAAAAAATCATTCAAAACAAAAGAGGTATGGTCACCCTCACAGTAATTTAGTTCAGCAGGTCATGAAGTTTCAACGAATTTCTCGGGAAGCTAAATTCCGTTCCAAGTGGTTCCGATTTGATACTCTTTTACCTTACAGCACATTTTTTCTCCTTTAAATAATATCTACATTTCGTTTCAGAAGTATAAATAGCTTTGACCCAAAAAATACAACAAACGAAGAAATTAAAATTACTAATAATTAATTAACACGAAAAGAATTTATTTTTTTCTTTTATTTGCATAATGCATAAAAATGCATTTTAGAAGGCTTCGAAAAAGCTTCCATAAGGTCCAGTAGAAGTAGACTGTAGATTCAATACCTTACAAATGCACTAGGTTAAATAATAATAAATGATAGCGCATTTGAAAGGTTTGAATCATAATCTTAGTTGATTTCTATATGGCCTTAAAGAAATATATTGAGTATATCCTATCTACTTGCATATGATTATTTAAAGGCCTTTCGAGCTTCCCATATGTACAATCAATTTTGGAAATTACTTCGATAGACCCTAATGGAAGTAAAATTGATAGTTGAGGGTATTCTTAGGGATCTGATTCCAGTCTATAATTTTTCCTCACTTAAGCTCTGGTAGAAACGCTATAGGTACTAGGGTTCTTTTTAAAACCAACAGGGTTTTTCTTTACAGCAGTGCCACCAACAAAATGAAATTTAAGCTCTTACAAGCTGTTACAAACTGCAATTATTCGTAAACAAGAAAATCATGTGTTCTAATTATTTTTTTTTAGATTAAGGGCCAGTTTCACAGTGAAGTAAGTGTCACTTAAGTGCCAAATATGGAAAACTAATTCGCAATTTCACAGTGTAAACTTATCGGAGTAAGTGACACTTAAGTCTCCCATGTAGGCCACTTAAGTTCCACTTACTCAGGTAGTAAAACTGCGGCTTAAGTGCCAAAATGGGAAAATAAAGTGCCACTTATTTTGTTAAGTGTGCACTGTGAAACTAGCCCTAAGTGTTTATTATTCAATTTGTTTTATATACAATTTGACCTGAAACTAACTTATAAATCAATTAAATCATGTTGGCTCAACAATAGGGGCCCAACGTTCTTTATACAATGCTATGTTATAACATATCATATTCATGTTTACTTAATCTATTACATGATGTTTATATTTAAAAATATTATTAATTAGCTGAAATAAAAGGTTGGTTATAGAGAAATATGACAGGGTTTTATCCTCTGTAAGATTGAATGTTGGTCTTCTCGTAGAACGGTGCTTCTTCGTTGTGGAAGATGTCATCAAATTCTTCGTTGGTGATGGCTCGGGAGTATAAGTAACTATCACTAGGTTCAAGTTGTTGCTAGAGGAGTTGTTGAACTTCTGGCTTTGGATGGTCTTCTAGGTTCGTGATAACGTTTCCGGGGAGCTGCAGGAAGTATTGATCCAGTGGGATCAATTTAGCTTCTTCATACAGCTTTTTCGTTGGTATGAATTTTTTCGTCAATGCGTTTCGGTATAATCCTGTGCATATGCAGAGCATCTTCCTCTCGAAGAGTTTCATCTTCTTCATCGCTGCCGGGGATATAGTGAACCAGATGAGGAATCCATACGTCAAAATGGGTCTGGTCAGTTGCTTGTAGACAAGTAGCTACGTCTTCTTACTCAGTCTATTTCGATATCTGAGGAGCGGATGGACCAAGTGAAGAGAAAAGTTGGCATGTCTCTTGAACTTTAGTTTGTTGGAAAAGTTATTTCCCAAGTACTTTGTTGTTGTTTTGACTGCTACTTCGGTGTTATCTGGAAGCTTCAATTTGATAGCATCACAGTGTGTTGCGAAGTCTCTTCTTCGTCTTACGACAGTCAGTGGTGTTCTGAAGCAGATTAATTCAGTTTTTTCGCTGTTGATCTTCAGTCCCCATTTAAGGTAATATTCCCACAGGTTATTGATGAGTTTCTGTACTCTCCTAGCAGCGATTTCTGATGAAGAAGAAGTAGCATAGGTGATGGAGTCGTCTGCATACAGCTTCGTCTTTACTCCAGGAACGTTCGGTGGCTGATCGGCGGTGTAAATGTTGAACAGCAGGGGTCCAAGTTTAGATCCTGGTGGCACATCAGCGCAGATTCTTCTGGTTGATGATTCCTGTTTTGCTACCTGTACAAAGAAAAATCTATTAGTAAGGAAATTTTTGATTATTTTTACCAAGGGGGACAATTTGAAAAGAAGTCTTTTTATCCAAACACTATCAAAAGCTTCTTCGATGTCTAGCAAGCACACTATGTTCGTCTCCTTTTTGTTGAGTCCTCGTGTAATGTCCTCGTGGATGTATGGTAGAGTGCTTATTTCTATAGCCATACTGGAACTCCGGTATGACATCTCTCTCTGCAT
The DNA here is from genome assembly GCA_929447395.1 of Epistrophe grossulariae. Classification (NCBI taxonomy): domain Eukaryota; kingdom Metazoa; phylum Arthropoda; class Insecta; order Diptera; family Syrphidae; genus Epistrophe; species Epistrophe grossulariae. Next base: position 117,539,276 of record OV839567.1, on the reverse strand, counting down.
AAAACGTTGAGTTTTTTCAATATGAGTGCTTCCAGCACTTTGCTCACACAGGACAGCAGTGAAATTGGTCGGTATCTTTTTACATTTGAGTGATTTGTCTTCTTTGGGACGGGAAAAGTGTTCTAATTATTTAAATTCTTACGTCGTCTTATTAAATTTTCTGCTAACTGCGAACTATAAAGGCGACAAAATAAGTATAATTATTTTGAATGCAGAAGTCGATGCATTGTGCATTGTGATTTTGGTGGGTTGGTGGGTTAATATAAGGTATTGGTGCTTTTTTATGTATTATGTACTAGGTGATGACTTTTGAAATCTGCTTGAGTTTTTTAAATTTACTTCACTTTATAAGTCAATTCTATTTAACTTTATTTTTCTTAAAGGTTAACCTTGAATGAGACTAGCATAAGCTTTCTAATTTCACATTTGGAGTCCGCATTTGTGATCCGTACATATATATACATAAGCAATATCGAATATTCAATAAAACATTTACAGCAGCATTTATATATGTGTGTGTATAAATATACACCAAAATAAAGAGGTAAACCTTTATAACAAACACCCTGTATTTGTATCTCTCGTCTCGTCTCATCTCATCTTCTCTTTTTAGGATTTAAGTGTATGTTTTACAAAACTAATTGGAATTTGATATTCCATGCGCGTATTATGATGTGGCAAAATCGATGGTCCACAGTCTGCCATATCTGCCATTGAAGTGAAGTAAGATGAACGAAAAACGAAAAAAAAAAAATTAGTTTGGTCATTCAGTTATATGGAATTGATTTTTTGGACTTGCACACCCTAAAACATAGTATAACAAAAAAAAAAAAAAAACACCAACAACAAAAGTAAATTGACAAGAAAAAAAAGGTTCTAAAAATAACAAAAAAAAATAAAGAACACCAAATTTAACACGTGTCAGTCCAATAAAATCGAAGACATTACGTGCTGAAATTGTAAAAACGGTAATATTGCAATGAAACGCCATTACACCTATAGACTTTTTTTTTAATAGTAGGTATCTATCTATATATTGGTTTAGGTCTTGCAGAATATCAATTTTCACAAAAAAAAAAAAAAAAACGTGGAAAAGGGTGTATGTAAATAGACTTTTGTTTTTTATTTTAATTATGTGTAATCTCATCAACATGACCTAAAGCTTAATTTACTTTCAAGGTGAAATGGCTGTTTGGTCAGCTATATAAGAAATCTTAGAAATAATTTCAATGGGACTTTGATTAAAACAAAAGCTAAAGCTTAAAGTTGTTTTTTTAAGTAAAAGTTAGGTTTTGAACTATCAACTGAGAATGCAGATATTTAAAAAATATCGGAGTGAATTTTAATTTTAGTCAAATATAGGAAAAGATTTTGAAGTTTCAATTCCACAGAAAGATGCCTAAACCGATTCCTATATTTAATTTGTTTTTATTTATATTTAAAATTTTCTTTCGTCACACAAGTATAATGATTTATATACAAGCCATATTATAAAGGACGTTCTTAAATCTAAATAAGCATCGATAAGAGAAGAAACTAACATTAATTTCTGCTAATGATTGACTATAGCTTGACAAACACATTGACCGACAACACTTTGTCCCACTTAGTGTGGCTGGCCACATCGATTCGATAAATAATTCAAACAATTCCCCAGGGCGACCTAAATCACAAATCAACCAACCATTTCGTTGTGATATATATATGTATGTATACTTGGATTGTGTCCCCAAGTCCTTGATATGCCATTGCCATATAGACTCAGTCTTATTCACCCACTCATTCTATATGACAGCAGCCAACCCTGCAGTCTAACCAATCAGTGAAGCATGAAACTGGAAATAGGAAATCAATCGTACTTGTAGCGGATTTCCCATCTCACCATTTTCATCAGCATCAAGAGTCATCATTGTCCTTAACTGTCACGTCGCATCGCGTCGCGTCTGTCGGCCGTCAGATGGACTGACCCTTTCTTTTAGAATTGCAAAGTCTTCGTCTCGAAAGTCGACAACATCCACAATTGAACTCAGAAGATGGTCCTCAATATAATCAAAGTAAAACCATCATTTTTGGTGGCATTGATTTGAAATGGCTTCGCATCTTCGGCTTTAGCTGCCACCCACTCTAACACCGTTATACATACATATATATATTTAGCATCAAGAATTTTTGTTTTACAATGTATATGTATGGATGTAGCTCTGGGTGGCCATTGATATTCCCTCGATGGAAGCTGTCAAAAGCAGACTTTATAATTTAATTATATCCGGCTCATTAAATTGCTGCTTCTAACCTGAGTGAGGTTTTCGTTACGTCGTAGTAAGTCGTAAGAGAGAAGGACAAAACTATGAATAGAAACAAAAAAAAAACAAAAAAAGAGTAAAGTGGCGCCCGGGCGGAAGACCAGAATATGGTCTACTGCCACTTCTGCTGACACAATCGAAAAAGTCGATAATATCCCGTGTGATTTGAGGTGTTATCGAGTTAATCGATGAATTTTACGGATCACTGGTTGTCTGTGGACACAGCATGAATAGTGAATCAGTGGAGTGGCGTTGCCGTTGCTGTGGATGTTGCAGTGGCAATGACGTTTGATCGTAACCTTCCAAAATGGTGGTGTGGTTTTCAAACGACGGATGACGCACGGACGATGAACGACTATAATACAGTCTAGTGATACTATCCGTTTGTTTGGTTGGCGGGTGGCATATGGTTTGATCAAATTAGCGAGAATCACTCTTGGTCGGTAGGTGGTGTGGTGAATAGTAATTTTGCAACAATTGCCCCATTGCGCATTGTTGCAAGAGTGCACTAAACGCTTAATTAACCTATTCCTATATAGTTGTTCATTGTTTGGAAGGGGTGACTAATTTTGTGTGCTGCAGAGACGAGCTAACAACATTCTTTGGCCAAGGAAGTGTTGTATAGACATTGCAAATGCAAATTGCTAGGCGATTATATACAATGACGATGGCGCGGCACCAATTAAACGATAGATTCCGGGTTTCAATGGATCACGTGCAGCATATACACATGGCACACTGTTAATTAGAATTGACTCTCCGATACATTGTTGGACATGTGGAATTGAAACGTTTGATTATACTTTGGCTTATGCGGTCTATAGCACGATACCTACCCACATAAATGGCAGTTAGAAAAGTGGTTTGCAAAAGGAAGAAGTTATATACTCTTGATTTAATCTGAGCCACACTTTGGATCGGTAATGGTCTCTACGAGGAATGTCATTAAAAATTATTAAAATATAAAGTTATTATACGAACCAGCAAAGGGTAGAAGAAAAATAATAGTGTTCGAATTTGGCATAAATTATGATAAACAATCAATAAATAGTGCATTTGCACGGAGGTATACCATCAGTCGTTTAGTAATTATTTGAAAGAAAACTTTCTCGAAATTAGCTAAAGGTTAGCGTCAATTGGATTCTATTGGTACGTCTTGCTCATACATCACTCATAGACGGTAGGCAGAAACTCAAAAAAGTATGAACAATTATTGCTTCAACCATTGATATTCCCTCGATGGAAGCTGTCAAAAGCAGACTTTATAATTTAATTATATCCGGCTCATTAAATTGCTGCTTCTAACCTGAGTGAGGTTTTCGTTACGTCGTAGTAAGTCGTAAGAGAGAAGGACAAAACTATGAATAGAAACAAAAAAAAAACAAAAAAAGAGTAAAGTGGCGCCCGGGCGGAAGACCAGAATATGGTCTACTGCCACTTCTGCTGACACAATCGAAAAAGTCGATAATATCCCGTGTGATTTGAGGTGTTATCGAGTTAATCGATGAATTTTACGGATCACTGGTTGTCTGTGGACACAGCATGAATAGTGAATCAGTGGAGTGGCGTTGCCGTTGCTGTGGATGTTGCAGTGGCAATGACGTTTGATCGTAACCTTCCAAAATGGTGGTGTGGTTTTCAAACGACGGATGACGCACGGACGATGAACGACTATAATACAGTCTAGTGATACTATCCGTTTGTTTGGTTGGCGGGTGGCATATGGTTTGATCAAATTAGCGAGAATCACTCTTGGTCGGTAGGTGGTGTGGTGAATAGTAATTTTGCAACAATTGCCCCATTGCGCATTGTTGCAAGAGTGCACTAAACGCTTAATTAACCTATTCCTATATAGTTGTTCATTGTTTGGAAGGGGTGACTAATTTTGTGTGCTGCAGAGACGAGCTAACAACATTCTTTGGCCAAGGAAGTGTTGTATAGACATTGCAAATGCAAATTGCTAGGCGATTATATACAATGACGATGGCGCGGCACCAATTAAACGATAGATTCCGGGTTTCAATGGATCACGTGCAGCATATACACATGGCACACTGTTAATTAGAATTGACTCTCCGATACATTGTTGGACATGTGGAATTGAAACGTTTGATTATACTTTGGCTTATGCGGTCTATAGCACGATACCTACCCACATAAATGGCAGTTAGAAAAGTGGTTTGCAAAAGGAAGAAGTTATATACTCTTGATTTAATCTGAGCCACACTTTGGATCGGTAATGGTCTCTACGAGGAATGTCATTAAAAATTATTAAAATATAAAGTTATTATACGAACCAGCAAAGGGTAGAAGAAAAATAATAGTGTTCGAATTTGGCATAAATTATGATAAACAATCAATAAATAGTGCATTTGCACGGAGGTATACCATCAGTCGTTTAGTAATTATTTGAAAGAAAACTTTCTCGAAATTAGCTAAAGGTTAGCGTCAATTGGATTCTATTGGTACGTCTTGCTCATACATCACTCATAGACGGTAGGCAGAAACTCAAAAAAGTATGAACAATTATTGCTTCAATCATGAACTCTTACGGGAATAAAGATTTCGTAACGTCTTTTTTTATCTTTAAGGGAATTTTTAAGTCTATCAAGCCTAAGTCTATATAGCTACATATGGTGTTTCAGAATTTTCTGGTGAAAAATTTATTTTTACTTTAGGCGACAGACATACATAGTTTGTATTTCACTTAACAAAGGTAAAAAGTTTGGATTTAGAGTAACAGAATAGTGTTTTAAAGCTTATTTGAGTGAAACAGTGGGAAAAAATAAACGAAGTGGGGAAAAAGAAAATAGACATTTTTTAAAAATATTGTTTTTATTTTTTAACACAAAAGAGTTCATTAAAAAACATTGAAAGATTACAAGTCAAATACATATATGTACTGGAAAAAAAAATCAAAAGTGATATATTACAAATAAAATAGTGGAATAAGAAATAAGCAAACCAAAAATACCCAGGGTGTTTAGCAGAAGATGCAAAAACGGCTTAAATTCGAAACAAGAACGTATGGGAGAAGGGTCTATTTTTTGAATTAGAAAAAAATTAAAAAATCAACGGCAACACTTGCAATGTCATGTTATACCATTTTTGAAGGCCAGAAATACAACCATTAATTTTTTTTTAATTTACATAATTTTGTAAGTTTTTTTTAGATTTGGAAAAATTAATTAAATTTAATTTTCAAACTCAAAATTAAAAAAAAAAAAAATCTAAAATAAATCACTCTACCACAGCTCTATGCAACTTTATTCAGCTGAGATTATGCGAACAAATATACAAGAATTTTTGTTCGTTTAGTTTAAGGCATAAATTTGCGATTTTTTAAAGCTCAATTTGAAGTCGAAAAGGTTTCAAAAACACATGGAATCAAATGGTTTAAAAACTAAAAAAAACTATTTCTATCATTTTTTTTTGCAAAAAAAATGTTTTTTACCTAGTCTCCCCAGTTTCGCTGCACTCAAAACTAAAACAAAAAATAAAAAAAAAATTTTTTTTGTCCTCATAAAAATTTTTTTACTTTGACAGGTTCATCTAAACAATTTTTGTTTGATTTCTAACGCTCCAAAGTCCAAAGTCCATTTGTTAATTAAGTGAACTTATAAGTTATGTATTATAGACCCACCCGAAAAATGATTATTGCCACCACTTTTGCATAAACGGGCCCTAGAATTTGATCGCATCTTATGCAAAAGAGATTGTATAAAGATTGGTGCAATGCTCCTCCCGTCTAAACGTTCTGGATCTTGGTTGAATAAATCTTTTAGTTCTATAACTTTCCCCCCCTTTTTAGACAATGGAAATCTTTTACTGGTCATAAAAGTGTATTTAATTTCTCATTTGCATGTTGGAAAGTTGTTCACAAAACTCTTTCAGTCGTATATTTATTAGATTTTTGTCTATTGGTGGAAATATGCTTTATTTAATAAAAATAAATATCGGTCGGTCCTTAATGTAACTGGTGGTGCTAAATAATTTCCATCTGTACTGCAGCTCGCACAAATTCAATGTAGTAATAAATGATGTAAACGAAGTGTCCGAGATTAGAAATGCTGTTGAGTGTTGGGACGATAAGAGAAATTATTAACTTTTTTCTGTGGCAGTACTTTGCGAAGAAAACGCTTATTCCCAGCATCCCCCTGTTCTGTGAAATAAGATTGTCAGCAAAATACAAAAGTAAACGGGTGTTTAGGGAAAACATAGTCCTTGTAATGGAAGCACTGCAAAAACTGGGGTGAACTTTATTACTCGAATAGGATTTTTTAGTCGTCTCCTTGTTCATAATGGCTCATTACTCGTCGAAACTTGAACTAGTCCGTAAATATTTTACAGGGAATTGACCAGAATTCATTAAGTACAGAAGATCAGATCATTTTCTTGAACAAACATTTAAAAGAAGATCGCGAGAATGCTGAGAATTCCTTCAAAACGCATTGGGAAACAATTGAAAAATGTTTGAGTGAATCAGCTATTGAATTGAGCTGCCTGAGAATGGTAAACAAATAAACACACCGATATAATATTCCTTCGTCTTCACCCGAATATTATTTTAGAATATCAATTTTCGTTCTTTACTTGAATTCTTTGATAATGTTACTAAAAGAGCGAATTTCCGCATTTACAATATCTCCTACAAATATGCAAAGCATGGGCTCATCCAATTTCAATTTGATTGGCCAAAAATAACTGATAAAAATGGATTTTTCCTGGAAAATTGTTCTATTGAGTTCGTAATGTGGTTCTACCACAATAAGATGAATTTTGACCAAAGTCAATATTGTCCCGAAATCACCACCAAAGTCGAAAAACTTAAGAGGTAATTTTCTCGTTTTCGCTTCGTTTTCGACTTATAACGGTTTTTATGATTTTTGTAATACTTTCCTTTGACTGGCTCTAACTTTGCCAAACTACATCCGATTTTTGAAAATTACCTCTTAGGTTTTTTGACTTGAAATGACCTCAGGAACTCATAGTTTTCTTCTGCTTTTAAAAAATGTCATACGGCATTTTTTTATCTGTCCACAATACAGCTTTGTAAGTATATTTTAAAGAAGAAAAAAAAAGTGTGAGTGCCGGGACTCACGGTTAAGATGTGTAAACATCAACATTCGTCCGAATGCCTCATAGACCGAGAGCCTACATCAAATTTAGAGTGTGGATGATAGCAAAAATTTACTGATATTTTTATATAGATCTTAACTTTTCATAAGCAAATTTGAAAATCGGTAATGATGCATGAAAATGCGTTTTTTAGTTTACGGACAAAGGCCCCAACCACGCTTATAAAAAGTTAAGATCTATCTAAACATACCAGTGAATTTTTGCGATCACTCACACCCACAAACAGCAGTGGGCTCTTAGCCAATCATTAAAATTATATTTACAAATATTTTCCATGTCACTGACCTTATTTCGTCTAATTTGCCAAAAAAGGCGGCCTTCTATGTTAAAACCCTGCAGCCATGATGAAAGCCCAGTCCATGTACTATATGGTCTAAGCAACCAACCACATTTCAACCCAAACTGAACTCGACTTTTTGATTTCGTATATAAACACTCAGCGTTTTGTTACTGAGCGTACATAGCGTTGACCGCACTCAATTTTCGTGAAGCTCAATACAGAGATTATGGATAATTCATAAGTCTGCTATTACACGATGAATCTAGTTGCATGCGCCTTCTTCGAATTCTTCTTTGTTATTTCGTCCGCTGTTTCAAGCGCTATTAGACGATGAAACCACAGTCATGAATCTAATTTGACAGTTCTCTTTATTTTTCATTTTCGTGTTGGGCTGTGCTCAAGCTGTTTTTATTTTTGTTTTCATTATTTGATATATTGAAGAAAGAAAGGTTTGTGTGCCTTTAAATGAATGTCAGTCAAGAAAAGCAATAACATATTTTTTTTAAGTTGTTTTTAAAGATGAATTTCTCATTTCTGGAAAGCCTATAAGGCTATCAATAACAGTGCGTTGCATCGAAATTTACTCTTTGAACAACAAAACCATGTGAAGCAGAATAGTAAAAAACGGAGAAGAGAAAAGAGAAACGTCAAATAGTTGCATCGAAAATCAACTCACGCGACACCGGTCACTTTTTTTCCGTCTCATCTTTTCGATTTTTTTCTCTTTTGCACTTACGTATTTCGAAAAGTCGCATGCGTCTAGATGCATCGTGTAATAGCAAACTAATCTCTGGCTCAGAATCAAAATCACGACCACGGCTACAAAATAAGAATCACGACTACCAGATACGTTTTTTTTTCACCCTACCGCCAGTATAGAATAGATGTTTACACATCAAAAATCTCTGGAACTGAAAGGAAAACAAAACAAAATAAAAAAACCGCTCTGGTCTCAAAGTAGTCATGTAATTGAAAAAAAGTACTGCAAAGAATACAAAATACGGATAATGCTAAAGAAGCGTCAAAAAGAGTCTCGTAAAACTTGGCCCACGACTCACAGGGCAACTGGTCTTCCGTCTTATCTTTTTTCTCTTTCGCACTCATTATGTTCGAATAGAGTCAGACGCAAAGAATTATCGTGTAATAGGTGCTTAATATATCCTCTAAGCAGCCAACCAAATTTCAACCCGAACTGAACTCGACCTTTCGATTTCGTATATAAATACTGAACGTTTAGTTACTGAACGTACATATTGTTGAACGCACTCAATTTTCGTAAAGCTCAGAATCACGATCAAGACCACGATCACGATTACAACGTTACGTTACGTTTTATTTTCACCCTACCGCCAGTATAGATGTTTACACATCAAAAACAGTCACGAGTTTATTATCCACTTTTTTTATTTTCAATATTTTTCTTTCAATTGATAACATTGTACTGAGAATCACTGCGGATCCAATATTGCGGATTCCATAATCGACATGAATAATTTTTTCGCGTCACAAATAAGCACTAAAAGCTTCAATATTTTTTTCCGTTTCTTTTTTCCTTCATATTATATGTAAATCGAAACGTCAAAAGAGCTGTACGTTCGCGAATCATAGCGGCTCCGACTTCAGCTCCGTCTGCAATTGCATTCTATTCTGCTCGTACAGCATTGATTTTGTATATATTTAATATTTTTACAGATGTTCCGGCTGCGATTCCGCGCTGCGGCTCTGCGCATTGTGTTCAGCCAGTAAACAGAAGTATTTCTTTCTAAATTTCTTCAATTTTTGTTAAATTTAATTTCTATTAAAGTTTCTTTCGCAAAAATTGAGATTTGTTGAAAAAAAACGGTAAACTACATAAGATGAGGATTTTGCTGAATCTAGGAACATCCAACTGCCAAATACCAGTCACATAAAAAGCTATTTTTATCATAAAATTGAAAGGTTTGCAGCTGAAATTCTGTCATACAATTAATATCTGCTCGCATTTACTCATCAAGTGACATGGAATTTCACCTAAACCCACCCTTTATAAAAAAAAATCTGCCAAGTCCTTAATGAGACTTATTTAAGTATATAAACATGTTTATAAGTTGATTAAGTGTAGCTACATATTTCATATTTTTATATTGACAAGCTTAAGTCAATAACCATCAATAGCGATTATATTAAACGCCAGCTTTATATAATTCCAAATTTATTGGAACAACCAAACCATAACAAAAATGCGCAACAATTTATCTATAAAAGAAAGAGGTGTATTATATATAGTTCGCATGTTACGTGGTAATTCCAAATGTCACTATAAACTATTCGAACACCACACGGTATACTATTATATTATGAACATTCGTAAGGTCCTTGTTCTTTTTTTTTTCTATGTCTAAATTTTCGTGCCTACAAATATTCTTCTTCTTTTATTTATTTGGATTTTTGTTTTGTTTTTGTTTTTGTTTTTGCTTTTGTTTTTTTTTTTTTTTGTGGATGAATTGGCGTTGTAAACAAATGTTGCGTGTGCTTGAATAGTATAATGATGATGATATGTCCCCAATTCAGGATAATCGTATACGTGTATAAATTGTGTATATATAAGAACGTGGGCAATTTTTCACTCGAATAGGAGCATAAATTGTTGTTGACTGTCATTTCGTAATGTCACTATTAGCACTTTATTAGAATAATTGTTAACTTTTATGAGTCTGTGGAAAACGTGTTTTTGGTGCTGAACATTAAATATGCAGATAATTCTCGATAGGTATATAGTGTATTGGGTTCATTTCCATCTACCAATCTAGATTTATTTGGGTGCAATTTTTGAGGAAAAAATCGTATGCGAGAATCGTGAGGGACAATATAGAAACCGTTCATTTTGTGGGCCTAGAAAAGTTACTTGCAATAAATTCACATTTATTGCCAATTTGGTGCAGCTTGGTCCACTTTCTTTTAATTATTGTTTTATTTATTTTTTTAATTTCCATTTTCAATTTACTTTTTAAAGTTTTTTGGAAGAAAAATTTACAGAACTTTTTGAAAAAAAACACCATCAAACTTAATAGTGAATAAATTTTACTCCAAACAGTCACTTTATCTGCTTTGTTTTCTTCTATTATATGCTATGCCAAAACTATACAGGTATATAGCCTAAAGCCTACCAGTTCTGTTAACAAAATTGTGAGTGGTGGGATGATTTTTCAAAAAGTCTTATACCTACTATAATTTTTGAATCATCAAATTCTCATTATGCAGTTATTATCTATAATTTAATTCTAAAAGAGTTAATTTCTGTTTTTGAGTTTTTGAGCATCGTCTTCAAATTCAAATACCTCATACTTTAACAGTAAGCTTCCCCTTATATAATTATATTAAATCAAAAATATAAACAAATCTCATTTAGCAAATGTCACTAATGTTATTTCAGTGATGAACTTCAAAAATAACCAAATCACTGAACCATTTAAAACATTCCATTAAGGTAATTAAATTTAAGATACATTTTCAGGAATCATCTATTTAATTTCGTTTTCTTCAATAGGTAATTGAGAAATTAGAGAGAAAAAGTCATTTCAAGTCTTTTTCCATCCCATCTGCTCAACACTGCAGATAGCGTATTAATAGATCATATTTTGTCAAAGAATTGTACGTCTGATGGGTTGGGTAGGGAGGGGTTTTCGGGGGGTTTATAATGGGTATCACCTGCAAATGATAAATGTAAATAGTCAAATTAATGGAAGAATTAAATTTCACAGATTGTCGTGTTCATTTCACTTGATTTAATAAATAAAACTGAATTTATTTAGACCTTTTAGAAGTTAATTACGATATATGTAAGTTTCGAAAGGATGCAATGGTTTAAAATCCAAGTTTGAAAATTAAAATTGATCAATATTTTTTGGAGAATTATTTCAATACCTCGAATATTAAGAAATAGTTTTTTATTCACGCTGGGTTTCGAACTCAAAGTTACCTGAAAAAATAAAAGATTACAAAGTTTTTGGCTTAAGCCAAACTGTGCAGTCTTGGTTCTCATCTAAGGTACGTACATTAACTACAGGGTGGCGCACCAATTGTGCTACAATAAGAAATTCAAATAACTTTTTTTTAATCGATGTATTTCATTTATTTTTTTTTTATTGGTTAGAAAATTAAATTTTATTTTAAATAGTTAGTTGTTTTTAAAGATTATAGACCGCAAATGACCTCCACGCTGTCCCACGCATATGCGGCACCTGGTCAAAAAATTATTCATTGCGGCCTGAAGAGTTGAAGTTGGGATCGCCTCAATTATTGTCGTTATGGACTGCTTTAATTCAGTTAAATTCCTGGGCTTCGTTTTATACACCTCTTGCTTGACATAACCCCATAAAAAGAAGTCTGGTGCAGTCAGGTCACGTGACCTTGGGGGCCAGCGAAGAGTGGAGTTCCTAGAAATTAATTTATTTGCGAATTTTTTGTTTAGCTCCGCCATAACTGGTCTGGCTATATGTGCAGTTGCTCCATCTTGCTGAAACCAAACGCTGTTGAATGGTATACGTCTTCGGCGCAGTTCTGGGTAAAAAAAACTCCTTCAACATCTTTAAATAACGGTCCCCATTGACAGTAACGGTTACACCGTTTTCTTCAAAGAAGTACGGCCCGACAATACACCTTGATGAAACTGCGCACCACACAGTGACTCGTTCTGGGTGCAATTCCGTCTCATGGAGCATTTCTGGATTAGACTCATTCCATATACGGCAATTTTGCTTGTTTACATTGCCTTTAAGATCAAAATGGGCCTTATCAGACATGAACAAACAATTGATCAATGTGTTGTCTTCTTCGGCCATTGATATCATTTTTTGGCAAAATTCCAGGCGAACAGGCAAATCCTGAGGGTTTAACTTGCTAGTAATTTGGACTTTGTACGGAAACAAGTTTAAATCGTCATGAAGTATCCGTTGTAATGACCGTCTACTAATTCCAATTTGCCCCGATAAGTTTCGGGTCGAAACGTTCGGATTGGCCTGTATTGCAGATGCTACTGCTGCGATTGTATCCTGAACCCGAACATTGGCATCTCGATGGTACGGCCTTCGTGCGATGCTTCCAGATTCGGCAAACATGTTTACAAACCTCATAATGGTCCATCTACTCGGGGGATTACCGCCAAACTCCCGCCTAAATTCCCTTTGGACGGAAATGACGGACTGCAAAGCATGGTACCGTTGCACTATCCCAATTCTTTTCTCCGTATCCCAAGCATCCATTTTTATAAATCTAAATAGTAACCTACAAAATAAAAAAAAAAAATAAGCCGATTACTCACACAGAAAAAAAGTTATTACGTTTTATTTTTGTAGCACGATTCGTGCGCCACCCTGTACATATACCTACATAGTTTTTGTCAATATCGGTAAATTTCTAACTTAAAAAAATATCAAAGGTCGGTGGGCCTAAAAATTTTTTTCCATTGACAGGGAGTTTATAATTCATAATGGAAGCTGTTCACATTTTATATAGGACGCCTTCATTCCTACATGACAATCAACACGCACGTCACACACATGAATGCGGTTTAGATTGTTTTAAAGCCCAGTTTTACGCCACCAAAATTTATAGTTTTGAGTATTAAACAAGAACCTAATTGTGCTACATAGCTACTACCAGTTTTGTCACTTTAAATTTAAAACGCGTGGTATATAGATTGAGATTTTTCGTAGTAGATTGGAAAATCAATTTTTCAGCTTTTATGTTGGTATCGCATAAAAAACGAAAAATGTTGTCCAATTTAACACACAAATTGAATGTTTCAGTGGTACTTAACCCATGAATTAAATTCATTTTACTGTACTTTAAAAAGTACAATGGGGTCATGCATACAATATATTTTTAGTATTCAAAATGGATTTTAAAACCATTTCTACTAAACACTTTTATTGAAAACGACTTCACAATCTCGATTCTGCCCTTGAAGAAATGCAAAATAATTCCGATATAGTGAACGCTGATATCGTCATGATTCCTCCACCGGTGGACTATGTTACGGATGAAGAGGGCATTGATGAAGACAATATAAAGACAGTTGATTTACCACAAGATGTTCCAGGTGAGGTTGAGATTTTTGGGGAATCTTATTTAGCGGCAGACGACGAAGCATTCAACAGCGATGATGACATCCCGTTGAGTGAGTTGAAGAAGTCAATGACACCACCTGTGTGGACAAAATCCATTTCAACAACAAATTTAGAACGAACAGGGAATCATTTGGGTATAGAATCCAAAACTATGCTGCAGATTTGTTTGGACTCAACGAAATTGAAGTTTTTGAAAATTTTGCTTGATACCGCGATGTAAGACATCTTATTGTTAGCCAAACCTTGTTGTACGCAGGGCAAAAAAACCAACACAGCTTTTCATTCAATGAAGAAGATTTAAGAATTTTTATTGGAATCCTACTGTTTTCGGGACATCATTCTGAGGCAAGAGAATTTATGTACTGGAAACAGTCGGCTGATACACATGTTCCTACTGTAGCAAATAGTATGTCGAGGAACAGATTCCAGGAAATAAAAAGATTCATACACTTTGCTGATAACGACAACCTTGATTTAAACGACAAAATGGCAAAACTTCGCCCGCTCAGTAAACTTTTGTGCCAAAAATTTCAAAAGTGGGGATATATGCATGAGAATTTATCTATAGATGAATCAATGGTGAAGTATTTTGGTAGACATTCCTCAAAGCAATTTATTAGAGGAAAGCCTGTGAGATTCGGGTTAAAAAATTGGATGCTTTGTAGTTACATCATTAGATCATGGTTACATGTATCAATTTGAAACTTACTGTGGAGCTAAAAATGTAAAGCCCTCTTTAAAAGCATAACCGTTAGGGTCAAGAGTGGTTCTTGACCTTCTAAAGAATATTGACTGTCCAAGTGTCCATGCTGTTTATTTCTATAACTTTTTTACTAGCTATGGACCTAACACTCCATTACCTACGATTTCACACTTTGAAGCAGGTACATCCTGGACTTACTGTCAAACGAAGCAATGCGGAGAGCCCAGGGTACCAATTTCCAAAAAAATTACCAAACCAACTCAGATGTCGCCAGTGCCATTTAAGATCAAAATGGTGCTGTGAAATGTGTAATGTATAACATTATGTATCCAGAAAAATTGTTTTAAAAAATTTCATATCAATGAAAATTAATATGTACTAAATAAAATACACCGTCATAACGTCTTACATACATTTTTTTCAATAATTTTTGTTTATATACATATGTCTTAAATTTAACCTCAATAAACAGAAAATTCAATAAAAATAAAATATTTTTGATTTTTGAAACCCTTGGGTGTTAATGGATTCCAAAAAACCCGACATCTACTTACTTACAGTTATGTAATTTTTTTTTTAGGATACGATTCAAGATGTTTCTGATTTCACTCTAACCGAAATATTATTAATTTTATTAATATTATTAAATTTTGAATACACCCAACCTCGCACCTACCTCAAATCCTATAGTTTGCCCAAGCAGGAGGGTTGCAGCGGGGCAGCATGCCTCCCCATACATACCTCACTATTTATTAAAATCTTTGGAACTAATTTCATAATGAACTAAGTACCAAATGAACTAGCTCCCAAATTCGTTGGAACTAATTTCATAATGAACTAAGTACCAAATGAACTAGCTCCCAAGTTTATGAACTAAGTCACAACTAAATTTCGGTGGGAGTTAAAAAAAGTAGATTTAGTTGCAAAAGCGGGATAATAAGAAACAGGATTATAAAAAACGGGATTATAAGAGGCAGGATTATAGAAAGCGGGATCTTGAAAAAGCGGGATTATAACCCCCCTGCTTGGGCAAACTATAGGATTTGGGGTAGGTGCGAGGTTGGGTGTATGCAAAATTTCTTTTTATAATTTTGGTTGTTGGCAGTTAGTTCCAAAAATAATGGGAATGCGTTCATAATGAACCAAGTTTAATACACAAATGAATTGCGAAAAACGGGATTGGCGGTATTTGGCGGGATATTAAAAAGCGGTATTTTAATACATTGGGATTATGAATAAGCGGGATTTTAGAAGATGGGATTTAAAAAAAACGGTATTTTAGTAGACGGGATTTTATTTTCGGGATTTTAAAAACCGGGATTTCGATACGCTCCCGATTTACTTTTAAAAGAAAAACACATTAGAATGTTCGAAATCCTTCCAAGAAAATAATTTTGTTAAATTCTTAGTTTTGGTGAGCAGAGCCACTTGTAGATTCTGCAACATTCACGAGGAGACACCGAACTATATTTTAGGTATTTGCGAAGCACTTTTGAACAAGCGACACAGCTAAATGGGACTTCACCAGATTGATGGGAGCAAATTATTCTCTCTAAAAATACCCCAGATACGGAAGTTTCTCAAAGGAACAAATCTGCAGGAAGAGTTGTAAATTAGACACCTCATTTAGCTCTAAAATGGGGGCACAACGTAGATTTTTATAAGTTCACAGTGCAATGATTTTAAAAATGTATATATACTACATATATATACACACATAATAACCCCGAAAATTTCTTTCATTTCATTCAAGTCTGAGTAAATTTTTTTTGAAATCGACATTTGAAGGCTCGACCTAGATAAATATTCGATTTTTTTAGATTGAATGGTAATGGAATGACTTTTAAAATAGATAAAAATCAATTTTTTTGGTTGAGTAAAGCGGTGTAACACATCTGAATAAATGATTTTACTAAGGACTTCCCTTCTTTGGAAGCACCGCAGCATATCTGTACAGTCGTACTAATTTTAAAAATAAACTTTCCTTTGAATCAAATTCAAAAAGGAATTTCATTCTGTTTAAGACAGAAAGTATATCATAGCCTATTTTTATGCTAACTTTTCTCATACTTTCCCGCATCTGTTTGCTTCAAATCTAAGCAAAACATTCTTACAATCATACCTATGCCATCAGCATCACCCCTCCACAATATTCCAACCGCTCGCTGTGATATAAAATGCTATTAAATTATTTGACTTCTCGTTATAGATTAATTTCTGCGTTCTTATATTCATTGCCACCGACATACATATACAATACATTATAACTACCATCAAACAACCACCTTTTGAAGCTAGAAATTTAACTGTCTTTCAGGCTTATAAGCAAGGATATTTTTAATTTCGGTAATGTGGCCGTGTACTTATAGGAGTAGGTATATGTTGGTAAAAGAAAAATCAAAATAATAATAAAAATACAAATACAAATACAAAAAAAAAACAAAACACACAAGCAATAAAGGAAGAAAAGATAATTATCCTTAGGGTGCTATGACACATTTCCTTTTAGTAATATTAGATTTTCGTTAAGATAGGTTTAAAAAGGTGGGTGTTAAATTAGTGATGCGATGGGGTCCCGTTTACGGTAATGGATTTTTGAAGGTGTGCGGCTCTACATACATAATTCTGTTTTATAATATATACCTATAACGAAATCTGATCTTGTGAATCCTTTGATTTAAGGTAAAGTTTTCAAATTTTGCCTCGGAGCTTGATTTATTGCATTTCTAATGGCGTTGTTAATAAGCTATGTACATAGGGTGTTTCTGACTGTCAATATACTTTGAGAAATTATTTTGTTGATTTATTTTTCTCTGCTAAGGCGGGTGAGGTAATTTTCTAATAAATTGAATCAAAATGGAAAAGTAACTTATTAAATACAACAGAAAAACTTGGGTAGAATAGCTGGTGCTTCTTTTTAAACCAGGAAACTATTATCTATAGTTAAAAGTTTTCGATAGAGTATTTTCATTTTTAAATTAGGGCCTATTTTCAGATACGGTACCTACTTAAATATTAAAATTCAATACAAGAACTTATGCTACTCTAAAGGAAAAAATAGACAACAAACGTTTTAGTTGAATTTTTTGTTAATGTTAAGTTCGTATTAGCAAAAGGTTCTAAGAAGAATAAATTAAGATATTAAGGTTTTACTGACGTTCTTCAAAATAATAACATTATATTCTATTATACCTACCTATACATGTCCTATAATAATTAAGTACTAATTAAAATTTTAGTTAAAATAGAGATAGATAGATAGATAGATATACAATTCTGTATTTCAATAGATCTTACAATATTAAACATTAAGATTAAGGAATTGGCTTTGTTGCCATCTGCATTAACTTTTAGTTGAAAGTTAAATATGAGGTAGTCATAATAAGAGTGTTGTTACTTAATTAAGGCGAAGTTGTGATGTGCTTCAATTTAATTGTTAAAGCCGAAATATAAATAAGAAACTTATTTTTGGAGCTTTTTTTACCGCTTTTATTTTGGAAAACACAATATCTATGATTATTATATTAGAAGTCCAAGTTTAACTGCAATATATTATAACTCCATTATTCCAAATTAAAACTTAAATCCGCTTAATCTGGCAGTAATTCCTCAAGGTATTGTCAGAAACGGTGCCGTGTCATAATGCCATGCGTCATAAAGCCATATTTTACACTTTTTTACGCTTTTACAAAGTGGCAGAAGACCATATTCAAACATATCGTCAGCTAAAAAAGTAAAACTGCTAAATCCACTTTGGCAAATTTTACAGGAAAGCGAAAAAACAAAAATTATTTACATAAGGCTCCATATATAAAAACTGATTTTCTCTTTAGGATTCTGCAACAAATACGGTACATTAGATAAAAGTGCGATGAAGCAAATTTGTGCAGAATGTGTTTCTGAAGAAAATGCCATCAACATCTCAATTTCGACCAAAAGTGGACTTAGCAGCTATACGTATTTAGCTGACGATATGGCCTTTTGATTCTTTAATAAAGTGGCCTTATATGGCCTTATGCCACTTTCAACCGTTTTCCTTATTTCATAAATAAAACCTGTAAGCCCCTGAACATGCTATAACAAAGCGTTAGAACTTTAAATCTTTCAATTTCTGCGATTTTATTGTTTTAATTGATTTAAAAATAAAATATTAGGATAATATGACGTGAAAATTTAAAATTCGATCGAATATTTACATTCTTAAATGTTCTTTCTTCATAAGCACAATTTTTCCCACAGTGCTTTCCGCGAATCAAAAGTCAAACACAACGTTTACAGGAAAGTATTGAACACGAAAGTTATCCAGTTAGGGTTCTTCTATACATCTCGTTTAAATTACATTATGTACTAAAAACCGGATTTCTAGAGAGATACCTAGACGCAATAAAAACTTTGTATCTTCTAAATGAATAAATATCACACTCTGAAACTTGCCATATATGTATGTATGTATTTCTAATGTATAAAAAATATTCTATATTTACAAGTTTCTCCAATAAAATAATTTAACTGTTGCTTCATTTAATTTATCAACATTTTTTTCTTAAAATCCTTACCCAAAGTCTCTTCCATTAAGTGTCGCAGAACAAGCTTCTGTGCGACGTCGAATCAATAAATTTGTATTTTTTACAAGACTCTTCTGAACGGATGCAAAATTCTCTTCAATTTACACTCTTCATGCGTCTCGGTATCGGTAGCATCTTTGCCACCAAAAAAAAACCCTCTGTGCCACATCTTTGAAAAAAAAACTTGCCATTCTTGGTGCCATATAAAAAAAACGCATATTTTTATATTAAAAATATTTTTCAATGTGGGGGGGTGAAATACAACAAAAAATTCAAACAAATAATTTGTTCTATATTCGTGTATTGTTAAAAAATAAGAGTTTCTGACAATTTTTACTCCGAAGTCCGAGTACTTTTCCTAAAATTTCTTCAAATTTCACTTTAAGTAAAAGAAAAGACAAGAAAAGAAAAGAAAAGAAAAGAAAAGAAAAGAAAAGAAAAGCAAAGAAAAAGAAAAGAATTAAAAAATGGAAATAAAAGGAGCGTTCAATATTGATTTTTTTTTTTTCACACTATAAAATGTTCGTATCAAAAAAGCACGATCGTACTACTTTGGCAATGCAGATCGATAGCACTGCATTTAACAAAGAAAATGTTGTGCGAAAACGGCGAATAGAGGTCTCAAATGGTCGATTATGTTGGGTGTAATTAATTGTATAATATGGTGCAAGCTAAGTTTGGAGCATAGAACCATAAAGTGATTCAAACATTTGACAACGTTGTTAAAGTGCAGACAACATTTGAAATCACGACATACATACTTAATAAATACAACACTGACCTGAAAGTTTATAATCTTACAATTGGTTTGACAGATTAATATAAATTGTCTGAAGTTATTACATGGGTTAAGAAAAAACGATGCGGTAAACTACAATATATTTTTGACAGGTGGCATAAAATTTAGGCTTCCATACCCAATTTATTCTTTTAAAATCAGATAAATAAGACATTATCAGCCCTATTAATGATCACAAAATAGATACAAAACAACACTAACACATGTTTTAACTTATAATTCTTAATAATAAACTTGTTTCAGCCTTAAATGACATTTGACAATGAGCGGATAACTTATCTCACCAATTTTGGCGTTCAACGAGCGGATAACTTTACCGTTCACAATTCAATTCAAAGCTGACTGATATGGCAGTTAGCTTTCAAAAATGAAAGAAGTACCTACTTGAATATTTAGTACAATTGAGGGAAGTGCTGCCTACTTTTCGGTGTAATTCAGTGAACAGATAAAATGAAGACAGAATAAGTTTATTAATATTTTATTTTATCAAACGGATAAGTCCACTATCCATGTGTTAGGTAAAATGTGTATAGGGCTGTATGCAGCGTTGTCACTTCCAGAAAAAAATTCGAAGAAGATTTGAAGAAAAAAGTGAAGTAGATTGAGAAAAATTGAAGCAGATTTCAAAATGAACTTTTTTTTATATAAATCTATATTTTAAAAAAAATATTTAAATTAAATTTTATAAAATTTAATTTTATAAAACAAAAAAAAAAAAAACAAAAGAAAAACAAAAATTCTTTCAGACTTCATATTTACATAATGTATATTTCAATATATTGTTTAATAAATCTTTTTTAATTAATTTAATAAAAAACACGTTATTTTTTACTTTGTACATGTATTTTTTATACATTGTTTTATAACAATTTTTAGTTTTAATTATACTTGCATCTACTAGCTTACTTTTTTGAAAATAATTAACAATTTTTTGGTGAGTCAAATATTTCATTTATCTAAACATTTTGTTCGTTATTCGAAACATTTTCTAGTTTGAGAATAATACTTTCCGTAGGAAGTTTGTTCATGGTTTCGTATTTGGTAAAGTTCATTTCAGAGAACTTACGCTCTGTTGCGTCGAAACAGATAAAAACAAGAAGTAAATTTGGCCTTCTTTTGGAAAATTTAAGTAGGTTGAAACAAGGATTTTTAAAATGAAGTAGATATCAATATTTTTCTGTTGGTGCGAAGGACGAAGTAGATTTTAAAAATTTATCAAAAAAAGAAGTAGATCTACTTCAATTGAAGTAAAGTGATACCACTGGCTGTATGACCGTATACAAAAGAGCTTGCTTCGTGATTTTTATTTTTAAACAGGCTTTATATTGTGTATGTATAATTTGTATAAATGTATGTGACTATGGAAAAACTTTATTTTGTGTTGCATGTTAAAAAATTCGAATTTTTGTAAGTTGTTTTTGCATAACTACCTGCATATTATATACACAACAGATAACAATTTTTTTCTTTCTAGAAAGATTATTAGGATATTTTGCCTTGCTATAAAATTTTATAATTTTATTTTATACAAAAAAAGCCTGCTCGCTCTTAATATTATATATACGTTATCTTTATTGCAATCGACAAATCGATTTGCTTTGACCTGTGCAGAGCTACATACATACGTGTGTATATATACAAAAATAATAGAGGGTGAACAATAGCGGCGATAAATAAAAATGCACGACTAGATCGCATGAACTTGCTCTTTTGGTTAAAATTATAAAACCAGGATAAACATTGAAGATATAATGTACTAGTTCATGTCAATACAGTAATAATATTTACTGAAAAATGGAAACAAAATGAAAAATAATGGGTAAACAAAATTATTTTTTCTTTAATTTTTGTTTTTACAAAACAATGGTTATAAAATTTTGGACTGCAATTTTAATTTTTTTTCTTAGAATCAAATGTGTCCGAAATTGTAATTAAATTGGTCGAGCCACTAACATTATACATATCGCACCTTTAGAATGAAAGTGACCTAACTCAAAATTTTCTTAACTTCTTATTTTTCAATAAACTGACCTTAAAAAGCAAATTGAACTCTAAAACCAGGTGGTAAAACAGATGCCGAATTTTTTATTTGGGTCATTTTCATTCTAAGGGTGTGATATATATCTACGGGATACATGATATACGGGAATAAACCAAAAATTAAAGAAATCCGCTTTTCCGTCATATTAATTTTTATTTTTATACCAAAAACTTGAATCACATGTTATATCATAATTTCTTCGAACATAATACAGTTACGAAGTTTAATTAAAATCATTGCAGCCATTTTCAAGGAAATTGGAAGGAAACCAAAATCATTTTTAGATGGACATACAATGAAAGCAAAGACACATAAGCCGACACACGTAACGAAATCCATACTTTTTTCTTTTTAACTTCTCCATTATCGTAATATCAAGATTGATTAAAACTTGAAACCAATACTTGCCCTATTATATGAGCAAGTAAAAAGTAAATCAATATCCTGTTGATTGTTTATGTATAGTTTTATTTTGTGATAGTCTATCACAGCAGGTTGTTGTTTCGTGATATATTTGCTATGAAACGATATATTGGCATTGGCACCAATATACCTACTGCACACAGGTGGTCTTTTGATATAATGCTTTTAATATGAGTTGGTATATTAAATTGAATTAGGGAGTTTTTTTTCTGTTTGTAAATCTTTTGATAATATTTATAGAATATTTTGAAAAATCGTTTGCTTTAAAAACCTTAAAGAGTATGAACAATTAAAAAGCTTCGTCGCGATTTGGTACAGAAAATACACGAGTCACCATTGTTTGGCAAAATTCATTTGGCATTTCTTTGTTTCGCTGTATGTCTTTAAATATTTCCTTTAATTCGCAATCCTTAATTGGCAATTTACGTTTTGTTTTTTATTCATTAAGTTTTTCATTTATTACGCAAACATTTTTGGAAATTTGTCAACATAAAGAAGAAATCTGATGGTTATCCTGTCAATTTTACATTTAATAATATTATTTTAAAGAGTACCCCGAAAATATGTGACGCATTTGCAAATAATTTTCGTAAATCTTTCATAGATTCCCAGGTTAATGTTGACATTGACTACTTCAGCTACTTGGACCATTGTCCACAAGTCACATTCAATAATATTCATCTTGATATTGACAAAGTCTCACATTACCTTACTTTACTTCATGATGATTACTCACCAAGACCGGACGGTATCCCCCTGTTGTTTTGAAAAAGTGTAAACCAATCTTATCTTCTCCTCTTCTATATATTTTTGCGCTATCCCTTAGTTCTGGTAAATTTCCAAGTATATGGAAGAAGGCGTTTATTACACCAATTTTTAAGAAAGGTGACAAATCAGACATTTCTAACTACAGGCCTATCTCTAAGCTGTCTTGTATTCCCAAGCTTTTTGAACAGGTGGTATGCGATAGTTTGAAGTTTAACTGCAAAAATATCATTTGTAAACAGCAACATGGTTTCATGCGGGGGTGATCGACGGTTATGAATTTGCTTGTGTTTATGAATAAGTGCTCTACCTCGTTAGAACATGGACAAGAGCTTGACTGCATCTATACAGACTATTCTAAGGCTCATGAAATCATCTTGTTTAAATTAAGAGTGTTTGGGTTTCCTCCTGGACTCATCACTTGGATTTCATCATATCTCCAAAATAGATATTACCAGGTTAAATTTAGAGACTCATTCTCTAATCCCTTCATTGCAAAGTCGGGAGTTCCTCAGGGGAGTCACTTAGGACTACTTCTTTTTATATTAGCTATAAATGATGTACCTTTATGTATTCGTAATAATAAATAAAATCCTTATTTTTGCAGATAATATGAACATTTTTAAAAGTATTACATCTGTTAATGATCGTTTACATCTGCAAGAAGATATTAATAGTTTTGTTAAATGGTGTCATAAGAACGATTTGAATTTAAACCCAGTTAAATGCCAGGCCATGACTTTCTCTAAAAAACGTATTCCTAGTTGGTATGAATATAAAATATCAGAACATACTTTACTTCGCGTTAATAGTTTTAAAGACCTTGGAGTTCTGGTTACGTCTAGCCTTAATATCACAGAGCACATTAATTTAATCGTCAATAAGGCCAACTCTATGTTAGGGTTTGTGAAGCGCTGGGCTAAAGAATTTCAGGATCCTTACGTTAGTCTCTCTCTCTAGTTCGTCCCCATCTTAAATACGCATCTCAGGTATTGTCTCTTTTTACGAAGTCCACAAAAATAGGTTAGAAGCAGTTCAGCGTAAATTTATTCGTTTTGCTTTAAGAGGGTTACAGTGGTCCGATCCTTTTAATCTCCCACCGTATGAACATCGGATAAATCTTCTTCAGATTCAGGTTAATAATGATATTGTGTTTATTCACCAACTAATTAGCGGTGTCAAAGATAGTACTGATTTGTTAAATTGTTTGAATTTCAACTATCGCGCTCAGCTCACAGCCTTCGTAGTTTGAATTTAATGAATTTACCCCACCATCGTACTAATTACGGATTGCATGAACCTTAAACTCGCATGTGCAAGTTACTGAATTTGAATGTAAATATTTTTGATTTCAATTTTAATAAAATTAAACTTAAAAGTGTGTTGAAGACCAGTGAACCACGCTCATTAATGTTTTATAAATATAAAAGTTTGTTCTTATTTTAATAGTCTTCTTTGTATTAGTTTGTATTTTTTGTATTAATATTAATATGTATTTGTATGTTTCAAAGTTTTTAAATAAATGTATTCCTTAGTATTCGCTTTGTAGTAGTTCGTTGCTTACTAACTACTAACACGGCACTAAGTGATGAGCCAGTGTACACAATTTTTGTGTTGGCAAATCTTTGGGCGCAAGTTGTTGCTTGCATTAAGGTCTCTGCGACAAAGATCTGATAGTGTCAAAAAAAAAATTAAGATTCGGCGTTTTTATATTTCGCTTTTTTTAAAGAAGATTTTCAATCATTTCGCAAAAGTCTTTAAGCAATTTGTTGTTTAGTTTTTTTTTGTTACGTTGTTTGATTATTAGCCAATTTTTTTGTTTCGCCGTTTCATTATTTCGCAAAATATCGCTACGTCGTTTTATTATTTCGCTGATAGACCGTTTAGTTGTTTTGATAATTAATAATAAATAATGTTTTTTTGAAAACCAATTTTTTATATGGAAAATTGTTCTTGTTTGAGAATTTTTCATATTAATTTTTTTTCGCTTATGGTATGCTACATGTAATTGAATGAAAGCCAAAAAAAAATTGCAAAACAATTGAATGCCAAATAAAAAAGGCGAAACAACAAAATTCCAAATAAAAAATTGCGGAAATTCAAAAATCCAATCAAACTAAATGAAAATTGCGAAATGAAAAATGCGAAATGATAATTTGTCAAATCATTTTTTAAAATTTGAAATAAAAAAATTGCTGAACAAACAAAATGCGGAACGAAAAACGGCGAAATGAACCCCCGCAAAACGTTAGTTTGCCAGACAATTCTTGCGAAACACACCATACCTAAAATACACAAGTATATACATCAAAAGAAGGTTTTGTTTCTTACATTATACAAAATAATGGACACGAGACATTTTTTTTCAAACTTTATGATATTATGACGCAGTTCAGATATGGAAATCCAAAGCATTTTCTATGGGGCCGCTTGTCTGCCAGATGCACAGAAATAATGCACCATGACCGACAAAGGCCACAACCACGGCATGCAATACTTTCATATTTGGATATGAAAAGTTAAGATCTATCTTTAAATACCATTGAATTTTTGCTATATATCATTCATACTTAAAAATAGCTGTGGCTAAACTCTACACTTATCGTCAAATCCTTTTATTTGATTGCTACAGGTTTATATTATAAAAATAGCAAACACTTAATTTTTTTAGTAAACTCTTAAAAAAAATTCTAAAATAAATAAATTAAAAATATCGATAAGCTTAATTGTACCTACTCTTTTTTTGTATGTAAATATTGCCTAAGTCTCTTAGTGCATTTCCTCTCACAACCACTTTAGTTTGTATTTTGTTTGAAAATACATTACCTACCTTTTTCATCCGAACTCCAAAAAGATTTAAATAGATAAGCACGTTCTTTGGTTTGGGTAAATTCGAGAGAAAAAAAAATCCGTCAAAGACCTTCCGCATCTGTTTGCTTATTTAAAACCCCACTTAGTAAAGTTTTAAGCTCCAAATGGACATCCTTCCTATATACATATATACCTACCTACGAGCAGGTATAATAACTTCCACTTTTGTGTTGTCAAATTCATGGGATGCGTTTTCTGCTCATTTTTTTTAAAATTTTTAATAAGCTTTATTTTCGAATGCCGCACTTTTTATGTCCAGACCATCAAAGCCTTATATTATACGGTTTATATATATGCTTGCTTTGGCATATTTATTTTCAATGAAAATCTTTATTATAATTGCCAACAAAAAATATAATATGCCGCACGAAATCCTCATCCATTTTGCAGCTGTAAATATAAATATACCTATACTATAAGTGAGGAGGATCTCGTTTATCTTAAACCAGCCAACATCCTGCTTGCAAAGCCGAACATTGAAATCAATTCATCCCAACTGAATTTCCAATTTTACAGCCGCTTAAGTCGTTCACTCAAATTGAAGCACATACTTTATTTATGATGCTTCAATAAAATGGGCTTCAGAGAAGAAGAATCCTGGTTCCGCAGGTAAATGCCTAGCTAAATGCTTTGAAATCCCTTTTCGCAAAACGGGAAAACGTTCAACTACGAGTGCATTTTTTCCCCCAGGATGTCTCCTTTTTTTCCTATCAACTACTACCCTATATCTCGTTGGTGCTGTAGAATAAAAAATAAAAATAAAATCATCCTCACCCTTGAAGAGGAAAAATCGAGTAAGACGTTGAAACAAGTGACGCGAATACATGTGTATATGCACGTCCTGTCAAAATATACGAGCGCACTAAAGTGGTTAAGTACAAAAAATTGCAACATTATACACACAGCCCTATCGTACCTCTTATACTACAACCCCCAAATAGGATTCTTCGTTAGAAAAGCAGGGTATATGATACCTACTGATGGAGTAAGGGATGAGAAGATTTGCTTAAAGATTTATCGTCGAAAAGCTCTGCACACATTTTACATAAATGAAGGCATAGGCATTAGAACCAGCATCAAATGACAGCCAGCAACAGCAGCAAAAGCAACAGCTACAGAAACAGCAGGAACAGCGTTAAACTGTAAAATTCTCGGCAAAAGCATATCCAACATTATAGACAATTCGGGAGCCTCCGCTTCGCATCCTTAAAGTTCTTTATAACCTGTTGCTTCAAACTGAACAAAAATGGATGAACATTTCGTTCAGCGAGTGAATGAGTGCCAGAAAAACTGGGGCAGTCCATAAAATAGGCAAAATGCCAAGTTGCCTACATATTTATGTAGTGAAGCTGTCGGAAGAAGGAATATAGCTAGATAGCTACATTGCAGCTATATACATACATACATATAGCAACAACAAACCACTCATCAAAAGGAATAAATGGTATCAGCTTAGGATTATAGGGTCCAGGTGGGACTTTTGAGGGAAATAGATGAAATCATTCATAATTTCTAAGGCAGCTGCTGTTATGTTTAGATATGAATTTATTTTTATAGAAGACAAAGAAATTGTTTGGTGGGTTAATGAAGGGTTAAAATCTTATGGGATTTTTTTTAAGAGCAATATAATATGAACTTTAAAAAAAGCAATTATGGGATCTTTTGAATAAAATATAAATTTAAATGGAATTTTGTATAAATGAAATCTAAGTAAGGTAAAATGGTCTTCTAGCATTATAATTAAGCTTTGATTGATGTGAATGAGAGAAGACCCCCTTTCAATATGACGTAAAAGAAATAGAGTTTAAACGAATATTGAATTATCTGTTCTACCTGTTTACTACTTAACTTGAAGTTCTCAAAAAGACTGAAACAAAACTAAGAGGTATGAAGACGGATGTTCAAGTACATGAGACCGACATCAGTATTAAGCTAACAATTTTCATGTGTTTTATATTTGAAGTGCTCAAAAAAATTAGTATTTTTAATTTATCGCCTTTATAGTTCACACTTTGTCATAGCAAAAATATAAAGAGGACATAAAATATTTCAACAATTCGAATTGGAAAAGCACAAAATAAGTTTCTAGATGATTTCTGTGTGAAGCAACTGTAATAGTTTCCGATTGTTGGTACAATGAGTTTGAATATTTTGTCATTCAAAAAATTCGTGTGGAATCAATAATAATCAATGCAATTGTTTAATTACCAAAAAAAGATGGTTTAGCGAACGAATAAAAATATAAGATTTGTATTGGTGTCAACACATTTATTTTCTATTGTGCTTATTTTTTCCATGCACAATAATTTGAGTAGGTTCTATGGAGAATATAATTGAAAACGTAACTTAGATAGGTCTATACTTTATTTTTAAGAACTTACTTTGTCGTTGTTACTACAGTTTTTATTCCTTTTCCTATTTAAAATAAAAATAAAACAGATAACAAAAGAAAAAGATACAACACAAACAATTGCAAAATAACAATAAATTTAACAGAAATATGATAAATAAAAGATATTATTTTAAATAACTAAAAACACTTATTTTATTTATTTATTTATTTAAATGCATTTCCGAAGCTATGCTTCCAACGTCAGTAAGTTTTATATAAATAATAAAACAAACAAATTTTTTTGATATATTAAATACAAATAACTCATTACAAACAAAAACAAACTACACAAACAAATTTACTGACGATGCGATGGAAGCATTATCAAATTTATTTAGAAATATGATATTAACAAGAAATTTTTTAAGTTTGTTTGGTAAGGTGAATTTTTTCCCTTTTACAAATTATCACAATTTGCTGTCATAACACTAAAAAAAATCAAGTTTGCAAAATTTAACTTGGTGAAAATTTAAAGTTATCAACCAGCATCTTACTTATTGTAGTAGATTTTCTTAAGGGATTTTTGGTAAACGTTACTTTACTATTCGAACATTTTGTTTTTATTTATAGAAAATTTTAACCGTAGTTTAGCTCTTATTCCATGGCTTACTAAACTCTTGGAATATTGAAATAAAAGTGGAATAACCATATTTATCTAGTTGTGAACTAATAATATGACAAATAGAAATCAAAATGACAAGAAAAACGTTATTGTGTTCTCGTATTTATTATTTCATTGCATACTTTCGATGAAGTTGTCGATTAACATAATATGTACGTGCGTATACTACTGCACTCTTTCGGAGATTTGAATAGCAAATACAGTAAAACCCGCATAAGAGAAACTGCAAAACGTCACAGTCTTTCTTTCACTTAAGCGGATTTTTCTCTTAAACAAACTCCGCTTAAGTGAAAAATAATTTCACTTAAGCGGAGTCCGGATAAGTGACAAAATTGCACTTAAGCGGAGTGTTATAAAGATAATTGGTCGATAAATACTCGGGGATGAAAAAAGTGTTTCAGATAAGCGAGTTTTTCTCTTAAGCGAGTTTCTCTTAAGCGGGTTTTACTGTAGTAGGATTATCCTAAGTTGCATAGCTACTATTTCCTATTTTGGATTTCGGTAGGGTAGTTAACTTAAGTTTGGGTTGTGCGTTAGTTTGGTGAGGTAAGGAAAATTTAACGCTTGATTTCGGTCGCCTATAGTGAAGTTAGGTAGGTGGAAATGGTGACCGAGAGCAACCTATCTCATTGAACCAATTAGCGCCGTTTTGATACCATAACTCGTTGTACCTGCGGGGGAAAAAGGAAAACGGTTTTGCAAAGTCTGAGGCTCTCAGTAATAAGCCAGGCTGGGCAATTTGTCAGAAACGTAAGAGGTTTGATCCCTTAGGAGAAACCTTAAGTCCTATAGGAAGTACATGGTACAGTAGCTATAACTGAGGTCTATCCTATAGAGCCAATGCCTTCGTTTGAGAAAGGTTATCAGATCTTTGAACTTTGCCTCGGCAAGTTCTGATCGTTGATAAAAGTTTAACTAAAAGATTGATCTTTGATTCTGGCCAACGTGGGGAGGGGCGGACTGGGAGTCAAAAGGCCTCCCGAGACTTTAACAAAAGGGCCACAAAAAAGTAAAATGAGTAGAAGGAGTGAAAAAGAATAAGCTGCGAAAACGATATAAAATATTTGTTTAATTGAAGCCAAAAATAGTCTGCTCCGAAATTTTTATTTTGTGTTCGAGTTAACAAAAAATGTAACAAGATTTTTGAAAACATTAGGTCGGTCCTGTAATGCAAATTTTATAACTAATGTTTTCAATATCTACCGAGACTACGAAAATACTCGCATACTTTTCTATTCTGTTTCTGCACCCTTGAAATTTTGTGTGAAAGGTTATAGAATATAACGTTTACTAAGAGTAATTTGGGGGCCTCCTTAGGTTACGGATAGCGCCATAATAACTCAATAATAATAAGTGTGGGGCCCCATCATCTTAACTATATTGTTTTTGTTAAAATAATCTTGGGAGATGTGTGGGCTTCCTGAGATTCTTTTGGGGCAACAAAAGCTGTACATTTAATGTAAGGCCCTTATACAAATCCAATTTTATTAGAAAGTTTTATTTTTAACGAACAGAAAGTAATGCAGAGACTTTCATACACTTATTATTCTCCAAGGGACCCACCGGGCAAAATCCCGGTTGCCAGGTGGCCCAATCCACCCCAGAACGTGGGGCATTTACAGAGGAACCGAACGACTGTTTCGTTTTCCTACGACAATGGCTATTGTGGGGAATACCTAGCTTCGCCGCATGCTCACATGTAGCCATGACCCTGGCTATGTCTCGCCTGGGTTTGCGAATTAAATAATTTGTTCGGGATTTACTATAGGTGGGTCAAATCTTTGTAGAAATGATGCAATTGGTTAAACTGGATTGGATTCGGTTAGAAAAATTGAGAATACATTGCCCTTCATAACTCCAAGTAGAATGTCGACTCTTTCCGTAAGTTTGCTATATGAAGAGCTGAACCTTGCCTTGCCAGTTCATCTGCCCGTTCGTTTCCCTCCTACAGTGACTCGGAATACAGATAAGTGTGACCTTGAGGTTCACGTTTAGGCTGGTGATCTCATGACGGTATTGCTGCTCCAATTTGGTGGAAGATGCAGCTGAACTAAAAGCTCTAACAACTGCCTGACTGTCTGTCAGGATACCAGTATTTCGGTATTGGTTAGGTTCTTGTTTGAGTATCTTACATGCTACCCTAATTGCCAGTAATTTAGTTTAAAAGACAATAGCAAAATTGGGTATCCGAAAATATACTGAGCCAACACCACACTCCATCTTTGAATCATCAGTAAAAATAGTTGTGTCGAAGTCTTTCGTCACGAAGTCGTCTTGCCAGTCGTCCTCTCTAGATGGGAAAACAACTTTAAAATCCTTACTGAGATACAGAGTAGAAGTGCAGTAGTCAGTAATTGTTGAAAAAATATATGTGAAAATAAGATTAGTGATGTTGCGATGACCATATGGTTTGGCAAACCAAAGATTGGATTCCTTTAGTCTTATCGCGCTGCAACAAACTAAATTGGTATTTTATTTAATATGAAGATCGAGAAGTAGAAGGTGAAGAAAGACGCTTAAGACATCCGTTGGGAAGGATTGTATAGTGCCCTTTTAAGTTTGACTATGTTATAGGCTTTACTAAGGGGGGGCCACCAAACAATAGAACCATACGTGAGGATCGGTCGTACCACCGCTGTGTACGTCCACCAGTATTATCTTCAATATATAGAGAGCCTACTTTTTAGCGAAGATTTTACTGCAGGCATAGAAAGCTATTTAGGACTTTCTAACCCGTTCTTCAATGTTCAGCTTTCAGTTTAGTTTATAGGGTCGTGGGGTTGTGTCATGTCCGGTAGGGTCTCGGTCGATGGTGGGACCGTTATCAATACTCTCGGAGCTCTGTTTGTGCGATGTGGTGCTGATGCTCTCTGTGGGGAGGGGGGAGTAGAGTGAAAGGGTGTATTTTTGTTTTGATATTGAAAAGCATCTGTTCCTTTTTACTCTGATTTACTCCTAGACCACAACTTCTGACCCAGTTGCTAACTTCCCTCAGAGCCATCTCTGTAATCTCACTGATTACAGGTGGGAACTTTCTTGACACCAATAAAACCAAATCATTCGCATGCAACCGCCCTCACGCCAAATTTCTCCAACTTAAGGAGAATTTAATTCATGATCAAAAGCCATAATAGAGAAGAAAGAACACCTCCGTGGGGTGTACGTCTACTGAAGTAGTTGGTTGAACTTGAACCTTAAGAGCCCGAAAATGTTAAACAAAATCGAATTAAAAGCGTTGACGTACACAAGTCCGCTTCTGTTCGACAAATAAGTAGCATTTTGTATTTGCAATGTAGCTATAAACGAGTATAACGTATATGAAGAGCTATTTAAAATGTTTTCGAAATAATATTGAACTTTTTTATCGATTTTCAAAGCAAATGGTCACAACTCAGACTCGGATATTGTTTATATCATGCATATAAAATCCCTCCAACCGGTCAGAAGAATCTGATTCAGAATTAAAAAAAAAAAAATACTATTTGAATATATATTCTCACTGACAATAGCAGAACCAATACTTAAGTATACCTGTTTGAAAATTTCTTATAAATTGGCAGATAAATTTATATACCTATAGAAAACTGATCCGTCCAGTGGTGGTGCATGGCATGACGAAGAGAAGAATTTATTTTACGGTTTTCTATATCGACAACTCCCTCAACTTTGCCGCCACCGGATGTCATGCTGATGCCACTCGCACCGCGCAAACTATCTGAAAAATATCGTTTCCTTGGGCGTTTTGAGTGTGGGTATAGTTTCCATCGTTATTGTTTTTATGTTTGTTTTTTTATTTTTTTTTATTATATTTTGAAAAAAAAAATAAATAAGAACTCCATCCTCTTTTGTGTTTTGAGGTGTTCCCAAAAGAATTGAATCGAATCGAATCGAACCAATAAACCACCTGACATCTGCAGACAGAGAGAAAGAATAAAATTCAACTGCAAACAATGCAAGTCAAGTAAAAGTACGCAGTGTTGTTATATATAATAATAAATTGGATTTATTAA
Source organism: Epistrophe grossulariae (assembly GCA_929447395.1). Lineage (NCBI taxonomy): Eukaryota > Metazoa > Arthropoda > Insecta > Diptera > Syrphidae > Epistrophe > Epistrophe grossulariae. The sequence goes on along the minus strand of OV839567.1, from coordinate 117,506,256 downwards.
GAAATTTAAAGAGTTTATAACTTTTTCCAAATTTTCACCGGAAATTTAGAATTTTGCTATTACCAGAATTTTCAAAGCTCGTCTCTTTAAATAAATTAAGATAACAAGGAACAACGAACATCTTTTCAAATATGTATATACTTAAGTACCTGTTAGATCTAATGAAATCACGGATTTGTAAAAACTGTATTCGGCTCTTAAGTAATTTTTCTAAAATGTTAAAACCTTCATTGTGATGTTTGATGTGATAAAATGTCTTAATTAGGATGAGAAAACAAAAATCCAAAAAAAAAAACAAAAATGAATATAACAACTCTGTCCTGATATATAGAAATATAAAGTTGAGTTACGCAAACTTCTTCTTAGTAGAAGGACTAAGGATTTTTTTTATAGAATTACCACTTAGTTATTGAAGCACAGGTGGTATAGTCCTTGGATGTGAGTCGAAAACAATAATATCATTTTCCTATCGAGCTCATGAGAATGAATAGCAAGGCAAGTTAAAGGCGTGAATACAAAAACTTGCCATATTATTTTGATTCCCAAGGAACACACATCGCACACCGACGACGACGACGACGACGACGACGACGACGACGACGACGACGGAAATAAATATTATACGCTTCTTTCCAGGAATGAAAATTCAACCTCTTGTACGAACGAACTAGACTTTTTGATGCATTTTCTTCTGGCAGTTAAATACGAAGTTGAAAGGATCAAGGTTTTTGAAGCGAATAGTAATGGGTTCAAAAGCGAGCTAGCGATTCTTCTTTAAAGAGGTGCATTGGGTTCAGTGCACATTCAAAGACCAGTTTGCTTATATAGCTTTTCGTTCGTTAGCACTATTTCTTATTGTTTCCTCATGGAAAGTATAAGTGGGGGAAGTTCATACACTTGTTTTTTGAGCATTATCTTAGGTCAATTGCCACAACTGGTTATAGTCAACAGTCAGAGAAAAATCCCAAGAAATTCCAGAAACATCTTAAAAGAGAACAAAAAATGGAATAAAATTACTTAAAGTTTATGATCCTTGAATTAGATTTGAACGAAAATCCACGAAAAATAAAATGTTCAGTTAATGGATATATGTATACATATGTACATATTATGTTTTTAACAGTTTTATTTACGTATGCATTCATTTATAATCATTTTCTCATGGTTGGCATTGGTTTTATTGGTTTCAATTCAATTCAGTTCAATTTAATCCAATTCAATTCAATTCAATTCAATTCAATTCAATTCAATTCAATTCAATTCAATTCAATTCAATTCAATTCAATTCAATTCAATTCAATTCAATTCAATTCAATTCAATTCAATTCAATTCAATTCAATTCAATTCAATTCAATTCAATTCAATTCAATTCAATTCAATTCAATTCAATTCAATTCAATTCAATTCAATTCAATTCAATTCAATTCAATTCAATTCAATTCAATTCAATTCAATTCAATTCAATTCAATTCAATTCAATTCAATTCAATTCAATTCAATTCAATTCAATTCAATTCAATTCAATTCAATTCAATTCAATTCAATTCAATTCAATTCAATTCAATTCAATTCAATTCAATTCAATTCAATTCAATTCAATTCAATTCAATTCAATTCAATTCAATTCAATTCAATTCAATTCAATTCAATTCAATTCAATTCAATTCAATTCAATTCAATTCAATTCAATTCAATTCAATTCAATTCAATTCAATTCAATTCAATTCAATTCAATTCAATTCAATTCAATTCAATTCAATTCAATTCAATTCAATTCAATTCAATTCAATTCAATTCAATTCAATTCAATTCAATTCAATTCAATTCAATTCAATTTAATTCAATTCAATTCAATTCAATTCAATTCAATTCACTTTTTCAGTGATTTTCATTCCTGTTCTGCAAAATTGTACAGTTTTTGAGTTCCTGTACACAAAGTATAGGATCGGGCTCAACATAAATATGTAAATAGGTTCATGCATACATAATATTTATGACATGAAATTCGAAAATAACAAAACCAAATCACGTTTCGGCCCAAATTTCATAGATAGGAAATATAAGATTTACCAAAAAGTGTATTTTCTTCTACTCATCTACATTTAATTTAACTTAGTCTCTATTAGGCATAACCTATGACAAAAAAAAACAAAAACAGTTCCTTAGACTATATAATCTTATTTAATCACTTTAAGCCACACACTATATGAACATGACATCGACATGGAGAATATCAGGCAAGGTATATATAGTTAGGAAGGTTAGAACAGAAATCCCATTTCTATGGCAAAAATCCACACACAACCAATTTTGGTTGGCCATAATCCTCCACACATGACCTCTCCCCCAAAAAGGAATCAACATTACATGCCAATTTAAATTGAGCTCTTGTTGGAAAAGCTGCAATCCGAAGGAATATTTTACATTTCCCAATTTTAATTGCCATTTAATTTCACGTAAGCGCATGTTGAATATGTGGGTGAGTGTTTGTGTGTGTTTTTGTTTTTGTTTTTTTTTTTGGGGGGAGCTAAAGGTCAATAATTCCAGCAATTTGGTAGTTTCCTTTTTTAAGGACCTATCCGTTGGAAGATGACTCTCTCTCTGTGTCTCGTTTTATTGAATCGAGGAAGAAGAGTTATACAAATAGTCGGATTCGAAGCGAAATTCAAATATTTACCCATCATCTCCGCAAAGGGTTTCCAGAAGCCACAGTAATGAGACGTTCTCGAGTAACCCAGACGTAAGGACAGACACAGAAAATAGACACACGTTGCCAGCGTCGGCTGCCCGCTGCCGCACCACACTGCGCCGCGCTTATCAAGTAAATACACAGAACAGAGCACATCACTTATTAGAAGCAGGAAGCTTGTCCATGGACTGTACACGGAAATCCCCTTGGCATCCACTTGGGAGGTGGTAAATTGACATGAATCTTTGTTGCCACTATACCGTTACCGTACACCGTGCCATTGCCCGCGCCATATCCACTCTCTATATCATCACTCCAGCGCTGTTTCTCATCCTCTCTCCCTCTCTCTATCTGTTTCTCCTCTTGATCCTATGGGATACGCAAAGATCCGTTTGGATAAGCTTTGTGTACGCAAGGGTTCGAAGAAGAAGGCATGGCATGGCATATACATACATAGATGGTATGGATAGAAGACAGAAAAGGGTCGTTTATCATTTTGCAGAAAATTCAAGGTAAAATCGTACGTACGCAAAAAGTACTTAATCCTATTCAAACATGGCGTATAATACTAATGGGATTCTATATTTCACATTCATCTTGTGTCTATTTTCATCATCATCCCTTCGACTCCTGCTGAAAGCGGTCTTTATATATATTTTTTTTTTTTTATATCTATTTTTTTTTTATTTGGTTTTGTGATACAGTTTTTTGTGCAATCATATATGAAAGGCCTTGGGAGTTAAGTCCATTGAGGAATGACTGTTGACGAGATTGGGTATACAAAAACGACCCACGAGAAAAATCTAAAAAAATAAAAAAAAAAAAATTGGAATATGTATTCAAGTTACCCTCATTAGAACAACGAACAGACATGCAAGTCGCTATATAAAGCTTTTTATGCTAGCTGTTGACATATTGAAAAAATAAAAAAAATATTTAAAAGGGTGATTATGGTATATAAAATGGAGCAGGAGTATTCAAGTAAAAAAAAAGAGAAGGTAGGTAGGTAGGTATTTCCACACAGCTCAATCAAATAAGACTTTTCGCTTTGGCAAAAATTAAAGCTAAAAATGATTTAATGCTGAAATCTGCGTTGTAGACATTCAGCTACAGACAAACTATAAAAGATTATTAAAAATGGAATTTTTACCATTATAGAACCTACACAAATACAGATGCAAACTTTTGCTCTTTTTTTAATTGAGCCTTTTCCAGGATTTTAAAAGTTATCCCTCGTAAGATGAAATTGTATGCGACGTTCAAGGTAACGAAATTGCAGAAAATAGATATAAGTTGAGTAGGTTAAGTGAGGTTAGAAAGTTCTCCCCGATTCGTTAAAACAATTGCAGTTATTTTTACCTATAGCATTCTTTCACTTTATTCTTCTGTCAAATCACCATGACTCGAAGTTTAGAACGTGTCAACCAAATTGACGTGCGTGATGAATTTAAACATTTTTATTTTCAGCATGTCTTCGACGGTGGCGAGAATGCAAAGAAAATGTGCAACACTGAGGGAAAAATCTCAGGAATTCAGTTGAAATATTCAAGTGGCAAATAAAGACTTTTTTGTGTTCATTACCATTGTACCTTTTTTTTTTTTTTTTTTTGGTTTTCAGTACTCTCAAAGGCCAAATAGTAAAATATCTTAAAATTATCGTAGTTATTTTTCACATAGAATTCTATAAAGTGTTGCAAATTTTTGGTCTGTGTTGCAGTTCACATTTCTCAGATAACAAATTCTTACTTTGTGTTTGTCAGTCCGATCAACTGTTTTGTGGTTTGATTGTTTGATTTTTTTTTTTCATCGCCTGTCGCATTTTGGTATTTGCACGAAAGATGGTGCAGCATACACATTTTTCTACTGTCGATTCAGAGCAATGATGGTGATAAGGTATTTTCTTTTGCAAATGGCTTTGACGGTTATGTTTGTTATATTGTGTTTAAAAGAGAAATTCCAAATAGGTATTTTAAAGATATTTAAGGAATTTCTTTGTTAAAAGGACATAAAAAGGGCATCACTCAATAAAATGCTGAGAAATAACTGTTATAATAGTAACAAATCTACGCATATACATATATAAATAGATATGTGTCAAATCGAGAATTCTTTAAGAGGACCTTCTTTTCTTTTTTGAAGGTTTAAAAATAAGAAGAACATACACATACAGTCCGTACCATTTGGATAGCCTCACACATAGTTTTTGGTACTTCTTTGAGGTATAATTCGAAATTTGTATTGAATGGTTATTAAGAGAAGTTTTGTATAATTTCTAAAAGCTAAAGCAATTTTCTCAACTAGTTTTGTTAACAGTCACAAAAATGTGTATTATTTGCTGTAAAATTAGAATAGCCTCACAGTATTTATTTAGTAGAAATAAAAAAACAATAATTGATTAATTTTTTTAAAGAAAATAATTTGTATTTATTTTCTGTGGTTAACACAATATTTTAGAACTTTTTAGAGCCCTCTCTGTTTTGAATTACCTCAAAAAAGCGATAAAATCATACAAAATCAATGTTCGATTTCTTAAACAATCGCAAACGATTCCTTAAACATCTAACGAAATGTTGGCCCTGGCCACTTTGATAGCTACGATGAACTTTATTTAATTCTTGTGTACATTCCTTCCATTTCCATAAATCTTGCGTGTTTGACAACTCCACACATTTTTAATGAAAGTATTGTGTTAAGGATAATTGCTGTTTATTTAAGGTTTGCAACATTTTATTTAAACCTATCTGAATCGTCTCAATGTCTTTCTGCAAAAAATAATCACCAGCAGTCTTAAAATACAGTCTACAAAATGGTCCCCATACCAAAATTCATCCCTCACGGCTATAATAATAGCGATTAAAACACAACTTTTCTTTTCGTAAATCATGGAAGTAGTATGTATATCCATCCGGTCTGTTTAGGTTAAACTGTCTTCAACTAAAAAGATAATTTTTTGCCAATTGTTTGAATGGATGTCGTTTTGAGCATTCCATGTCATTCGCCATCTTGCTAAGTTAAGCTGCGATAGTTTACGCGCATTGTTAAACGGAGATTTTTTCATCAGAATTAGATGCTTTAGGTGTCCGGTACTTTTGATAACTTGACTTTAGGATTTTTTTAAAAACTGCATACCATTTTGAGACTTTGATCAATTTTCTGACCAATAAATCGTTTCGTCAGTTCTTGATTCCGATAGGCCATTGGCAATCTCTGTAGCCGTTAGTGAATTTTGTCTGCCCATTTAAATTTTCAAATTGAAAAAATCACAAAACATAACTGTTTTATCATTTCCTGATAACTTTTCGAGACCTGCACTGCCAAATTATAGCTTACAATGTGGAATAAAATTAATTGAGGCTATTCAAATGTTACAAACAAAATGATCGTTTTAGTGACTGCAAACAAACAAGCACAGAAAATTTAGCTAACTTTAAGAAATTTGTTAAAAATTGTCTTAATGTCAGAACCGTTCTCTTCTCTTAACAGCTATTATTTAAAAAAAAGATTAATTTTCATTTGTTTTAGAACCCCATTTGATTGAGTTCAAATTGTGTTAACTTTTGATTTGGGGCTAGTGTTGGTTAGATTTATACCTTTTAAGAAATTTAAATAACATAACAAATTTTTAAAACTAAACACCAGCATTGAGTTCTACGATTATTTTTCAGCATGCTCTTTTATCATATGATCGACTTATTTTGAACAAAATGGTGCAGGATATTAATTACTATCATACAATATTTAAATGAAAAATAATAAAGAAAAACAAAAATCAATAATTATGGACAGCGTGACAAAATTCTTGGTTCAAAATAGGGGTTTTTTGAAATAAAAAAAAAAAACTGCCGTTATTCGAAAACCGTAATGAAACGGTACGGAGAAGTTACTAAATTCTGAAAGGCCTATCACCCGTTTTAGTTTGGAGCATTGATTATGGGACAACCTGTATAGGGAAACATACTCTAAACTCGAATACAATCTGATTTGAATATGTGTTTACTTCATAATATTTTATAGTGTAGATATAAAGTATAACAAAATCGTAATCACAGAACCACATTTCGGAAAATTTACGGGTATTTCGCTCTAAATTTCAAGCTGTGGTCTATTTCACCAAATTACAAGTAAAATTACAAATTTGTATTTGTTGATTACGTTTACAAATTTTCTGTTTAACAAACTACAAACTTAATTCCAACAAATTTGTTAAAAAGAGAAAAAAATTAAGGGAAATTGTATTTGTTATTTACAAATACAATAAAAAACCGTTTCACCATTTAATTTGCAAAGTTGAAAACAACAACTGTTTTTCACAAATGTGTAAGCAATATTAAAGAACCGTCCACGAATGCTTTCGTCTTCTTCTGGCCAACGCACAATATTTTCAAAGAAAGCATCAACAATGGCTGAACAAACACGATGGACAGTTGTGCATACCGAAGATTTAGATATACCGTGCATGTTTGGGATCCCGTGATACTGTCCACCATATCTCAGCCAATGTAAAGCTGTTAAAAATTGCTGTGTCGGTGTCAGTGAAAAGTTTTTTTCAGACTCATTAGCAATCCTAGGTCCAATTTGTCTTAATATTTGTTCTGCCTTAACAAGTTTTAACCGAAACTTTCGTTGAAAACAAAAGAATTTGAAATTTCATAGTTAATTCGCGGACGATATATTTTCCTTGTTCTATTAAGCATAAAATCTTCACTTATATCACTATCGGTGCTACTATGCCTTTGACGGAAGGACACTTTAAGGATTGAAATTCGATTTCTTTCGAAAAATACAAATTGTTTTTAAATCGACAGACGAACTTTCTATTGTAAAAAAAATTCAGTAACTCAACAAATTTGTAAAATTTCTTGATTTCGTGAAACACAAACTTACAAAAAAATGTGAATTTTAACATAAATTTAACAAATTTCTCTAAATAATTATTACTTCAATTCAAAAGATTTAAAAAAAAAACAAGTATACGCCCAAGTGTACCACAGTTTTATCGTTATTTTGAAACAAAATAAAACTACAAAGTTATTCTCTAGATTTTAAAAGAAATAAATTAGTTCATGACAGTCTATATTTTATGTCAACTGCCAAAAACGTAGTTCATTTAAATGTAGTATGTATTATGTAAGTACACAAAAATCAATAAAACAGCACCGTGATGCACATGCATTTCAGCCGTTTCTTTAAATAAATAAATTTTTTATATACATATACAAATTTCAAAAAAGAGTTTTAAGAAAAAAATAATGTTACGAAAATTTTTATAATTTATTAATGAGGAGTTAAAAAATTAAATTTGAAAAAAAAACTCATCTACCCATTTTCAAAATATGTATTCAATTTTTAAAAAATAATTTTGAAATTTTTTGAAATTTTGATATGCAATATTATTTAAAGTTTTTAGAAGCTCTTGTGTAAAACATTTCATTAAAATCGGTTGAACAGATAATGAGATAGTTGAAAACCAAAAAAATGGTTATATGAGAGAAATCATTTTTAATTGATAGATACATTTTTTTCCCAAAAATATGGTAGATGGTATAAGCTGACATTAAAAATTTAATCAAAATCTAAGGAGTCATTTTTGAGAAAAATGAGATTTTCTTTACCGGTTTTTAAACAATTGTGTGGGAGGTACTGTTGATTTTGGTTATAAGAATACTTTTTATTTAAAATCTGGTAGATAACGTTAGAAAACTGCTAGGTTCTAAGTTTAACAAAAATCGACTTAATGGCTTTCAAATTATTAAATTTGAGAAAAAAATTTTGTGTATCCATTTTTTGGTAGTTTTTTTTGTTGCAAAAATAAACTTGTGGGGCCAGTGCACAAAAAAAAAAACACGGTATCAAAGTTAAAGAAAGATGGTTAGATCCATTAGGGCTGCCGCTGAACGATCAGAGACAGACAGACGGACACAATTGGGAGACGTATCACTATAGATTCGTTCAAACGAACACGCGATTTTGATCAAACATGATATTACGATGATAGTGTAGTCAAAAAAAGGAGTCTCGCAAATTCTGTTTGTCTGTCCGTTCGGTAACTGCTTATGGGTCGATTTTCCAGTTAAACTTGTTACCTAGTGTTTTTAAGTATTCCCCCAAAAAACCTTTTTTTTTTAAATTTTTTCTTAGCACCAAAAAAAACGGTTTATGGCGTATAAAATTTGTGTTGTTTTATAATTTATCCCATCTTTGGGCTTGTTCTTGAATGAGGTGTACTCTATATTTACTTTATCATCTTTTACTATTGTCAATTGGAAATTAATCGAATAAACTTTGGAAGCTACTTCATTTCTCAAATTCTAACATAATATAATATCATCTCTGAACTTAATCAAATGTAAAATAACCTTTAATCATTCGAATTTTCATTTCTTTTCAGCTTGACCTCGATATATCGTTCTAAGGTGAGTTACATCATTTAATTAAATTTTAGCATCAAACAAATTTCAAACTCCTGCACTGCATGTTGTCGTCATCGTCGTCATCAATTTACACAAAATTCTCTACTCCTATCATCTTTCTATCGATCGCTCCTATATCTGATGCTCGCATAGACACTCCATTAGCAAATGAATAATTTTTAGTTTGAGAAAGGAAGAGGACGATGAAGATGTATATGTGCACAATACTTCATCGTCCCTTAAAAATCTCCTGCTTATTAACAACAAGCAGCGTCCTTTTATACACAAAAAAAAAATACATATACTAAGCCTCCTTTGAGTCCTTTCTTCTTTCTCTGGTAAGAATTTGGAAAATGCCAAAATAACAGAAGAGAAAGAGATTCATATCTTATGCATGCAACAAATGGAATTCCTCAAGGATAACAAAACTCACAGAACAACAAAAACCAACAAACATTATTTAGGTATATATCTTTCTTTATCTACACAATCTGATTCAGAACCGAATGTGTTTCTGATTAAAATTTTCGACCAAAAATAAACAAAACATTGAAATTAGGATGAAATACACAAATGACCATAGGACCAAGTTTTTGGATTTTCCTCTGCAAAGAAATGAAAATGAAAATGAAGATGAAGAAGGTGTTTCAATTGGCACACTCCGATATACCTATACTACCTATACGAGTAGTAGATATGTAGGTAGGACCACATTTGGGAATTTTCAAATTGGTATATTCGGGTATTGACTGAATAGGAATAATCCCTAAAAACAGTTTTACGTTTCTTTGGAAATTCTCAAATACAGATGTAACAGAACAGAAGATATACATAAAAGGGTGAGAGAATAGCAAAAAAGAGGAACATATTGCTTTTATAGTTTTTGTGAATTAAGCTCTAGGGTATATAAAGTTCTACTATTCTACCTATCTATTTTCGATTTGTATATACTCGTATAAAAAAACGAAGAAATTTTGGGATCTTAATGTAAATGTTTACAATTTTGGAACTCTTTTTCGGCTTAAAGTTCAAGGCCAATAGTTTGGAGAAAATCTTTTTATTTTTACATTTTTTTTTGAGTATTTCAATTTTAAATTATTTAGGGTCTGTTTCACAATACCTGAGTAAAGTTCTGATTAAATACTAGCACAGGGTCATAAGTTCACAGGAGAAAAACTTACAATAGTTTTTTGACGACTTGAATAGGTTAAAATGCAAAACTATTATTTTTTGCTTTTGTGGACTTATGACCCAGTGCCAGTATTTATGTGTCGAACAACTAATCAGAACTTTACTCAGACATTGTGAAACAAGCCCTTAATATTTTGAAATTTTAAAATTTTAATCTATAAAGAAAAAAAGTTGTGAAAATTATTAAAGAGCCCTTCAGTTTATTTTAATTATTTTTTCGATGTTCGGTTCTTTATGTGCAACACCATTATCTTAAGATACTTTGATACTTCTTTTTTGATAATGTGCAATATTAAGGAAATGCTGTAATGGGTTCTACAAAAAAAATACTCATGTTAAGGAGAATATATTATGAAGCTAGAGAAATATATATACATGCAGTACCCGTAGTTAATTTCTTAAAAAAAAAATATTCCGTTGTGAAAAAGTAAAATCTTTCAAAGACGCAAGTTGAAAATGGCAACGCTATTGCAGTAGTTTGTAGGTACTGCTTAGTGCTTAATGCTTAATGCAGTCATTGAAAATATTATGAATTTTTTTTCTCTTCGCCTTTTTGTTCAGTTTCAGAAACTTGGATGTGCCAACTCGTCACACCCATTAATTAGAGTGGTGATGGTTGTTAGTTAACAAATATGTATATAAATTCACTGATACGCGCTCATAAAATCATTGATAAGAAGAAAGTATGTACTAAAATGCGTAAATTTACCACTACCACTTTCAATTCTTTAATAAAAAATAGTCATGTTATTATAAGTCGCGTATAAAAAAAATAAACGACTGGGTCGCACCAACCTGCTCTTATTTGCGACCACGCATTCTGAATATAGATCTATTTATCTGATTTAAAAAAAAATTAAATAAATTAGTTATGAGAGCCTATATTTTATGCCACCTTCCAAAAGCGTAGTTTATAGTTTAAGGTAGTATTATGTGAGTGCATAAATGTGAACGAAATGTCACCATGTAGCACACATCCATGGAACTTTTAGGCTGAAAAAAAACCTGTAATATTGTTTTAATTCGATGTAGGTATGTCCATCATCTGATTTCTTAAACAAATTTAGATTTATAAGAAAAAAATTTAGAAAATAGTTGTAGCGGTTTTGTAAAAAATTTTAAGAAAAAAATCTGCTACGCAATTGTTTTGTTTTAATTAATGGAGAGTTAAATTGAAAAAAAATCATCTATCCATTTTAGAAATACAGAATTTGCAAAAAATATTTTTTAATCAAAATTAGTTTTTTTTTTTTTATTTTTTTCTTCTTAAAATCATAGTTCAACAAATAATGAAACAGTCGAAAACCAAAAAATTGTTCCATGGAAAATAGCGTCGCGACGTACTGATATTAACCCACCTAAATTTTTTTTTATCAAAATCGTAGAAGCAGTTTTTGAGAAAAATTACATTTTCCTTACTGATTTTTTTAACATTCGTATGGGAGGTACCATTAGTTTCGGTTATAAGAATAATTTTAATTTAAAATCGGCTAGATAATGTTAAAAAGCTGCAAAGTGCCAAGTTTTATAAAAATCGACCCAGTCGTATTCGAATTTATAAGTTCTCAAAAAAAAAAATGTTGGAATTTTCAAAATTTAATTACAAAATTTTGAAAAATTTTGGTGTAAAATGCTTTTAAAACTTTTTAAAAAAATTGATCAAAATCAGTTCAACCGTTTTTGTGAAAATAGAAAATAGGGAGGTATAGCCACTTTTTTGTAAATTTTTTATCTATAAAGTGGCAGCCTTTTTGTACGTCCGGGACCGTTGTTTTTGGTCCTAAAAAAAATCGCATAACAATTTTCAATTTTCTAAAAAAATGGATAAAATAAAGCTACTTTTTTCGACTTCGCCATCATCTGTAAGGTTTGTCCAAATTCTTGAGTTCAAATTTTTTTTACGAATTCATAATTTACCATAAAGTACATATTGTTTATAAGTATAATAGATTGATATATATTATATATGTACCTATCGCAAGTGTGCACTTTTGAAAATTAAATATAAAAAACGTATCTTCGGCTCAATGCGTAAAGCAGCTAACAGCTTACTCCACTTTTGGCCAAAATTGAGATTTTGATGTCATTTTATTAATAAACACATTCATGCACAAATTTCTTTAATCAGTTTTGTCCAATGTATCGTAGTTGTTGCTGAAATTTGAAGAGAAAATCAGTTTTGTATGGAACCTTATGCAATTTTGTTTTGTTTTTGTTTGCTCTCCTGTAAAATTTGGGAAAGTGGACTTAGCAGTTTTACGTATTTAGCCGACGATATTACAAAAAAATGTTGAATGATTTTCGAAAAAAAATTTAATTTTAATAAATAAAACAAATTTAATACCCCGGCTCTTGGGCTCCGGGATCTTAGCACCTCATATATGGGATATTCGCAAAAAAAGTATGCGATCTAAAAGGTCACTAATTGGTCACAAAAGGTCAGCTATTTTAAGAAATTGGTCAGGCTTGGAAAACTTGTAATCCAAGCTTGAACTTTTTCAAGGTCATTAGCGATTTTTGGCACCTCATTTATGGGATATTCGCAAAAAAAGTATACCATTTGAAAGGCCACCGGATCGTGATAAAAGGTCAGCTAGTTTCAGTAATTGGTCAGGCTTAGGTTTTTTTTTATGAATTTAAAAAAAAAAATTTCAAGGTCACAGTATAAGACTTTTAGCACCTCATTAGTGGAATTTATAAAAAACAAGTATGCAATTTAAAACGTCAGTAAAAGGTCATAAAAGGTCAGGTAGTTTCAGTAATTGGTCAGGCATATATTTTTTTTTAATAATTTTTTAAATTTTTTTCAAGGTCATAGCGATTTTTAGCACCTCATTTGTGGGATATTCGAAAAAAGTATATACCATCTGAAAGGTTACTTAATCCTTATAAAAGGTCAGGCAGTTTCAGAAATTGGTCAGGTATAGATTTTTTTTTATAAGCTTTTTAATTTTTTTAAAGGTCATACAAGGTCACGTGTACCTTTAGCACCTCATTTATGGGATATTCGAATAAAAATTATGTTATCTGAAAGGTAACTCAATCGTCATAAAAGGTCAGCTAATTTCAGAAATTGGTCAGCCTTGGATTTTTTTTTATTCGTTTTTAAAGTTTTGTCCCAAGGTCACGTGTACCTTTAGCACCTCATTTATGGGATATTCGCAAAAAAAGTATACCATTTGAAAGGCCACCGGGTCGTGATAAAAGGTCAGCTAGTTTCAGTAATTGGTCAGGCTTAGGTTTTTTTTAATGAATTTAAAAAAAAAAATTCAAGGTCACTAGTATAAGACTTTTAGCACCTCATTTGTAGAATTTCGCAAAAAAATGTATACCATCTGAAAGGTGATGTTGTACTTATAAAAGGTAAGCTATATTCGGAAATTGGTCAGGCATAGATTTTTTTTTAATGATTTTTTATTTTTTTTCAAGGTCACTAGTGTAAGACTTTTAGAACCTCGTTAGTGGAATTTCACAAAAAAAAAGCAAAAAATCATTAAAAAACTCTATGCCAACATCACCTTTCAGATGGTATACATTTTTTCGCGAAATTCGACAAATGAGGTGCTAAATGTCTTATACTAGTGACCTTAAAATTTTTTTTTTAAATTCATAAAAAAAATCTATGTCTGACCAATTTCCGAAAATAGCTGACCTTTTATAAGTATAAAATAACCTTTCAGATGGTATGCTTTTTTTTGCGAAATTCCACAAATGAGGTGCTAAATGTCTTATACTAGTGACCTTGAATTTTTTTTTTGTTTTTAATTCAAAAAAAAAAATCTATAGCTGACCAATTTCCGAAACTAGCTGACCTTTTATAAGGACTGAGTTACCTTTCAAATGATATATATTTTTTTCGAATATCCCATAAATGAGGTGCTAAAGGTACACGTGACCTTGGGACAAAACTTTTAAAAAAATAATTAAAAAAAATCCAAGGCTGACCAATTTCTGAAACTAGCTGACCTTTTATGAGGATTGAGTTACCTTTCAGATGGTATATTTTTTATTCGAATATCCCATAAATGAGGTGCTAAAGGTACAAGTGACCTTGAATGACCTTAAAAAATTAAAAAGCTTATAAACAAAAATCTATAGCTGACCAATTTCTGAAACTGCCTGACCTTTTATAAGGATTAAGTAACCTTTCAGATGGTATATACTTTTTTCGAATATCCCATAAATGAGGTGCTAAAAATCGCTATGTCCTTGAAAAAAATTAAAATAATTATTAAAAAAAAAAAATATATGCCTGACCAATAACTGAAACTACCTGACCTTTTATGACCTTTTACTGACCTTTAAATTGCATACTTGTTTTTTAAAAATTCAACTAATGAGGTGCTAAAAGTCTTATACTATGACCTTGAAATTTTTTTTAAAAATTCATTAAAAAAAACCTAAGCCTGACCAATTACTGAAACTAGCTGACCTTTTATCACGAGCCGGTGGCCTTTCCAATGGTATACTTTTTTTGCGAATATCCCATAAATGAGGTGCCAAAAATCGCTAATGACCTTGAAAAAGTTCAAGCTTGGATTACAAGTTTTCCAAGCCTGACCAATTTCTTAAAATAGCTGACCTTTTGTGACCAATTAGTGACCTTTTAGATGGCGTACTTTTTTTGCGAATATCCCATATATGAGGTGCTAAGATCCCGGAGCCTTCCAAGTCTGACCAATTTCTTAAAATAGCTGACCTTTTGTGACCAATTAGTGACCTTTTAGATGGCGTACTTTTTTTGCGAATATCCCATATATGAGGTGCTAAGATCCCGGAGCCTTCCAAGTCTGACCAATTTCTTAAAATAGCTGACCTTTTGTGACCAATTAGTGACCTTTTAGATGGCGTACTTTTTTTGCGAATATCCCATATATGAGGTGCTAAGATCCCGGAGCCCGGCTCTTGGGAAAAAAATTGTATTTTTTTTCAACATTTTTATATTCAGTACCTATTTTAACGTAAGTACCTATAAAACTTCTAAATATGTGAATTTTTTTAACCAATTCGCTTGAGAGTATAATATAATAGCAAAAATTAAGGTCAAATCTGCATACTATATGTAATTGTATTTCCTAAAAATTTTAAATTTGAAAAAAAAGTACATTCTTAAAATTTAAAAATATGTATGCAATTTTTTTGTCTCATAATGTAGCTTTGGAGGCTTTAAAAAGAGCTTAAGCATAGTATTGCAAACGTTGCCCTTGTTTTGTATTATTTGTATGATTTCATAAAATATTTATAATAAGTTTGCAAAAATAAATTTTATGGGGCTTCCAACAACTCTTACAATGAATTTTTTGGCATGCTCCAATTATAATTTTTATACACAAATGTAGCAGTTTGTGGTTGAATATCGATATATACCAACACACAAGAATATTTAAAAAGGTTAAATAAAACTCTTATTTCGATTTTAAATTATATTTTTTCAGTTTTAATTAACGTTGTCTGTTTGAATTTTAGAATAAGAATAATTGATTAGAAAAATAATGAAAACAAATTAAAGTAAATGTAAGCTAAGTTAATTGAAAGTATTTTTAAGTTAAGTGTTTTAATATACAGTGTTTTTGGTCGCCACACTATTCCCCCCTTAAGAGGTTTCAACAAGAAACTTATGATAACTTGAAAGTAACTTGTTTTGGCTTCCTTGAATACGTTCGTTGTGGCCTATCCATCGAGGATCCCCACATATGGGCAGGTAATTGTTGAGTTGCGTTTGTATCAGAACTTGATTCAGGAATATCAGCATCAGTCTTGTTTGTATAAGCTGGTTTCAATCTGCTGACAGAAATATTTTTTTCATGCCCGTTTATGTCGAGTTTGTAAACATTGTCAGATACTCTTTCTAAGATTTTGTATGGTCCAATGTACGGTTGTTCCAGTGGCGCTTTGACATGATCACATCGAAGGAAGACATGAGTACATGTATTTAAATTCTTTAAAACGAATAACTTGCTTTTTGTATGATGAGCAGTTGGAGTAGGTCGCAATCTACGCATAAATTCTCTATGCTTTTCAAGAAATATTTGTGGATTTCCGGGTTCATCAAAACTTACCAGAAACTCTCCAGGAATTCTCAAGTTTGTTCCGTACAACATCTCTGCTGGTGTCGATTGAATATCTTCCTTAAAACTTGTTCGAAGTCCAAGTAGAACTGTAGAAAGAATTTCTGTCCAAGGTTTAGGTGAACACATCAAAGCAGCTTTAAGAGTTCTGTGCCACCTTTCGACCATCCCATTGGATTGAGGATGATATGGCGTGGTTCTGTTTTTGTGAGCTCCAATTAGACTTGCTAGTGCCGAAAACAATGCGGACTCGAACTGAGATCCTTGATCGGAAGTGATTGTTGCCGGTGTTCCGTAGTGTGCAACCCAGTTGTCCCAGAAAGCTGTAACAATTGTCTCAGCAGTAATGTCCTTGAGAGGAACTGCAACTGGCCATCTGGAGAAACGATCGTTTATTGTCAGGCAATATTTAAATCCTTTATAATCAGGTAGCATTATAATGTCTAGATGAATATGGTCGAATCTGTTGTCAGGAACTTTTATATGTTCTGCTCGCAATTTGTTGTGTCTTTGGACTTTTGACCTTTGGCAGGCTAAACACTCTCGAGACCACTTCAAAGCATCTTTTCTTATGCCAGGCCAGGTGAATTTTTCTCTAAGGCATTTCGAAGTACATCTACCGCTGGGATGAGAAAGATTGTGAACGGTGTTAAAAGCTGTAATTCTAAGTGATTTTGGTATGTATGGCCGAACGGTTCCTGTTGATACATCACAGTAAATTTTGACATCATTCTCCATAGTAATTTCTTGAATTTTGAGTAACCTTGAATTTTGAATTATTTCCTTTAACTCTTCATCGTTTGTTTGTTCTTTTTGAATAGTTTCTGGGTCCAGAACTGTTGGCATGTCGATTGAATTAATGCGAGATAATGCATCTGCCACGACGTTTTCGTTTCCCTTCACATACACAATTTGGGTAGAAAATTGAGAAATGAAGTCAAGTTGTCTCAGTTGCCGGTCGGAAGCTTTTTCTAATTTTTGGCTGAATGCTCTTGTCAGTGGTTTGTGATCCGTTTTGATGACAAAATCACGAATCTCTAACAGATGTTTGAAATACTTGAGTCCAGCGAAGATAGCGAGGAGTTCACGATCATAGGTACTATACTTTTTCTCTGAATCCGAGAGTTTCCTTGAGAAAAATCCAATTGGTTTCCAAGTATCATCTTCAAATTGCTCAAGAGAAGCACCTATTGCCACATTGGATGCATCGGTTGTAAGAGTGATTGGAGCTGTTGGTGATGGAAATGCCATTAGTGTTGCTTCTGCAAGGATTCGTTTACTTTCATCAAAAGCGGTGTTGGCTTCTTGTGTCCATTCGATTTTAGTTTTGTCGTTCTTTTTGGAATCCTTGATGTAACTATTCAGTGGTAACATTATGTTTGCTGCATTTGGTATACTTCTTCTGTAATAATTAATCATACCCAAAAATCTGCGGAGTTCCATGACTGTTTGCGGTTTAGGGTAGTTAAGGATTCGTTCAAGACGTTCTGGTATAGGTGCAAATCCAGTTTCATTGATGTGGTAGCCTAAGAAATCGACTTCACTTTTGCCAAACTTGCACTTGCTGACGTTAATGGATAGAGCTTTTCTCTTTAAGCGGTCGAAAACTTGTCGTAAATGTTTTTGGTGTTCTTCTTCGTTAGTAGACATGACCAAAATGTCATCTATGTAAACAAAAACAAAATCTAGATCACGAAAAATTGAGTCGACGTATCTCTGGAACGTTTGGCTTGCATTTCGCAAACCAAATGGCATCACAAGGTACTCGTATAACCCCCATGGAGTGATGATTGCGGTTTTCTTGATATCTTTCTCGTTCATTGGTATTTGATGATATGCTTTCTCTAGATCAATGGTGGAAAATATTGACTTACCATGGAGAAGTGGAAAAACATCGGTTATCATTGGTGGAGGATATTTGTCAGGAACTGTTGCTGCGTTCAACTTTCTGTAGTCCCCGCAAAGTCTCCAGGAACCATTCTTCTTTTGTACCATGTGGATAGGGCTTGAATATGGACTACTTGATGGTCTGATTACTCCTCGATCGAGTAGGTCCAATATTTCTTCTTTTCCTGCTTTTGCTTTCTCGCCAGCTAATTTCCGACACTTTTCAGCAACGGGTGGTCCAGAGTTAGTGATGTGATGTGAATAATCGGCATTTATTTTCTTTGTATTTATTGTTAAAGGTTTCGTTATTTCAACATATTGTTCCAACAACGCTGAGTATGGCATAGTGGAATTGATTGTTGAAATGCTAAATGTTGAGGTTTCAAACATGTCTCCGTTTTTAACAATTTTAGTTGTGGCATCAATAAGGCGTTGGTTCTTTAAATCAATCAAAAGCTCGTAATTAGTGAGAAAATCAGCCCCGATTATAGCAGATTGTACATCCGCAATGATGAAGGGCCATTTAAAAGCTCGACGAAGTCCTAATGCAACTGTGATGATCTGAGATCCAAACGTCTTGATTTCGGTTTGATTTGCGGCAAAAAGTTTTAAGTCACTCACATCTAAAGGCTTCTGGGCAGAGAATTTTGGAATGACTGAAACTGCTGATCCAGAGTCGATGAGATATCTTGTTTTGGTTAATTTGTCAAAGATATTAAGACGGCTTTCTTTAATTTTGATAGGGCTGGTTTTGGAATCGATATTGATCTTACTGTCGTCAACCGATTCAACTGGCGACAGCATTTTTAGTTTTCCGAATCTTTTAACTGCTCCGGCTTCCAGGAACATGGTTGACTGCATTTGAAGGAATTATTCCCAAACCTCCTGTGAAAATAGCATAGGTTATTTGAATTGTTAACATTACCGGTAGTATTATGTTTGGAGTTCGATCTTCCTCGTGAACGCGATGCGTTTCGGGATCTGGATCTGGAAAAGCGGATGTCCTTCTGAATGATGTTGACCTTTTCTGTCAAATCTTGAATAGCTTTGCTCATCATTTCGATTTCCTTGTTGATGTTGGGTGAAATTGCTTGGATAGTTAGACTATCTAACGTTTTATGATCCGAAATTGTATAAACTGATGAATTACCATTAATGTTGAAGATTTTGTCAGCCATTTCAGCTAAATCATCTAGGCTTGTTGTCTCTGGCAAAATTGTCAGCAATACTCGACATTGGTGTGGAATTTGCTCGAAGAAAAATGTCCTCAAAAGAGTTGTGTTGCATTGGTTTGAAGCAAGACTTTTAATGTGGGCAAGAATTTCACTCGGCTTTTTACCTATGACATCTTCTCCACGAAAGAGACGCCTGAGTTTTGTTTCAACAGTTTCAGCGTAGCTCTTGATGAGTCTATTTTCAAATTCCTCATACTTTTTCTTGATGCTAGTGTCTAGTGCCAAATCTGCTACCATTTTCAAAACGTCACCTTCCATGTTAACTAATATTTGGGAAAACTTCTGTTCATCGTCTTCAATGTTGGCTAATTTGAATGCTGCTGCAACCTGGGTTAACCAAATATGGGGCTGAGATTTATCGAAAAAAGGTAACTTGACATGGACATTGGGTTGTTTGAAAACATCTTGACCATTATTGGACTTCTGCTGGTTTATTATCTTCAAACGTGCGATTTCTTCTTGAAGCTGGTTTATGACCTGGGAATTGTTTTCATCTTCCGGTTTTAGTTTGTCCTCTGCTTCCAAAACTTTTTTGATAAGTTCTGAAATGGTGTTGTATTGGTCATCAATGGAATCTCGCTCTGTGTCTGCACCTTGATACAATTCTGAATTCTCATTGAGTTCAATTTGTTTTGCATCGATTCGATCTTGGGTTTCGTTGAATTGCCTATAAAGATTATCAAGTGATTTTAATTTGGTCTTGGCTTGGAGAGCAGTTCTATTTTGATTGTTAAAATAATTGGAAATTTTTGTGATTAATCCTTTTATTGAGGTCCTGCGTTGTATGAGTTTCTGAAGATCGTCTGCCATAGTTTTCAAACTCTCCTTTTGTAAGTTCAGGCTTGATGGACGGAATTTCTAAAATTTCTTGAAAAATTGTGATTTATCGTTTGACCAATCACGTCGGGGTCACCAAATTTGTGGTTGAATATCGATATATACCAACACACAAGAATATTTAAAAAGGTTAAATAAAACTCTTATTTCGATTTTAAATTATATTTTTTCAGTTTTAATTAACGTTGTCTGTTTGAATTTTAGAATAAGAATAATTGATTAGAAAAATAATGAAAACAAATTAAAGTAAATGTAATCTAAGTTAATTGAAAGTATTTTTAAGTTAAGTGTTTTAATATACAGTGTTTTTGGTCGCCACAAGTTTAAAAGCGTAACGCCATCTGTTGGCGATCCCATTTTGGTGAGGGAAAAAATTAACCAATTGTCAATTACGTTTTGCTTGTCATTCCTCAGCATCAATATTTTGTACTTCACACAAAATGGAATTTTAAGATATCGCCTAAATCTACCCATAAAAGTATGCAGTTTTCGATATGTTTTTCCAAACAAATGTAGGTACTCTCATGATTAAAGCAGTGAGTTTTATAAAATATTGTTTGCCCAACAGAATCCAGAGGCTCAATTTTGAAAATATGCATATCGATTATGGAATCAGCAAGACTGGAATCGCAGTGATTCGCAATGCAGTGCTCTCTTTTCTTCTTACCCATTTGTCGTGAAAAAAAGAGAATACTGTACTGAGAATCACTGCGGATCCAGTTTTGCGGAATCCATAATAACCATAATGATCTCTGAATCTGCGAATGGGTGTTCTACCATTTTGGTGCATGCACAAATAATGCAGATGGTTTTTTTGACTCTCGAACACGATGCGTACAATTATTGTCCATGCGAAAAGCAAGGAGATTGAGATTAAAGGCTCTCCAAACCAACGCGATACTGTCGCGGCAACGCACGACGAAAACAATAATAACAACATCTGGTTGTCAATTTGAAATAAAGATTGAAAAAAAAATCATAAAAAAATGAAAACAACACGTTGTTATTATATTGTTTCGTCGTCGCGACGCGACAGATTCGCGTTGGAATGGGGGAATTCGGCCATTTCCAATCGCCAACAGTTGTTCTGAGAAATTATAGGCTGATGGTTTGTTCTGCAACGCAACTCGCATGTTTATCCTCAATTGTAAATTATTTACATAATATTTATATGATAATTTCAGGCAAGCGTTAAGTTCATCTGCAAGCGTTGATCGCGGGATGATTGCTAACGTTTGACGGAAATCGCCCAGCCAGCAGTATCATTGTGTGTTGACCATATGATTTCTGAAACTGCGGATATGGTGTTCAACCTGGCTCTATTTTGCGATCTATTCTCTAAATATCGCAACCATTCGCCCCTAAAAGTATGCAATTTCCATATTTTCTTCAATTTGCCTAAAATTGAATGCAAATCGTTGGCTAAAGTATTCAAAAATGAATTGGAAGCGATACCTTCTGATCAAGAAATCCATAAAATACTTTTTATGAAATTGAATAGCTACTTCGGCTTCTATGATATATGTACAATGTACATAGTAGTGAGTCTCATAAAATACAACTTGTCTAATACAGAATCCAAGAACTTTATGATGACTGACTCTATTTTGTTTGATCTATATAATATAATCTTGATATCACCACCATTTACCCCTAAAAGTATGCATTTCCAAGATTTTCTGACTTTTCAGTCTATAAGTCTCCAACTTTTGGATCCGTTATGTTCTTACCTATGATTTAATACGAATCCAACAAAAAAATCCCTATGCAAATCGATTGATGTTCAGCAAAACACAATCAAAAAAATCAATTAATTTTTATAGATAAAGAAGATTTAGGTAAAGATTATTTTATCTACTTGTCCTGTTTTAACTTCTTAATTAAATGTTAATCAATTCTAAGTAAACAAAATTATAAGAATTTCAATTTAAGTCATTAACTCTCAGTAAGAGTTGTCTCAACCCATCCTACAAGCTCTAGCTATGTGTCACTTCTAATGCAAATCACCCTGTTTTCTTGTGATTTGTAGAAAAAATAAAATAAAAATAAATACAAAAAAGTACGCATACGTCACCGTGTACTATTTTTTCTAAAGAGTTATTGGACAGGAGGGCCAGCAACTTTCGTAGTGGGGAGTAAACAAATTACCACTGGAAATTTTAAAGATCGCCTAAATTATAAGTCTTTAGTGGCTTTAGTTTTAAAAACTGAGTCTGAGACTTTTGGCCGAAATTGGAATTTTGATGCTTTTTCCTTAAGAAACACATTCTGCACAAATTAGTTTAGTCACTTTTGTCAAATATAACTTAGTTTTTGGTGAATCTTATATAAAACAAAAAAGTGAGCCTTATGCAACTTTTTGTATTTTTTTGCTTTCATGGACAATTTGTCAAAGTGGACTTAGCAGTTTTTTGCATTTAGCCACCGATATAATCTTTAATAACCTTCGAAATCTTTTTCAAGCGATTTTTGTTGCCATATATTGCAACAGATTGCCATGGTTCCCAAGAAGCTCTTTAAATCAAAATCAATCTCCTTGGGAACATTACAAAAAAAAATTAAAATTAATACCTTCGAATATTACGCAATTAATTAATGTCTCATAAAATGGATTACCAAAGAAGGGCGTTTTCTAAAAACAAAAAAATATACCCCTGTAACCATAAAAAAAAACTCCTAAATCGTCATTAAATCCAAGCACTTTATCGATTTATAACCCCAAAAATATAAAAATTCATTCAAATATCTATGTAAGTATAAAGTGCTACTAAAAAGCTGAAGCAATGATAAGAAAGAATTAACGCAGCACAACACGATAAATAATCTTCTATACATCACCGCGGGCTAAAGGTATATACGCACTATCAAACAAAGGAAAAAAGCAACAAATGTTACAACAGTAAAAATCACCATTTTGACCCATTAGATGGACTTACTCAAAGTAATACGATCCAATCAATTTGACATAAAATAAATTCACTAATTCCATGCCAAAGGATATAGTCGCCTCGCACCATGTTCTCAATGTTTATATATACGTGTTGGAGTATCAGAATAATGTTGAACGGTCATTGTTTATGCCTTTCGGTTACAACATCAAATAATTCACTGCACAGGAAGGAAGTGCTTTAAAATACAAAACAACAACAAACAACAAAAAAAAAAAAAAACAAGAACTCAATATTATATGGATATAAGGACACCACCCCATGTTACTTGGTTATATTCAATCCATCCATAACGCTGCGCATACCGCGGCGCTCAATTAATCTCAACTGCTAAGGATAATTGAATTTTCACCAACATCCTAACGACCACCTTCTCCCAATCTAATATACACTCCCTCCCCCCACAGCTATTTCCACCATCTATCCTCTCACCATGACACAGAATGAAGAACGCATCATCGATGCAAATAAAAATAAAAGCGTTTAGGTACATTTTTTAATAGCTTCCTTCCCCAGCCACCAACCAAACCAACCATATTATATAGCTCGTTGAATTCCAAGAACAACGATATTATTAAGTACTTTGGTAATCATCCTTCTGCGATGTGGCTGTTGCTGTACTATGCTTTGCTGTCATGAGTTGAACGAAATGGACGCGCGCTATTAAGGATAATAAAAGGACATTATTTCATTTCTCAGCCAGGACGACGAACGAAGTGATTCGTTATTCTACAACCACACTCCAAAGGGAAGAATAATGGCAAAATTATCGTATTTTATTATAAAATGTTCTTCAAAAATATTTATATGTATATAAGGAGACTCGTTGCTAGTGCTGATAGGATAGGGCTGGCTAGCAGCACCCTCGAGTTTTTCTAGGTTCGCTTTCAGTCTTCGTCGCACCGTTATATATAGGTACTCTCTGCATATATATGTACATATTTCTTAGCATTTCTAAAGATGAACATCATTTTCCACCTGACATGACACAGACCACATGTAAACTGTTATGCGCCGCATAATACTTTCAACTTCAATGACTGACAATCATTTACATCTGTCATCTGAAGACAGAGGAGAGACAAAACTCAATGTTATGGTGGGACAAAATTAAAATGGAGCTTTACCTTGAAGTCTTGAATTTGAATACGCTGAGAACGAAGGGCACTGTTTTAGTATGCATCCCTGATGCAAATGTGAAGGTGAATTTCACAAGAGAATTTACTGATTTTGCTTTAACGTCATTTTTCTGGAAAGATTTCATTTTAAAAATTATAGGTCTGTGCTACTTTTTTTTAAGAATTTTTTGAACTCATCCTTTGTCTTCACCAACTGAAATTTTAAAAATGCAATGAAGAATGCAATGTGTGAGTAAGGTTTTGGTCGCGTTTCGAGATACCGAGAAGGAGTCTAAAGCATCTGAGATGAGACCTATAGACGCGACTGAGGCGAGACCGTATTTATCGGACTGAAATTTAGACATAAAGAGTGTGTATTAGGTGGTTGTGGAAGAAAATATCTTAATGAATACAAATTTAAATGTTCCTTTGTTAAAAATTTTCAATTTGAAGAAGTCGGGAAGAAGTTTGCAATTTTTTTACACAGTGATTCACATTCGAATCAGTATTGCTAATTTCAAAGGAGATGACCCATTTTTAGACCCAGAGCGTACATAGATAAGCTGGATACCAAATGAAAGCTGACGTTATGAACTTATGCTCCATGTATCTGACAAACATTTCTAAAATCGGTGTTAGCGGGTTTCGAGATATTTGAGCTTCAAGTTGGCAATTAAAAGCTAAAGAAATAAATTTAAAAAATTCTTTTAAAATGATTTCGTTGAGGTTACTTTCTGAGACGGATATCTCGAAAAAATCAATGATGACATAGGTTTTTTTTTTTACATCACTACAATTCATGGTAGATTGAGTTGAGAAAAAATGGTTTACCATTTTGCGTGGTACAGTCAAACCCGCTTAAGAGAAACTACAAAATGTCACAGTCTTTCTTTCACTTAAGCGGGTTTTTCACTTAAACGAACCCCGCTTAAGTGAAAACAAATTTCACTTAAGCGGAGTCCGGATAAGTGAAAAAAAATTGCACTTAAGCGGATTTAAAAATTCGAAAAAGGGTTCTGGCATATCAGAAATTCCAATGTCATTTTCGTGATGAAAATTTGGTGGAGGTGAAAAACAAAAAAGAAGTAAAAGCGTTCAGCAAATTTTTTGTTCTGTTTTATTAAATTTTGTTTCACTTAAAAGAGTTTTTTTCAATGAAAAATATTAAATTTATCTGAAAATATGTTTCAGGTATCCGGGTTTTTCACTTAAGCGAGTTTCGCTTAAGCGGAGTGTTATAAAGGTAATTGGTCGACAAATACTCGGGGATGAAAAAAGTGTTTCAGATAAGCGGGTTTTTCTCTAAAGCGGGTTTCTCTTAAGCGGGTTTTACTGTATATACATTTGGTGGTATAATATGAATTTTGTCAGCGTTTATTTTAGTGCTTAATATTAATAGGTTTGTGAGATGTTCTATGTCCCAAGTCAAACTATGGCGAATGTCAATCATAATTGTCAAACTTCAAGCGGGGTTTTATTTAACATCAACCGCCTCACTGTTACAAAATTCACCATCTATAATTTTTTCATTAAACTCCCTTTTCGTAGACTATTGTATATTTAAGCATTTCTTCCATAATTATTCATGAAACAAATAAACAACTGAATTATCGGCGACGTATTTCATTTTTTAAATCTTAATTTGCTAACATTCACTATAATATTATTTATAATATTATTTATAATATTATTTATAATATAATATTATTTACATATATTGTTGAAGTTACACTTCTTACTTAAATTTCAATAGCTATTTTCAATACCGGTTTTTAAACATTTGTATGGGAGTAGGTCATTTAGACCTAATAAACTTTTGTCCGCTATCTTTTTGAAAAAATAAGCAATTTTTCCCCTTTTTTTAGGTTTTCAAATTTTCAAATTTTTTGGTGAAATAAAACAAAATATGTCTTGTATTTAGTTTTATAGCCTTATCACACCAAACCCAAAACGCGGTTTTCGCGAAATTATTGGTTTTGGCGAAAAACCTACATCGAAAACTTAAGTTTTACCATACATTTTTGGTAAACCACAAGTTTTCGTAAACCACGAGTTTTACATAAAACCTCTTGAAAACTAGTTGCAATTGAAAGTTGAACTAAACAAACAAACCTTTCGAAACATTCATCGCTGAATCAAATGTACAAAACTTACGTACTGCTGAAGGCTGCTGACAAAAGAAATTGTAAGCGTATTTTTTTGCAAGAATTGGATGAAAAAAACGACCGACGCCAAACAATTTAAATGTTAAATGCAACAGCTACTAATCCCCTGCGGGCTTAGCTAGATAGTTTGTATGAAAACTCCATTTTGTTTCTGTGACGGCATCTCTAATCCCCGTTATCGTTTTTTTCAACCAATTCCCCCACCTGGGACAACTTTTAAAATAAAAGCTAATAGTTCATGATGATGATAGTTCGGATTTCCTCTTTTCATTGAGGATAGATCTGTTCACCCTATATGGGACGTACCGTTATTTTTGGTTATAAGAATGATTTTTATTTAAAATCTGCTAAACAATGTTAAAAAAACTGCTGGGTGCCAAGTTTGATAAAAATTGTCATAGTCGTTTTCGAATTATTGAGTTCTGAACAAAAAATTTTAAACTTTTTTAAAAATCTAAAAAAAATTTTTTTGAACATTTTGGTACCTATACAAAAAAATTGATCAATATTAGTTAAACAGTATTTGAGAAAATCGAAAATCAAAAAAATGGTTCTATGGGAAATACCTTTTTTTTTAGATTTTTCGGAATTTTTTTTTATAAAATGGTTGCCTTTTTGTAAAGAAAATGACTGATATTTTTTTTTTAAGTTCTGGGCACATTTTTGAGATAAATAAGATTTTCATTTTTTGCTAAAAAAAATTTTTACGTAATTAAAAAAACGTGTTGGGGGAATGCCCAAAAAACGCTAGGTACCAACTTTGAAGAAAATCGACTGACCCGTTTAGGTTGCAGCCGAAAAGACAGACAGACGGACAGAATTGCAAGACCCACTTATTTCGACTTCGCTATCATCGTAATGTCAACTTTGATCAAAATCCCTATACTATATCGCAAGTAAAAAAGAAGTCACCTCTAGTTCTTGTAATCAGGTGGCTATATGTTAATAATTTATTCAAAAATCAAAACCTTCAATATTAATATGATAGTGCGAAAGCTTAGCAGCCTAACTGCAAGATGTGTTGTACACAAAAACCTCTTATATATTGAAATTAATTCTTGACCTGCATCAAATATTTCATACATTCTCCCTCCTTATATGTTTAGGAAGAAGAAAGAAACCGAATGTACAACAACAATTTGTGTGTGGCTAGTAAAAATGTTGGTTTGAAATGAAATTGTCAAAAACAATAAAACCTAAATTGGAATCGACTTGATCACGTGACCTCGGTAGCGCAATGTGTAGTGCATATGGCCCTGAGGGAGCTTGGTCCAAGTTCGAGTCTCAGCAGCTGGGCATAGAAAGTTTTTTCAATTAAAATTGAAAAAAGACCAAGCTCCACTAAAAAAAGAGTCTGCGATGATCGACGTGAAACAGCTATCTATAACTCCAGCCTAAAACTTTGTGGTAGCTCACTCAAGTGTTGTTGTTCATTCAAACATTGAGTTTTTGTAAAACTTTGTTGAAAGGAAAAGTTCTAATAATTGGACAAATATTCTACTGTCGCAGAATTGCATTGCAAAACTTTAAATGTATGCATTTATTGGTGGGAAAAAGAATTGTTCTTCAAATCACTAAGCTGTCAGTTTCTTTTACTTCAAACTTTAAATCGCTGTGCAAATCCTGTGAAATAATGTGAAAGTGTTTTGATCATTCAAACAAGTTCAAACGGCTGGACTGCACGTTATTTTGAAACATCCTTCTTGTAACGCATTTGCCTGCTAGCTGCGGAGGTGGAGGGTGGGTAGCAGCTATAAAAATATACAAAAAAAAAATCGACTTTGAAGTTATTAACGCACCTAAAATATAACACTGTTATATTTATGTATATATTTTCATTTATTAGTTTAACGAAGCTGGGTCAATGCAGCTAGTTTTATATTAAAAAAGAACTGCAATGTTAAATGATAATTAGATTTTTTCAATGTATAAATATTTTGCAATTTCTAGAACTTCAAACTTTGGTTCGATATTTCTCCCAGTTATACCGCATAATTTCCTTTTACGATAACCCTTGATTTCTACCGGCAATTCGATTTCTATTATTCACAAATTCGGAAATGACGACTTTTAAATATCAAAACCAAGAAATTCCAAAACTTTTTAGAATAGAAAATAACAAAATTGTCTTGAAAATATAATCATCCGCTCTTTCGCAGTCATAGGAGGGTTATAACTTTCTCAAGAATGTATAGTTATTCGATAATAGAAAATTATTGAAATTAAAATATCCTTTATGAAACTTAAAATTAAGTGTAAACTTTCTTTCGTAAGTATAACCTATTGCCCGTACATCTCTCAATTACCTCAAGTCTTACATAAAAGCTTTTATATTGAAGAAGCAGTTTGAAAATTTCGAGCAAAGTATGGTCGGAATATTGATTTAACATTATGTCAATTGCGAAGAGAGTTATAGTAGTTGAAAAATTCATGGATACTGGATCCATCTTGTCTTCAAATCCGTTCAAATTTTAATGTTGAAGTAGTGCTCGAGGATGTTGGTAAAAGTTATAAGGAACATCGAAATTTTCGAACTGTGGCCTCCATACTTCCATTATTTTTGAAATATTGTTAAACAATGAAAATACGTTGTTCTCTCATGCACCTGATGCTCAGTTTTAAAAAACCCTAAACTGTCAGTTGTCGAATAGTTATTTTTCTTTAGGGTTGCCAACACTTTCCTTTACAAATGATGGAAAATTTGTGATTAAGTGAAGAAAAAATAAATTCAAAACATCTGGAGACTTATGTTTCGTTCCCAATTTCGAATTTTCAAAAAAAAATATTTAGAATTTTTTTTAAATACATATAAATAATATTAATTTGAAAATTATGATATGCATTATTATTTATACTTATTAGAAGCTACTGCATAGAAAAACGTATTTTTTTATTAATTTTTTTTTTTATTTACATAATTTAATTTTATTTTATTTTAATTTAATTTATTTTATTTTTTTTTTGTATTTTATTTTATTTTATTTTACTTTATTTTATTTTATTTTATTTTATTTTATTTTATTTTATTTTATTTTTTTTTGTATTTTATTTTACTTTATTTTATTTTATTTTATTTTATTTTATTTTATTTTATTTTATTTTATTTTATTTTATTTTATTTTATTTTATTTTATTTTATTTTATTTTATTTTATTTTATTTTATTTTATGAAGTTTAGTAAGCTTAGTAATACGAATGTTGAAAATAAGAAAAGAACCCGTTGTAAGGGTACATGTAATAATAGCTTAGGCTCTTTAGAACTCTGTTTCCTATTTGGTCCATTAATTTTAGAGCACAGACAATATGAGGTATTGATTCTTGAATCCAATTTTGATTTAAACGAGATTTTCATTAACACTTGTTTACTTAAACTGTTGTTTCATAGATACCGTTATTTTATGTCCTAAGAAAAATATTTTGCTTAAATATGTGTCAACTTAAAAAATAAAAAGATTATTTGGAAAACATTGATGCCTTAGAAACATTTTATTTAAATTCAAAATTTTTTTTATTAAAAATTTTTGTATCCCTTCAATATATTATTTATAATTTCTAGAATCTTTATGCATACAAAATATGATCAAAATCAGTTGAATCGTTTTTGAGATTTTCGTAAATAAAAGAATATGATTGTTCTATGGGAGTTACTGTGCATTTATTAATAATAATTTTTACGAAATAAAGTGTTTTAATGAAAAGATAAACCATATTATACCAATAATTATTAACTGATTTTTATACAAAAATCTGTGGAACAGTTTTTGAGAAAATGAATTTTTTCTTAAAAGTCTAAAAATTTGTTTGGCAAGTTGTTTTTAATAAAAAAAAACTTCGGTTAAATAAATAAAACACTTCATATTAGATTTAATGAAAATCAACCCATCCGCTTAGATTTTAGTCAGACATTAGGACTGACAGAATGCAGAAATTTGGTACAGAATATTTTTATTTCCTACAGTAATTCGAAATTCGGTTTTAGCTTATTTAAAACAGTAAGCTGAGATCATGATGTTTTCTTTTGTTAAATGTTATCAAAAACTGCTGAAAGGATTTTAATTAAACTTAGTACATGTTTTGTGTAAAGCAATTGAAAGAGAACCGAATTTCAATTTTTTGAAAAAAAACATTGCATACCGGAAATGTACTTTTGATATTTTTACCATTTTCTCATTAAATATAATATCATCTCTGTGATGATAAAGTTTCAAAAGAGCTCCAAATAAAAATACCTAGAATATAAACATTTTCTTTTACTTTATTAATATACTATCATACACTGACGAAATTCACCCCAATTATCCTTCAAAGAATGTCAAACAAATTTCAATGTAAGAAACTGCAAAACGGGTATAATGTCCTTAGATTAAAATCCCATTTTGGGGCGGGTGGACTAACGGATCGGGCAGTGCGGTGCGGTGTGGTGCGGCGCCGGAAGAGTCGAAATGTTCTCTAATCGCTTAAAATTTAATCCTATTTAATCTCTTGGTTTGCGTAGGTACGAGTATACCTATACAACGAACGTGGTTGGTTGCGGTGGTCTGGTAACGGTTGATGGTCTATTGTATATATACATATAGATATGCATCAGTCATATATATATACAAAATAGTATAGGTAGGTAGAGGTACATGAAAATGTGTCCTTGTTGAAGATAGACGGCCATTATATATGACAAAAGGACGAGGCAAGAGGATATGACTGTTTGGGGTAATTTTACATTTCAAGATATTACATAGTCGTCCTTGACAACGAAGTCCCCATGTATAAACATATATAGCCATGCGCCATCCCAATGTGGCATCCCTGCAATGGTCGTCTTTGCAGTGATTTTGCTCATCTTATACATATATATTTCCCTTCTCGACCCCTAACTCTCCTTTTGGCCGTGACTCTAATCAAGCAGTCTAAATTAACAGGATACAAATTGAAAGGACTCTCTTCTATTCGAAATCGTAGGTATTTAGGGTTTAAATTGGTGGCAGATGGAACATTTTAATGATCCTTAAACCTAAAAGCTGTCCGATGGCATTATAGAAATTTGAAATGGGATTTCATTTCAATTGAAATCCCCAACCGACTTACCAACCCAAACTGATGGCAGTCAGCCCCAGAGCAAATGTTCTCTGTTGTGTATAGGCTAATTAATTAGCAATTCCTATGCCACCCCCACGTCCACGTTGCCATTCCACCATTCGCCATTCGATTGAAAATACTAAGCAAAGTTCGTTATATTGTAGAAGCAGCTATTCGCTAAAATCTGTTTTTACCAGGTAAAGAGTATTCTTTATCATCAATGTGAGTAGTAGGGCCCGCAGGGGAGGAGGGCAGCATCATCGGCCAGCAAAGAGGAACATTACACTGAATTAGCTAGAAATAAACACCAAAATGCTACCATAAATTGACTGGCATTTTGGTAGGCAATAAACACAAGTGCGCCATCAATTGTGCTGTAGGTTAGCGCAAATGAAAAACATTTCCTGCAAATCAAGTGCTTTATTCGCTTGGAAGAAAAAAATTAAAAATTTTTGAAGTTTAAAGCTTTTTGGCTTGGCTTGGCATTTTTGTTTTGACCTGATGATGGGGTCTAACTCTAATAATATTGAGCTTATAGATACTTTGGTGTTATTTGTTCCTTTGCCCTTATATATTAAATTCAAACAAATGCACTGAATGTATATAACGAGGAAATTCTATACCAATTAAAAGATTCCTTTGATTGGATTGATTCAATATTTGCTTGTTTGGAATTTTGAGGTGAACGAATATTTTTCGATTTTTACCCATTCATCGAATATCCATCCAGAATATAGGCACGGAAAAGCTCCCAATGGCTTTAGAACTGAATCAAAACTATTGGTATGCCTTCTGGGTTTTGGTTTCATCATTATACAAAAGCGCAACAACCATCTATTCGGGGGTTTTATATGGAAATTTGCTAGTTTTGCCTTTTGATTGAAAAACTCAATGTTTTTTTGGATTAATTATTACCTCTGATTACGGTCTATTGGCATTTCTGCGCTATACTTCCTCAAAGGTTTCTTTTTAAAGTTAAAGCTATATATGGCATCGGGTACAGCAAAGGCCAAAAGATCGTTATTTCAGATGCCTTTTGATAAGTGTTATCGAAAAATGGAAAGAATCGTGGTGGTTATAATCAATTTCAATGATTTCACAAATGCAATGACAGTAAAAAAAATCACACCTACAGAAAATATAATGACATGTCATATACATGACTTCCAATACAGTATGAAGTACCGTAACGAGTTTTTCGAGAAAAAATAATTACTTACGATATGTAACTCAATCTTAAACATAACCTTCTACCTTGACAACAAATGTTCAACATTTCAACGTTAACAACCTTTCTTTTACGAATTGGAATTGAAAGAGCTGAGGGACAGTTAAATACTAAATTTGGATTTTAAATCGTAATCTAATCATACCTTCTGTCAGTTGAGCTATTAAATTGTTTTATTAAATTCTTATTGGACCGAAGAACGGAACATAAAATTGGAAATTTCGACGGGAAAAGTTGGAAAATAGTGAAATTCGAATTGAACCAGTTATACATATAGTCACTTGAACCGTATGCTATATACATAGTCACTAGGTACGCAGCCTAAAATTGTAAATTTCAAATAGGAAAATCGAAAAATCGTGAAAACTCGTAATTGCATACTTTAAGGGTTGGAATCTTGACGATACCTCACTTAAAATTCCATTTTGTATGGGAAGGAGAAAATATTGATTCTATAAGGAATGCCGAACACTACAATCGGCTAATTATGTCCCTGACGAAAATGGGATGGCCAATAGATGGCTTTACACTCTCAGACTGCTACATTTGTGTATATATAAAAATTATTGGAGCGTGTCAAAAAGTTAATTGTAAAGGGTTGATTGAAGCTCTATGTATTTTATGTCCACTTTTTAAAATTTTAAAAATTTGATGATAAATTACTTTTGGTCATTTTTTTGTAAGATTGGTATTGAACAATTTAAAAACATACTACGATGCCGAAAATTGGAAATTTCTAACGGCCAGGGTGTAGCGACTGGAAAAGTCCGAAAAAATTTAAAACAATAAAATTGCATACTTTCAGGGGTCGATGGTGGCGATATATTTAAAATTCCCTTTTCTATGAAAAGAATAATAAATTGATCCTAAGGAATGAGAAACACTTGCGAATTGACAATATGATTTTTTTCCCTGACGAAAATGGGATCGCCAACAGATGGCGTTATGATCTCAGGCTGCTACATTAATGTTTACAAATAATTGGAGGGCACGGTGATTTAAAAAAAAAGCCGCTCAAAATTCAACAGAGACATGGGCGAAATTATGAAGCTAAGATTGAAACGACCACAAAATTCAAAATCGAACACAATTTAAAGGTCGATACCAGAGGTTTTTTTTGCTTGAAAATGGGAATTATACAATATACATATACCTACTATCAAATGTTACAAACTGCATAACTTTTTGAGTTTTGATAAGCTTTAAATTTTCAGAAATGTTTCACTAGGTAATTCATGTAGTGAATATTCAGTTAGAAAATTTATTTTTGAAATACAATTTTTGTATCTTTTTAAAACAACAAAAAAGTAAGCGTCTATAAGAAAAAAACCGCAAGGGATTTTGGACTTGTTGACTTCAAATTGCGTCTAGTTCAACCTAAAACGCATTTCAATCGTGATGTAGAAAGAACTAATATCATATTGAACAGGGTGCGTCAAAATGACTTTTTAAAAAAATCATTTTCTTAAGAATTTTATAACCTGTAATATTTTAATTCTAAATTCTGACGGTTTTTTAGTTGTCACATTTTTGTTTTTAATTGCGAAAAACCCCCTTTATTTAATTTTTGGATCAACTTATTCAAAATAGATTTTTATTTTTTACCGTTTTTACTTGCGATATTATATATGTTGGTAGGCTATATGATAAGTTGTGGATTCGTAAAAAAAACGAGCTCGATATTTGGATCAAACTTGACATTACAATGATATTTTATTTTTGGAATATCAGATAACTTACATATATTCTCCTGTAATTAAACACTTTTTGCCTCGAGCCTGATTTAAAAATTGGAGTGATGAAAGATGTTTTCCATTCCATTCGTCTATGAACTGACCATGTCTGTAGAAACATATTAAAAATCAATGACAGTGGTAATGCGAGGGTTGTTGCACTTTTCTTTATAATATTACATTATTATTAATATCAATTCCACTCAAAGCTTCAAATTCAAATTCTACTTAAATTCATATAACCGACATTAATTAAATTCGCTCGAAAAAGCTCTGGAAAACTGGAAGTGTATGTGTATGAAATAACACATATCATTCTGTGTTATACGGATTTTTGAAATTATTTTCTCAAGAATTTCAAAACCTGTAGGCTGTAATATTTTTATACTAAACCCTCACGGTTTTCGAGTCACCACATTTTTTTTTTTTATTTCAAAAAAATTCTAATTTTATTTAATTTTTGGATCATCCTGTCGAAAATTGATTTTTATTTTTATGCAATTTACACTACTTAATAGCGTGTCCCTTATATTTTTTTTTTTTGTAACGCATGCATCCTTCTTTTTTAGTAACTCCTAACTGATCATAAGCAAAATATTGGCTTCGGAACCCGACTCGACTTGATTTGACTTCAAGAAGGAAAATGTATGTAAACCATTTTTAAGGATTTGATGAACTTTTTTTTCTTTCAATTTGTTCCAGTTTAAGAACAATTTCTGTGATGAGTCCATGAAATTCTCGAACCAGCTTAAGTGCTCTCAGTTGCGGAAATTTTGGTTTCATCTGCGAGTATGAACTATTTAGTTCCCATTCAGAAGGCCCCATTTCAAGGAATGAATAATTTATTTTCAAGCTGGAAAACAAATTTTTAGTCTTGACGGTCACGAATTCACCTGGAGTTTTATCTAGAATAATATTCAAATTTTTTTTTAAAAGAAATAACAAATGCAGAATTTTCAGAAAAAATAACCGTAATGAAAATCGAATTTCATTCTTTGAAGTAAAATATCGTTTGGAGCTATTTAAACAACTATCTTTCGTTCGATTATTTACCATCCTTTTGTTTTTGTTTGGGTAAATGGTATATATGCTGGCAACAATTTATTTAAGGCTCTGTACTTGAAAATGACAAATTGATACTTTCGTAGTTTTTTAACGTTTTTATAAAACCCAAGTCTTGATAAGATAAGTTGCATATACAGCTAAGTTACACTGAAGCCATGGTCTAACGTAAGTCTTAAAACAATGAAAAACAAACATCCGCAAGACCTCGACTTTCCTGCTTGCTTAAATTTAACTGCGACAGCAGTAAATATTTCGTCGACACCCACAAATTAATTTAAAGTCTCTGTTCCAAAAGCAGGAACATTATTTTGAAATCTGTTTTTATAGATGCAGCTAATTTTTTTTCTCATCGCGTCTGAATATTTTGATTTGCGGACTTATTAATTGGAAAATCGTTAAATTTTAATTCGATTACTTCTATTGTAGCCTGAAGAATAAACAGATTCTCAAATGCTTAACTAACCTATCTAATACTTGCCGTTTTGAAAGAAATGAAGCCGCTGTTATTTAGTGGTTTATATATATTCCCCACTAGAAAAAAAGATTTAGAACTTCATCTAACTTGCAATGACATCTTCAAAAAATCAAATATACTTGATATCGATGCTAAAAATGACAATATACTAACCTATATCAGGTCTAGTAAATGAAGTTCAAATGACGTCAAATTTTGTTTGCAAAGCTTTTAAGCTATAGCAAACAAAATTAAGCCTATATGCATTTACAAAAAATGTTGACAAATATAGGAAACCCTACTGCTTAATAGTTATCTAAACTAACATTTAACAATACAATATTTTTTTTAATTATACGTTCACCACGTACCTCCAAATAAATCGGTAGTCCTAAATGGTGGTCAAAATTAATTATTTAACTGAAATGTTTGAAATAGCACCTTGTTTAATTATTCTACTGTTTGATAAAATGTTTTGCTTTTGAAAGCTTCTCCTGGTTTTGTAGTTTCTTAAAAGGTATAACACTTACATACACTTATACTCTAAATCGAAAGTTGTGCGTTATGACCATTTGAATTGAAGAGCGAATTTCAGTTTGTTGAATTTTTCTATTTTGTACAACATAGGCAAGTTTTTGCACCGCTGAATCCTCAAAAACGACGAATAGGTTTGCTTTTAATTTTTAAATAATTTTCCAGCTTTCACAGTTAAAATCTTACTGTAACTGATGTTGCAATGGGGTCTTTTGGGAAGTTATTCCCCAAAGGCGTAGAAACATACCTACATACATATTATTTCCTTGCACCATCAATATAATATTATTTTTCAACTTTCAATCTCATAAACAAAAAAATACGAAAATTTAATATAAACGTCTCCATGATTTTATTTCTCTTGTAAATTTTTTTTTTATTAACATTTAAATAAATGCATGTTCCGCGTGTTATATATGTCTGAACAGTGAACACCACCTCTCGAACATATACCTATAAAACGACGCAACACAGCTGACAATTTGGAGCTGGCGAGGAAAACAACATATACAGCATAAGTAATTCAGCAATATACATACGCAAATACATTTATAATTTAGTGGATATTTGCATATCGATGAGAACCTAACACGTGTCCTCAATTACGCCAAGAGGCGTTTAAATGCTAATTCTAGCTCAATGCATCCGCTCTTTTCGAAATAAATAATTCCATTTCCAATATAATCTATAGAGACATTTGCTATATACATATATAGGTACCTACATAGGTGTATATTCTACATAATCTATGCCTCTAAACCAGCAGAGGGCAGCAATTTTTGTGGTATAGTCTTGACTTTTGAAGGTGGTGGTGGTTGTTTTTTATTCCCTACCAAAATAAAAAATGAAACCAGATTTGTATTGTTGTGTATATACCAACCAACCAATTCATTCTGCCACTGAATACAAATTTATTTATATATGAATTTATTTATTTTGATTTGCAAGAATTTACATTCGATGGATCAACAATTGTCGCAATCAGTTTTTGCTTTATACCAACAATCCAGCATCAGCTCGATGTTATCATAGATGATGATGATAACGACAATGACGATGGAATCGTAACCTCTCATCTTGTGATTTGGATATTGCTAGGTATTAGGTATGATGAATATATATGGGACGACGACCGTCCGCGACGTAAAGAACCCATCAGCCATCAGACAACAAGAAAAATTATTCTATTTTTGAATTGATTCAATTTGTCCGCAATGAGATTTTATTTGAATTTTATTGGTGGATATTGTCAAATCGTTTTCATATTGGCTACCATCATTACGTCATTTGGACTCCTCGTCAAAAACACACAATGACGAGTGACGACTAGCAAAATGGCTGAACTGGAATATGAATTTTTATAAAGCATCAAATTGATTCTTATTTTTGTTTTGTAATATATTAACGAATTGCAAATAGAACCTTGTTTATATTGTAAGGTTAGGGGAAACAAATTTGATATCTTGATTTTTATCCATTTTTAACAGTTTGGGTTTAATTTTGAATTTATGAGCACTCGACCATCTTCGAATAACACCATAGGACCCTGATTATTACTTATGATATATGGCCCAGTGATCCCAGGGATGAATTCCAATCCCTTTTTATGGGAATTTAATTCGTCTAAAATAAGTAAGCTTAAAAGGAAAAAGGTATTTTTCGAATCTTATAGTGCAAAAAAAAGGGATTTTACTTTATGCTTAATTCTTTTTCCTAAATTAGTCATTTTATTAAATAATAATTGTATTCAACTTTTACTTTATCGTGGGAGAATTTACAATGGCACGGGAAAAAAGGAAATTTTTGGGATTTCACTGTGAGAAAACTTGCTCCTAAAGTCTGGCATCACTGATATGGCCTGATGGTGTTCTGTTGCTAATTTTTAACTCAAATGAGCTGTTAGGTATATAATCAAAAAAAAAATTTTAACTCAAAGTCCAAGAAAACTTGCAGTAATCGAAGGTTATCATAGGGAAGTTAACTTATATAAACTCAGGTAATTTCGAATGGTTTGGAAATAGTTACTGAAATACATTTAAAATATTTTTTTCAGTTTCTCCCCTTCCAAAAT
The DNA here is from genome assembly GCA_929447395.1 of Epistrophe grossulariae. Classification (NCBI taxonomy): domain Eukaryota; kingdom Metazoa; phylum Arthropoda; class Insecta; order Diptera; family Syrphidae; genus Epistrophe; species Epistrophe grossulariae. The sequence continues at coordinate 117,467,549 of OV839567.1, read as the reverse complement.
ATTATATATGATATATTTAAACTTAGAAGCTGTGTGCCGACATAAAACACAAAATTTTCTACAAATTTTCAATGTAATTTTAAAATTCATCAATATCATCGTACGTAAACTTAGGCTTTCTTCTCTTCTTCTTCTTCTTTTTCTTCTTCTTCTTCTTCTTCTTCTTCTTTTTCTTCTTCTTCTTCTTGTTCTTGTTCTTCTTCTGTCGACTGTCATAGAAATTAGTATTGCCAATTTAAAGTTCTACCCCTCTAAAACAAAAGCACCTTTGAACCTTGGTTCAAGAATTTTAGCCCATTGATTTCGGCCGATTAACTGATGTTCAACAAGGGGCGGATAGGACTTTAGGAAAAAGGGCCACAAAATAGTTAAATGGGTAGAAGAAGTGAAAAATAATTAGCTTCAAAAACGACGATAAAAAATTTTATCGTTGTGTAATTGAAGCCATAAACACTTAAAAGTCTACTCCGAAATTTCTATTATGTATTTGAGTTAACAAAAATTGTAACTTGATTTTTGAATACATTACTAGAATAATACAGATTTTATAATTGGTGTTTCCTATACTTCTACCAAAATTTCGAATCGAAATATTGTTGGTGTTTTTTTTCTATTCTATTTCTGCGGCCCTGAAGTAGGTTCTTAAAAATCTATAGAATATAAAGTTTATTAAGTGTATTTGCGGGCCTCCTTACGTTACTATTAAAGCCATAAAAGCTCAATATTTAGTGTGAAAGCCCCAACACTAGTTTCGTTTAAAGTGTCTGAGAGTACTGTGGGAGCTAATTTGGACCTATAAAACAGCTCAATAATAATTATCCTATATAAATATATAACCTTTCAAATACATACCTAATGATTTTTGAAGTAAAACTTCTTTTGCGGCATGGGGGTAAAAAATTTTTCTATGGAGCTGTCAGTGACATGTCAAACCGACATACAAATTCCCGTCACGAATTACAAAATTCAGCGTCACGATATTATATTTTCGTTAAATGCAATGGTTCGTGCATTTAATATATTCGTTAAGATGGTTAGTGAATTCGAGTAAGGGTTTTTTGTGGGAAGAATTTTATTTCTGAGGATTTTTTTCTGTTGTGTTGGATTTTCGGCCATTGGTCGATTTAATGCGAGGAAGCATAAATTGTGTATAGTTGTAGGTTTGTTGGTTTTGCATGGAAATATTCTGCAATCTATTGTGTCTCTCGCTCATTGGGTGTTGTTGAAGTAAAACTTCTTTTGCGGAATGGGGGTAAAAAATGTTTCTATGGAGCTGTCAGTGACATGTCAAACCGACATACAAATTCCCGTCACGAATTACAAAATTCAGCGTCACGATTTTGCAACGGTTCTGAGTTTCAAATCGGGTGCTCTGAGTGGTAGGACTTGAAAAATACTTGCCCTGTTGTCGTGAAAGAAGTTTTACTTCTAGCGCGTGTACATAAGTACGCACACTCTTTTTTTAAAGTACTATAGGTAAATTTTGTTCGTTTTTCCACAATTTCACCCTAAGAATAGCTAAATTTTGTAAAACATACAGGTCTATAGTGAATCCTGAATTCCATTCTATAAAAATATCTTTTTAAACACAAAAAAAAAACTTTATAAATCGGAAACCATTTTTCTATTTCTACCCCATTTCACCCTATAAATAGCTTATTTTAAAAAATATCTAGCTATAGCTTTCTTCAAAGTTTAAAATTGAAAAAATTAAAATTTAAAACAAAAAGAATTTTAAAGTTGGATAAGTACAATTTTTCTTCATGTTTAGGTACCTTATTTCACCCTAAGAATAGCTTGAATTTGAAAAATACATAAGTTTAAATTAAATACTTAACTCTATTCTCTAAATTTGACCTTAAAAATACAGAAAGAATTTTTAAAATTTGATAACTTTTTTCGTTCTTACTCAATTTCACCCTATAATATTACAAATGAAGCTCGTAATAATTTTGAAAATCTTGATCTCCAATTTATTCAAATAAATCATAATCAGCCCGAAAAATTGTTTTGCAAATTTTTTTTTGGTCTTTGAATAAATCCGTAAATTATCATTTACAAAAGTTATCTCAACGTTTCTTATTTCGCATATTAAGTTGAAATGTTGTTATATGGTTTTGAAAAACTACAAATTTATAAAATTGTTAATTCCCATTTTATTATCTCGCATTTCGTTAATTTATTGGGCCGTTTCGTTGTCTCGTCTTTCATAGTCCAGTCAATAAAGCATTTGATTCGGAAAAAATCGCCGGGAAGTTGGATTTTGGTATATGGCCTCCTCATGGCGTCTAACTGTCAACTGTCTAACTGTCAACTGCCTAACTGTCTAACTGTCTAACTGTCTAACTGTCTAACTGTCTAACTGTCTAACTGTCTAACTGTCTAACTGTCTAACTGTCTAACTGTCTAACTGTCTTACTCTAACTCCAACTCCAACTCCAACTCCAACTCTAACTCTAACTCTAACTCTAACTCTAACTCTAACTCTAACTCTAACTCTAACTCTAACTCTAACTCTAACTCTAACTCTAACTCTAACTCTAACTCTAACTCTAACTCTAACTCTAACTCTAACTCTAACTCTAACTCTAACTCTAACTCTAACTCTAACTCTAACTCTAACTCTAACTCTAACTCTAACTCTAACTCTAACTCTAACTCTAACTCTAACTCTAACTCTAACTCTAACTCTAACTCTAACTCTAACTCTAACTCTAACTCTAACTCTAACTCTAACTCTAACTCTAACTCTAACTCTAACTCTAACTCTAACTCTAACTCTAACTCTAACTCTAACTCTAACTCTAACTCTAACTCTAACTCTAACTCTAACTCTAACTCCAACTCTAACTCTAACTCTAACTCTAACTCTAACTCTAACTCTAACTCTAACTCTAACTCTAACTCTAACTCTAACTCTAACTCTAACTCTAACTCTAACTCTAACTCTAACTCTAACTCTAACTCTAACTCTAACTCTAACTCTAACTCTAACTCTAACTCTAACTCTAACTCTAACTCTAACTCTAACTCTAACTCTAACTCTAACTCTAACTCTAACTCTAACTCTAACTCTAACTCTAACTCTAACTCTAACTCTAACTCTAACTCTAACTCTAACTCTAACTCTAACTCTAACTCTAACTCTAACTCTAACTCTAACTCTAACTCTAACTCTAACTCTAACTCTAACTCTAACTCTAACTCTAACTCTAACTCTAACTCTAACTCTAACTCTAACTCTAACTCTAACTCTAACTCTAACTCTAACTCTAACTCTAACTCTAACTCTAACTCTAACTCTAACTCTAACTCTAACTCTAACTCTAACTCTAACTCTAACTCTAACTCTAACTCTAACTCTAACTCTAACTCTAACTCTAACTCTAACTCTAACTCTAACTCTAACTCTAACTCTAACTCTAACTCTAACTCCAACTCTAACTCTAACTCTAACTCTAACTCTAACTCTAACTCTAACTCTAACTCTAACTCTAACTGTCAAAAGTCCCCATCGATATAAGCGCCGCTTACAACTTTATGGGGGGTTGAAGGCCCCCCAATATGATTTTTCAGCAATAACTCCCAAATGGTAAGTTGTACAAAAAAAATGTTAAAATCTTGTTAGTAGCTTGGAAAATTTCTTACAAAAAAGTTTAACACACTTTTTTTCATAAAAATAACCGTTTCCGAAATAAACCAATTGGAAGAGTTAAAGGTCTTACTTTTCGATATAGTAAAGCTTAGTTAAAAAATTGTGCATTTTGTGATAATTCGTTGACGGTACATTATATGAACATGATTTTAAGATATCGGCCAAATGTATTTGTCCGCCCCTTTAGGTGGGAGGGGCAAATTATAAAAAAAATATTGAAAATAGAAAATGAATATGAAAACACAACGGCAACACCAACAATATCATGTTATAACTTTTTTAAAGCCAGTAATGTATTCTTTAATTATGTTTTTAAATTAGGTTATTTTAGTGCTTAGTTTTTGAATAATTAATGATTTCTAAACTCTTAATTTTTCGAATAAAATACGAAAAATTAAGTGTTTAAAAATCATTTATTCCAAAACCCCTTGAGACAAGTATCGAAATTTTATTAGATCACTTTTCAAGAAATACATATATATGGGTGATTCTCTGCCAACTGTGATTTTTTAAATAAGAATTTTGCTAAAATTAAAAGTCATTGAAAATTAATTTTGTTTGTTTTATTTGTCTTTAAATAGACAAGGTATTAAATCTGTAAGAGCATTTTACAGAGTGATGGGCGCATTCGAATGATTTTCTCGATTATAATCGATTCAAGCAACATCTCGAGATGTCTCGATTCTTCACTTGAATCATTCGAATGATTTACCATACCGATTATACCTACCCACTTTCTATTGTTACTTGTAAGTTGTAATTGTAAGCACAGTGAGTGAGAAGAGAACTCGAACTCGGAACTCGAGAACTCGAGAAATGAGAACGAAATACAAGCAAGAGAAAGATAAATAGAAAAAATCGAAAACTCGAAAACTCGAGAGTCGAAACGTTGATTGTTTGTGTAGTTTACGTCATTCGTGTATTCAACCACTTGAGTCAACGCAGTGAGAAGTACGTAGAAAAAACGAAATAAACGGCAATACATTTTTTCGAAGCAGAAAATAAATTTTTCGTATTTTTCAGAGGTTTTTTAATCCATCGTCATCGTTGCCTTCCTTGAATTTGACAATTGATGGCTTGACAGATAGGTAATACCCTATACTTTGAGGCATAGGTAATATTTCGATCCAAATCTCAACAGATTGCCCTAAAAAAGCATTTTTCCGGAGCAGAAAAAAAAACTCGATTTTTTTCGTATTTTGTAGAGGTTTTTTAATCCATCGTCATCGTAGGCATCCTTCGATGGAATGTGACAGTTGATGGTTTGACAGATAGGTGATGATCTATATACTTTGAGGCATAGGTAATATTTCGATCCAAATCTCAACAGATTGCCCTAAAAAAGCATTTTTCCGGAGCAGAAAAAAAAACTCGATTTTTTTCGTATTTTGTAGAGGTTTTTTAATCCATCGTCATCGTAGGCATCCTTCGATGGAATGTGACAGTTGATGGTTTGACAGATAGGTGATGATCTATATACTTTGAGGCATAGATAATATTTCGTTCCAAATCTCAACAGGTTGCCCTAAAAAAGCATTTTTCCCTAGCAGAAAAAAACTCGATTTTTTTCGTATTTTGTAAGGGTTTTTTAATCCATCGTCATCGTAGCCATCCTTCGATGGAATTCTACAATTGATGGCTTGACAGATAGGTAATAACCTATACTTTGAAACATAAAGAAAAAAATTCTAAATTTTTCGTATTTTCCAGAAGTTTTTTTAATTTATCGCCTTCGAAGCCATCCTGTGATGGAATTCGACAGATAGGGGACAAATTATATTTTGAAACATAGAGAACATTTCGTTCCAAATAGACTGCAATAAAAAAGCAAACAAGGGAAATACATTTTATATTACTTAAATTTTATATTATTATTTGCAAAAATCCAAAATCTAATTTTTAAAATGTAGATTGTATTGAACAAAATTTTTTTTATCGAACAAAGCGAATCTACATATTAAATTTTAAAGGTTTATTATTCCAATTTTTTACTATTTCATATCTCGAATGATCAATCGATTATTGGAATCACTCGAATACTAATGTCTCGATTACTCAAATCATTCGATTATGCCCATCACTAATTTTACTACAACTTTTAAGGAACAAAAAATATGGTAAAAAGTACTAAATCTCGAAGACATGGTGCTGACACTGATTTTTTATTTTTGAATTTTTATACGTTCCAACTTTTTTTGAAAATATTTTTGTTGAGTTCCTAAATTATCACTTACGTTTTGACGTTTTCAACTTTAAAAGCCAATATTTTATTCAAAATTGTGTCGAGAGGATTGTTTCAAAGAGATGTGAATAATAAAAGGTAAATGTGTTGAATTGAAGTGTGAGTGTTAGTGAAGAAAGTTTTGAATTTTGAATTCTAATCGGCACTTCATCTTGCCAGTAAAATACTTAGAACTTTAATTGCCAATTAGACGTATTCAGACACTGTGAAACGTAAATGAGGTTGTTAACTGTCGAATAAGTTCCATGTAGCTTATTTGGAACTTTAATCAGACATTGTGAAACAGACCCTTAATATTTCGAATAAAATACGAAAAATTATGAGTTTAAAAATCATTTATTCCAAAACCCATTGAGACAAACATCGAAATTTTATTAGATCACTTTTCAAGAAATACATACATATATGTCTAAATATTCGAGTAAGGCATTTGATTTAAGTAAAAGCATCAACATTTTGATGTTATCTAAACTGCCTTGTTTCCTTAATTAGATAAGTTACGTAGTTATTTTTAATATAGAATTAAGGCTCAACACTGTCTGTTAAAATATGTATGTATGTCAATATTCAAGAAACATGATCTCGAACTCATAAACAACTGCAACACCAAGTTTGATTAAATACAAAGCCATTGGCCTTTATAATTAATTATGCATAATATAATGTATGTACGTATCACGTATGTATGTAGAATATGTACTGCATGTATGCATCTTCTTAAAGTTTAACTTATAGCGCGTCACGCCAATTACCCCGAGCGAGTACAGAAAACTTAAACAATATATAATTGAAACCCCTATATATATATTCTCCTAGCTTGCACAAGCATATGCACATGCACAACATTGAAATTGCATTCTTGCCGCATTATACGCCTTTTAATTTCGTTGCTCATATATTCAGCGACAGCTTAAGCATGAGTATGTAGGCATTGCGGCAAATTTCAGACAATTTAACATCCTTTCTCTAGAATGACATATAACATGGCATCGACTATCTCAAAACACTAGCTTTCTATCTACATATATAGGTATATACACAATAATAATGTATGCGTTTTCGACACGTTGTAGGAGGTTTAAATGAGCCTGTAAATACAAAGTACTTAAAGTACCTACGTATTAAGTACTTGTTGCTCACCGCCACGGATAAAACATTTACCATACGCGAGTTAAGTGCGAATATGTGAGCTTTTACATATGACTAAAAATATATGAATAGACAAGATGTCTCCACCCCTTATATACACAACCCTATATATACTCTAGGATGAAGGGCTTATATATGCATTGCAATTTCATTTCACACTAAAACTTAGATTGCAACACTATGTGTTGATTGTAATTAATGTTTGGGAATTTCATAAAATTTAATGAGTTTACAACATAAGTCTTATTTTGAGGAATGCATTAGGGGAGCAGGTAAACACAAAGTTATATGGAAAGCTCAAAACGGAAAAGAGAAGGTCCTTGAGAGCTAGAACAAAAATGCTATTCAAATTAGGGACAAGATAGGGTAAGGCAACATCCCACCAACAAAGATCCTTAATTCTTTTTTATACAAGAACTAATTCATGTGAATTGTCCAACTAATTTCTTTGACATTATAAGGAGTAACTAATAATCGCAAATCGATGAATTTTTATTGTTTATTTCTTTTAGAAATAAAACATCTGTAGATGTTCTACAGATTTATATTTTTCATATATACCTACCAAAATTTAAAAAAAATAATCTTATTTTGTAATTCAAAACCCAACTAAATATAATTTTAGGACTTAAGCACTGAGTCCAGAATGTATAACTAAAAAATTAAGGAAGAATCAGAGATTTATGACTCAAAAATTAGAATGCCCCACATTTCAAAAATCAAATTAAATAGACAAGAAAAAACAGGCTGGATGCGACCCATCACTGGTAAATTCCCATTGGTACCCTTGGAAACTAGAGACCTAAATCTATTTTTTAATAATAAAATTCACAACTTAAGATCTTTGAAGACCTTGTCAAGGTTTTCAGTATGCAATCAAGTATAAAGGCCAAAATGGACCCGTTCGTTCACGAGATATTCGAGACGAAAATATTTTTGAACAATTTTTATTAGTTTTGTTTTGCATTTTGTTTGGTTTAAAACGAAACTGTCAATTGAAAGCTTTTGCAAACTTTTTAAGTTGTTAACAACGACATTGTGTTTAGTATAAAATTAGCCTGGCAGGGCTGACATGGGAATCAAAGGGCCTCCCGGAAGTTTAATTAAAGAAAAGGGCCTCAAATAAGTAAAATGAGTAGAAGGAGTTAAAAAGAATAAGCTCCGAAAACAATGATAAAAAATTGTATCGTTGTGTAATTGAAGACATCTGCCATAAACAGTCCCGTGACCAAGACAAATGGAATTTTGTCGAAACGTTCGGTGTAAACAAAATTCAATTAATTTGAATTAATTAATTAATCTTGGAAAGTCCGGTAGTAAAATTATATTTCTCTTATTTATTTGAGTTAACAAAAAATGTAGGTAATTCGCATATAATTTGCATATAATGCACATTTTTTTAATTTTGTATTTCCTACTTTTACCGAAACTTCGAAAATATCAATCGAAATATTTGTTTTTGCGGCCCTGAAATTTTGAGTTCCTTTAAATAAACTGAAAGTGCATACTCAAAAAAACCTAAAGAATATAAAGTTTTCTAAGAGTAATTTAGCGGCCTCTTTAGGTTATCAATGGGGCCACAATAGCCAAATATTTAGTGTGGGAGCTCCAACTATAGTTTCGTTTGGGGCCCATAACTCAACCTGGTGGGCTTCCTGAGATTCCTATTGGGACCACAAAAGCTGTACCTATATTTACTGTAAAGCTAAGTACAGACGATTGTCAGATCTTACAATATTGTCAGAACTGTCAATGGTCTGAAAATAGCTAACATTTAGCTGACAATTGACATATTTCTTACAATGAAAAATTGTCCGTTCACATGGTTGGTAAATTTCTTCCCAATTTAATTGTCAGCTATTTTTTTATCTCTCTTTAACCAACTCATTGACATTTGGAACAATGAAGAAATTGTCAGCAATTGTAAAATGTTTTCAATGAAAACATCTGACAATGACCAATGAGTTTGACAATGTCCTAATCGACTGACAATGATAAAAATTGTGTGTTCAGACGGTTGTAAGATACTTGACAATTTTTTGTCAGATTGTTGTCTGACAATGACGTTTCTGACAATATTGTCCGACAAAATTGTGTGTTCAGACGATTGTAAGACATTTGGAACACTTTTTTCACTGACAGATCTGAGAATATTGTAAGATCTGACAATCGTCTGTACCTAGCTTAAGGCCTTTAAAAATCCAATTTTATGAGAAAGTTTTCTTTTAAACGAACAGAAAGTACTGCAGGGGCTTTTTGTACTCCAAGCGGCTCATCGGGCAATATACCAGTTACCCAATTCGCGCCCTTAGCCTGGTGTCAAGATCAATTGTCATTTTCAAGATATTCGAGACAAAAAATATTGTTAAGAATTTTTAGTAAATATTGTTTTTTTTTTAAATCATATCAGTAATGAAATATGTCATCGTGTATAGAATAAAATTAGCCCGAAGTCAATATCACTATTTGTTCTCAAAATATCGGAACGGTAAAATATTTTTGATAAGTTTTTATTAGTGTAATTTTGCAATTTTTTTTGTTTAAAAAAACCTCAATTGGATTTTTTTTATAAACCCTATCAATTCTCTGTTACACTATTGTGTGTAATATAAAATTATCCAAGAGTCGTTAATATTGTTTGTTTTCGAGATAATTGAGTCGAAACACATTTTTAAACATTTTTTATCGAAATCAGTGTTCTTTCTAAAGATATTCGAGCCAAAAAACGTTTTTCAACTATTTTTAGTATTTTTTGTATTTGTTAACTGTCAATTGGGTTTTTTTTTTTTTGTGTATACCAGTAATCAAATATGGCATCGTGTAAAGAATAAAATCAGCCTGAAGTTAATATCATTGCTTGTTCTCATAGATATTCGAGACGAAAAACGATTTTCCACAAATGTTTTGGCATGTTTTTTGATACAAAAAAAAAAATTGGTGATTTTTTTTTAATTATTTCCAATTCTCCATTAAGTCATTATGTTTAGTAATTAAATTAAGCCGAAGTCATTCGCATTTCCTTTTTTGAGATACTATTCGAAACGACTGACATTTTTCAACTTTTTTTTAATTTGCTATATTAAGAAAGAATCTAAATGAATTCTTTTTTAAAGTTCTTTCTGCACGTCATGACGTTATTATCTGTAAAATAAAATTTATTTGAAGTCAATATCTCTATTCGTTCTTGAGATACGGTGAACGATAGAATGTATCACGAACCACGTTAGAAACCTCGTCTAAGTTGGTCGCACGAACAGATTGCAATTTGTGATGATCAATTTATTTTCTAAAATTTCTCTTATTTAGTCTTTAATTTAATTTAAATAAGTTTTGTACCATTTTGTCTAGTTTTTGTGAAGAATTTAGGCTTATTAAGTGGCGTATAGATATAAAACTAAGATTCATATTGTTAAAAAATTAAAAACATTAATTTATAACCGACAACTGGGAAGTCACATTAAATACACCTATGTACATATTGGTACTTCTGCAGACTGAAGTATGGTTTCTAAGACAGCTTCTGACGTTTTGATGCAACAAAAGGATACAAAATAAAAACACAAAGATCTCATGTTTTTGTTGAATTTCTGAACAACAACAACAACTTAAAGGTGCTACCACCAATGGTATACGAATTAATTTATAATTCGTTTTAATTAATTATTTGGCTGGATATATAGATTTTTCAAGGGGTGCCAAGCCCTATCATCAGTCTCCTTATTAGTGGTGCTGAGCTTTAATCCAATTTTATTATGAAAAACTTTCTGCACACCATGAGATTCGAACCCACGCATATCAGATTTGCTCAGTCTTAGAAGTCGTATGCACTACGCATTCCACTACTTTAGACCACTGACGTCACAGGTCGAGATGTGTATCGTTTGTTTATCTCATGTTTTTGTTTTATCTATGTACCTAATACAAGTCATTTTAAATGTCCCCATAGTTACTCTATGAATGAAATCTGTAAAATTTTTTGTTTACAAAATTTCAATTTTCTATGGACGTGAGTTGGTGAGAAACCTCAAATAGAATTTACATAAAATACAAGTAGGCGTGGTAGAAGGTGGATTTTATTAAAATAACTTTTACCTTTTCAACGGTAGGTATTGTCAAAAATTTCATAAAACAAATTTAGAAAAAAAAAAATAATTGGGTTTTTGAGATGCGATGTGCACCATTTAGACCCCATAGTGCCTAATGATGCCAAGTTTGTTTAGTCCTATTCTTCTTGAAGATTTCTACCGTAACCTTATTAACTTGCAGAATTATATGGATATCTACATAATATTTTGTATAGGTTAGGGAGGTATATGTATCTAATCATAATTTTCAAAACAATATGCATGACTATCCTAGATTTTGTCCATTAGTCATTTCCCAGGACAAGGACGCCATAAGCCTCAAAAAGGGAAACCAATTAAATTATTATTATCAAATAACATTGGTATTGGAAAAGTACCTAACTATATCTCTGTATAAACTTCTTTCTACACTTCTGTCATTTTTCAATTTGCCACAAGCAAACAGTAAGGTATCTTAAAGCCAAACAAATACTGAGTATAGTTATAGCTCTATACCATGAGTAATAAGCATATGAAAAGGACGCAATTCGTATATATATGTTGAAGGTATTAAAGTTCTGCAAATATTATATATATTTTATGTCTGTCACCCACACTTATGTCATGTAGGTATAGTGTATAGATCTAAGCAAAAATTATTGTTCTCATTCCGCAACAACATCACAACTCCTGTCCCGTTCTCCAACATCCTATATAAGACCATCAAGACCGAACGAAACTATTCTCGTCTCGGTCTCGGTCACATCTGCTTGCAGTAATTCAGTATTAATATGCATTCTGCATTTTGTATTTTGCAGCATTTTGTGCAAAACTTAGTATTTCTTCGAATCAATAAACAATCACAGATGTAAATATTTGCGTTGCCATTGGGTGCTGTTTACAGCATCAGCATCAACAACTGACATCGGATTTTGTTTTCAAATGATGATGTTGTTATTGTTTTTTTATTTTTATGGGGTGGGGATATACCTATAGATATAATATGCATAATGCATGGTTGTATAGGTATGGATGGAATATGTGAATTTTTGTAATTTGTTTATATATCTGGAAACCAACAGAGTGTATAAATGTGATTGATGGAAATGAATGCACTTGTGGGATTTGCCAATAAATTCAGGCAAATAGGTTTCTGAATTTTTGGTTTCATTATAAAAACTGGTTAATACTTTCGTCCATAAGTGAAGTGAAAAATTTTGGATAAGTTTTGGGATTTTCAAAAACGAAATACCTATTACAGTGTTTGAAAGATCAATTTAAGGAAGGTATAGTTTCAGTAATTGATCAGCCCTAAAAAATGAATTTTTGCAGTCGTTAAAAATTTATGAAAAATCGTCCATGGCATGATTTTTATTCGAATATCCCACATTTATAGGGTGCCGATTTAATACCTAAAACCCTGAAAAAATACTTTTAAATTATCATAGATTAGATATGGCTAACCAGTTACTGAAAATAATTGACATTTTGTAACAGTCCATTCAGATGCCATACTTTTTTGAATATCCCATAAATGAGGTGCTATAGTGTCTTCTATCACCTCGAAAAATTTTTAAAAAAATTCATAAAAAATAATCTATTGCTGACCAATTACTAAAACCCCCTGACCTTTTCTTATCAATTTTCTGACCGTTTAGATGATATTATTTTTCTTCGATTATCCCACATATAGGGTTCTGATTCAATATATTCTCCAATCTTGAAAAAAAAAATTTTAAAATTATTAAAAATTGTGTATGGTTGACTAAACAATGAAACTGAATGATTTTTTGTGAGAATATAACTGACCTTATCTATGTGATTTTTTTTTTGAATATCCCATAAATGAGGTACTATAGTGTCCTCTATGACCTAAAAAGTTTTTTTTTATAAATCACCTATGGCTGAATAATTACTTAAACTAACTGATTGTTTGTAACCAATACGTGATTTTAAAGATGGTATAATTATTGTTTGAATATCCCACATATATAGGGTGGTAATTTAATATATACAGCCTTGAAAAAAATTTTAAAAATTCGCTATGACTGACCAACTACTGAAACTGAAAGACCTTTTGTGAGCGTTTTACTGACCTCAAAGATGGCATACTTTTTTTTTGAATATCCCATAAATAAAGTGCTATAGTTTCCTCTATGACCTTGAAAGAAAAACTTTCAAGTCATAAAAAATCGCTTATGCTTGAACTATTACTAAAGCTACCTTCCATTTTGAATGACCTTTCAAATTTAATACAATTTTTTCGAATATCCCACATACAAAGTGCTGATTAACTACAACGCAATATCAACAACCTTGAAAAAACTTTAAAAATTATTAGAAATTGGGAATTTTTGATCAAAAAAGGTCAAACCATTTCGAATTAATACTTATTTTTTGAATATCCCATAAATTAGATGTTATAATTTCCTCTATGACACTGTAACTTTTTTTTTTTTAATTTTCTATGTCTGACCAATTACTTAGACCAACTGACCGTTTGTTACCAATAATTTATTTCAGATGGCAAAATATTTGTTCGAATATCCCACTTATTGTATGCTGCTGATTCAATATCTATAACCTTTAAAAAAAAAAATTTCAAAATTGGGTGGCTAATTGACTGACCATATTATTTAAACTTTTGAGAAAATATTACCTACTGACCTTTTAAATGTCATAATTTTTTGAATATCCCATAGCTGTGGTGGTCCTTTATTAGGTACTTTTAAAAAACTTAAAAAATTCATACAACATCATGAATGATTGACTAAGCTCTTAAATCATACTTTTAAGATGACATTCGTTTTTTCGAATATCCCAAACATTGGGTTCTATGACCCCACAACCGAAACTTACGCCAGATATGCTTTAGTCCACTTCGATAAAGTCAGATAATCAAAAACTGTTAAATAAAAATAGAATAATAGTAATAGTCTAAACTAAATATACTTACATCAAAAATAAAGCTAGGCAAATGCTTAAATCAAAATTGATAACTCAGCGTTAATGTCGAAACTCTTTTGTCTCAATCCTCACTTCATTGAAATAAAATAGTTCCTCAAACCCATCCACCCAGAACGCCAAACTTAACTGCACGAGCTATGAATATTGTATATAAGAATAAGGAAAAATCAATCACACTGCATTGCATCTGCAAATTGTTCAAGATCTTTTAGTTTAGTTTATCAACAAAAAGCCCACTGGGTACAGAGTGCACACACTGCACATCATGCAACTACATATATAAGTAAAACAGATCCATTCTGACCCTCACAATGTGAATGAAGGCGTGATATGAAATATCTTTGTTTTGATAGACCAAACTGTTAAAATGCCATAAACACAAACTGACACACTCACACTAAATTAAATATACGCTCACTATAGTGCCGACCTATAACATCAACATCAACTGCGGCATCAACTAGAACTAATTGCATAAACAAAAAGTCAAGTTAATCTGTCAAATTGCTAGCTGGATACATTTCCTCACTTTCATGCCGATCGTGCCACACCGCAGATTGAAACCAAAAAAAACAAAAATAGTATTTTCAGATACATTTGGGGTTGAGTAGGTACGAAAATACTTTTGATAGTAAGTTGCACATTCTTATTTTTCAGACAAAGCGAGAGGATAGAAAAACAGCGCAGTTTCTTTTAGGAGCTGATGTTTTCTGTCTGGCTGACAGTCTATGCACGGGCATAAAAAATTTGCTGCGTCTAGTTAATAAATTCTACATTTTCAAGACTAAAGATGCAATAAGATGCTTAATCGATAGGAAGATTGTCTGTTTATCGGGGCATTATGATGTGGCGTGCAATATTGTATAAAAAGAGTTTCAAGATGAGATGATATCGGGGTGCGTTATTGTTTGTTTTGTATATGTCTTGGTATTTTATTGGTGATTTTTTTTTTTGTGTGGCAGTAGAACAAGGTAAGCAAGCGAGCGTTAAGACGAGTATATAAGACATAATAATTGACTTTGAGAAAGCGTCAAGATTGTTGCATTTTTAATTGCTGCAAACAGTGGCATATAATTCATGTCAACAAGCAACAAATACAATTAAGGCTTCGAAGACTATCGGGGACAACTAAAATAAATAATAATATACAAAAAAAAAATTAATAAAATGCACAATTGGCTTTGACACTATTGACGTAGGTATATGTATAAGTATATAGCCCCTCTATATAGTGTCTTAAAATAATTAAGATTAATTTATTAAAATACTTTCACAATATATGAACATTGTATACATATATGTTCCTATGCCAATTTTATAATTTCGTTTGCGACTTTTCACGTATTGAACTTTTCACGCATGCTACTTTTAGCGGATTCATCTTTTACGTATGAAATTTTTCACGCATGCAACTTTTCGCGTATGTAACTTTTCACGCTATTTTTCACGTAGGTACCTATGTAACTTTTCACTTATGCCTTTTCGCGTATGCCTTTTTAAGTATGTAACTTTTCACGTTTTGTTGAGATAAACGAGAAATTTTTACGGTACTACATACATGGATTCGTAAAAAAAATAGTACTCGAGATTTTGATCAAACTTGACATCACGTCTATCTGCCTGTCCTGCTGCAGCATAAACGGGTGGGTTGATTTTCCTTAAACTTGGTACCTAGCGTTTTTTGGGTGTTCCCCCGAAATATTTTTTTTAAGAACCAAAAATAACGGTATCATGCCGAACAAACAAAATTTTATTTTTCTCAAAAACGATGCCGAAAACTTTTTTTTTTTATTCAATAATTTTTATTTTTGGCTATGTTTTATAAAAAAAAAATTAGAAAAATTGTTAAAAACCTCCCATAGAAACTTTTTTTTGATTTTCGATTTTCTCAAAAATGGTTCAACTGGTTTTGACCATATATTTTTGACGAATGTTTTAAAAAGTTTTGTGTACCTACCTACCTACCAAAATTTAAAATTAATTTTTTTTGGATATTTGAAAAAGTTTGAATTTTTTTTCTTTCAGAATTTAATAATTTAATAATACAAAATGGTTTAGTTGATTTTTATTAAACTTGGCTCAGTTTTTTTAACATTATCTAGCAGATTTAAAAGACAAATTATTTGTATGACCAAAACACGTAGGTATGTACCTACAAGCTCAGATAATAAACTGTTATCTGTGCTACAAGTGTTAAAAAACCGATAAAGAAAATCACATTTTTCTCAAAAACGACTCCTATGATTTTGATTAAAATTTTTGTGTTATTCAGTACGATCTACCATGTTATTGGAAAAGAAGTTTAAGGGAGAAGGGGGCACGTTTGAACGCGACATGAACATGACATAGTAAAATCTTAACAAATAAATATTTCAAAAGTGTAAACATAATTTTAAACATTGCAATACGCAATACTGATATGGTCATCTGACAGACGCTATATATGCATTATTGAGTTTTGATGCGTTAATTGTATTTTTGTAATATTTTTTTTTGTAAGAGTTTAAAATTTTTTTTACTAAGATTTTTCGTTTTTGAAAAATTATTATTAAATGTACAGCTCCGTATTGAATTACATAAACGTAAAGTTCTTGGTAAATATGTTAGTTAGGTATAATAATTATGGCCGATTTTTTTTTCTTCGTAGACAGGTGAACTTTTCAAAGCATTAAAATTAAAGCTTCAGCGCAAAATTTCGTTTTAAAAATTTTGTTTTAATCTTTTTATTTTCAAAAGTCTACTTTTTTAAGCTAGTGATTTACATCTTTAAAAAGATTTTATATCCAATTAAAGTTTTTTGTATATTATCAGCTTCACATAATTAACTTATTATCATATACTCACAATTCACATTATTTTTATTTACTATTAAGGATCACCCACACAAACGCGAATTTGTCGTGGCGACGACGAAAACAATTATAACAACACGTATAGCTGTCAATGAAAAAACACGTTGTTATTATTGTTTTCGTCGTTGCAACGACAGATTCGCGTTGGTGTGGGGGATCCTTTAAAAATCATTATAAATACTTCCGTTCAAAATTGTAACCCAGGTTAGAGTTTATCTGCATCTGCCCCGCATGTGGGGTACCTGTGAACATATACAGGGTGTCCCGAAATCACCGCCTCAGAAGAAAACCATGAGTTCCTGAGGTTATTTCCAGTCAAATAACTTAAGAGGTAATTTTCTCGTTTTCGCTTCGATTTTGACTTATAACGGTTTTTATGATTTTTATTCTTTTTACTTGTGACTGGCTCTAACTTTGCCAAACTACAACCGATTTTAAAATTATTTTTTTGGTTAAACAAAAACAGTTATAGATTTTTATCTGCCATACAACTTTCTGTGTGGATAACGGTGTGGATAACGGTTTTTCCGCAATTTATTATCAAACACTTTTTTTAAGCATTTTGAGGTTGTTTTTTTGACTTCGATATGATTTTTTTCTAAAAAAAACCTTTGTTTTTAAATAATCTTTTTTCTGTTTTTAGTCATTTTTTTACAAAATTGCCCCTCCTGCCCAAACGAGGGAAATAGACCCCCCCTCTCATACGAATTTTTTCTTGTCTTAACTTAACCTACTTGCTATAGCTTTTTGGTGCACCTTATACCGATCACCGTGTAAAAAAAAACAAAAACAATAAAAAAAATTGTTACTTCTTGTCGTGCACTAATTGTAGAATGATGGAATTTAAAAACTGGGTATACCAAATTTTTCGTAATAAAATTATCTACAAAAAACATCTGGAATATTTTTTCAATAAAAAAGCTAGAAAAAAAGTTATAACCCTTTAAAGTAATTTTTTTTGAAAATGTTCGTCGATTATTGGCTATATGTATCTTTTTTATTTTCAATTTATCGGCAAAAAGTCTTTTAACCAAAACTGTAGATATTTAAATTCTCTACTAAAATGGTCTACAAACTTTTTTTGTCAGATCTTTATTTCTCAAGATATTGAGAAAAGGGGCTTCTTACCCTTTTGTCAAGATAGCGGCCAAATGAGGAGGGGGGGGGGGGGTTCCAGCCCCTAAAATGATTTCGTATTCTCACACTGATGCACTCCACACACTAAAAAAAAAAAAAACGTTGTCCTATACTAAATGCAAGGTTCGGGCAAAATTTCCATTTCATTTGACTAGTTATGAAGTATAATTTTTTTCTTTTTATTATTAAAGTCCAATATGTGTTCTTAAAAATACTTAACATTTTTTACCTAAAAATACATTTAAAATTATTAACAAAATAGAAAACAAAAAATAAAGGAAAATCAAGAAAGTATGAATATTTAATGAAAATGAACAAAAAACTATACGGTCAGCGTTGAGTGTTGAATGTAAGAATGGATAAAGCAAGAGTAAGACCGTTAAAAGTTTTTTATTCGTTTTAATTCGTTTTTCTTCATATTTTCTTGATTTTCCTTTATTTTTTCTTTTTTATTTTTTTAATAATTTAAAATGAATTTTTAGGTAAAAAATTTTAATTATTTTTAAGAACACATATTGGACTTTCATAATAAAAAGAAAAAAATAATACTTAATAACGTGTTTTTAGAAAAAAATCACATCGAAGTCAAAAAAACAACCTCAAAATGCTTAGAAAAAGTGTTTGATAATAAATTGCGGGAAAACCGTTATCCACACAGAAAAGTTGTATGGCAGATACAAATCGACAACTGTTTTTGTTTAAACAAAAAAAAAATTTTTTAATCGGTTGTAGTTTGGCAAAGTTAGAGCCAGTCAAAGGAAAAAAGAATAAAAATCATAAAAACTGTTATAAGTCGAAAACGAAGCGAAAACGAGAAAATTACCTCTTAAGTTTTTTGACTTGATGACCTCAGGAACTCATGGTTTTCTTCTGAGGCGGTGATTTCGGGACACCCTGTATTAGAGCCTATTTTGTATTTTAATATAAATTAAAATGTTATCCTTTATTAAATTTATTCAAAACTGGGTTTAAAATTAAACTATGTATATACATTTCTCAATAACATACAAACCCATGATTCCATCACACTGGATTTTTGGGGACATCTTAAACAAAAAGTGTTCTCTGCCTCTCCCCTAACTACCGATTAAAAATGGTATGTAGGTACCTATATCTTTCACAGAAACATTTTTTGGTTTTCGACTTTATCTCATTATTTGCTTGAAATTTTTTATACAAGAGCTTTCAATAAGTTTAAATAATATTGAATATCAAAATTTTTAAAAAAATTATTTTTTTAAGTCTTCATTAAAAAAGGCTAATAAATCTAACTACCAATTTTTGTTTTTAAAAATGTTTGCAATTTTTTTTTATATTAAATTAAATTTAATTTAAAAATTTTATTAAAAAAAAAAAACAGTTCGACAGCATTTTCAAAAGTTTTTTCTCATAAATTGAGATTTTATTAAGAAATTAAGTATGTACCTACATCACTTTTGTGTAATATCGATTTCAGAGGTTGCTTAATCAATTTATTTTTAATTACATAGGTAGGTACCTACTTATATTGATTAAAACAATCAAACATTTTTTAAAATAATTTTTATAAAAATAAAAGACAATATATAAAATTAGAACCCTTATGCGCCAAAACAAAATAAAATATCAAACGTATGTCAAGTTAGCACTACACTTTTTGAAATTAAAAAAAACTGAGTATGCCATTAATTGTAGCTTTTTTGTTGTAAATGAGTTGCGGAAAGAAACACATTTTTTTTTGGCGAAGTTTAAAAAAAAAAAAATTGAGTAGGTATGTAGTGCTAAGTTGACAAAGAGTTCAGGCATTAAAAATGGATATTCAAAAAACTAAGTATGCAATTATTTTTAACTTTTCGTTGTAAATTAGTTGCGGAGAAAAAAAAGTTCCAAAAATTTTTTTGACAAAATTAAAAAAAAAAACGAGATTGATATGTAATGCCTCTACTCACAATGTCAAGTTAGCATTACCTTCCAAGCTGGTTTTGTTTAAATTTTCTAAAAAAATTTTTAGCATTTTTTTCTTTCCGCAACTAATTTACAACAAAAAAGCTACAATTAGGTAGTTGTTTAGGTACCTAGTAGGTATTAGGTATCTACTTAGATTCTTAAATTTCAAAAAGTGTAGTGCTAACTTGACATATCCGGATTAGAGAATTTCCAATTCATAAAAGTTTTAACAGTTTTTGATTCATGATTGCCACAGAAAGCGGGGTAGAATCGCCGCCCGCTTGAAAAGAAACTCAGTAGTAACTTCCCGATGATCATTTTTTAATCAACATAAAACCTAGTACCTAGGTAGGTACTAAGTACATAATAATCTTTTCGTTAATTAATTACTAAAAATTCAAATATGTATTTAATAGTAAGTACCTATCATGACAACATTGGCAACCATGGATGGTTATTGTTTAATGTTATCCCCTTCTTTTTTTATCTAAACAAATATTCAACCACGCCGACCAAATAAGTTTTTTTTTTTTTTCGTATTCATGTTGAATTATTGTTGATTCGCATTTGTATTCCATACCTGTGCGCAAGTCTGCAAAAAACCACTCACTCAAGTTGCTCTCCGATCATTCCATTTTCACATCATTCCTATTTTCCAACCAATTTCAACTAACCAACACATACTTAATTTCCCTACAATGCAAGAATTAACACACCGAAAAAAAAATACCATTGTTTATCATATGGAATATGTATGAAGGTAGGTATAGGTAAGTTTAGGTATATCGTAAACGATATAACAACTGATTAATTACTGACTGAAGTATGCATACAATTATGGGATAAAAAAAAGACCTATACAAAGACAGTTCTGACAGTTCTTCGCTTGAAAAAAAAACTGAGTGCATAAACAAAATGTGCGAGTGCAACTGACACTTCTCTATCCACAAACGATCTTCACCGTCACCCCTCATCAGATCAGATACCAACAAAAAAAAAAAAACAACTTCAGCTGAAACAAGTCTTGTTATTGTGTCTCTGCTTTCAGTTTCTTTTCCTTTGAGATTTTTTTTTAATTTTATTTTTCTACTCTGTGCGGCGGCCGACGAAACCAAACCGATGATCATTTACGATCAAAATTTTTAGGTACACAGCAAAAAAAAAAAAAAATGAACCACCAAAAGGCGTCTCTCTGTTTTTGTATTGTGTATTTTGCTGTTGATGTATTTATGTATGTTTGAGTGAATATGTGTGTGCGGGCAGAGAATTGTACCGCTGCCGCTGCTTGCTGCTGATGATATCCAAAAACACTTTTTTACAGTTTCTCAGTTTTCAGTCTCAGCACCGAAGTCACAAACGTTTTTCTCTACGTCAAATTTCTGACTCAAATTTTATCGTTGATTTACCTATGAATTTTGTTCACATTTCGTATACGAAATCTCTTGATTGATTTTCTGTTTCGTTTGTGTTTATTGGAACTTTTTTTTTCTCGCTTATTTTGTGTTTGTTTTGAAGAAAAAGTTCTTTTAATCCGCTTGTGATCGTGGTGAGCGTTTTTTTTTTTTTTTTGGATATAACCCAAGTTCCCCCCACTGTAATAGCGGAACTTTTAATTTGGTTCCCAATTTACCCACAATTACCTACATACCTACCTAAAACGGAAAAGTTATCTGCGCATAAAAAGTCTGTGGTTCTTGATCTCGGAAGTTTTGTTCGAAATTCATACCTAGCTAAGTACATCTCCATCAGCATCCGGAATACAATAGTACCTACGTCATTCTCTTCAACAAAAACAAAAGTGTTTCCCCCCTGCCTGATCGAAATTTAAAGCTAAAAACCACGTGAGCGAGTGATTTTTTTTTTTTTTTTCTGTGTTGCGATTTTCTCAGAAAAAATCGTCAAATAAGCCAACCATTCAATCCAAAACCAACCTAACTGCCATTGCCATTGCTATCCCTTCTTCGTCTCTCTTCGTTGATCAAACAGCTTCTCTCTCGCGGATCAGTAAGCGCTCTGTGGAGCTTAATTTTTCCGAGTGTCGTATTTAATAGAGCTATTGTAGCTACATCAGAATAAAATTTACAGAAGTAAAAAGCGCGCAATTTTCTTTTTCATTGTTTTGATTTGAAATTACACCAACCAATCTACCTACCTGCCTACATTCTCGTGTGAAAAATCCAATTCAGTGCATTCGTGGAGAAATAAATTACTTCATACCTATAAGCTCGAAAAGAAAGTCAAAAGTTTTGTGTTTTTTCTCTGATCGAATAGCAGAAGTGCAATAGCAATATTCTGAACGACCTTTAAAATTGGGAATCTTAATTGTTTATTTCCCACACCCTCAACAAAACCGTTATTTGGATTATCGCATTTTGCCTATAGTTAACTTACCTGTAAGTATCTATGTGTTGATGTGTGTGTGTTGTTGTGTGAGAGTGTATATGTTTGAACCAACTATTTATCTTATTTATTTAATATTTTAGCTTTTTTTGTCATTTCATTCATTTTGAAGATTTTGTTTGGACGATATTTCTTTTTTCAATATTCTATTGCACCTTTGATTTTTATACATACCTTAGATATTTACAGTTTTTGTTTTTGTGTATATACCAACCTACAACCTAAATGCCATCATTTTGTATCCATATTGCCTTCTGCTGCCTACCTACACTTTTCTTATCACAATCAGTTTTGCTTGTTGTTGTTTTTTCTTCAATTTTTTTTTGTATTTTGCATAATTTTACCCTTTTTTTTCTTTATCTATGGAAACAGAAATGAGCAATTCTTTAACTTTTTTTTTAGTAAAATTAAACTCATATGGCATTACGTCATATTTTTGTATCGCTGCTTTGTTATCACATTTAGGTATACCAACCTACTCATATATATTTTTTTTTGTTTTGATTACCAAAAATTATTCTACTTCTCATCATTCGTATGTATGTACATACATAGCTATACCACCTACCTAATTGCTAATTCAGTAAGTTTGTGTTTTTGATTTTATTTTAACGGATTTATAAAATTTTTTTTTTTTAATATTTGGTCCCATTTGTTGATTCGTATATGTAAGTACTTTTAAGTATAGGAATACTTACCCAGCTAGGTTAAAACTACCTATGTAGGTATAAACTATAAAGTAAACCAAAGTGTCCTTTCATATAGATGCTTTGTCAAAAGGTAAAAACAGGTTTTCTTTGTTGTACGACATTTACTTACCTATTTGTAGTTTTGTGGATAGGTATTTATGAATACGCAATAAAGGTATTTCTACCCTAGATAAATGTATGTAGGTTCCTTTGTTATTTTTTACCTGTGTTCTTACATTTTTTTTTTATTTCAAGAAATTAAAAGAAATTCGAATGTTGGAATTTTTCAATAGAGTTGGAAGCAGGTAGGCATTTATGATCATAAAAGATCCTATAGGGTATATTCTGTGTATTAAAAGGAATACCTACATAGCTGTTTTTTTATTTCCCCTTCCGGTTTTTTGCACGTCACTCCTTAAATATTATTCTTAGCACATTGAAATGCACCTGTTGTTTTCAGCATATGTACATAGGTACCTACATTTTTATTTGTATTCATCAATCTTACAAAAGCTGAAAGTATGGTTTGGTTATTGATTAAATAAGAACGTTCCTATATATTAGAACAGTAGATGACGGATATAAGAAAGTCAAAAAATCAAAAGAATTCCTTTTTCTTATATCCGTGTTTTCTTACGTATATAAAAATATAAGAAAGAAAATTTCTTATACAAAAAAAAAATGTAAATACCTAAGAGAAAATTTCTTATAACGCTGGTTTTTTTAGACGTTTAGTTTTCAATCTGGCAATACTTTTTTCGGAGTTGGTCTTTTTGACAACTGTCACTTGATTTATGCTCAGTTTGGTTTGCCATTTCATAATGAATAGACTTACTCCTGAACAACGTTTGCAAATCGTGCAAATTTATTACCAAAATAATGGTTCGGTTCGTGCGACGCATCGCGCGCTGCGTCCAATATTCGGTTGACATAATCGCCCAGCAGAGTAATTCGAGCAACCATGGATCGGTTTCGCACCACGTTTACTTTAGTGGATAATGTACATCAGAGACGCCGTACAGTGCGCACCGAAGACGCCATTGCTACTGTGGAGCAGAGTATCACGCGCAACAAATTGGAGTTGGGGCCTGTTGGGCCTCTCGGCTGGAATTTATTCGAGACAGCCGCGGCGGCCACTTGCCCGAAATCATTTTTAAAACATAATGGCAAACCCTTATCTTTATAATAAAGCAAAATTCTTGGCCATAACATTAAATTATATGCGTTTTATTTCTCCTTGAAAACCACACGTCTAAAAAAACACACTTTGTAAAAACAATATACCTACAATATTTAGCCGGCAATTACAAAGAGACATTGTGGAATGTGTGTCAATATGGTGGGCTTTTTCCTTTCTCGATCATCTTCAATCTGTCGCTTCTTTGACAATTCAATAAGGGTGGGTTCAGAAATTTTGTAAAAGTTAGGCGGCGCATCATTTTGTTGTTTACACGGGAAAATTTCTTATTGTCGTTTATTTTTTTATGTAATGAATGAGATTTTGTATTACAATATAAGTTTCTTATATCAGTGTTTTTCTTATAAACGTGTTTCTTATAAGAGGTCAATTTAACACTTGTCTTAATGGGAATGTGCAGTGTGTTTTGGAATGTCTATCTTATAAGCGTGTTTTTCTTATATAAGACTTTCTTATATCCGTCATTTACTGTAAATGTATAGCCAACGGGGAGTCATTTATAGACTATTTATATATAAAAGTTATAAAAGTATTGAAGTGGTCCAAGTTTGAATGCAGTATTTTAAGGGGGTTTGATTTTGAGTATAAATCTGAGTTTGTGGAAAATTCGAATCTGTGGGAATCTTGAAAATAAGATTTTGTTTTTGATTATTTGTGGTTTTCTCCGTTTGTGCTACTTTTTATGAAAAATAGATTAAGTGTCTTTTTGTTGAAATTTATATTATCTACAAATCTCTATACAAAACTCATATCTAGGGCAGGTAATTTAGAAGTTAAAGACCAAAAACGAGTACAAATTTGGGCTTAAATCACATTTTTTCTTTCGAATTTCTTTCAAACCGTTACATTATCAAAAACAAAATATTTTATAGAATCTTTGAACAACAACAACAACCTAAAGGTGCTACCACCAATTGTATACAAATTAATTTATAATTCGTTTTAATTAATTATTATTGGCTGGAGATATACCTATTTCAAGGGGTGCCAAGCCTTTTCATCAGTCTCCTTATTAGTTGTGCTGAGTTTTAATCCAATTTTATTATGAAAAACTTTCTGCACACCATAGGAGTCGAACCCAAGCATATAGGATTTGCTCAGAAGTTGTTGTTGTTGTTGTTGTTGTTCAAAGATTTAATGAAATTGACGGAATAAAGAATGGACAAGTCTAATAAACTGACATTCAAGTATGAATAATACATTAATATTATTAATAATATATTTTATATTTATTTAAAAAAATGGTGTATTGTTTATTAATTTATGCAGAAGTAATTGTTAACCTAACTGTGAACTTCAGTGGACTTCAAGTCCACGCAAAATATATTTTACTATACCTATCTAGGTATAAATAAGAGGGCGCACGGTAAGTGCCCAGCTAAGTTCTAGCACTACACCCTTTTTACAGAAACAATCTCAAGCGATGTTCGATCTCTTTTAAACTTAAAATTCGTAATATTTGCAAGGTTGACCCAGCACAGGCGGCTCACCAATTTTTAACCTTTTAGCATAAGTGATTCCTGAAATATAAGATTTGGGATTTTATCTTGGGAATTTTGCTGTCAAGAGATTTTATATTAGGAATTTTGTCTTCAAAAGATTTTATCTTGGGGATTTTGTATTTATTAGGTTTTATTTTGGGGATTTTGGCTTTGGGGTTTTTCTTTTCGGGATTATGATTTTCTTTTGGTAAACATCAATATCCAATTCACTACTCGCACATCTTTTTGGAATCTTCTATTTGGGATTTTGTCTTAATTAAATTATAGTTTGGGGATTTTTTCATTCGGGATTATGGCTTTTTGGCAAACATCACTAATCACAAATTAATTAATTCTTTTAATGTAACTTTCGAAAAGAAGAATTTTGAAGAAAAAAATATTTTTTTTAAAAAAAAGTTTTCAGCTTTACCTACAATTTGTCTATAGGTACGTTGGAATATGAAAAATAACTTTATATTCATTGAGCAATTTTATCTTAAGCCTTAAGGACTGTTCACATGAGAGCGACCAACGACCGACGAATAAAAGAACAAATGGGATTGAAAATATTTAAAAATTCTTCAAAAAAAGTAGGTAAAATGGTGGAAACTTATTAAAATTAATGTTTAGATACTAAAATTTGCGTTTTAATTACTAAAATAAGAGAAATTTGGGAAAATAAGTTGGTCGTCGCGAACAGATTGCAATTCGCGACGACCAATTTATTTCCTCAATTTTTTCTTATATTATTAATTAAAACTCAAACTATAGTATTTTAACATTAATTTAAATAAGTTTTCTACCATTTTGGATTATTTTTTGTGAAGAATTAAGGCTTTTTAACCCTAGTTTACGGCACGCAAAATAATGCAATAACCAAACTTGGGGTTCGCGCGAACCCCAAAGCTTTTATGCACCTCTAATTGTTCATTATCAACAATTTGATGCATTGTCTCTTTCTGTTATTGATTAAGGTGACAGTTGCGGTGTCTTTTTATGATAACACGTGTTTGGTTTTGCCAAAATATAATAAAAATTGTTGAAAATAGTGAAACAAAATTTTAAGTTACCAAAAAGTAAGTTGTAAAATTTTGTATTATAAATAATTGTAAAACTTATATATTGTTTGTATATTTCAGTGTCTAATTTAGATAGATTATTGAGAAATTATAATAGAGGTGATGAAGAAGAAAGAGCAATTGCATTGAGAGCAATGTTAGACCTTGATGTTTGGTTAAAATATTTTTTTTTTTCCATTTTAAGTCTTGGGGTTCGCATGAACCCCAAGTTTGGTTTGTGACTTTTTTTCAGAAAAAAATTCCAGAAAATTATATAAAACCGCTTTTATGGAAAAAAGACAAAAAACGTAAACAAAAATGAATTTCGTTCACTGAGTTTTCATCCCAGGTCGAAAAAACGATTTAGAAAAAAGTTATAACCATTTAAACATGCGTTGGGGTTCGCACGAACCCCAATCCGTAAACTAGGGTTAAATAGTTTAAATCCTATTTGTTCTTTTATTCGTCGGTCGTTGGTCGCTCTCATGTGAACAGTCCTTTAAGTAGTTTAGTCAAACATAAGATAAGCTTGAATTTATAAATAAGACCCAATACATAATCAGTAGGTAGGTACCTAACCGTTAAAAAATAAATGGTTGTTTTTATAAACTGCTTACACAACTATAATATACAAAAGTATGAATCTATTTGTCGAAACTAAAAACACCTTGTACCTGTGTACAAGTACAAACATTATAATTATCTAAATCTTAAGCCTATATAATATTGTGTAATAACCAACCATGACTCTTATTCCAGCATTGTTTATATTTCCTTCTTACAAAATATCCAATTGGAACAATTTAATGTTCACAAATTACAGAAATAAGACCTTGAAACACTCACAAGTTTGCTTTTAAAAATATAGTAAGCAAATAGCTCTCGTTCCATTGGCCAATAGAAACTAGCATACAAACAAAAAAAAAACAAGCCCCGCACAGATTTTTCTGTTTGAAATAGTAATCGAGCTTACATAAATTATTATTATAGTTACACATTTTTTTTGCTACTGATGTGCTCTACGTATAGAGAGGGTAACCTTTCTTTAAGTAGGTACCTTGTTTTGTTTATGGATGAGCTTTACCAGCGGAAATTATTCAAATTTATATTTAATTTACAAAAATAAAATGTTAATAAAACTATGAAAAAATAGAAATATGTGCCTATTTAGAGAAACTGTGATAAAATTTAATTAAAAACATGTGCGGTATATATATTGCGAGATCAGTTCTCTGCACAAAAATGACACAAGAACACTGGTTATTATTGGCAAAGACTTGCCGCCGCGTCATTTAGTATAAAGTAAACAAATGCTTAATTTTGTTTGTCATTTCTATTGAAACAACAAAAAAAAAACACTATTATAAATTGTGTAATTGAGACTTGTCCTATAATTCTCGAAGCTATAGCTATAGCTGAAAACTGGATAGAGGTTTAAAAAAGTCGTGAGAAAATATACAATTATGGTTTTAATAGCTATATGGTGATGCTTCGTGCTGCTTCGTCGTCGCCGGGGTCAGCAATGTAAATAAACTTTAACAAGAAGTGCATTAATTATTTCATTCATGTTTTACACTCCCTTTCATGAATCCAAACTAATACATATTGTACAAACAAAAATTATGTAAGTTTGAACTACGTTCTTACGACTAAATATTTCTAAAAAGATTTTATCTTAACATGAAATAAGAGGAAGGCCGAATTCCAGAGATGTTCATTTTGTTTAAATGTAGGGTGCTATATGACTAACGAAATTCAATTATAAACAATTATAATTGTCAAAGAGCCTCCCGGGACTTAAAGAAAAAGGGCCACAAAATAATGGAATCGAGGGGAACTACAATTTTCTGCTGAATCCAAGCGGCTAAGACGAGAAGCAGTTTTTCATACTCTTGGAGGATTTGTTAATTTCTCGCAAGAAAATTTCTGTTTTTTAAAGTGGAATAGGCTGGGAATCTAACTAACCATTACACCACGGGCTATTACCTAATATTTATTTACCTAACTTAACTAAAAATCATTCAAAATTTGGGTTACATTTTGGGAATTGGGCTAGGTATACACTTTTTCAAAGCTTCCGTATCTGTGTTAGGAAAAAAGGACTTAAGTCTTAAAGATAAAAAGTCATGTTCAGCTTCGTAGGTATGCAGTAAAGAGAAATGTTACTTGATTTTTGAAAATATCGCTGCAATAATGCAAATTTTATAATTAATGTTTCCTTTTTTTACAGAAACTTCGAAAATACTCATAACAATCGAAATATCGTAGTTGTTCTTTTTATTTTTTTTTCTGCGGCCCTGAAATATGTATCAACTGCCGTTTGAGTTCTTTCGCTGATATTAAACATTTCCACGAACGATTTGGAATTTTTCGCTGCAACATCCAATTAATTTTTGTTCTTTACTTGTCTTTTGGAATTTGGAAGCTCCTCATATTCAATTTTGTGAGAAAGCCTTCTTTTAAAATAACTTAAATTATTTCAAAAACCTATAGAATAAAGTTAACTTATAGAGCAATTTAAGGGTCTGCTTAGATTACCAATGCGGCCACAAAGCTCAACATTTAGTACCAATCACCAACTATATAGTTTCGTTTAAAGTTACTTTAGAGTACGATGGGGCTCAATATTTATTTCAAGGGTCATCAATAGAGTTGTGAGAAACCAACAGCTTTATACTCATTGTGGAGGCTCTTAACAGGACTGTGTGGGCCTCCTGAGATTCCTTTGGGGCCACAAAAGCTGTATATTTACTGTAAGGCCCCTAAGAAATCCAATTTTATGAAAAAAATTTCTTTTAAAAGTACAGAAAGTACTGCAAGAGCTTTTGTGCATATATTGCTCGCACAGAGGCCCACCGGGCAAAATCCCGGTTGCCCGGTGGCCCAGTCCGCCACTGGCTGCCATCAATACTCTTTAAAAAGCAGCAAACTTTCTAACGGCCAATATTAAGGTTAAACCTGTAAAAATGGAAAGTAAACTCATAGTAAATTTGCCGAATTTTTTCATTTATTTAGGTCAACTATTTTAAAAAAATCTACCACAATGCTACAGTGCGAAGCACAAAATCAATTGAATATAGTTTTAAATTGTTTGAACATCAAAATTTATTTGTTTATTTTTTAAAGCTTTGTCTTCAGGTCGTCTCCCTATTAATGTTGAAGTGAAGTCGGAAAAAAGTCGGTAAACAAATCTGGAAAAGACATAAAATGTCGGTACAACAGCGAATATCAATCGGGAAAAAAAGTAAAGAAAAAAGTCAAAACAATAGCCGGGTTAAAAGTTGGGAAGAAGTCCGAAAATAAAACGTTTTTTTTTTTATTCCGCTTTCAGTTGGATTTTTCCAGTTTTTTTTTATTTTTCTGCAACTTCTTTCCTGAATCTTTTAAATCCAAAATGTTTTTTTTTTTTTTTGAGGCTTTGAGGGCAAAAGTGGTGTGGCCACCATTTTTATAATTAAAACTATTTGGTTCCAAAACTATTCAAAAAACTCATAGTATACATTTTTTATTTTTTGTATACGTTGTGTATTTTGAAAATATTTATGTAGTTTCTTACCTGAAACTTGAAACATAAAAATTAAATTAGCATACATATGTAGATACAATTTAAAAATAGAATTATTTTTTTTTGTCAGTCAGGTGTGAGGTATGTATAAGAAAATGCTTTTATATGAGTATAGTATTTTAATCACTTTTAAAATTTAAACTACTCGAGCACTTAGTTTTAATTAAAAATGATTTGTATGATATTTAATTATTTTTCTAGAAATGTTCACATTTTTTTTTTTATTTCTAGATCACTTATTTGTAGCACTTAATTTACTATACCTACCAATTTTTTTTCAAGCGTTTTCTTGTAGTAATTGCTCATCGTCTATATTAAGTTCGCAAAATTTAAATTTTTTCCATTTTTTGTCTGTATAGGTACTCTTTTCTTTCCGTTCCTGAATATCGAAAAACAATTCATATATAATTTTAAAATAAGTATGTATGTATGTATACCTAAAAATAAAATAAAATGAATGTTAACGGTGAAAAGTTGAGATAACCACAATTAGGGCCAGTTTCACAGTGAAGTAAGTGACACTTAAGTGCTAAATATGGAAAACTAATTCCCAATTTCACAGTGTAAACTTATCGGAATAAGTGACACTTAAGTCTCCCATGTTGGCCACTTAAGTTCCACTTTCTCAGGTAGTAAAACTGCGGCTAAAGTGCCAAAATGTCAAAAAATAGTGCCACTTATTTTGTTAAGTGTGCACTGTGAAACTGGACCTTAAACCTCACGATTATATTAATTTGTTTTTTTTTTATCAAAATTGTATGAGCCGTTTTAAAGGAAAAATGGATTTATTGAGAATTGAAATATTTTTCAAAATTTTGGTTTTTTGAGTTAAAAATAAAAATTGAAATTTCTTTTAAAATAAATTAATAAGAAATTTATCAAATCTAGTTTAACCGTATTTGAGAAAGACCAAAGTAGCTGAATATTAATGGTTCTGCAAAAGGTGTCAGTAATAACAATTTTTCAGTAATTTTTTTAACCTTAGGTTAAATAGGTAGTTTGTACAAATATAATATTTTAATTAATTGATTATTTTTAAATAAAAGATATATCTTAACGGCTAACAAATTTTGTTGGTACGAATCGTTAATATTGGTCCAGAAAAATAATTAAAAATATTTTTTTTAATCTAAAATTTGTTTTTTTTTTGAAAATTTTGAAAATTTTTCAAACTTATAAGAAACTCTTGTGTAAACATATTCATTAAAATGGGTTGAACAGATAATACTAGAGAGTAGAAATAATAATAGAGAGTAGAAAATAAAAAAATTGGTTCAATGAGAGATCACAATATTATAATCGTAAATCGATAGATACAAAAATCTGGGTTTTTTCGAAATCAATAAGTAATATCAAGTCTGACAAAAAATCAACAACAACAATTTAAAAATGAAAATAAATCTTTTCCCATATTATTAATTTACTATAGGTACCTATACAGTTTATTATTCATTTTTCAATAAATTTAAATAAATTTCCATTGAATTTTTTTTAATTTGGTGAAGATTGAATAAATTGGAGCAAGTCATTAGGTATGGTTGTTTAGAGTTGTACATATGATGTGCCTACCTAATTTATTAATTTATTATCTCTCATTGAAAAGAAGGCCGCATCTACATCAGCAGTCAATTCTTTCGAAATATCTAATTGAGGGTTATTTCGGCTATAACTATAACTAACTATTAGTTTTATATAGATGCTTCAATTTAGGAGGAATATATGAGGGAATATTTAAAAAAAAAATTTGGTTTGGGTATGAGAAGCTTGGGGTTTTAATTTTTGTATGAAATATTGCTGCCTATAATATAGTGCCTACAATGGTGAGGCTAAAAATCACATAATATAACCTTTATATTCAGAAGGCAAACAAAAACTATTAAAAAAAAATAATAAAATAAAATTCTTAGAATTTAAAAGGATTGAAAACTGTTTGATATAGGCAAAAAGAATCATATAAATACATTGTAACGAGGAATTCAAGGGCTATTTTTTTTAACTGAAATACATTTAAATATAATTTTTACATTAAGGTACTGTAGGTTTTGACTGAAAGCCGACGATATAATATTTTACAGGTCATCAGTCAACCAACACATCCAAAGTGTCTTTACTTATAGTTAAGGTGGAGTTATAGTTCAATATGGTCCTAGGCTTCACAAAAAAAAAAGTTTTTCAAGCCCCTATAGTCCTTAGATGTCTCCACAGGTCTTTGAAGACTTCATGTTTTGGCTGTTGGTTGTAGTCAGGAAACTCACAGCCGTATATACGGTAGTAGTCTCAGGCATTATTGGCTCTCTGGAATGAACGAACATCCATGATTCTAATGAAGAGAGCTTTGCAATGTTGTCAATCTGGTCGACGCACGGTTGGTTGAACCAGGAAATTGATATATCGTCCGCTAAATACGTAAAGCTGATAAGTCCACTTTTGGCCGAAATGATATTCTCTTGCAGAATCTTAAAGAGAAAATCAGCTTTTATATGGAGCCTTACGTAATTTTTTTTTTTTTTTGTTTTTTTCGCTCTACTGTAAAATTTTCCAAAGTGGATTTAAATAAATAAATAAATAAATAGATATGTATCTCCTTGTGGAAGTTAAGACTTGGGAAGTACATAGGCACTATAGCTTCCACAATGTTTTGCCCGCATTGAAGTCGATTAATTTGAAAAAAATAGTATTAATATATCATCATTCATCGCTGTATAGATCGAATATCTTTTAACCCAGAAAAGTTAATTTTTCAGGAGAAACAAATAAACTTGATATAAAAGTATTGAGGACCAATAACATTGACCTGTTTTTTATGCGTTTGGCTTTGAAAATATTCGTTCTTAGGCTAACAAGGTATTTTCATATAGATCCGGAAAGTTGTTTACAATAAAAGTGCATCATTACCTATAGGTACCTAAAAAGTGAACTTTTCTGGGTTACGAGGTATTCGATCTACAGCGACGATATGTATATGAAGGTTTTTTTGCTTGGTCGTTTAATCAGTTTTTTATAAAAGCATTTACATATGAAAAAAATTTCATTCAAATCGGTAAAGGCGTTAGCGAGAGAGTCGGAACTGCAAAAAATTTGTCTATAGCGAGTCCAAGTCAAAAACCCTCTGTAAATTGTCAAAAATCTTGATACAAAAGTCAAGATTTATATTAATCGACCTAAGTTGTTCAGTATTTAGGTCCAGATTGCATGCTTAATTTAAGCATTTTGTTTTTACTGTTTTACTGAAAACTGATTAGAGCATTGAATATTAAAACAAAAAATCTTTTAATAACCTAAAGTTGTGAAAAAACAAAAAAATCTGTTTAAAAAATTCCTTTTTCATTTTTTTCAAAATATGTATTGAATTTGAAAATTAATTATTCAAAATCTATTCCCTAATCAACTTTATTTAAAAGGAAAATTTTTGGCTTAAAAAAACTATACCTACCTAATAAAGCAATGTTTCAAATTTAAAGTCAATTTTTTAGAAAATAGCCCCTACTGCCTAAACGAGGATGGGGGTTGTTTTCTTCTTGGTTTCACCCAACCTACACGCTCTAGCTTTAAGTCGCATCTTCTGTGAATCACCCTGTATAATGAAAATGAGTAAAAAAAAGACATACGAATAAAAACTATAAAAGTTTTTATCAAAAATTATTTTCTTATTTTTCGTCATATAGTATAAAGGCCTGGCCCATCATTTCTCTCAAAAATTATATTTAAATTAACAACACAAATAAGAAATTTTACGTTTTTTTTAATTGAATTTTGTTAACTTTTTCGCCTTAAATTTGTTTACCTATAAAATTTTTCAAACCATCGACTTTTACAAAAAATATTTTTTTTCTATACCTAGAAAGTTTTCAAATAAAATCCCCATGTTGAGCTAGTTTTTGAGTTGTACCAACAAAAATGTCAGACGGCTTAGGCCATGATCAAAAATTAATGCTTATTGCTATATTTATTTTGTTAATCACAAAAGAAAATTAAATCATCGTTAATCTAATCTTATCTATATAGATCTAAAAAAATGAAAAGTGACCAGAAAGAAAGAAATCACTGATTTTAGTAGAATTTTGGGCTTTAAACATGTTTATATCCGACACAAATAAATTAAATAAAAATAACTTTTAAAAGCATAAAGGTACCTAAACTATAAGGAGTACCTATTAATTGTTCACTAAAGCATATTATAGGTATACTAATGGAGTCGATGTTTATAAAGCCGGCACACCGTACCTACAGAGTCCCTTTTATATATAAGCTTATAACTTGCAACTCATCATTATTAGCCAATTATATCATATAACAAACACAAGAAAGTGAAATATAAGATTATGTAACAAAGATCATAGAAGTCATTGTTGTTCATAATTTTTTTTAATTTTCTCTTTTCAAAAGCAATTCACACTAAATAAAAAAAATTCGTAGGCCCGCTTTTAAGCCTTCACATTGGGAATTCCAAAATAAATAAAACTTTCATCATCACGACAAAAAAAAAACACGTCTCTTATCCCCCACACCGTTTTAAAATAATTATCATAAAACCCATGAACTTTTCATCATGAAAGCAATAAAACTTACTTTTGTTGTTGTTGTGCTAAATCGCTATAGCACAGGAGGTTATGTATGTATATATGCAGGTACATTACGTATGTTTGAATATTATGTGTACCTACGAGTCTCTTTAACAAATAGTAGTTATACGCATAACGCACATGCTTTATCTATTTACCCGCATTTAATACAATTAAATTGTTTTCATTATATCTACTTCCATGGCGTTTAGATTGTTTCACAAAGATGGCGTACCTATACCTACATTGTTGAGTTTTTTTTTTTTTAATTTTTCTTTTAAAATTTGAGGGTATTTGTATTCATTAATTAACTGCCCTTGAAAAATTCATATGTATATATTTTCATCAAGCTCATTTATTTAAGAAGGCTTATTTTAAAGCATGTGGTTTATCAATCCAGATTCTTCTTAAGTGGGGAACAAAAAAAAGGATATACCTACCTAACATAGTGGCATATTATTGTATACATAAAAGTAAATCAAGCTCATTTCCGCTGAAAAAGAGTCAGAAATTATTTATATATTTTTTTGATCAACCCCTGAGGTCCAAAAAAGAATATACATACATACATATACATAACTATCAATTTGTTAAGCATAGTAATAAAAAAGATACCTAAGACAAAGCCCCAAAAAAAAAAAAAAAACGATAGAATGATGATGAAGTCAGCTCATACAAAATCAAAATAATAAAAATAAAAACAATATGAAAGACAGGCACATGAATAGAAATTTAAAAGGGAAAACATAAAAGAATCCAAAAAGATACAAGAGAAGAAACAAAAAAAAATTAAAAAAAAGAGTAAAAAGAATTGACAAAAAAAAAAACGAGAACTTTAGATTTCGCCTTCAAAATATTTCAAATTCAAGGTCAGCAGTGTTAAGTTTCAAAAGACGGCCGTTCAACTTGATAATTTAATAACCACGACTCAATTCGTGTTCTCTTATTAGCAGTTTACACATTTAAATAAACAAAAGTAAAAATATATGAAAAAAAAATATAAAATAAAAAAAAAACTGTCAGACAAGCGGATGGACAGTATAACAGTCAGATAGATGGTTATACACATATACATGTCTGGGGCTTTATTTGCTAACTTGGAATAAATATTCTCGGCTTTGAATTTGGATAGAGATTCAGATAAAAAAAATTTGTATGTGTAGTAAGGTACCTACATGGTCGGTCAGATAAGCAAATTCGAGACTCAACCATGCACAACTCGTGTAACATTTTGATGGGTTAGAGCTGGAGGAAGGGAATTAGCGCAAATCTATATGTGAAGGAGGGATGGAATTTTGTGCTTAGACTACACTCAATGTCATTTGATTAAGGACGGAATTTTTTATATTGGTATTGTTTTCAATAGAAATTACCAGATTCTGTATTAATTCCCCTTGGTAACCCTATGACTTTAATTCCACCTCCACCATATTCAACATGGTTTGACAATTCATTTTATGATATAAAATTCAACAACGCACATAGAAATTTTTCAGTGATATATTTAAAAAATTCGCAATCTATAATTTGTAAGTAAATACCAACTCTTTTGGTCAAAAAAGTAATCTTGATGGATATAACGATCGATTTTGTCTAAAAGACTATTTATGTAAAATAGCAAATATCTCGTAATCTCAATTTGGTCGTTGAGGCTCCACCGCACAGTCCGAAAAAGTCACTTGAGCTTGGTGTTTAAATTATGGACATCATTGGGCCATTGAAAGCGATGAAGGCCAAGCATTGACTGATGGGAATTGGGTCGTATAACGTGAATCAATCACGATTATTTCTTTTTTGGGGCTATCATCTCATTTATGTTACTAATATCTATATATTTAAAAGATGTCATTAGGATCATATGAAAATATAATTTTATTACATATTTTATTGTCATTTCACCAACAAAAAAAATAATAATAATTATGTGGTTGTTCTACAGAAATCATAATTCTGTAATAATTGTCCTGCTAACCAAAAAATTCCAAACATATTAAACAAAATTTTAAGAGACTGCAGATTGAAGATATCTCATGTCGTTCAAGTTAACATTACCATTTCAAAATTTTAAGTTTTCAAAAATTCGATTAACTCTCGAGAGAGTGTCGTGAAAGAAAAAAAATTATCGCGCTTTTTTTTTTTAATAACCCCTGCTAACGCTAATTTGATGGTCAAGTTAGCATTACCACGCCTCAAAAAAAAAAGAAAGAAGGAATGTCATTAAAAGTCTTTAATTTCTCGTGAAAGAAAAAAAATTTCTGAATTTATTTTTTGATTCCAAAAAATCGTCGAGTGATAATTGTTTAAAGAAATTCCACATTAAGAACTCTTATGGATAAAAAAAATACAGCAAATGAAAGTCGCGGTAATGGTGGTTTTATTATAAAAATGCAATTTTGGGGTACTTCCATATATATTTAGGTGATTTTTTTTTGACAAAAACGAGCGCGACAAATTACTGACACAACTTATTTAAGGACGTCGAGCGACAATTTTTCAAAAAAATTCCACTTCAAAACATCTTGTAAAAACACAGCTAATAAAAGCTGTGGTAATGCTGTATTCATTGATACAATGCAATTGCAATGTTAGAGATTTTTTGGAATTCAAAAAAAAAAATCAGAACATTTTTTCTTTACGTCAAATTTACTACAAACTGTTGACATTTAATGACATTTTTTACTTGACCTTCAAGATATCATTATCAGGGGTTATTAATGCACATTCATTAATCAAGACATGTATTCGTACATCGCATATCCTCAAACACTAGTTTAAAATTCGAGCAGCATTAGAACTGAACTGGATTAATCGGTAGAATAAATATTTTATTTTTTTTTAATAATCTTACATTATTTTTCTTTTTTATAAATAGGTATGAGATCAGATCAGAAGATCAATTTGTAAACCAAGATTTGAAATTAGACAATGAGAAATTTTTCATTGTATAGGTATTTAACTGACAATTATATGTCGCCTGTTAATATATTAGGCGCGCATGTTCAGGAAAGTGAGATATATCGGAGATCTCAGCAATCTCAGTTACCTGCACAGGATTCCTCAGAAAAATTTCTCAACTTTGCTGTTAAAACTGTGAGGAAAAATAAAATCTTGGATTCACTTGCTCACTTTTTGAGTGAGTAAAATCTTTGAGATTTTTTTCTGAAGTCGCCAATTTTTTGTGAACTAAAAATTTATCAAACAAATTCGTAAAATTGTTATTTGTCAATGTTTATGATACAGGGCCTTGGGCTAATAGGAATCCATATCTGCGATGCATATTCGTAAAATTACTTAAATATGTAGTCCTTTTTCTGTTTTTAGGTTATTTTCAAGGGTTATTTAAAAGACCGCAAGAATTTTTGTATCTTTAAATTAATCCAATTATTAAAACCCTAAAATTTTTAAGTGTTAATGTTAACTAAAATCCAATTATTAGAACCTTCAAACTTTGAAGTGATAATGCCAACTAAAATGATTTGTAGTAAACACAATTTTTTCAATAAAAAAAAATTAGAAAATAACAATATTATAATTTAAGAGGTATACCTATTTTTTTTTGTTATGAAGACATGTACCTAATCAATATGCCAAGGAGGAGATACCGTTAACATATTCAATAAAATATACCTAAATAAGTTTTTTAATTCCACTTAAAAAAAAAAAAACTCCTCAACTCATTTGGAACTTTTGTCAACAGTTTTCTTAGTTTTCTTTTTGGAATGACAGAGTTCACCGGTCACCCTATCATACATTTTTTTTTAATTTTAAGTTTAATTAGCAAGTTACATTCAAGTCCCATATATGCAGGCAAATTCTGACCGCTTGAAATTTTCTTAAATTTTCGCCAGATGACACCAATACCTTACAAGAAGATATGATACGTTTTTTATTCGGTCTTTATTTGTTTTTGTTATACCTCTTGGCGTAATGGTTAGTGAGTTGGACTATATGGGTTTGATTTTCCATCTTATTGCATTTAAAATTTACTTACAATTTTAAACATTCCTGTGTGGGGAATGTTGCAGGAACTTAAATACTAAAGACTGAATCCAAACGGCTTAAATGAATTGTACAGTAGAATCTCGAAAAGATGAACACATATAAAACAGGGCCCGTTCATCTTTTCAAATTGTTCATCTTTTCGAGCATCAACGTATGTTTGAGGAAGAATATATAGTAAACATTAAAAATTATTTACATAACAAATTAAAACAAGCTTAAAAGTATTGTTCAGGAGGAACAAAAAGCAAAGAAGAAGTAAAAAATTATGTTGGGAATAAAGTATTCATCTTTTCGAGAACAAAATTTTAACCCGTTCATCTTTTTGAACACTGAAAAGTGGAAATTTTCCGTTCATCTTTCCGAGCTGTTCATCTTTTAGAACCGTTCATCTTTCTGAGATTCTACTGTACTTTATTATGACAAGTGA
This sequence comes from Epistrophe grossulariae, assembly GCA_929447395.1. Classification (NCBI taxonomy): domain Eukaryota; kingdom Metazoa; phylum Arthropoda; class Insecta; order Diptera; family Syrphidae; genus Epistrophe; species Epistrophe grossulariae. The sequence goes on along the minus strand of OV839567.1, from coordinate 117,428,175 downwards.
AGAAATACATTTTGTAGGGATTTGTCAATTCTTCAAAGGAGCAATTCCCCTAAGAAAAACATTAAAGGGTGAATATACTGAATTGGAACCCAGATTTATGACGCGTGATAGTTCAACATATTGTCCGTCAAGTTAGCATTACCATTTCAAAATTTTAAGATTCTTATAATTGGATTAATCTGTCGTGAATTTGTCCTCAAAGAAAAAAATTTGTCGCGCTTTTTTTTAATAACCCCTTGACCCTTGACTCTCAAGTTAACATTGACTTTCATATTTGTAGTGAAAGAAAAATAATTGTGTACACAAATTTTTTTAGTCAAAAAAAAAATTGTGTCAAAAATGTTTTTTGACAAAACTTATTAAGGCGCCAGTTATAGCTTTCATTGAAACTCATCATTGAAAATTTTAATTGTTAGTTTTGAGGCAATTAAAAAGTGAAATCAGTGATTATTTTAATGCCAATAAAAAGCTGATAACTCAATTATTGTTTCCAGTCAAAAAAATATTTCATTTTGGCCCAGCCTATCGCAGGAAATGAATTTTTTTATTTCAATGATTGAACTACCTTATCATTGATCATTGAAATCTTAGAAATCGTTTTATGTGAAAGGTAGGGCCAAAATGAAATATTTTTTTGACTAGAAATAATAATTGAGTTATCAGCTTTTTATTTGCATTAAAATAATCACTGATTTCACTTTTTAAGTGCCTCAAAATTAACAATTAAAATTTTCAATGATGAGTTTCAATGAAAGCTATAACTGGCCCCTAAAGACGTAGAGTGACAGTTGTTTAGACAAATTCCACATTAAAAACTCTCTTGGATAAACAAATCCAGCTAATCAAAGTCGTGATAATGCAGATTCATTGGTGCAATGCAATGTTAGAAATTGTTTTCGAATTAAAAAAAGAATTCCAAAAATTTAGTTTGCTTTCACGACGAACTGAGGACATTTAATGACATACCTACTTATTTTTTTTTTTGTTTTTTTTTTTTTGTGGGGTTGTTATTCTAACTTGACTTGACCGTCATGTAAGCATCTGTGAAAAAGTGAATCGAATAACTTTTCACCTTTTCACCTAAAATCCGATTCTCATTCGGCGAAAATGTGAAACCAAACATCAAAAAAACTCATAATGAATAATTTGCTTTCACGTTGGCATTTGGAAGTGAATTTGTGAATAGAAAGGGTGAATACGAACAAACATTTCTCAGTTCAACCACATCTTCTTCTCTGTCCTATTCATAAATACCAAATATTTCTATCTCATGCGTTTCTCTTGCCTCTTAAAAAAATAAGTAAAATAAAAGAATTGCATTGACTGCGCATGCGCTTCAGGGAAAATGATAAGGTTCGGGATCGGTAATATATAGTTCGTAAAAGAGTTTTTTTTCACTGAACCAGAATCGCTTATTTGCACAAAGTGAATCGAAAAATTGAAAGCAATGCATGCGGAGCGAATGTGAAAACAATTTATTCATTTCACTTTTTCACCGAACCAGAATCGGCCCCAGGGGTTATTTAAAAAAAAAACCTGAAAATTTTTTTCAAGTAAGCCATAAATTAAGCCTCAGCAATATTTCTTTTCTAAGGTGGTACTAAATGTCACTTAAAAAAAAAAAAGAAATAAAAGTCCAAAAAATTACACTGCACCTTTTTTTGAGTTCATTTACACAGCAAAACCATAAAGTATGTATACCTATTGTATGGACTGGACATATATAATTTAAATATAAAACTCTCCAAATACAACTAAACCATGAATAAGAAGAACGAATTTGTTCATTAATTTATGAAGTTAAATTGATTTTATTATATGGTGGCCTTGAACTTGAATGCACTGTTAATTTTGAATTTAAATAAGTTCTTTAAACTTTGATCTTAATTTAAAAGCTAATAAACTTTACAAAATAAAAAAAAAGTCTAAAAAGAGGTTTTCAAAAAGGATAATATATCAATTTATAAGAGTTTAACAGTTTTTACGCCATTCAAAATATGTGTAATAAAATATTCAATTAGAAACAAACTTGGTTTCCCGAAGTTTGTATATCTCTACACTTCCTTTTAAAAATTGATGAAACTAGACAAATGTCAATTTACAGGTAACAGTTATTATAATAATGCATCGCCATTAAAAGTGTTTTTGCATTAACTTGCTTCTCGCGACTTCAAAATAAACTCTGAGTTCCGGAAATAAATATACGTAGGTTAGGTACCCACCGGTGGTGCTGCGCAGTTCTAGGGCCGTCTAGGGCCGCAGAAACAAAACTGTTATAAATTTAAATATTTAAAGTCACCCCATTGCATTTTTAAATTTGTCAGTTTATATTTCAGAATCCTCATTTATTTTCCTCCGTCAAACATTGAGCAGCCGAATCCAAATTTTTTTTCTTCAGATAGATAAATAAATAAATAAATTTTGCTGAGAATGCTGAGATCTCCGAAACATAAACTGACCAAACGTATAAAACCTGCAAAGCGTTATATTTTCATATTCTTACTATAGGTACCTATGTAGGTATTTCTTAACAAACTCATTATATTTGTTTTTTTTTTTTATTGTAAATTTGCAAGTGACTTGAAATGGACATTAAAACCACAAGATGACAATATCATTGTCATCACATTTATTTGCAAAAGTATGGGTATTTAGTTGTTAAACAATTTTGTTTCGTTTTATTATAAAAAATAAAACAACGCAAATAAAAATCAAGTCAATAACTTCATAAATTGCTGAATCTTAATTAAACTGAATGGTGGTTGAAGTAAATTGAAGTGAACAACAAATAAATTTTGTTGTTGTTTTTGTTTTTATGGTTTTATTCTACAACATCTTAAAACTGACAAACTGAAAGACAATGCCTTTAGCGAAACAAACAATACACAAAAAAAATTACTTGGAAACCTACAGTTTGTACCACAAACAATATATATAGATAGATTGATGGCACTCCTAATTTATGACAGGTATATATTTACATATGTATGCATGTATGTACATTGTACATACAACAAGTCGACATTAAAAAAAAAATATAAATATTTAAAGTTAATGCTCCGCACGATATTATTATGTTTATTATCCCAACAACGAAAAACAGAAAATAATTTTTGTCAGCTTGTTGTGTCAGCTATGGCTAGATTTTATTTTATTTTCAATTTAAACAAAAAATAAGACGTCATGTGAGACGAATATTTGTATGATTTTTTTTTTATTTTTTTTATAGATCAATAGGAAAATCACCTAAAGTCGATTTTATTATCTTTTAGAACGTGATAAAATTCATAAATGAATTTTTAGATATTTTAATGGGTGTGTTCAATTTTTAAATTGCAAAATATAACCTAACTTGATAAAATTCGCCAAAGGTGTGCGTGATCGGTTTTATTTTTACTAAGAATCGTAAGTAATGATGATATTTTTTTGAAGATTAATACCCAATAGCCTGATAACAATGTTTTTTTTTTACTTGGAGTATTCTATTAGGTGGTTTTGATTTTGATTTAGGTACGTTGTTCTAGTTTTGTGTTAGACAATAATTTGTACCCGTACATAAACACCTTCCAGCTATCAGTTGTTCGAATCTTCCTAGATAGTTTACACATCAATGAGAAGTCACATGAACCCATGAATTTGTCATTTTTTTTTAAATTAAAATAGCTCCTGACAATGCTGCATAACTTGACATTAAATTCACCATTACCACCCCTCAAAATATAAGAGAATGAGAACAACAAAAACAAACAAAGGGTTTGATTATATTACTCGTGAATTTGTGGTTAAACTTTCGTGTAAGAAAAAAATTGTCTTGTCCTTAAATTACGGTTAAGATGTGTAAACATCAATGTTCGTCCAAGTGCCGGAGTTTAAATATTGACCAATTACTACGTAATGTGTCGTGTGACACGGAACGTATTACACGTTTTTAGGTTTCCTTGCAACCGGCATAGTCCATAAATAGAAATTTTCAATTAATCCAGTATTACCACAGTGTTTTTTTGACACTTGAAATTCATTTAAATAATTATTGTCGCTGGATTTTTTTTAATTTAGTTAATTCATTTGTATAATTTTTATTTCTCAAAACAATTGTTTTTTAGATGGGTTAATATAGTTGAAAATTAATGTTTAGGCCCAGTTTCACACTCGATTAAGTGCCACTTAAGTGCCAATTATAGAAAACTAATGCACTATTTCACAGTGTAAACTTATTGGAATAAGTGACACTTAAGTCTTCCATGTTGGCCACTTAAGTTCCACTTACTCAGACAGTAAAACTGCGGCTAAAGTTTCAAAATGAGAAAATTAAGTGCCACTTATTTTGTTAAGTGTGCACTGTGAAACTGGCCCTTAGTGTTTTGTGTCGTCAATTAAAGGAATTAAAGAATTTTTCTGAGTAAAAACGTTGAGAAATTTTTTTCTAACACAAGAATTATATAGGACAATCACATACTACTTTATTGATAAGTTCATTTTGAGAGGTGGCAACTTAACTGTGAAGTTATCATTACCATTACCAATTAGGGTTACATATTAAAAAAAAAAAAAATAAACTCCAAAATTGTGTTTCTTTCATAAATTCACAAACTTTAAAATTTAGCTGCGTTTTATTATCCACATGATCTGATCCGGATCAAGTTTTTACACGTTACCAAAAAACTAACATGTTAATTGTTCAAAAATTAGTTCTTGTTCTGGCGGGTAAATGACGATCATCGAAATTAGACCCAAGTTAACTCATCAAAAATTCTTTTCAATCAATTTAGGTCGATAGATAGCTAAAACACTAATTTTGGTAAGGGGCCAGTTATAGCTTTCATTGAAACTCATCATTGAAAATTTTAATTTCTGATTTTGAGACACTTTGAAAGCAAAATCAGTAAATATTTTGATGCCAGTAAAAAGCTGATATCTCAATTATTATTTCTAGTCAAAAAAATATTTAATTTTGGCCCAACTTTTGACATAAAATGAATTCTAAGATTTCAATGATCAATGGTAGGGTAGTTCAATCATTGAAATAAAGAAATTCATTTCACGTGTAAACTTGTTCCAAAACGAAATTTTTTTTTGACAAAAAATAATAATTAAGTCTGGAGCTTTATATTGGCATCAAAATAAGCACTGATTTTGCTTTATAAGTGTCTCAAAACTCAAAATTTAAATTTTCAATGATGAGTTTCAATGAAAGCTATAACTGGCCCCTAAGTTAACTCTGAATTAACTGAATCGATATTAAAGACAGATGCAGCGTTGCCATAAATGCAGATTTGTCTGCATTTCGCAGACTTTTTTGCTTTTCTCAGACTTCCAAAATCGCTAAATCTGCACCTCAGATATTGTCCACACTCGTAAAAAAAAAAAACAAATTGACAAACTTGTGACATTTAAATAGAAAAAAGAATTTGAAAACATTGTGATTTTAAGATTTTTATGCTAACACATCAGTAAGTAAGTACCTAATAATAGTTTACGAATATAGCAGAGATTATGAATTATAAAGATAGGAATTTTTCGTACGTTCCTACCTCCATTTGTTTACATTGGTGTTTTTGTTATTAAATGTATAAATAAAAATATTTTTGAAGTACCTTAATTAAAGTGTCTTAAAAATCTGCAATGCAGACTTTTTTTCATCTGATTTGCAGATTTTGTAAATATTTTCATGGCAACACTGGACAGATGTGTATAAAAATACTATCGAAATAGAGAGACTGATAGTATCAATAGGGGAGATTGAGTACGTAAGCAACAGTGTGTCGGTTGTAACAGGAAATTTTTACAAAAATAAAAATAGATACTTATGCTTTCATTTTTTATTTCAAAATTTTTAGCAATTAGGTTCTGAATGCATCCACAAAAATTCAAAGGTCGGTATAGCCGACTGTTAAATGTTAAAAATGTGAAAATCAAATAGAAAAGCAATTTTTTTGTGATGAGTTTTTTTTTCCGAATATTTTTTAAAAATATAAAAATCAACGCGATCGTAATCTTTAACAAATCTTAATCTATGAGAAAAAATTTTTAACTATCGTTGGACCGTTTGAAAAAGTCGAAAAATAGATTTTAAAATTTTTCATATTTTTGAAAAGGTCTGTGAATTTCAAATTCAGAACTGAAAACCGCAACCATCCTAGTTGTGGCTTCTTGGAGAAGACCACCGATTTGTCGCACTTACTCAGGATCCAAAACTTGGGCCAAGTGCAGTTTTACAAACAAATTGTAGGAATGGCAACATACAGTGGACAAACTATTGCTTTTTATATTTTCAAGATTTCGGAAACTGAAAACCAGAAGGTTCTAGGAGGTGTGGTAGTTATAATAGCTTCTTTTTGTTGTGTTCTCTTTCTGTTTGTGTTTTTTATACATCGAATAGAATTTCGAAATTGGGCGCAGAATTTGTCCAAAAGCTTAATTTCGATACTGCAATGAATTTTATGTGTGGTACTTATCAAAAAAATACATTAACAATTATTGATGTGTTGATCAAGCACGGAATGTGAAAAAAACTCAAAATTTTTGAAAAAGTCAACATTTTTGAAAAAAGTCAGAAATTTTCAAGTCGTTTTCGAATTATTAAGTTCTCAAGAAAAAATTAAAAAAAAAAATGATAGCGGCGCTCATATCGATGAGAACTTTTGACAGTTTCTTAAGAACACCATGAGGAGGCTATATACCAAAATCCGGCGATTTTTTCCGAGTCAAATGCTTCATTCACTGCACTATTAACGCGCCGCCGCGCCGCCTGGTCACTCGCGCTGCTTTGTAAACTGTCTTAAAAACATGCTTTTCTAATTTGTCTTAACTTTAAATGAGAAATTCTATTAAGTTTACATAAAATTAAATGTCACGTTTGAGTTAAGACATCATACATAACTATGTATGTTTAAGATAAGGTGAATAGATAAGTACCTACACCAAAAAGCTCGAATAAAGCTGCAGAAGAACATCAGAACAACATGTTATTGACACTCAGGGATTTCCCTATCCCATAATAACGAACCGCCATAAAATTATTAACCAAGTACAGGGTGTTTTTTTAGACGTATGGTTTTCAATCTGGCAATACTATTTTCGGATATGGTCTTTTTGACAGCTGTCACTTGATTTATGCTCAGTTTAGTTTGCCATTTAATAATGAATAGACTTACTCCTGAACAACCTTTGCAAATCGTGCAAATTTATTACCAACATAATGGTTCGGTTCCGCTGCGTCCAATATTCGGTCGACATAATCGCCCAGCAAGTTAAATTTGAAACTTCATGTCCTTGAAAGTTACCTAGAAATAAAATATGGAAGAAATAGAAAATGTCTTTTTAAAATGTTTGGAAACATTAAAAAAAATAAAAGCCATTAACAGAAGATGAGACAAAGAGTAAGGGTAGGAATAACCTAAAGAGGAACAAATATTTTAAGTTTCACAATGATCTTGGTTTTTTGTTTTTTTTACTTGCATCTGAATATTTCAAGAATTCCTTATCAATGTAATTTTTTTAGGTAATGTACCTATACCTACTAAAATTTCAATCATAAAAAAAGACCAATTTTTTTTGAAGAATTTTCCTTAATGTGCATCCATAGAACTTTAACTTTGGGCCATTCATATATAAGAATGAAGAGGAAAACCTGTCCATCATTCAAGTAAACTACAAAAATCCATAGAACTTTTTCATAAACTTTTCTTCGCGTTTTTTTTTTTTTTTTTTTTTTGCTTTCTCTCTTTTTTTTGTATTCCTGCTCCTAAGGACTTTATGCCAAAACGTTTCCTTCCATCTATTCATCTTAAACAGGACTCGGCTGTTAAAAGGATGTTTCTCTAAAGAAAAATCGTTACGTTCAATGATTCATAGCGAAAATAAATTTTATGAAAAGAGATAGAGAGAGAGAGAGGAAGACAGAGTGCCAGAGAGAGAGAGGTATAGAGGTAGTGCGGTAAGCACAATTTAGTCAGCCTGAAGGGGTGCAAGGCAACAAAAAAAAAATATTATAAAACGAAGAAGAACTAACTATATACACTTTTGAAAGGATAAAGGGAACAAAAAAATAACAGTGGTATGACGTAAAATATGCCAAAAAGGATATGACATTGAATGAAAAATGAGACCGCGCGCACATTCATCTAACTGAATTGAACAGTTGACAACCTTTTACTAGAAAGGATACCACAAAAAAAAAATAAAAAATAAGAGTGAAGAAAATGAAAGGATATGAAAAGAAAACACTAAGGAAGGATGTTATATTCCCGATATGAATGAAACCACTAACAGCATACAAATATGTATGTATGTATATGTATGTTATATCTAGAGGAATATCAATCGAAAAGCTGCGTTAACCGTTAACTCTGCGAAGACATGAAGCGTGTGGTATACCTATATCTCCAAACTTATACAACTATACCAACAATTTTGTCTATTTAGGTACTACATAGCCACAATTCAATTGAATTTTTTTTTGTCTGTATGGGTACTCCTGGTTTATTTTGCGAAAAAGGATAAAGCTATGGGTTAGAGTACATATAGGTAGTTTTTTTTTTATTATTATTATTATTATTGAAAGGATAACAAGAGCACATGCATGATGGTATTAAAGAAACCATATTTTCGATCTGATTAAAATTAATAAAAGAATCCGAGAATTCGTGTATGGAAGAGAACATGGTTTATTGTTGTATCTTGCATGCAACGAAAAGAAACTGATTCTATGAAACACGATAACAGATTTTGGCATTGAAGTATACCACTACCTCATACATACATACATACATATAGGTAGTCAGAACGAACAATGGATTAAATTAAGCACCCGGTCCGGGATTGCTGCTAACGAGACTCTAGGTATACCAAGAGGTTTACTTACATATTTTATGAGTAGGTAGGTATATATCTTAATAAAGGCCCATGAAGGAATTTCATACCTATAACTTGTTGATGATGGGACAAAACCTTGAAAAGAGATTCATAGGTATTTTTCAAAGGGTTATTTTGGCATTAAATCCTGTTCAGATGATTTATATGTTAATACCTATATGCATAATAGCTACTGAAGTTACCAATTAAGTAGCTAACGACTTTTATGGGTATGATTTCTAGCTTACCGAACTGTGGGAAAAGATTTAATTTTTAAATGGCTACTATTGTTAATTTTTGGTCCTGTAGGTACATGCAAAGGTACCTATTTATCATGTATCCTGGAAACAAAAGCCAGGTGGTACCTATAAAAACTTGTTAATTTTTTTTGTCTTTTTGTTGAATTAGAATAAATTGATTTTAGAATTAGAAAAATCATGAAAATAATAGAAGCTAAAAAAAAAATGTTCGATATAGCAACATGAAAAAAAGCAAAGTTCAAGTTCTATGTTTTTTTTTTAATGAAAGAAAAGTCAAGAAAAGTTTACTTCTGTCTATTTAAACGTACAACGGCAAAGTGTATATAAACATATTTATCAATATTTGCAACATTTACTTGAGGTCCTTCAAAGTTTAGAAGTTACCAGTTACATACCTTAACTATAGGTATCTTAACAACACTATAATGTATGTACCTACATTACATATGCTCAAAATCAGATATTCGTACCATTACAACACCATACCTATTATTTTACATTTAGGCTATGTGTAGCCATAACCCTGAATTCAAATTTTTGGATCGAAATTTATCAGATTAATTTTTTCCTTCATTTGTCCCCGTTGGTTCATCAGGCAAAAAAATCGTTTGTCAACCATCAAGAAATAAATATATTAATCTCTTCTTTTTTATAGCAACACCCCCACAAACAAAAAAGTTGTTTACCGTCAGCATTATTGATAACTTAGGAGGATGGGACGAAGTGGGTCTATTTATCCACCGACGCGACGCACTGTGGTCCAAAATGACTTTTTTGGTTGCAGAAATCATAACTTTTAAACGCATGAAGATATCGCTACAATTCTTTTTTTTTTTTTTTTTTTTTTTCTTAAAGGAAATTTCAAAAAGTTAAAAGTAGTGATTTTTAAGAAAATTGATTCACAGGGTGTTTCTAAAATAGAAGGCTGAAATAAGATTTTCTTTGAGAAAGGAATTAACATGAGAAAGGAAATTAAAAAAAAATTAAAAACATCTAAAATTTTAGGAATTTTATAAAAAAGTCTACGGCTATTTAATTATTCATAGGGTGTTTCAAAATAATTTTTTTTACAACAGTGGATGCATAAAAATAACGAACCAATTTTTGATGTTTTTAGCAAGTATTTAAACAGTATTGTTTTCATTTTGTGGCTCATAGACATATCTTATAAATTGTTTAAGTTACCAATTGTATGTGAAACAGTGAAGGAAAAAATTAAACGGACCAAAATTTTAATTTTTTTTTTTTTTTTAATAATGCCTTAAAGATGAAATGAGTGGATCCGATGATATAGCCAGCATAAATAAATAAATTTTCATTTTGACGTTTCCGAGAATTTTCTTGCAGGTATTTTAGTATCGATATCGCATTGATAAGGCAATAAAGAAATTAATCGCCTACTTTTGGCAGGTTTCAAAAAATAAAAAGGACGAAGGATTATAATTTTATTTACTGTCAACGTTAATTTTCATTTACCAACTTTAGTTTCAAAAACTCTTTTAATATACTAGGAATTTATTCAGAAAGGGGAATGTTCAATATATGTATGTAACAATCAGTAGTTTGTTCAAGAGATTATTCATTTTTTTAACAATTATTGTCATTTTAATAAGAAGGGGCGTTGTTGTGGGCGGAGTTTTTTACGATCAAGATAACAACAAAACGTATTCTTATTGAAATAAGAAGAACATTTCAATTTATCAACTCCATTGAGAAAGTAAATTTGCTTTTTAGACCAAAATTTTCTCTTTCCCATACAACATGGAATTTTCAGAGCTACTGAAAATATATGCAATTTCGGGTTTTCACTATTTTTTGCAAAAAATCTATACACAAAAAAAGTTTAATGGAGGTACCTATTAAGAAAAGTATTAATGTTTTTATCATTTTAACTAGTTGGGCCACCCCGCTTTGCACGGGTAGAAATATCATAGTTTTGTTAAAAGTTAAAAAAAAAACCTAAATAAAATAAAATAAAATAAAATAAAATAAAATAAAATAAAATAAAATAAAATAAAATAAAATAAAATAAAATAAAATAAAATAAAAATCAATAGGCTGTTTACCTCCCATGAATCATGAAAACCGCAGAATCTGTTGTTGTCTTATCCAAGATTTCGAAAAACCAGTGCTTGTTTTGTTGTTATTTGGTAATTATCAATCGATCGCAATACGGTGTTCTTGTCATTTATAATTATAACAATCGAAAAAAAAGCGAAAAACACTTCAAAGTCGAAATTTAATTTTTGTATATAGCTTTTAACCTCCTGATACTCTATAGCCACCTGTAACCCCCTATAATTTGTAGGACAACCATTAAAAATACTTTCACAAAGTAATTGTGAATATCAAGCAGCATTAGTATACGATAATGATTTATTTGCATATAGCTATTTCAACATAAAAATGAAATAAACTGACAGCTTTGAGTTTCGACAATTCTTACACTACTTGGCGTGCTTCTCCATAGAAATATCTGATGTCTGTAGTTTTTTTTTAAATAGAAGGGACATTTTTTTCTTAATATTTCTTTTTATATAGATTCACCCAATACAAAAAAATATCTCTAAAAGTTAAATTTTTCACACACAAAATGTAAATTATTTACCCACTAACCTGTTCTTAAAAATAAATCAGCTTAAAATAATGTCGTTCTGACCCCAATTCACCCTAAAATTAGCAACATTTTGAAAAATATCTAGCTCAAAAATTTTCATCTGAAAAGGTAAATCATCTTAAGTCCATTTTTAACAATTTTCAGTATATCTAGCACTTAAGTGATCCTTAAAGAACATCCTCAAATAATAACCTTTCAAACATAAAACTGTTTTTTAAAGTCACATAAAATAATTTTTTTTGGTTTTGCCATATTTCACACTATATGCACCTAATTTTTAAATCCAATTTCTCCTCCTCAGTATTTGAAAAAAAAAAAAACTGAAAAGTTTGGCTGAGGCTATTCATGTAACTGAGATTCCTGCAGATAATGAAAATTTAAAATTGGATACTATTATTTTTTTTTGTTTTAACCCCTTTTACCCTATAAATGGTTAAATTAAAACAAAAATATTATGGGCCAGTTTCACAGTGCACACCAAAATAAGTGACACTTAAGTTTCCCATTTTAGCACTTAAGCCGCATTTTTACTACCTGAGTAAGTGGAACATAAGTGGCCAACATGGGAGACTTAAGTGTCACTTATTCCGATAAGTTTATACTCTGAAATTGGGAATTAGTTTTCCATATTTGGCACTTAAGTGACACTTACTTCACTGTGAAACTGGCCCTAAGCCATAAAGCCATAACTTAAGTAGGACATTTGAAACACAAAAAGAATTTTTTAAAATAGAAAACAAATTTTTAGTTTTACCCAATTTAACTATGAAATGAATAAAACTAGTTAAGTTTTGAGCAAGCGATTTAAAAATTTTGTATTTATAAAGAAAATATAGCGAAATCACAGGCGCAAAATTAAAAAAAATTTAGTAAAATGTTAAAGTATTTTAATCACTTTTATAACTGCAAATGCTTATATAATCGTACTAAATCGTTGAAAATATAATGTAGGTATGTTTACAAAATTTTAACAAAATTGGTTAGACCGACAGATTTGTAGGGTAAAGAATAGATAGTCCTTTCATAGGTCACTTGTGGAAATAGTCAACATTTTCATGCAAGTTATATGGAGAGAAATATTCCTACCACAATCCTATTCTGGTATTTTTTTTCTCATAAAATTTTATATTCTGCTTCGCATAGTAATGATTTATATCTGTCTCTCTCTCTCTTTAACCGAAAATGTTACAAATAGCCTTATATAACAAAATAATAAATTTATTTTTATACTTTTTTAAAATAGCAACACTAATTGTCCATTCTAGGAATAATAATGAATAGTTTAAGGAATTTTAGGCCAAATTTCTTACGAGAGATTCCTTCTTTAAGCACAATACACGAATGTGGAATATTCTACTCAGATCTATTTTTTCCCTCTCATTACAATATTCAAAAATTTAAAAATAAATTTGTATTTTCATGTATTTTTATTTTGACTCCTAGTTTTCTTAATACTCGTAGAGCTCTAATCATTTAAGTGGCAGTGTTAAAAATCTTAAAAAAGGTTCAATTGGTAATTTGCATTGAATTCATTAAAAAATTATAAATGATCAAAATATATTCATCGCTTTTTCAAAGACGCAGCATCATAACTTAAAGCTGCTTTACAATTTAAAAGCTAGACGTTTTTTATTTGAAAAATATTTTAATAAGAAATTTAATTTAAATAATTAATTTAAGGCACTTCAAATATTTCTCTTTTGTACTAGAATCTTAACTCAACCTTATCTCGTTTTAATCTTCAAATGTATTAATCTGAATCTGAATATTATATTTATAGTTAATTTAATTTAATTTACCGCATGCACTGATTTCAATCAACTTAACGAAAACAATTAATCAAGTTGTCTTGCGTCTTTGCATATAAATTAAATTATGTATTTATTTAGTTTTTTTTTCTTTCACATTTAAACAATCTTTGTTTTTAGATTTCAATCTTATACAATCAAAAAATATAAACAAACAAAAAACTAAAAATAACAAAGAAATTTATTTTGTAACATCTTCATTGTGTCTAAATATTATTCCTATATTTGCAAGTGCACCAGTAAAGATGAATCAAAAAAAAAATAATTATGTTCTTTTAAAAATAAATTCGCTTAAGTTATTTTGTCATTTAATCACACTTTCGTCCTATTCAATATATTTTATCTCACTTTCTTTCTCTTATTATGAAATTTTAAGTGAAAATATGTTGTCAAATTATCAAAAAAAAAATTTAGAATTGAATTTGCAAATTTCTCTTGTTTCATAATAATTATATTAGAACCACATCATTCTCAACTCAACAATATTACAATAAAAAAAAAAAAAATAATTTAAAATATTTAAATAAGTAGAAGAAACAGAATATCATTTGTATTATATTTTATTTTTGTTTTTGTATTTTTGCATTCTTTGTTGTATGTACACACTACACTATCTCAAATATTTTCTTCGATTCATTTTTATTCAATTGTTCCTTTTCATCACTTTAAATGTGTCTATATAATGAAAAAAAAAACAAATATTTTATAAATAAACTTAATATACATTTCTGTGAAACATGATCACCAAAAAGTTTGTTTATTTATTAACATTTTCTATATGCGCTTTTCCTTGTGTGAGTTTCTTATTTTAATTCATTTTATAAATCTTATATTTATGCTCTTTTAAATATAAAAAAAAAAAAAAAAAAAACTTTAGCGCTCATTTGTTTTTTGTTTGTATAATTTAAGACATGTTTGTAAAAAAAAGAAGCCCTGAGTGTTTTATTTTTTTAATCTCTTCTCTCTTCTTTCTGTCCGTCATTTTTATCCTTTAAATTAAAATTAAATGTAAATATTTTTTTGTGATGAAATTTTCCATTTTGTATTTATTTTACATTAATATAATAATTGTTATAATACATAAACATATATCTCTAAATATATTTTGTTTGATAAAAATGCTACCTATTGCATCTCCACAAACTACTGCTCTTCTCTCTCTCTCTCTGTCTCTCTCAATGTTTTATATGCTGCTTCAAAATAATTTTCCCTTAATTCAATTCACATACACACTTCACAAAACAAAAATAAAAAAATTAAAATTTTGTATCTTTTGATATAACAAAATGAATCAAAACTCACTTCATCGAAATATTCGATTTTCAGGTTGCAGCTCCAATTTTCTTCCTTTTGCGGCAAGGATATACCTACCTACCTAAATACATATATGAAAAAATACGCTGAAGTGTTGAGAAGAGCAATTAATTCGTCCTGTTGAACAGATATAATAAAATAATAATAATAAATTCAAATCCCACCCCATCACCCACTATGAGATGTGTGTGAGTGTGTATCTATTCATATTATATATACAACAAAATAGTGCAATATTTATTATTTAAAAAAAGTTGACATGGTGAACTGATTTCTAAAAAGTGTGTTATTGTTTTATTTTTTATAATATAAAATTTTAATACCTAAAAGAGAAATAAAATTCATGAACGGAAGTGATATATAGTGATAAAAATTCGTGTTTTTTTTTAATTTGATTCAAAATCTAGAAATTAATAATCAGGAAAAAAAATTATTTATAAAATATTAAATTTATCAAAAGAGTTAAATATAATTTAGGTTAATTTATTTGTTGTTGTTGCTGAAATAATAATAAAAGATAATTAAAAGGAACACCAATGTGCTGTTCCTGTTAAATTTGGGTGAGTAGTAATATATTAAAATCTTAATTATATTCAAAAAACATAAACAACAATATTTATTCAAATAATTTGGGCTTACAGATCTTTATCTTATGAATGCAAATAAAACACTTATTTCATCCTTTTCCCTACGTTTCGTTGGTTTTTTCCAACTTTTTCAGGGTATTTGATTAATTAGGTTTTTAGATTTTACAATAATATAATTATTTTATAAATTGTACCTGACAATCATTTTTTAAAACAAAAATAAATTAATAAATAAATAAATAAAAACAACATTAAAACTTTTTACACTGTTGACGAGAACCTTAATTCTCTATCACAGATTCTTGATAGAGTTTAGGTTCTCGTCAATTTCCACTATTTTATATAAAGAATATAGATTGCCGAACCTAGACAGTTTTCCACCCTAAAGGCAAATTGTTATTTTGCCGCCTCAAATAAAGAAAGAACGTAACGACAAAATTAATATTTACAAAGAGTTTCCTTTAATAAAGGGTGTTTTTTTTTTAGACGTGTGGTTTTCAATCTGGCAATAATTTTTTCGGAGTTGGTCTTTTTGACAGCTGTCACTTGATTTATGCTTAGTTTGGTTTGCCATTTCATAATGAATAGATTTACTCCTGAACAACGTTTGCAAATAGTGCAAATTTATACCAAAATAATGGTTCAGTTCGCGCGAAGCATCACGGGCTGCATCCAATATTCGGTCGACATAATCGCCCAGCAGAGTAATTCGAGCAACCATGGATCGGTTTCGCAACACGTTTACTCTAGTGGATAATGCGCATCCTCAGAGACCCCAAAAGACCCGAATGAGTCCATCCGCCATCGCGCGCAACAATTGGAGCTGGGGCCTCTTTGGCCTCTCGGCTGGAATTTATTCGAGCCAGCCGCGGCGGCCACTTGCCCGAAATCATTTTTAAAACATAATGGCAAACCCTTATCTTTAAAGCTAAATTCTTGGCCATAACATTAAATTATATGCGTTTTATTTCTTCTAGAAGATCACACGTCTAAAAAAAGACTTTGGATAAAATGTACATGTTTACAAAATTTTTAAACTAAAATGCTGCTCTGCGCAATTTCATATTTGCAATTCTTGTATCGATTTCTTCTTCAATGCGATTAAGCATGTCTTTTTCAACTGAAAAAATTGCAAGACCGGTTAATCTCTTTTGGATCATTATTGAGCGAAAATAGTTTTTATAAACTTAAACTTCGAGAAGATATCTTCACTTGATGCAACACTTAATAGTATCCTTAATGTCGATACAATTTTGATACAATTTACGTAAGAAGTGTGAAGCTGGTTAAATATACAGTCGACTCTCCCTAAGTCGTACTCTCTCTAAGTTGAATTTCTCTCTAACTCGAACTTTTTCGCCATATTTTATCATTCCCTTCAATTTTCCATACAAAAACCATTCTCTAAGTCGAACTCCCTCTAAGTCGAACTCTCTCTAACTCGAACACATTTTCTCGATATTTGGCATCTTTTTTCACACCTTAAGTCGAATTTTGTTTAGAACAAAACAAAATAAAAAAACATTACCCCTTCGGGATTCGTATTTGGGTATAGTATAATTACGAACCATCAAAACTTTAATACATATGTATGTGTAGCATCGTGTGTACAATCATCGTCAGCTCTCCGCGTTTCTTCCTATTCGTAACCCTGGTACCTCTATAAAAAGATACAGTTTTTAAAAAGTTACAACGCAAAAACAAAAAAGGGATTGTTATCCTTTTCTTTGTGTTCTTGGTTTCTTTATGTACATATATTAACCTTTATATATTAAATAAACCTTTTAAAATAAAAAAAATGTTTCTCTCTATAACTGGAATTTTTCCAAAACTCTTTCTAACTCGAACAAATCTTGGTATCCCGTGAAAATTCGACTTAGGGAGAGTCGACTATATTGATTTCATTCAAGAGATCTTTAGCTGTAATATCCTTTTGAACTTCGTTGTCAATTGTTTGCCACCTTACAACTTCTTTGAAGCGCAAAGCGCTCATCGGGAGAAGATAGCCTAACATCGATAATATAAAAATTAAATTTCAATTTTTGGTGAATTTTTTCAAGAGATTATTCAGATTAATAACGGCGATATACGTAGGCTCATCGAATCGGGCACAATGAAATTCACTTAAATGTTTATTTTCGTGCTCCAAACTGATTTAAAAGTCAACTGATTTTAGTTGAAGCGTTTCCAAAAGGATAATTATATTTTGCATAAAAACTCGTTCCAAATGACTGTTGACAATACCTACGAAATAGAATTTGTGTACCTACGTCTTTACCAAGTTGAATTGCTTTAAAACTAGAATTTTCATCGAATTCCAAACTTTCTGCAATTTCAATTAAAGCATCATAAATCTGTACTTAATTTTCTTTGAGACACGTTGTCACTTTTGTTCCACTACCTAAACGTTTCCGGAAATTTTAGATAACTATTTTTTTTTCAACAACACTGAAACAATGGAGTGTTCCCGGAATTCAAAACAAAATATGGAAATTGCAGACTTTTGCCATTAGGTTAGGTTTAGTTTATATTTATGTGGTTGGTAGGTAAAACACGCTAGAAACACTTAGGCCAGGGGTTGGTCCATTGTGATACCACAGGAATCTTTCTTCCTACTCGTTGAACCATTTAGAGCTTCTTACGAAACGAACGAGACTACTAATGTCATGATTTGCCAGATCACTGGGATCATTGTAGTAGAATTCTCTTAGGTGGAGCCTACGTCTTTGAGATAAAGCAGGACATGTACAAAGAAGGTGAGGAATCAATTCTTCCTTTTCTTCCTCCATACAAATTCTGCAGAAGTCGTTAGAAAATACTCCAAGCCTTGTTGCGTGCTTGCCTATTAGACAGTGTCCAGTAATGACACCAATGATGGAGCTAAAGTGTAGTCTGCTTAGAGATATTAAGTTTCTAGAGCGCTTTAGATCCAGCATAGGCCAGATCTGTTTTATGGCCTGACATGTTGCAATGTTATTCCACCTAAGATTTGTTTTCTCTATTACATCTGGCTTTAGCATGAGTTTACAAGTAGCGATGGGTATACCAATATTTGTCCGATTTGACAGTATAGGTAGTATAGTTCCACTTTTGGCGAGTTTGTCTGCTTTACAATTGCCTGGAATGTCCCTATGACCTGGCAGCAAGAAAAGGTGAATGTTTAACTGCTGTGCCATCTCCATGAGAGATGATCGGCAATTAAGGGCAGTTTTTGAATTTGTAGAGACAGAATCCAGAGATTTAATGGCTGGTTGGCTATCCGAGAAAATAGGGATATCTCTGGTTGATATCACGTTTTCTTTGAGCCAAGACAACTTCTTTTATCGCCAAAAGTTCCGCCTGGAAGACGCTAAAGTGATTGGGAAGGCGGAAGAAGAGACTTAGTTTCAGCCTATCTGAGTATACACCTCCACCAACCCCGTCATCAGTTTTAGAACTGACCGTCAGTATAGAAGTGGATCGATTCATCTTCCAGGAAAAACAAGGCCTCCCAAAGAGATCTGGATGAAATGGTAACCTGAAAGTTTTTATGGAACTGTATCTGTGGGTAGTGATCTGAATGAGTTCAGAATGATCTAGTGGCCAATATCAATGCTCGACCATTGTGAGGAGGCTATAAGACGTATTTTTTGTAGAAGAAGTTTTAAGAAGGAATAGGCTAATAGTTCTGAGATCTTTCGGGTTAATATGGGAGAATTTGCCAGCTTTGGGGATAAAAACAACTCTTACTACTCTCCATGGCAAGGAAATGTGAGCCATCTCCAAACAACCAATGAAAAGTACCTCCAAAATTGGCACAATAATGTCAGAAGTCATCTGAAGTTCGGCTGGTATATGCCATTAGGTACACTGGTTTTAAATTCTATGTTTTATCGGTCAAACCTAAAGCTGTAACCACTTCACCGGTTAAGGTATAGTAACATTTATACCTCGCCACACCGATCAAATTGAGAAAGAACTACATATTCGTACACCCCCGCCACCGCAACATGTACGACCATATATAAAAATTTTTGAAATGCAAAATAATCTAAACCTACGCTTATTGGAACTAAGAAGTTCCGTGAAAAATCCCTTCTCTGCATGTGTATTATAACCTTGATCCTTTACAAATAAAAAAGGAAAAAAAGAAATATGTAGTAAAAATATCAATTCTCTTCGAATAAAACTAATAATGAAAAATCACAGAAAACCGAATTTCAAATCTGTGTCAGTTGTTGTTTTATGTATTTCAATAAGAAAACCAAAGCTATATCAGTAGGTAGGTTAGGTAGGTATACCTATATATTCACAGGATATGAACAATTTCCTCCATCTTCAAAGCGGCGGAAAATCCTCATGACTTCGTAAACTTTTCGATTAAAAAATTATTTCAATTCTTACGCAAAAATTCCTTCGGTTAACTTTGTTGATTCGGTTTTTTTTTTTTTTAACCATTTTGCCCCACAATTTAGTCGGTTGGTTGAATATTCTGTTCCACTCTCTTTCTCTTTGTCTCACAGATCCGGTGTCCTTAATCTTTTACTTTTTTAATAATTCAACCCTACTTTGCCGTTTCACTAAATTGCACAACTTTCACCCCCATCTATAAGTATGAATGTGTAAGAAATGGGTAAGAAGACAACAAAAAAAAAGCCACTACCACTACCACCATCAACGAGAGAATTGAGTAATAAATAATAAGAAACGTATTCATGCGTAACAAGTGAATTTCATTCTTTCATTTTGTATATGCCTGCATGTCCTGTCTGATGTTGCTGTCACATAAAACGGATTCATAGGTACCTATACCTTTTGCAAAATATACCGCCGCGCAATACCGCCGCCACCGCCATTCGTTTATACTCTTTTCTTCTTATAGGCGTAGTCAAGTCTGTTATTAAAAAACAACATCCCGAGTCCAAAATGACGATGACGATGAAGACGACGAACGTCGACATCGACGATGAGGAGGAGAAAAGTACCTTGGTATTCCGCAGATAAAAAGATATAGCATCTGCTACTTCTATACCTACTCTCATCCTGCAAAAAAGCTGATTAAAGTGTAAGCGTACGCAAAAACAGGATACCACCCGGTGGTGATGCGAAATAGCAAAAAAAAAAACGAATAGCAATAATAAAAAAAAAAAAATAAACAAACGTTCCCCCAAACGAGGACAGGTGACTTTGTATGTCCGTTCTGGGCCTCTTCTATAGATACTTATCAAATTGAAGCTATCCTTCTTACCGACGCGACGATGGACTGAGACAATTGAGCAGGTAAGACCAAAGAATTCATGCTCCTTATGTTCACACGAAATGGATAAGATAACAACGATTCTTTTTCCTTTCTTTTCATTTCTTTGTTTTTTTTTTTCACTGTTTCGTTCCTCCTACCAATGACTGACCATCGATGCATAAATAACGAAGAAGAAGATGTCTTAGCTCTGCAACAACTGCTCTTGGGATCTTTTTTTTTCATTTTTTTTTTTTTTTTTGTCGTTGATGGTCTTCATTTCCTCTGGACCACAACTCACAGTCATCCAATGTGTGGCAAGTCGAACTTTCTTTCTTTCTTTCACCATCCTTAAACTTGGCCGTTTAGTAGAGAAGGTATATACTAAAATATAAGCAGATGCAAAAACGGAAGCGCACGTGCCATTGATTAAAAGGGTTTTTATGCCAAACAACTCTTTTAATTATATTTTTATATCTTTATGTGGACTGATGATTATGGGCTTTAATGTCGCAATGGGTTATTAAAATACAATTTTCGATACGATTATTAACAGCTTTTAAAAATGCAAGGTGTTTTTTGTTTTTTTTTTTTCTTTTTTTTTTAATATCGTCGTTGTTGTTAGCTTGCACCTTCCGTTCGGTATTTAACTTTGTATTTTAATATTCGCTTTGACCGACGCGGACGTGGAATGGTTTATTCGACCGCAATAATTCGAGGCGGTGTTAATTTTATTTATTCGCTGATTGCAATTAATTTTGCTTTTATAAAATACAAAGTTATGATCTAAGATTTGTCAAGGAAAATTAAGATATGTCAAAAGTTCAATTCATTTTTAATTTAAAGCAGAATGGGTGTTTTAAAAAAAAGGAGAAATTTTAAAAATTGGACACCTAACACGTAACAAGTTTTGCTTTTGAATTTAACTATGAAGTGATAATATACCACCGGTATAAAATGAACAACTTGATCTTTAAGTCTTAGTCTAAGAAAAGATCCGCAGAGAAAAATTATTGCATAAGATTGTTCTGTGCATACATGCCATACAGGGTGCCCAAAAAGTCATGGTTTAAAAAATCTTTATAAACTGCTGCAAGAATTTCATAATTTTTCTTTAAGTTTTTCAATAATAATAGTCCAGTTAATAAAGCCATAAAAACAGCCCAATTAGGAAATAATCGCGAAAAGCTGTATTTTGGTATAGTATATAGTTTTCTTAAGAACTCTCAAAAGTCTCCATCGATATCAGCGCCGCTAACAATTTTACGGGGGGTTGAAGGCCCCCCAAATTGGTTTTTCAGTAATAACTCCCGAATGGTAAGTTTCACAAAAAAATGTTAAAGATAATTTCCTACAAAAAAGATTAATATTATACTTTTTTTCATAAAAATAACCGTTTTCGAAATAAACCATTCAGAAGAGTTAAGGCTTTTCCCCCTTATACTGGGACTGTTAAGTTAAAAAATTAAAACATGATTTTAAGATGTTGCCCCACTTTATTTCTGCGCCCCTTTAAGTGGGAGTGGTAAATTAAAAAAAAAAATATTTAAAATAGAAAATGAATATAAAAACACAACGGCAACACTACCGCTCTATTAAATTTCATCATTCTACAGCAATCGGAAGTGCTCCATTTAATTGGCCGCAGCTTTGAGAAAGTAGGCGGATACCCACGTCCCTTGAATTAAAAACTTAAAATATAAAATTTGTTTCTTTTTATGCGCTTCGAGCCCAACCGCTGTACCCAATTTCATCATTCTACAGCAATTGGAAATGCTCCTTGGTAACTATTCTGAGAAAATGGGCGGATACCACGCCTCCTGAATGGAAAACTTCAAATATTCTATTTTTTTCTTTGTATGCCTTTTAAGCCCTATCGCTCTACCAAATTTCATCATTTTACAACAATCGGAAGTGCTCCTTTTAAATGATTGCAATTCTGAGAAAGAAGGCGGATACCACGCCCCCTGAATGGAAAACCTCAAATAATTTTTTCTTTTGTATAAACTTAAAGCCTTACCGCTCTGCCAAATTTCATCATTCTACAGCAATCGGAAGTGTACCATATAATTGATAACAATTCTGGGAAAGTGGGCGGATACCAAGCCCCCTGAATGGAAAACCTCAAATTTTTTCTTTCGTATGCACTACCAGGCCTACCGCTGTGCGAAATATCAATTTTCTGCGGTTTCGGGAAGTGCTCCATAATTTTGATGATCTGTCAGTGAGTGAGTCAGTTACGGTTTTCGCGATTTTTGACGTCTTATATCTCGGGAACCACTTGCTAAGGAGTTGAAATTTGGTGTGGTGCTTGTGCTTGGCTAGCCTACCAAATGTTCCGAATTTGAAGTTCCTGACTTTATTGGTACTGAAGTTAGAGGGGGGTCGAAAATCGCCTGAGTTTGTTCCTGTAAAAAGGGTGTAGTGCCAGAACTTGGCTGGGCACTACCGTGCCCTTTGATTTGATAACAGTATTTCAACCATTGTTCTTTAAGGGTTGTAACATATACAGAAAGTTTAATTTAATAAATAAAAAATAAATAACGGGTGATTTTTTAGCTGGTTTGGTTTTGGCAACACTGGTTTTGACAGCTGGCGTGTGTTTAGTACCTTGTGTCACTGTCAAACAGCTTCAGTTTGGTTTGCAATTTAACCATGGATCGTCTTACAAATGAACAACGCTTGCAAATTATTGAATTTTACTATCAAAATTCGTGCTCGGTTCGAAATGTTCATCGCGCGAAAAATTGTGTTCAGCGATGAGGCTCATTTTTGGTTGAATGGGTACGTAAATAAGCACAATTGCCGCATTTGGAGTGAAGATCAGCCAGAAGCATTGCAACAGCTACCAATGCATCCCGAAAAAGCCACTGTTTGGTGCGGTTTATGGGCCGGCGGCATTATTGGGCCATATTTCTTCAAAGATGATGCGAATCGCAGCGTTACTGTCAATGGTGAACGCTACCGAGCGATGATAACAAACTTTTTTTTGCCCGAAATGGAAGTTCTTGACTTGCATGATATGTGGTTTCAACAAGACGGTGCCACATGCCACACAGCACGCGAAACAATGGCGCAATTGCGAGGCGAGTTTGGTGAACAGTTAATTTCACGTTTCGGGCCGGTCAATTGGCCGCCTAGATCGTGCGATTTGACACCATTAGACTATTTTTTGTGGGGGTATGTCAAGGCTAATGTCTATAGGGACAAGCCCGCTTCGATTGACGCACTGGAAGCCAACATCCATGCATTCATTCGTGAGATACCGGCCGATATGTGTGAAAGAGTATGCCAAAATTGGACTCAGCGGATGGGCTACCTGAGACGCAGCCGCGGTCAACATTTGCATGAAATTATCTTTAAACATTAAATTGCAAGGTTCAAACTATCGATTCAAATAAATATTTCATTCATTTTTTCGAATTTTTTATGTTTTTTTTTTTTTAAAGTTCTAAACCTCTTAAAAAATCACCCGTTATAAAGAAAACCCCTTCTTTCATAATATTTAACTGATAACTTATTTATTTATTTATTTGTTTGTCTAAAGGTGTAAAAAACTTTCTTAGACTCAAAAATATTTTAATTTTAAATCTAAATATGTAGGTACATTAAAATGTTGATTAATATACGACTTGGGCAAAAAATGAAAATCAATAAATTATTTTTTATACAACGAACCGGAGTGTATAGTTTGAATAGCAATTATAAAGGAGGATAATCGATATGACCACTTATAACATCACGGGCAAGCGAAATCAAAAAGTAAACTCTCCTAGATTCAAGAATTTTTAAATCAATCAAAAAGCTTCGAGCTTTATACGCAGGCAAGGGTACTGTAAAATTTAGTTGTCGAAGCGAAAACCTCGTGAATCGTTTTTGAATTCTTTCTATTCTATTTGACGCGTTTTTATAGTATGGAGTCCAAACATCAAAACAATATTCGAAAACCGGTTAAACGAAACTAACGAAAAGTCACTTCAACGATGAAAAAACATTTAAAGTCCTTAGAATTCCTTATCAGAAATCCAAGCAATGAGTTGCCTCTATGAGATAACATAGTCTTCGTGCATTCTAAGATCTAATTTTACATCAAATATAACTCCTAAATCCTTATAGTTATAAACTCTCTCAAGCTTATTGGTTACAATTTTGTAACCATAAATAATAGGGAAGGATGATCGTAAAAATGACATAACGCTACATTTTCCTAAATTTAAATATATGTCATTCGACATATGAATTGGATTTTATTGTTTTATAAATTATAGCATCATCCGCAAAAATATAAAAAAAATCTGATTTAGAAATGTGTAGACGAAAATCATTAATAAATAACAAGAACATAATTGGACCTAGATGACTACCTTGAGGAACACCTGAGTGGTTGAAAATTATCGCCGATTTTTCAGAAACAATTTTCATAAATTGAATATACGGTCTGTCAAATAGCTCTTCAACCAGTTCAATAATTGCCCATGAAAACCGTAAGATTCAAGTTTTTTAAGCAGTATTTTATGATTCACTCCATCCAAATGCTTTCGAAAAGTTCTTATAAATTACATCTACCTGATTCTTTTTTTCAATAGTATTAACACAGAAGTTTTGTAAGTAATTTAAGATTAGTTGCTGTTGACTTACCACTGATTAACCCGTGTTGAAAAGGTGATATATATTTTTGTAAGAATAAATTAGGTGACGCAACAGCTCGTGTAGAACCAGGGCCTAGTCACTTACAACTCTCAACCATTCCTGTGTGCGTGTTATTTGCAGGAATGGAGGAGACCTACAGTTTTCTGCTGAATTCCGAACTGCTAAGGTGAGAAGCACTTTTTCATGACAGAGATTTGTCAATTCCTCGCAAGAGGCAGTAACCCGTGAAAAACATTTCTGTTTTTTTTGGTAAAGCTTAACTGTAATTTTTCACTTGGCCGATAGTTTTCAACACATTGTTTTGGTCGAGATTTATGATTCGGAGTTATGCAGTCAATAAAAATAAAATTTTTTAGGGACATATCAAAACTACGCAAAAGTGGTTTTGACAAATTCAATCTACAATTTTTTAGAAATATTGAGGGAATGTTATCCAGAGGCATACTCACATTGTTTTTCAAATTATCTAATGCAAAAGACAAAAAGAACCTCATCTTCAGAAAGAGAAATGTTTAATAAATTTAAATGATTTGCAACAAAAATATCAGACTCTATTGCAGATGCATTAGTACTTAATTTAAAATTAGATTGAAAAAACGATGCAAAATAATCGCAAATGTTTTTAAGATCATAATACTTACAGCCCCATAATAGCTCATAGCATGATGGAATTCCAAAGGATTTCCTCTTAGATCTAATAATCTGCCAGTAACTTTTAGAATTTGTTTTAATTTTAGATTCAATTGACCAAACATATTGTCAATGCATACATTTTTTAAGATAATCGTAATCACGGCGTAAACGACAGTGTTCGCTTCGAAAACTAGGGAAATAAACACAAATAATAAGACCCTGTTTAATATTTAATTTCGTACTAAAAAAACCGTATAGGAACTCCAGCAATATTTTTTTGGTAAAAAAACGTTCTTTCCAAATAAATGATTTTTGTTTCTAAATTTATTTGCGATACGAAGAAGTTTCCATGAACTAAAATGTACCTTAATACATATTTATGTTATTCACATGATAAAATCTTTTGGATTGTGCAAGTGCGTAAGGGAACTGCACTTATATTTCGCAGGTATAAGATTATGCTATCGGACTTAGGGAACTGTACTCTTGACAACGAGTATTATATCGACTTCTGTTTAACTGATATGGTAATATTTCTAAGTATTCACCAAAAATTGTAAAAAGTTTGATACATCTGTACAAATTTTGAAACCTTCAAAATTGGTGTGATAAAATTTGAGGTAAGTTCTTGACATTGAAGTTCCTAATAAATATACATACATATATGTATATCAAGTTGGCCATACAAAAGATGTGATTATTTTTTTTTTTATTCAAACGTAAAGAAAACGAGAGCACAATGTGTAAATTGTAAATTGTTTCAAAGGTACCTAAATATCTTAATGATTCAAAATAGCTTTTAACGGCCATTAGTCCTACAAAAATTTGGCTTTTCGTCCCGGCGATCTCACTTGGACTCTTCAGTTGACTAGCTATTTTGAATCAATAATTCAACAAGTCCAAATAAAATAGTGCTAAGTCTTCTACTTGGCTGATGTATTTCAGTAGATAGTATATAGAATTTGTATTATTAAAAAAAACTTCTTAAATATCTTAATGTTTATTTGTCTTATTTATAAACGTTGTCTATCTATAGAAAACTGTCCAACTTTGGAAAATGTGTTCAAAAACCTTGTTTATTGTTGTCTTATAGCTGCCTAACTTAGACACAAGAGTTGATTGTGTTAACCGTGAATAATGTGATATTTATTTTTATTATAAATAAAGCATATTTCCACCAATTTGAAAATAGTTAGACAGTGTCTAAGTAGACAAAAATTTAATAAATACGACTGTATATATTTAATATTTTAAATAATCTATAAAAAGACTTTGATATTCTTTATTCTATATTTGGAATAGGAGAATAACATAAAACACAAGAAATTATGAAGAAAAAAAAAACAAAAACAAAAACAAAAACAAAAACACATTTGAAAGTATCAAAAAAGAAATGTTTGTAAATATTATTAAGTTTTCAAATGCATTAGATATAATAATATAGAAAAGTAAAAAAAAACATAAGATATAAAACAGTCAAAAATGATTTATTCAATGGTTTTTTGTTTTTTGTTAACAGGCTGAGATTTGTGCCTACTCGTATATCTACGAATTGTGTCGTTAATATTTTTTTTATTATAGCTTTGTTTATTTTTATTTGGTTTTCAATTAGTTTTTATTATCTATGACAAGTCTTGAGGTTTTTATGTCGTTTTCCATTTAAAATCTTTTTCTTCGACAATATTTTGAGATTGTTAAATTCTGTTTTTTTTTTTTCAAGTCATTTAATTATTTAAAGAAATGAAGAAATGAGTATTTGTCACTTCATCACAATTCACAAGTAATTTATTCTTTCAAGCTAATTCATTTTGGAAGTAAAATATAATAGCAACTTTAACTTCTGTGAACAAAACATCATTTATCCTTATGAGCAATACCATTAATCATGAAGAAATGTATTTTAGGTTAAATACACTGAACGATTCGAAGCGGCGTGATAGTTCATTGTACTAATACCATTAATCTAAACTTAAACTATTGGGTGTTTTTAATTCAATTGACGTAATTTTTCTTTGAAATAAATTTAATTGTCCCTTTAGCTTTCACAGCAACTACATTTATAGAAAGTGCACGATATTCCAAAAAATTGATTATTCCACTTAAATTTTTTTAGAGATTTCGGGTGAATCATAAGTATAAAGTAAGTATAACATGACGAATTTTTTAAAATTATTCATCAGATCGGGTTATGATGTTCGTTCAGCTCATAACCAATCGTCATCTGATTGCTAACTCTAACTAAATTATTTCTAAGAAAAAGAATTTTTTTACGCCATTTTGTAGTACAGTAGACGCTCGATATAGTGAAGTAATTAAAACACTATTTCGAGAGAGAAACTTAAAAGGCTTTCCAGTGTGATTTTGATACAAAATGATTTGTTTTAATATTAAAGCGTAAAATAATTTCAATTGGGTAAAAAAAAAAACATAAATATTTTATAATATTATAAAAAACATACAATAAACGTTATTTTTTATAAAAACGAAAAACTTCATAGCTCCCAGTACAAATTAGTTTTTTTTTTTTTTTAATAAGAACGAAATCACTAATTCTGTTTGTTTGTTTAAATTGATTTGCACTGCTTTTTCTTGTAAATGTCCACAATGCTATATAAACGCATTGCTGCTGGCATAATCTTGTTAAATATTGAAAAAAAAAATGTGAGTTCACTATATCGAGATACCTTTTCTTCACTATTTAGAGTTGTCTGTATAAAATTTTGTGTGTTCACTATACTGGATAGTTCACTATACCGAGATTCACTATATCGAGCGTCTACTGTATTTATTAATGCGCAATTTAAATATTAATTTTGAAAAAAAAAATCATCTACCTCCCATTTTTAAAATATCGAATTTTCAAAATTTGTTGTTTTTTTTTGAAAATATTGATATGCAATATTATTTATACTTATTGAAAGCTCTTGTGTAAAAAATTTCATTAAAATCGGTTCAACAAATAAAGAGATAGTCGAAAACCAAAAACAATATTTCTATGAGAGATACCATTTTTAATCGATAGATAAATTTTTTCTCAAAAATATGGTAGATGGTAATATGGTATAAGCTGACACAAAAAATTAAATCCAAATTGCAGCAGTCGTTACTGAGAAAAATGAGATTTTCCTCAACGGTTTTTAAACACTTGTATCGCAGGTACCTAGCGTTATTTTTGGTTATAAGAATAACTTTTATTCAAAATCTGCTACATAATGATAAAGAACTGCTTGGTGCCAATTTTGATAAAAATCACTTAAGTCGTTTTTTAATCATTAAGTTGTGAAAACAATATTTGAAACTTTCTTTAAAAATAAAAAAAAATAAATTGAACATTTTGGTACAGAAAAGAAAACCTTTTAAAACATTCTTCATAAAAAAAATTGATCAAAATCGGTTGAACTTTTTTTTGAGAAAATTGAATATAAAAAATGGTTATATGGAAGGTACCTCTACCATTTTTTTATAACTTGGTAGGTAGCCTTTAAAAAAAATTTTTGAATTTTTTTTAAGTTGTGAGCACGTTTGAGAGAAATAAGATTTTCATTTTTTGCAAAAAAAATTGGATGGCAGCTACTGTCATTTTTGGTCCTAAAAAAAAAATAATGAAAAAACGTGTCGAAAATCCACTTTTTTCGACTTCGCTATTCATCGTAATTCGAGTTCGATTTTTTACGTATCCATAACTATAGCCATAAATGTATGTATGTAATGTATGTACATTTTACATATGTAGTTCCTACAAATAGAAACGAATAAATTTGAAAAAAAATCAGTTTCCACAAATTTTTTATATTTTATTTTTTTTTCAAAATTTTGGGTTTCAAAATATTTTTTTCAAAAACTATCGGTTGGTTCTACTTGATATAAAAATAAAATGAAGAATGAGTTTAGAAAATATCGAATTGAATTGAAAACTAACTACAAAAACACAATTTTTTAAAAGTTAAATACCATAAACCCGTAATTGTTGGTACTTTTAACCAAATTTTTAAAATAATAATTTTTTTTAATGATAATTCCGAGCAAAAAAAAAAGAAAAACTATTCCGGTAACTGCAGTCATCACAGCAACACTTTAACTCCTACCTGAAGCGTATGTTAGGCAACAAAAGATTCCTGCCATCCATCCCAGTTCTTGCCTTATAGCTGTGCCATATGTTTGCATATGTTAAAGGAACTTAGTTTCGCTTATTATACAGTTGACTTCCATGTTGTTCTTGGTCTTCCAACTCTCCTCACACGCTGAGGATTCCGTACAAGGAATTGTTTCGCTCTATTGTCGTTGGGTTTCCTCAATTTGTGATCATTCAGCGACATTTTCGTTGTTTGATATCGAAATCCACTCTTCTTTGCAAATCAGTCCTATTCCACAGCCCAACATAAGATATAGTTTCTGGCAAACGAAGCTTGAGATTTATAAATTTTTTGGACTTGTAACTGTTGTACCCTGTATCTCCCCTATAGTTTTATATAAATATTCCAAGTTTTTAGAGTAAGTGAGTGTTGTGGATAAAACAGAGTATTTGCTCAAAGCATGTGCTCAGAGCAAGTGCTCAAGGCAAGTATAATAAACAAAATCCTAAAACTCAAACAAATGGATTTATACCAAATGAAGAATCTGCTCCGAAAAAATTAATTTTGAGCAAGTGCTCTGATTTACTAAGACCAATACCTCTATACATATCTATTTCTTTTGAAATAAAATACAACTTTGATTTTTTCCTGATCTTCTCCTCCGATTTATAAATTTTTTCAGTCATGCCTAAGGCAAAGGGATATTTCCACCCACTGACACGCCCACTATTTATAAAAACAATCAATATTAATATTCTTTCGAAATCTGAAGGAAGCTTTCCTCTCATAAGGGAGAAAAAATTTATCCGTAAGCTATTTTTCTCAAATGTAGCAAAAATGTTGAATTGTCTTTCTTAATACCCAAGTTTCTAATCCATGAGCCGAGTATACCAATTAACTTAACTGGTAAGAGCACAGTCTTGTGCAATAGTATAAAACTTTGAAGTTATGGTAAGATTTCTGGATTTTATGAGAAAAAAAAATTCCAGCAGAATATTTTATGTCTGGTTCCACTGTAAACAGAGGATAACGTACATATTTTGCCTTACTTGGGCAATATTATAATCTTAACCCCAAAATCGCTTGTTATATAGCTGGACTGACATAGATTTAAGTAATCATATCAAAATTTATTCAAAAAGTTTGTCTTCGAATCGCGCATCGTTGAGTTGTTACGTTTCACAGAAATAATGAACCAAATGCCGGCGCTGCCGCGGCCGTCGAGAAAAAATATGTATATAGCTAGTAATCGATCCGTTTTCTGCAAATAATTTTTGCAGAACAACTGAGTGTGCTCATGTGTACTCGAATTCATGACTGACATTCGTAATTGGCCAAGTATTTATGTCATAATGCAAATTGATTGACTGTTGCTTTTTCTGCTGCTTCTGTGAGTTTGGTTGACATGACGCTGTGACTGGGCTATAAGATGATGATGGCTGATGGCATGAAAGTGGCAAAGAGTACAAGAGCACAGTGTTTCACTTGTTGACCACACGGTGACACGTCATATTATAAGTTCGCTTCAGTATAGCTGTGATATGGCTGTTTCTAGAATTCACAACACGACGAAATCTATTTTTGAGTCTTGGTGTGTGTTTTTTTTTTGTTCTGCTTTTTTTGAGAAGGGATGTCAGCTGTGTGACAATTATTACAAATTGTCGGCAGTTTATTTCCATTAAAGTCAATTGGTATAAATTCACTCATCTGGCTCTGGCTGAAGCTTGTTGCGAATGACTATAGCTATCTGGCTGCCGAGTGCCAATGACGACAACGACAGTCTCACTTTGATCCAGAGACGAACATAGTGTGGCAATGGCGTATGAAGGAATCAGAATGAATGCGACCCAAATGGCGAGCTGTACATAGAATTTTTTGTTTATCCCAAACTAAGTTGAAAATAGGGTCGACTCGACGGTGGCGCGGTGGCTCGTCGTTAAAAGAGGGAATGATATGTATTTCTGACGAAAATATCAAATGTCAGAGTAGGTATATGGAAGTGCTGAATTCAACAAACGCCACACATATGATACGCCAACGATGAAACCCCCAACGCTAATGACACTGTTGAATCTTTTTGAATAAAGATGGCTGAAGGGGGTGAGTAGGGGCAGGGGGATATGGTAAATTTATGGGATCACTTTTGGAATATTGTCGTTTTTTTTTTTTTTTTTTTTTTTTTTAATATAGCTTGGATGAGCATTTTGAGTGTTTATAGTTGACACACAAATACAAATGCATTTATAGACATCACACACATGCCTTCACACTGTTTTGCATCAGTTTTTTTTTTTTAAGAATTAATTAAAATGAAGAGAGTGTGAAATAAAATTGATGCGACACTCTCTCAGTCAGAATAGTGTATTCATTCTGGTTTCCATATGATGCGCGATGTTTATTCTATTTTAATGGACTCGACTCTGTTAGACGAAAAATGACATTGCATTCAGAGGAACGCCGCCGCCGATAGGAAGGTTAAATCGTACATTTGTATAGTTGTGTGAATATATAAAACATATGTGGTGGGCAAAAAGAGGGGGAGGGGGAGAAAAATGATGGTTTGCGATGAAATTGATGAGATAATTTAGTGCTTAAGATGAAATGTTTTGAAAATCGTTTTATTTTTTTTTCAAGGTCTTTTTCGCCTTGACTATATACATATGTACATTGTACATATATGGAGTGAATAATAGATTTTTAACAGGAAGCTTTAAATGACTAGAAGAGACTTAAAAAATACTTCTTTTGTGTTTTTTTTTTTCTTACAGCACTGGAACTGACCCCCTGGGTTTTATATGTTCTTTAAAAGCTTAAAATACTTCTAAAAGAACCCTTTAATTACGGGTAGACATAAAGATTAGCCTTACATGGCTTTTAAATTAATAATTTTGCATTCTTGTTTTTTTTTTTTTATAGCCAAATTACAAACAAAAGGACGTGCACTTAAAACTCAAAATTCCCTCGGACAAAAGTGTACTTATATTCACCGAGGATAGTATAATCTTGAAAGCATCTTAAAAACATCATATCTACACTCAGAAAAATAATTAATAACTGAGTGCGTTTTTTCTGTGGGTTAAAAAAATGTGTTAAATATTACGTAGTCAAGGGTAAAAATTACAGAGTTCACTATGTTGATTCTAACGTAGTTGAATCGATTAAAATAAATTGTTTAAAATAAGAACCTAAAAAGATTAATCTGCTGATATTAAAGAGCCAGAACGTTTCGATGCTTCAATCACTGCAACTAATGGCGAAACTTTTGAAGATCGCTTATTTTAAACGAGTTGCTTGCTTAAATTAAATAATAACATTTAGTTAATTTCACATATCTCAATTTTGTAATTATGAGCGATTTAAAAAACTTAAATAGGTAACTTAATTGGTTATTGAAACCGAATAAACTAACCCAGCACTCAGCAGTATAGTTTAATAAAATTTAGTACACTTTAACCGAATCAGTGTGTATTGATTTAAATAATTTTGTTTAAACGAGTTGACTCGTATAATTTAACCTGGTGAGTTTGCAGATTGTATAATGTTTTTAATTTAACTTAACCGAGTTTTACGTTGTTTTTAACCGATCATTTTTCTGCGTGTATATAGGTATATATAACGCAAGGATCTATTATCCCATTTTATAATTAAAGAATACTTTTCTGTGTTTGTTAGCACATCATATATGTATATTAACCTAATGAATACCAGCTATATACGAACTTAAGCACAAATCATGAGGGTATATGTATGTTTATAAGACTAAAAGATTATATGTATATTACCTTGATATATGTCCAAAAAAATAGGGAGATATAATTTTGGCAAGAAAGCACGCATGTTGGTACATATCAAACCCACATATGGTATAGAAGATGCTCTTTTCCCCCTGTACAATCGTTCTGCAGTTAATAATCGTAAAACTTTTAATTTGCTATTAAAATGTAGACAAGTTCTTTTCACAAGGACCATTTCAACAAGCACGCACGCACATACACAACCCACACACACACACACGCATATCAAAATGGAAATCCTTTCAACTTTTCACAAAAGAAAAGTAGATATACCCCCAGGTACAAGAAAGGTTAGGTTGGTTTATGGTTAGAAGAAATGAAGAAAGATATTTTTCTCTACGACCAACAACGCAACAAAAGATCCTGCAGAATATAAGAGGTAAGAAAAACTTTTCCATTTTCCATCAACAAATGAGAAAAAAAAAGGAAAAAGATATAGTGATGTCATAAGTGAACCGTATATACATATATGTACGTACATATGTACCAAAGTAGAATCTGTCTTTTATGGTTAACAATGCTAAGATTATTATCCCAGACCCACATATTTTTTATAGCACAAGCAAGGGTATACCTACATACATATAAATATATATAGAAAGTGGTGAGAGCGTAAACTGTAAATGGCTTAAAGTCTTTTAAGGTATAGATAAGTATCTAAGTCGTCGTCGTCGTCTTCATTAAATCTATTTGTATATATGAAACATGTGTGTAATTTTTGAGGACATTGTGGTATTGTTTTACCCTCGGAGGACCTGTTGCAGTGCTATGTATGGTAGGTATACTTATGTCTGGGTGATTCAGACACTTTTAACCATCTTAATTAGTCAAAGGTAAAACACATTTTAAATCGAGGTTCTATAGTGGCTATTTATGCATAAATGTGTTTTGTCACTAAATGGCTAGGGGCAGAACAGACATTTATTTTTAAACTAAAATATTATTTGTAACATCATGTTCAGCCTTAGGATTTTGTAGAATTTTGTCGCATGAAAAAAAAAAAATATTTAAAATCCTGTGGGACAACCGTTGAAAAATCACTACACTGAAAAAAAATCGTTTGTAATATCAATAAACACCGTTTATTGACTGTTTTTTCACTGTCTCAATAAACTTTTTGTTGATACTACGAACATTTATTGTTTAAAAAATTTGTATTCGATAAACGATTTGTTGGCTCAACAAAAGTCCGTTTATTGAAAATTAAAATTTAAAAATTAATAACCGGTTGCTAGTATCAATAAACTTTTTTTTTGGCACAATAAACTCATACATTGCGCCAAACAATTTTTTTATAAAACTTCTTTTTTTACTTTGATAAATGCGTTTATTGGCGCAATAAACAATTTATTAAATGGCAATAAACATTTTAATTGATTTTAACATTTTTGTTTATTATCGTAATAAACTGTATATTGGCTCAATAAACTATTTATTGTCCCAATAAAGTTTTAAGGAGTAGCTAAATACTTTATTTTCTGTTCATGCTGTGATTTTTATATAGAGTCGGTAAGCATTAACCATAATTTGCATCTTAGATGGGTGCGACAGCATAATATTACGAAACGCATTCTGGTGTTGAGGTCACTTGAATAAAAATTAAAATTTCAAGTGACCTCAACTCCAAAATGCGTTTTGTAAAATGCTGTCGCACCCTTCTAAGGCGCAAATTATGTTCGAATCTTAGCGACTCTTATAAGAATGACAGCATGAACACAATGTGAATTCTATAACAGTCAATTATAATTAAAAAACAAAATTTAACTTATTAACACTTTATAGGGATAATAAATAGTTTATTGGGACAATAAATAGTTTATTGGACCAGTAAATAGTTTATTGGGCCAATACAAAAAGTACATTGCCGCAACTCACCATTTTTGTAAAAAATAAATAATTCAATAAATAATTTCTTGTCTCAACAAACGTTTATTGGGCCAATAAACCACTTTTTCTTGTATCAATAAACGTTTATTGGGACAACAAACCACTTTTGCTTGTATAAATTAACGTTCATTGGGCCAATAAACGTTTATTGGGTCAATAAACGCTTTTGCTTGTATCAACAAAATGTTTATTGGGCCAATAAACAGATTTAGCTTGTATCAATAAACGTTTATTGGGTTAATAATAAACCGCTTTTGCTTGTATCAATAAATATTTATTGGGCCAATAAACCGCTTTTTATTGGCCCAATAAACCAGTTTGAAAAACATATATGTGCAAGCTATACATGGAACCATAGACTGAAAAATTGTTAAAAAATCCATTTAATTAGAAATAAATTGATCAAACAACCTCTGTAATTTTTCTGACACCAGTGCTTTGTACGCCATCTGATTTCTTAAATAAATCTCCATTTATAAGAACAAAATTTTGAAAATCTTTGATTCGGTTTTTTTTCAATAATTAATTTTAATATCTACCTATATAAAATTGTTTACACATTTTTAAGAAAACAAATTTACACGCCATGTTTTAGTATTTTTTAATGCGTAATTTAAAAATTAATTTTGAAAAAAAAAAAACATCTACCCATTTTCGAAATATCGAATTTTCAAAAAATAATTTTTAATTTTTTTTTTTTAATCCAAAATTAATTATTTTTGAGAATTTTGATATGTGATAATATTAAAACTTATTTGAAGCTCTTGTGTGAAAAATTTCATCAAAATCGGTTCAACAGATAATGAGACAGTAGAAAACCAAAAAAAAATAGTTATATGAGAGATACCATTTTTAAAGTAGGTATAGATAATTTTTTTTTGTCCAATATGGTAGATCTTTAACTCACATAAAAATTTTAATCAAAATCGTAGGAGCCTTTTTTGAGGAAATGAGATTTTCCTTACCGCAGTTTTAAAACGTATGGGAGGTACCTACATATATGTATATATGTAGATATAGAAAATGTCAAAAAACTACTGGGTCCCAAGTTTGATAAAAATCGGGACGGGATCAAGTCGTTTTCTAATAAATTAAGTTCTCAAAAAAAAAAAAGTTGATACCTACTAATTGTTATACAACAGGCACTAGAGATTTCAATAATAAAATTTTGTATGACCAAAATTTTGTAAACGAATTGAAAATTCTGAACATAATTCTATATTCCAAAATTCTGAAAAATTTTAGATGTTGAATTGTAATGGCATGTAGCAAATAATGTTTATTTTTTAATTAGTTTTGCATTTTAACATATAAGCCAACAGAGATACGTACATATGTAAATAATTGAAATTTAGTTTTGGTTTCCAATATTGATTTCACGTTCAACTAGAACTAAACAAATAGTCTCAATTTGATTCTAATGTTAAAAAATTTGAGTTTCGAACGGAAATAGAAAAAAAAACATATCCATAAATGCAATCAATATCGAAGTGAATTTGGAGGTTCAACCACCTATGAAAAAAATTTACAAACTTATCATGAACACACTTTTTCTGAAAATGTTGAAATTAAATAATTTGTTGTTCTGTAATCCAAAATCCTAAATTTCAAAATTCTGTAAATTATAAAAGAAAATTTTTTTTCATAATGAAAAAAAGTACTGTAGGTACATATATACAAAATTTTGAGAAAAACAGAATTTAAAATTTACAGAATTTTGGAAACCGAATTCTGGCAAATACAGAATTATGAACCTTACCAAAAAAAAAGTGTGAGTGCCGGGACTCACGGTTAAGATGTGTAAACATACGTAACGTAAAGTGAATCACAATCACAGAATCTCAATCACGATCACAAGATACGTTACGTTTTTTTTCACCCTACCGCCAGTATAGATGTTTACACATCAAAAAATTAACTAAAGAGTCTAAGTAAGTTCCTTTTGTAATTGTATTACAAGATCACGTTACATTTTCTGAAAATTTTTATTAGATTTTACTTAGTTCAACGGAAAATTTCGTAGCCGCTTTGCTCTGGCTTGCTTTTTGTTGATATTGTGCTATGGTGTTAAATGGGGCTAGACATTTTAGTGGCGATCCATTTCTGCTTTGATCAGCATCCATATTTGATTTGCCATATTTTCATAGACGTGTTGCGGCTTGCTTTAATAAAAACCTTAAAATTAACCCTATATAGTTACGTAAATAATTTTTTTTTTGGGGGAATAAAATCTTGAAAACACTCTTTATGTCTTGATAAGGAATTAAAATTTTGTTTGAAACGCAATGTCTTCTTAGCGTGCGTAAAAAGTGTACCTTAACCTATTTTGTATATAAAACATCATAGCATCATATCTCATGCAATTTTTTTTTTTTAATTTTGGCAAATTGAAAAAAAAAATTATTTATTTTTAATGTTATCTTATAGAGCTAACTAAAAAAAATAATGTTGTTTTATATAGAGGGACACATAAACTAAACATTTTTGGCAAACTACTTTTAATAGGACTTAAGAGTAATATTGACGTGACGATTAAAATGCAGAACCTCGTAAGTCGAAAAATTCCAATAAAATATTATTAATAAAAAAAGAGATGCAGACTCAGAGCCACCATTTGGCAATTTCCGCCTTACAATGTTCTGATCATTTTACAGAATTCAAAAACTCTTATTGTAGATCGCCATATAAAAAAATTGGCAGTTTTTTTTTATATTATTTCTGAAAAACGGTCAAAACGTCTTACCGAGGTTCTGCACGTCGATTTGCGAAAAAACCGTCGTTATACACTGAAAAAAAAATCGTTTATAATATCAATAAACACCGTTTATTGAATGCTTTTTCATTGTCTCAATAAACTTTTTGTTGATACTACGAACATTTATTGTTTCAAAAATTTCTATTCAATAAACGATTTGTTGGCTCAATTAAACTCCGTTTATTGAAAATTAAAATTTAAAAATGAATAACCGGTTGCTAGTATCAATAAACTTTTTTTTTGACACAATAAACTCATACATTGCGCCAAACAATTTTTTTATAAAACTTCTTTTTTTACTTTGATAAATGCGTTTATTGGCGCAATAAACAAATTATTAAATGTCAATAAACATTTTAATTGATTTTCACATTTTTGTTTATTATCGTAATAAACTGCGTATTGGCCCAATAAACTATTTATTGACCCAATAAAGTGTTTAAGGGTATAGCTAAATATTTTATTTTTTTCAAATAATGATCGATTCTCATAAAATTCACAGTCTGTTCATGCTGTGATTATTATTTAGAGTCGGTAAGCATTAACCATAATTTGCATCTTAGATGGGTGCAACAGCATAATATTACGAAACGCATTCTGGAGTTGAGGTCACCTGAATAAAAATTAAAAGTTCAAGTGACCTAAACTCCAAAATGCGTTTTGTAAAATGCTGTTGCACCCTTCTAAGACGCAATTTATGTTCGATGCTTATCGACTCTTATAAGAATCACAGCATTTACACAATGTGAATTCTATAACAGTCAATTATAATTTAAAAACAAAATTAAACTCATTAACACTTTATAGGGACAATAAATAGTTTATTGGGACAATAAACAGTTTATTGGGCCAATAAATAGTTTATTGGGCCAATACAAAAAGTACATTGCCACAACTCACCATTTTTGTAAAAAAAAAATAAATAATTCAATAAATTTCAAATAATTTCTTGTCTCAACAAACGTTTATTGGGCCAATAAACCACTTTTTCTTGTATCAATAAACGTTTATTGGGACAACAAACTACTTTTGCTTGTATAAATAAACGTTCATTGGGTCAATAAACGTTTATTGGGTCAATAAACGCTTTTGTTTGTATCAACAAAATGTTAATTGGGCCAATAAACAGCTTCAGCTTGTATCAATAAACGTTTATTGGGTTAATAAACAGCTTTTGCTTGTATCAATAAATGTTTATTGGGCCAATAAACTGCTTTTTATTGGCCCAATTAACCAGTTTGTTGGACGAAAATTGATAAATAAATTTGTTGTCCCAATAAACTTTTTTATTGAATCTACGTACCTTTTTGGTTCAGTGTAACGGGTGATTTTTTGAGAGGTTTAGAACTTTTTAAAAAAAAAAACACAAAAAAATCGAAAAAATGAATGAAATATTTATTTGAATCGATAGTTTGAACCTTGCAATTTAATGTTTAAAGATAATTTCATGCAAATGTTGACCGCGGCTGCGTCTCAGGTAGCCCATCCGCTGAGTCCAATTTTGGCATACTCTTTCACACATATCGGCCGGTATCTCACGAATGAATGCATGGATGTTGGCTTCCAGTGCGTCAATCGAAGCGGGCTTGTCCCTATAGACATTAGCCTTGACATACCCCCACAAAAATAGTCTAATGGTGTCAAATCGCACGATCTAGGCGGCCAATTGACCGGCCCGAAACGTGAAATTAACTGTTCACCAAACTCGCCTCGCAATTGCGCCATTGTTTCGCGTGCTGTGTGGCATGTGGCACCGTCTTGTTGAAACCACATATCATGCAAGTCAAGATCTTCCATTTCGGGCAAAAAAAAGTTTGTTATCATCGCTCGGTAGCGTTCACCATTGACAGTAACGCTGCGATTCGCATCATCTTTGAAGAAATATGGCCCAATAATGCCGCCGCCCCATAAACCGCACCAAACAGTGGCTTTTTCGGGATGCATTGGTAGCTGTTGCAATGCTTCTGGTTGATCTTCACTCCAAATGCGGCAATTGTGCTTATTTACGTACCCATTCAACCAAAAATGAGCCTCATCGCTGAACACAATTTTTCGATAAAAAAGCGGATCCTCGGCCAGCTTCCCAAGAGCCCATTCACCAAAAATTCGGCGTTGTGGTAGGTCGGCTGGCTTTAGTTCTTGCACCAGCTGTATCTTAAAAGGCTTTACGCCCAAATCCTTCCGCAAAATTTTCCACGTAGTGCTGTGACAAAGGCCTAACTGCTGGGAACGGCGCCGAATCGACATTTCGCGGTCTTCTGTCACACTAGCTGATACGGCCGCAATATTTTCTTCACTACGCACAGTACGTAAACGTGTTGGTGGTTTAATGTCCAACAAAGTAAATTTGGTGCGAAATTTGGTCACAATCTTCCGAATAGACTGCTCAGAAGGTCGAGAATGCCGACCATAAAATGGAAGCAGCGCGAATTTTGATAGTAAAATTCAATAATTTGCAAGCGTTGTTCATTTGTAAGACGATCCATGGTTAAATTGCAAACCAAACTGAAGCTGTTTGACAGTGACACAAGGTACTAAACACACGTCAGCTGTCAAAACCAGTGTTGCCAAAACCAAACCAGCTAAAAAATCACCCGTTATCTTCTAAACGATTGCTTGCAGGAAAAAAAAAGTGTGAGTGCCGGGACTCACGGTTAAGATGTGTAAAGATGCGTAACGTAACTGAATCACAATCACAGAATCACAATCACAATCACGATCACAAGATACGTTACGTTTTTTTTTCACCCTACCGCCAGTATAGATGTTTACACATCAAAAATGGAGATTTGCATATAACCTACAAAATGTTCATAAGAAGAATCCACCTTTCAAGATGTTTTCGATATTTAATAACTTGAACAAATTTTTTTTCTAGCAGATGTCTGATTGATGCCGAATTTTTATATTTAGTAAAATTTTAATGTCGAATCAAAGGTCTGTACCAATTTTAAACTCTTTATGTCAGTTTTTTTCCAATTTTGCAAATTTATTTGTCTATTTGGGCTAATAAGTGTTCAACTTATTAAGAAAACATTCGTATATCCCCAATATTTATTCCAAAATTAAGCGGGAGAATGAATTCTAATCGAGGGTCAATTAAAAAGGAATACCTAGCTAAACTGTAATGTAAGTCCAAAAAACTCCAATTTTAGTCACATCCTCCTGTATCTTCATTTAACTTATAAAATATAATGCCATTAAAACTAAACACGTCCCTCAATAATTTGAGATGCATCACATTCTTATTTTTGCATCAAGATCCTCTCTTCATCGAAATTATTCATTTTAAATGAAAAAATATCTATCATATCGATTTATGTATACATAACAATGTTTATTTGAATGATTTTCTTGGTAAAAATAAAAATAATTTTTTTCCGTATCTATATAATATTATGAAAATAATCTGCTACTATTATTTGTTCGATTCTGATTCAAATATCTTTGGCACTTCTTTACTAAACATCTATATATAGGAATATGAATGTCGAATGGAATTCCATAAATGACATCAGGACATTCAGAATTTTTCATGCCTTGTTAAACCCCCTATATATATTATGTATATATCTTCTTATTTTTGAATTCTTGTTTAATAAAAAAGGGAGATAAAATAAAGATGAAATATACACATTTTTGATTTTGAACAGAATGGCATTTAGATTAACATATTCGATAGGGGTAACATTTTCTTGTTAAAAATTTTTGGAAAATCATTGTTTAGTTGACTTGTTTTTGTTTTGTTTATAAGGATATATCATACTTTATAATATATTCTACATATATTTATTATATTCTACTATTTTCTATAAGGCTGCAATCAGCCAAGACAAAAATATTTTACCCCCAATTTGTTTAGTATTTAATTTAATTTTGTAAATGCCAAAAAATAATGTTATAATATTTAAACAAAAATACGATTTTCAATCAATTTTAACTTCAAATATCTAGACATGCAAAATGTATGTGAATTAATGAATCAGATTTTATCACAATCATCAGTACCTATTGTCAAAGTTCAATTGGACGAACCGCAATGCATTTTAATATTAGGTAATTGTTTGGACGCAGAACTTTTGTTGTTTTATCACTTCTAAGAATTAGTTTTATAATTATTGCATAATCGATTGGATTGGATATACTTACAAGAGGGAAGAGATATTTACTGTCTTATCTCAATAATAAACTTT
The DNA here is from genome assembly GCA_929447395.1 of Epistrophe grossulariae. Lineage (NCBI taxonomy): Eukaryota > Metazoa > Arthropoda > Insecta > Diptera > Syrphidae > Epistrophe > Epistrophe grossulariae. Next base: position 117,385,536 of record OV839567.1, on the reverse strand, counting down.
TCTTAGTTTTTGCCAACGTTCTTCAATGAAATACCCCTTGAAAAAAAATTATTGTTTTATCTCTAAACAAGTTTACACTATTTATTGTAAGTGCACCTCCTTCAAAGTACTTGATATTAATTTCAATTCTCAAGTGGTTGACTTTCTTCGAGTGATTTATAAAGTTATGAGTTTTTAATTATGTATCAATAGAAACTATTAAGAACTTTTATTGCTTCAAGCTACCGTGGGAGATTCAAAAAAATCTTAACTTGAATGGCAAAAAAATTAGCAAAATATTAGGGGTTTGCGATAGGGTTAGGGAAGCCACGAAATGTTTCGAAATTGACGAAAATGATATGCCTACATTAATGGAAACGGTAAGAACAGAAAAAATGATCAAGAACATAAGGTTCTAGAGGTTCGAAAATATGTTACAACATGGTTTTAATACGTGCGTCCAATGTAATTCGAGCTAGGCAAGTTAAACTAGTAAAACGATTTGCTTCAAATTTGATATAAACCATTTTTATGTAATAATCTAGTGAAAGAGTTTGATTTTTTTGTATCAGTTCATCTATGTATACAACGGTCCCATACATAATTTTGGATATCTTCTCGCACTACACCCTTTTTACAGAAAAAAAAAAAAACTCAGGCGATTTTCGACCCCCCTCTAACTTCAGTACCAATAAAGTCAGGAACTTCAAATTCGGAATATGAACTGTTGAACTGTGCGTAGTAAAAAGAAAATTTGCCAAGTGAACCTCCAAATTTTAGTCATTAATCATAATATAATAAATTTCTCCCATAACTTGGTGTTGTTTCAATATTAATCTTCTTAAAATATTTGATATTAAACCTTCATAAAGTTAGAACTTGGCATACTTTTAGATCTCACTACTTTTCACGGTTGAGTTGTTAAATATACAGATTTTTATGTAGAAGAACTGGGCTATTTTTGTTGTGATTGTTGTGATTGAAATTTTCTCGAAAACTGCTCCCATCGAACTACGATCTTTTACTTTTTGAAGTAATTGTTATAACACAGATTTTTTTGTGAAAAATTTACAACTCGTTGCATCATATTTTTGAATTATTCTCGTAAATCTCATTAATCGACCGCCCTATTGTCATCATGGAACTTTTTTACCTGAAAAAAAAAAAAGATCTCCCACATAACAATTTTTCCCCGACAACTTACTTGCGGAAATGTAAGCATTGAAATAAGGAAAAAGTTCACTGGAAAAAATTATTCATGATAGTTTTTTTGTTCAAGGGAATATTTTCCCTTATTTCGAAAATGATTCTTGATGGCAAATTTCTCAAATGAGAAAAACAAGGAAATTTCTTTCGCTATAGAGCTGAATGACTCCACCAATTTAGTTCCAATTTTACACACAGGAAATTTCTAAGTAGAGCAAAATTTTGCAAAAAAAAAAAATTATTTGAATAAAAATATAAATTAATTAAAAAAAAAGAAAAAAATTAATTATTATGTCCCATGCGAAACAAGAAGAATTTTAATATTCGATAACCTATAAGAGACTAAAAAAATGTTTCTTTTGGTGCACCCTGTATAAAAGAAGGACTTTTCTTGTTCCATCTACTTCTACATCAATTACTAACCTGTTGATTTCTTTTTTGAGTTTATTTTAGTTTCTTTAATGCTCAAACGCTTTTCTTTTTTCGGTTTTCTCACAGGATTACCTATTATAAAACTTTTGTTTTGATTTGAACAAAGTGGTTTTTGTGTGCACTTAACTTTATTTAAAGACCATTATATACTTTGTCAGGCACTATAGTTTGAAAGAAAATTAAATTTGTATATCTTTCCCATAGAAATGGTGACTAGTTAAATTCAAAAACCATATAAAAGAAGTTAGATAAGTATAGGTATACCTGATGATGCAGTCTTAGGATTTAAAATTTTGGGGGAAATTATAGAAAAATAATGAATGAATTTCTATAAAATATTGAATTTTTAGTTTTTATATTAAATAATACATTTTTTTATTTTCTTATTTTTTTTTCAGGTAAGTTTCCTTCCATAAATGGCTCAAATTGTAAGTTATTTAATATGTATAATTATAATTACACTTCTTTTACCATTTTTAATTTCTATGTATGTACATACAAGTTGCCGCCAAAGTTGTCATACATTTTGTTTGCAAATGGCAGCAAATGTCAACTCTACTTTGACATTTTTGAATTAAACAGATGGAAAATACACAAAATATGCCAACAAGACATGATTCACTTCTAAAGCGGAATTATTCTCTGTTCTTTTTTTTTTTTTGAATAGTTTACAAACATTTTGGATCTTGCGCCACTTTGTTTTGAATTTGTAAAAAAACTGGACATAACTATGATAGAGAAAACAAAAAAATTAGGTCTGGCAATTCCCCGAACATATTTAAGAATTAGAATATTTTTTGAGGAGTTAGAATAATTCTAAAGGATGGTCATTTGAGATAATTGTGTTTTTCACAGTGGTCATCTTTAAAAATTCGGAAAAAAAATATTTTTTGAAGAGTTGTTAGAATTATTCCAAAGGGTGGTCATTCAATTTTTTTTTGGGAACGGGTCGTTATTCTGTATTACACAATTCTGTATGACCAAAATTCTGTAAATGGATTGAAAATTCTGTATGAACATAATTCTGTATTTCATTATTCTTACTACGTTTACATGAGCGGATCCACGGATCGGATTCAATATAAATCGAAATTTCGATCCAGGTATATGACGATGCCGGATCGAAAGATAGAATTGAAATGGAATCGAAGTGACACTCTTGCTTTTAATGTGTGTGTGTAATCACCGCAATCAGTTTGGAAACAAAATACAAAATACCACACACACTAACAAGCCGCTGTAATCTCGACTCCTTAATTCTTCGATCTAGGTATACATTTCTATTTTCGATCCGATCCCGCTCGCGGAGCTGGATCGGATCGAGTAATACGGATTCGATCCGATCCAGGTATACAAATACCTAAATCCTGATTCGATTCGGATTTAATTCTCCTTGTAAACTTTTATTCTGTATTCCCAAATTCTGTAAATCCAGAATTCTCTATATCAATATTCTGTTAATCTAGAATTTCTGTATATATCAACATTCTGTAAATACAAAATTCTAGAAAATTGTAAATACAGTATATTCTGAACTCCAAAATGCTGAATTTCAAATATTCTGTAAATTATAAAAGAAAAATTGTTTTGATAATGAAAAAAAGTGCGCACTTTTTTTCATTATCATAACAATTTTTCTTTTATAATTTACAGAATTTTTGAAATACAGAATTTTGGAATACAGAATTTTGAATTACAGAATTTTGGAAACCGAATTTTGACACTTACAGGTTAATGACCCCAACCCTTTTTTTTTTTGCAATGGTTAAATTTCAAATTTTGTTCAAAAAGAGACCCATCGAAAGATTTAATCAAATTTTTAGCCCCCATTTTACAAAATCGATTTATTCAATAACAGTGGGGGTCAAAAAATGTTTCAAGAAAAGTTAATGCGATGCTCAAAAATAGTCATTTAATCGGTCATATTTTACATAAAATCGGACACTTTTTGAGGCCAAGTTAGGGTAGCTCACCTATACCATAGAACCTATTTTCTTGTAATTTGGCTTTTCTCAGAAAAATATACAAATTCGGGTTTTAAAAAAGTTTCAAACTTAAAATAAATCAAATTTTGACTAAAAAAAAAAAAAAAATTGGTTTTTCGACCAAACAGTATTAACAGTTTGTTGTCTTACGATTTGGTTAATATAACCGAGGGCTTGCAGGGCATTATGGCATTATTTTTGGGTATTATGAAGTTCAAATTTAAATTCAGCGTTTGGTCTTATTGCCCAAGGAAATAATGCCAAAATAAAAAAAAATTTATAACGCCTAAAAATGATAACCTACATCTCCCAAAAAATTCCACAAAACCTAAAATCAATGTCATAAACAATAAATAATGCCTAAATCAAGTTTAAAATATCATAACGCCAAAATAAGTAACTGTCATATGTATTGCCCAAAATATTTCAAGTGTGTTGCTACAATTTTTTAGGCACTATGACCGCGACGTTTTGAGTTTAAAGTAATATATATAGGTATCGCCCAAACTCATACTCATCAAAAGTAAAGTGTCAGATCGTCCAAAAAATGTGATTGCTATAAAAAGGAAAGAGAAATCACTATATAATTATAAAAAGGTGTTTTTAAATTTAGACGTTATGATATTGAAAGTATAATTTGGGTGATATGACTTCTATTTGGGCTTTGTGACGTTTCCTTCGCGACATTCTGCACGATGCGTCTGTTTTTCAGCATTATATGACTTTTTTTTAATTTGGGTTATGACGTTAAGTCATAAGATTTAAGAATAATAGAAATCTAAATCGTTATAAAGTCAAAAATAAATGCCAAAACCCCCAAGGCGTATGCCCAAATTCAAAATTTTAAAAAAATCAAAAAATGCCAATGAACAAAATTGCCGTTCTTTCATTTGAAAAGCACATTGGTTTTGGAATTTTCTAACAATTTTTTGTTGACTTTTTGGGCTTTTTGACCATTTTACCTAAATGTTTTTTTTTTTAATTATTTTTTTTTTAAACTGCATTAAAAAATGACATACAATTTTTTTTTTCTTGAAAATGTTTACAAAATTTTTCATAAGAAAAAGTTCGTGCAACAAATTCTCGGAATTTATTTATTTGTGTCGTTCAAAATGTTCAACTCGACCAGTTATAACTTTCATGGGCGAACTCACGTCATTGTTTATAAAAAAAACGGTGAGTGTGCAAACTATTCAAAATGTTGTACAAATCGTCGCTACAATGCAGAACTAGTCTAAGTCCAAATTTTCAAAATCTTAGATCTTCTTATAAAATCACATAAAATTTTTTAATGCACCCAATATGTACCTAATACGTAGGTACTAGAGCCTACGATTCAGTCCGTGTATTTGAAAAACACGGGTACTCCGTGTAATTATTACACGGAAACAGTGGCGAAGCGTGAATTAAAAATGCGGTCGTGCACTTCATTTATTTAAATTTTCTGTATGTTTACAAATACATAACAGGTACATATGTTGGTATTAAATAAATTCTAATTAAAATCTTCTTTATTACTTCAAAAATATTTGTAGTACATTTTAATGAAAAAAATCTTCCAACTGTTTCTGTCGCAAATTTTTTTTTTTGTCAATGGTTGGTAATCATTGAAAGTTCTAATACTTCTCTCACAAAGTTTAAATATGTATTTCTGGAAAAACTGACCCGACATCATCATTTCGAATTTTTTCAAGAAATTACTTAACGTTTAAATTTAAAAAAATTAATTCATATAAGTCACTTGAATTTTCACGAAAAGAATTGTTGACGCTTCCAAAGTTTTTCAATTATACAATCGCATACGTAAGAACTTGTTCACTACCTACTTGATGTCATTTTTTTAAAATAAATTTTACCCAAATTATAAAATCATTACTGAAAAAAGTTCCAAAATGTAATCTACAGTTTAAACAAAAATCGTTTTCTTACCTTCATTAAAAAAAAAAACTCATGCCAAAATTCACATTTCGTTCATAATCTTCCAGCACGAAATACGAATAGAACAATGTCAACATCAACAACATCCTATCTAAATATATTATGTTCCTACACATTGTGCCTACACTTCTCCCATACACATATCTGAGTGTGAACTTTGAGCAAAATTTGCTTGGATTCGTTCACAGCTAATTTGAACGAATCGGCTGATACGATGAGAGCTATACTTTTTTGTTTGTGTGCATACTTTCAGTGGATACATTTCGTTTCCAAATCATGTGAACGAAATGGGTGCTACAAAAATGTGAGCTGTTTTGTTTTGTTGTGTATACCTCAGGGATGGAAAATGACATTTTTTTAATGTACTGAAAACTTCTTTAAAATTGTACTGTAATGAAGTCAATTGTACTGAACATGTTTTTTTTTTAATGAAAAAATATTTTATATGTAACGAAAATATTTCATTTTTTAAAACATATACAAAAAAATTCATAAATATACGCAATGTACATACATAAATAAACAAAAACATCAAATATAAAGAAATGACTATATGAAAAAATTCGTTCGACATTTGGGGAACGGCTTGTGAAAGGAATTTTCGGTGAATTTTATATTAAATATTTGTGCGTTGTTTTTCAATTAATAATAACAAGTAATTAAAGACAATAATACATTCAGTTTCTATTAACAAATAAGGTAAATAATTACTTTCTTCAGTGTATTTTTAACCCGTTCTCGGTGAAGTGAAATTCAAAAATACAATAAAAGATAGTGGAAATAATTTTCTCGACATTCAATCAATGTGAGTGATTCTGCTGTTCATGGACAAAGAATATTGTTTTGGAAGTGAAATCCATTTGATAGGAAAATATTAAAATATTAATATTTCCATTCATCGTCTATTGCGGGAAATTTTCGTCGCAAAATACATACCAGTCAAAACACCCACCTTGATATTTTGTTGATAGAATTATTTAGTTCGATTTTGTTGCGTTTAGTTATTTTTTTTTATTATGTTTACTAAGTTAATTAACTGACTGATTAGTGGGATTTCAACACTGGTAATTTTATTTGTAAACAACTTCCTCATAATTTCCAAATTGAATATTTTTTTGATGTTTTACTTCAAAATTGCTGCTGTCAAGTGTCACACAAGCACAACAAAAAAATCGATTCTTTTCGCATTCTTTTCAGCGACAGAAAAAATTCGATTCTTTTTAGAAAAAAATCTATTCTTTTGTTCAAAGGAATTCGACATATTTAAAGATTTAGAAAATTTGTAAATTTAAAGAAAATAGCTTTCATAAAATTGTACTGAAATAAGGCAAATTGTACTTTTGTACTTGACCAAACTCAATTGTATCGAATTGGATACAATTGTACCGAATTTTCCATCCCTGGTATACCTACTTCCAAGTTCCAATCGATACATTTCGTTCTCAAATCATGTGAACGAGTTGATGTTGAAAGTCAAAAGAGAGAGACGGTTATTGTTGCTAGTGGTGTTTGTTTTGACTTAAATTGAGTGCATGAAAATGTTGCACGAGTCGGAAACTGGCAAACAGAGTGAGAAATTCAGTCAAATTAGCAGATAAGTAATATAATTTTGTGGGTTGTTAAGATAACGAGAATATTTGTATAGGAAAGTTAGGCGTTCATGAACGAATTGAACAATACGACGCCTCGCCACTGCACGGAAATAAAAATCCGTTCTCTTAAAACACGTGGATTTATTTGCTTAATATCCGTGTATCCGGATATTAAGCATACACGGATCTTTATTACACGGATTCTTAATACCACGGAATGGTTTTTGATTTTTATCTTTTCAAGGGGTGGGCTTACAAGCTCAAAATTTTGAGGGATAATGGATATTATAGATTTTTATTTTTGGTGATTTTCCAAATAAAAATCGATTTTTAAAGAAAAAAATAAATAATTCTAAATTTAAATCCACTGACAGATTCGACTACCAAGTCGTTACCGTATTTTTATCAAAAAAATCCCATAAATTTGACCCTCTCCAGTGATGATTGGATTATTTAAAATACACGGATCTTCGGATCTTCGGATACACGGATACACGGATACACGGATACACGGATACACGGACACACGGACGCACGGATGCACGGATACACGAAAAACACGGATTCAAATCCGGATATTATAAGAACACATGTATCCGTGTTTTTAAATATCCCTTTAATAGGGAGCTCTAGTAGGTACTCATCTACAAAGTTCAAACACGTAATATTCAAAATGAGCATTAGTCTGTCTGCAAAGTCGATTTTCAATTATATATACATTAACCTGATATAGTTACTGACTATTTAACTTAATATGATGCTAGTGAAATATCTTTTTATTACTATTAAAAAAGAACATCTAAAAATTTTATCTTTCATCCGCTATCAATAAATTTCAATTAAAAAAAAAACACCAATTTTGTAATTAAATTTCTTTGATGTCCTATTAAATTTATAAAACAACAATTTTTTTTTCTTTTCAAACCAAATTCAAACACTTTGGGGAAATTAAATTATGTATATACAAGTATTCCATATACAAGTATTCCAAAGAAGATTCCTCTTGCTTTTTTTTTGACAAATAAATTTAAATCAACCTCACACCAAAGGTGAACAAAATAATAAAAAAAAAATAAAATAGTCTTTACAAAAAATAATAAAGCTAGATTAATTTTATTTTTGGAATTTTTCTAGTAGATAATTTATTTTTTTTTTTTTACTTTGTTTTTCCTCTTGGCGTTTAACAAGAACACTTGTATCTGTAAACAATATCCAGCCAATGATGATTGTACATATGTATGTATCTTTTAGATTTCTATTTTTGTTTTTGTTTTTACTCTCGGTTGCCACTCTATTTAAATTTAATTAAAGTTTAATAAGCACAAATGACTTATAAAAAAAATCTCAAAAATAAACTGAAATACAATCCACAGTCATATATGTATGTGTGTGCATAATAAACTCACTGCAGGGGTGCAAATGCAACGTAATTTAAATTGCAACAGAAGAAAAACAAAAAAAAAACGATTGCAATTAAAACTAAGTTTGTAATTTCATAAATTTAAAACAAATTACATTCTACAGGGGGAGGCAAATGTTTTTAATTCAATTTTTAAGGAAATAATTAAATATAATTAAGATGGAAAACTATTTTTTTTAGTCTATATAAATGCACGTTTTGTTGATACACGTTTTAACTCCTGGATTTTTTTTAAGCGATTACATTTAATTTTTGTTTATTTATCCTATCCCTTTTATTTACAATAATAGTGCTTAAATTCGCAGTTTTGCCACCGTAAAAAATTTTAACTCTAGAATTTTATGTTATAATAGCACCAAGGGGTTCAGGTTAAATTAAAATTGATGCACATAGTGTTAAATACAGGAAAATAGGGAAGATTTAGAATGAGATACCGATGCACATTTGGTATCGAATTTTTGAATATCAAAATGAAGAGGAAGAGCTTAAATTGAATTAAATTCAACAGAACGATAAGCGGAAATACGAAAGAAGGGGGTTTCACAAATCCGTCTGTTTGGCTTAAGTCTTAAGGATTTGGTCGATTTTCTTTAAACTTATAGAAACGCCAAATTTTTGTAAGACTAGAGGCCGTTAAAAGCTATTTTGAATCAATAATTTAACAATTCCAAATTCCAAATATAACTTCTACTTAGCAACTGAATCGGTGATTGTTAAAACAACATAAGTAACACATTTTTCGAAATCACTTTTATTATGGTTTTGCACTGTTAAGGGGTAGAGCTAGGTTGAAAGCAAAACTAACATAAATTTATACCTGAAACACATAGAAATTCGAGCGCGAAATCGGCATTTAGTATGCGGCCGCGTCGTCAAAAATATAAGTTTTTTGTCTCTCCTATATAAAAAAAATAAAAAATGTTACTTATGTTGTTTTAACAATCACCGATTCAACTATTGTTTTTATAAATTCCGCCGATAATTTTGTTTAAATTTTTTAGGACTAAAATAACGGTAATTATGATTATAGAAAAACAACATCGAAAACAACTCTTACGATAAAATTTAAAGTTTGTGTTAAAAAAGGTAAATACCCTGAGGTATAATATATAGACTGGAAATCAATTTAACAAAAAACCATTACTTACCTACATTATATAGTTTTTCTGATTCTTGACTTTCTTATTAATATCTTTATCAAATCGAATTTTGCATACAAAAGCTTCTAATAAATTTAAATAATATCTGTTAATTTTGTTTTTAAACTTAAATATATTAAACAAAATAAAAATTTAAAAATAAATTTCTAATTTCTTTTAAAATTCGATATTTTTTTTTAACGACAATTTATTTATTTTTAGCTAGATCAACGCCATAAAATCTTCAAAAATTCTTGTTAATTGATTGTTGAACTCTTATAATTAAAGAAATGACAATTTTTATTGATATCACTTAAGTGAATCTTCGAAGTATAAAAATAAAAATAAAAATAAAAGTTGAACAAAATTTAATAGTGCAATGTTTAAATTCCCCCAGTGACTTCTGTTTCACCCTGTTTAATCATTTGACCACATGCAATTAGAACAAACAATAATAAAAACTGGGACACTAGAATCATCATCATATTATATTATATAATTCAGTTGTATAGGTAAATGGTTCCTATGGTAAAACTGCGGAAATAATAGATGCATTTAATTTCAGTGACTATAATGACTTTTTAAATAAACTCTGACCAACAAGAAAATATCACTTCCACTTCTAAAAATTATTTGAAGTGCCTACATGTTGTAAGAAGTAATAATGTTTTTAAGTACAAATTTTGCTATTATATCGTTTATGAATGAAGAAAGGTCTAATTAGTCCAGTCATTATAAAACATTAAAAACAGCCCAATAAAAAAAAAATTGCAAAAAAGCTGCATTTTAGTATACATAGTCTGGTGTTCTTTTAAGAAACTGTATAAAATGTCCTCATCGATATAGTGTAAGATCCCGCCATAGGACGACCTACCCTCATCGAGTTACCAGGAGTATATACAGATTTTTAAGTAGTGTCTAAACTAACATTTTGCGCATGGGTTTCCTGGCGAAACATGGTCAAGGCAAAGGGTTGCTACGCTTTAAAGATTGGTTTTCAGGTTTTTTCAATTATCTGACCCATTTCATATGGTACGTTTTAGTGATAAAAAAAAATATCGTGTGAAAGGAAACTTTATTTAAAAATTTTAAAATAAGTGATTTTTCAACATTGGAATTTCAGTAGGGTAAATTAGGGTAGGCGATAAGACCTTTCTTAGATTCTATTTTCTAAACGAAAAATGATAGAGAGTTTTTTGTGTCTTTAATCGATAGATCTTATAAATACAAGAAAGTCATACATATAAAAGAAAATTCTAGAAAATTTAAAACTCGATATAAATACATTTTAAAGACAAAAAATGAAAAATAGACGTGGTGAAAAAAATCACGTAAAATCAGGATGAAGTTTCCCTATAAAAATAAATTTTATAGTTTTTATAGTTTCAAGCACAAATAAGAATTTAAAAAACCCGTGTTTGCAAAATTTCTGATTAAAGCTTTTTTCTTGACTAGGTTAATTTTTGAACAATACTTATATATATTTTTTTGTCATCAATTTTCGTTGTTTTTTTATATTTTTTCCTTTTTACTCTCATTTGTATTTTCAGGTAAAACAACATCAACATAAAGAGAATTCTAAACACTGTCAACACTCGTAGTTTCCGAACTTTTAATTATCGATATTTTGAAATTTTTCAGTACGTTAAAGGAAAAAATTCTAATAGTCTCAGAGAGGCGACAGAAAATGTGGGGATTAAAAGTATAATTACCAAAATGTGAATAAGTGGGTTAAAAGGTACAAGTGTATTGATATTAAATTCTAAAGTCTGAGGAATCTAAATCAGCATTATTGTGAGTTTCACACGAAAAATATTTCACCTTATAAAATTTGTTTTTCGCTCGGAATTTTAAAAGCTATTGTGAGTTTCGCCCGAAAGAAATTTTGTTCGCTTACTTAAAAAAGTAAAAATTTAGGTTGTCAATGGCTAATATTCAGCCCTAAATGAATGTTCACAGTAAGGGGAATTTTTCAAACATGAAATTTCGGGTGAAACTCATAATAAGCGAAAAGAAGAATGTCAAATTTTCCGGGTGAAACTCACAATAAGGCTGTGTATGTACCAAAATCCAGCTTTCCGGCGATTTTTAGTCAAATATTGACTACAATAAATATTTTAAAATATGTAATTTTCGTTGTCCTCATAATTATTAGAATAACATTGATTAGCGAAATATTTATCAAAACAAATAATTTATTCCAAAAAAAATTTAATTTCATGATTTTTTAGGACGGGGACGGCATAATAGTATAAGTAAGGTAACATAATGCATATATACAATTTTGGGAAACAAAATTCGTCCCCTCTTGAAAATTGGTGGACTATTCTTATAGTAGGTATACTTCCCTTCAAAATACACTCTTCCCTTATATCCATATATTTCTTAAGACAATTTGATGCTCATTCTCTTGATATAGATGAAACATTATCACCAAGTTTCATGAGTGAAACAATTTCGTTCTTTTGTACGTCCTATTTACGCGCATTAAAATTTTCAAAGCGACGACACGCTATAACTTTTATGAGTGTTGCAACACTATTAGTGTCATTGCGGTCAATAATTTCAAAATAAGCTGCAGTCCATTTTGTAAGCACTAAAAGATGTTTGTAAATTGTAAAATAAATAATTAAAAAAACTGTATAATTTTGTGCATAATTTGCGGGCAATAATTTTGTTGGGGATTGTTCCATTACGCCATAAGGAAGTATAATTTCGAACGTTTGTAGGTATACAAAAACCATTTTATTTTATTTTTTTTCAAAGAATGAAATCTCCTCTTATCTTAATAAAATTCTTTTTAAAAATTTCTTGATAGCAGCATTTTCTTCTGCTGAAACGAACAATGTTAATTAAAAAATGTGTTTTTTCCCGAAATGTGTTTTGCACTAAACCGGACTGAATTTAAAACTTTGAGTATAGTAGGGATGAAATACCACTCTCAGGAAATCTGTAAAAATATATAGGAAAAGGTTTGTGTACCTACTGATTTAGTGCAAATCAGTAGGAAGTCAAACGACAAAAATTATACTTGACTAGAGTTGCCGTAGATCAATGATAAATCTTTATAAACATTTTCAAAAAAAAAAACAAAAACAAAAAAAAAAAAAATAAAATTTTCTTAACAAAAACAATTGGTGTTTTTCTTTTTTACCTCAGAGCAGATCACTGAGCTGTCAAAAATAAATTCTATGTTTCTTTTTTACCTCAGACAAATCAGAGCACATATGTAAGTCATGTTTCTTTTTTCCATCAGAGCTATTTCGGAGCATGCTCTGTATGGTCAGAATAAAATGACCGATCAAATGGAGCAGAACGCTGAGCGAAGCCATCTTCATAAAATTTTTATGTAATTTGACAAATTACTAAGCATATGACAGTTCAGTGCTGAAGTGTGTTTCATCACTAAATCTGAGGGCTCTGTTCATAATCTCTTCAGAGCTTTGCTCTGATCGCTCAACCTCTGCTCAGAGCCAAAAATGAAAAACGCCAAATATACCATTAGATATAGAAAATACACTATTCCCAATTTTTAATATTTTTTTTCAGAATCAGTTTTGCTGAGAGATATAAACTCTTGATTATAGTAAAAGATTAATTAAATAATGAAAAATTGCCCATATACCAAAACAAAAATAAAATTTAAATTGACACTTGGGCTACACTTGGTGGGCAGCTTTTTTTTTTTTTTTTGTAAATTAAATATATAACCGACGAATTTTCCCATCTGACGTATAAGTCAACTTAGCTTCTATTCCTTTGACTAAAACTGACAGCAAGAAAAAATGTTTTACTCTCTTGTGTGCCTTTTACCAGAATATCACAATTCTTGATTTGTGAAAAATGTAATCGGACTAAAAATTACAAAATTTTGAAGTCTGAAATTTTATGTGAAACAAAGCTATATCACTTTTTTATATTATAAACATTATTTTTCCCCAGAAGAAATTACAATTTTAATTAAAATTAAATTTTCTATACTAATTTACCTATGTTCCGAATTTTTATAAATAAATTAAAAATTTCACCACAAAACTTAACCGCAAGTCGAGTACCTACTTTTCATATTTAAAATAACTCCTTTGCATTCAAATACAGTGATGGTCCATTATAACGAATCTTGATGGTCCACTATAACAAATTTTGATGTAGGTACTCTGTATAACGACCAAATATCGAATTTTTGTCTTCGACACAATATGAAAAAAAAAAAAAAAAATAGTGGATGAGTGTATAATATACGAAGGTACAAATAACTTAATTTTTTTACAAACACAAATTGAGAAAAGAAACTTGCGCAGACAAACTAATGCCTGCGGAGATTATTTTGTCTATCAGATGTATTTTTCAGATGTTCAAATTTTGTTTGCGGAACTTTATTTTGTCCGGAATATATAGCCACCAAAATTCTTAGTATGACGTTAGAAAAATAAAACAATAGCTACTTTAAAACTGTTGTGTCATGGAATCTAATAACGTAAGCAAAAATTTCCCACGCCAATATATCGCAAAACCTACTGGTAGAATTTCGATCTTGAGTATAAGAAACTTCTTAAAATGTTTCGTAAACGTGTTTTAATGAACAAAAAAAAAAAAACAAATAGACAACATTTAGTATATTATTTATTTTCAATTTATCTAAATTTGTATAAGAGAAAATATTATTCGACATAATCATGTCGATTATGGGGAATCCGCAATACTCGATCCGCAGTGATTCTAAGGAGAGTGTTCTCTTTTCTTTTCACGATAAATCGGTAAGGAGAAAAGAGAGTACTGCACTGTGAATCACTGCGGATCGAGTATTGCGAATTCCATAATCGTCATGAATAAAAAAACCTCAGATAAAAAATCATTTGTTTTAATGGACATACCACTGTATAGTAGGTATAATATTCCCTTTCTGAACTCAGTTTTAAAGGCAATTATACCCATTTGAACTCGTTTGAAATTTGTGTCGACTTGGTGAGTCATCGAATAATACTCTTGAATATAGGAAAACCCAAAAATATCATCTTAATGCAAACTGGTAGAATGTTTTTTTCCTTCAACTCGTTTTTTTTTCGAGAAATTATTTGTGTTTTTGTTCGGGGGCTATTTGGGTATACCTAATATAAAAACGGGCAACATTTGTCAGGTATGTGTCATTTGTCCAGAATTTGATGATGTTTTGAGTGATTTGGAATGAGATGGAAGAAAAATTATTAAAAAAAAAAAATCAACGGCAAGGTACTTACAATGTCAGCTTATAACTTTTTTCAAAGCTAAATATCCATTTTTTAATTACATTTTAAAATAAAATTGTTTTATAGCATAGCTTTGGAAACATTTATTTTCAAACAAAAAAATCTATAATTTCAATTAAATTTTTTTTTTAAATTACCCCAGAGGGCAGTTGACTCCTTTCATTACTATTTTTGTTCATTTCTTGAATCAAACTATAGCCTTTTGTTACATCTTATGCAAATGCCTTGTTTATACCAGCCACCTACTTATATCAAAATGCGTCATTATACACAATTTCACAAAGTAGTCTTCACTTCAGTCTTCACCAACTAAAATAATTCCTTATAACTCGTTGCTTTATAGTTCACACTATATCTTATCAGAAAATATAACAAGAAAACGTAAAAAATTCCAACGATTGCAAGCTTATCTCGATTCTTGTTTTCGAATTAAAGGGGCAGAGAATAAGTTTTCAGCTGATTTCAGTTTATATAGCAACTTTTTTATAGCTTTATGTTCTTTTTCTTGGTGCATTTGTGTAGCAGGAAAGTAAGACGTTATTGATACTAAAAAGAACCCTGCCGAGGTTATTGTTAACTTCCTCTCGCTTTAGTGAGTTGTGATCTGGAATTAAATTCCTACCATTACTCTCCTATTACTTTGGAACTATGCAGCGGTAAGGAAGGTTAGAACCTCAGTATTAAAATTTCGGAGCAGATTTGTAAAAAAAGTGGAGGAAATAGAAAATTCCCGGAGTAGATTTGAAGAAGAAGAACTCAGGTGGGTATTTTTAACAAAAAATATATTTTACAAAAAAAAATTCACCTATGTATATTCCATTTGTTTCAGAACAGAATAGAATTTTAGATTCACACATTTATTTAGGGTTGGTTAGAAAATTGAATACCACAGTTTTGTCATTTCCTTTCTTGAGAATTTAAGAATTTTTTAATTTTCCAGTCTGGAGAAAAAGGAGTAGATCTTAAAAAAAGCGGAGTGGTGGAGTAGATTTTTTTTTTCTTTAAATTGGAGTAAAATAACTCCGTTTGGAGTAAGGTTCTAGCGCTGTGCAGCGGATTCGGTTTGTATTTCTCTTTGATTAGCCTTGCGCAATGTGCTGGACCCAAAAATGCGATCATCTCCATTAAATTAAATTACTAACAACCGGTTTTCTATGTAGAAAACACTTGTGTTAACAACGCAGCATTAAGCTGGGAAAATTTATTTGGATTTTTCCCTCTAAATATCTCCAGCTATTTTCTTCGTCATTATCATCCAAACCATCGTTCGAAATTGAGTCCATTGATATTTCATTTGGCAGCAATACAATATTAGGTTCATTTGCAATAATATTTTCTCCAGATAATCAAAAATTAAAGTTTTTGGGCCAAATATTTATAATAGTTGATGTTTCTCAAATTTCCAAATAAGTTTCTATGATTTTGTTAGATGTTGCTATCTGGTTTGAAAATGTTCTTTAATTTGTTTAAACATTTTTTATGTTCTCAGATAACACCTCAAATAATTATTAAATTTCGAGGAACTCATTTATTGTTAATATTATTTAAAAGCAGTTAGCTGGTTAAAAACGAAATGACGACTGAATAATTTCACTCACATTTTGTTGTTTAGTTTTCAAACTATCATGACATGGTTTGATGCATTTAATTTCCACACGATGAAAGTCCTACACAGAAAAATAGTTGCCCATATCAAATGGTATATTTTATCTACAAAATATAGTGTACAAAATATATCATTTTTGTTGATTTTAGAACCGCATAATTTTATGCACCACTTGTGGTATATTATATATTTTTTGCGGGTACGATATCTAGAAACCAATATTCCAGAAAGCGAAAATCTCGGAAGTAAAAATCTCGAAAACAAAAATCTAGAATTGAAAAAATCTCGAAAAAAAAATTTTGAAAGCAAAATCTAGAAAAGAAAATCTCAAATGCAGAAATCTAGAATTATTAACCATCCACCCAAGTGGGACCCAATGCCCCAATATTTTTTGTTAATAATGGGACATAAGTCTTAAATTTTTTAGAAGCAAAGATAATAATTTGTTGATATTTTATTTGAAAGAAAATTAGTAGAGTGCTAAAATTTTGCACAGAAAAGACAATGGTGTAATTTTTATACCGGTATATTTTGACATTTACACCGAAATATTAAAATTTTCTTAAATTTTATCAATTTTGCACCAAAATTCATATCATGAATTTACACCAAATTATACACCAGTGTGCTACTTGAGAGCATAGAATAACTGTAAGTATCAATAAAGATTTTGAGCAGAAAAACACTCCTTCTTTTGATTTAAAATCAGTAAAGGGATTCTCCGCAACCATTGTAAGGAATTCTTTCAACTTTGATCCTTCGAGCCGGAATTTTTAATCGATTAGATTTAAGTAACCTGTGTTAATAATATGATTGTGCGGCCAGTCGCACGACTCAAAAAAGCAACCGGCTCCACGGCAAAAATTGTAAAACTCATATTTTGTTGAAATAAATATCTGTAAATAATGGGCGATTTCACGAAGGACTTTTAAACATTTAACAGGCCTCTAAACCTTAAAATGGGATTTTTTGGTTTCACCAAGCCCTTTTAAATTAAAAAAGCTTTTAAACACCCTTATAAACTAAATGCCCATTCTTGGCTCATTAAATTTTAAAAGTGTCATTGAAATGTCATCAGATCCAGATAACAAGTGGATAGATCACCTGACATTTGCAGAACAAATTCTGAAACATTTTAATTTTCATTTTTTTCAGCTTCTGTGTAATTTTTGCCTCTTTTTCTTCTTTTTATATTTGCATTCATTATTAAATTTAATTGAAACTCACTTTATAAAAACCTTTCGGCAGCGGCCCAATTTTTGTTTTTGATCTTGAAGAAGTGTACCTTTTTATTTTGCAATTCTGGGCATTTGTTTCAATACATTATGCTTTCTCATTTTTTCTCATACATTTCGCTTATTATAAAGAAAAAACCAATTTATTTTTCCAGGGATGTGAATAGAACTCGATTTTAACAAAAATTTCCCTGAAATTTCCCTTTTATAGATTGGTGAAACTAAAAATATTTAAGGTCCTGATAAAATTTAAGAGGGTTTTTAATAAAAGCGCTTTTAGTGTTTTTTTATGAAATTGGACATAAATCTGGTAAATAATTACCTATAGTTTATCCAATTGATTTGTGCAGTACAAGCCTTAGTGGCGAGCTTTTTCAAAAGCATTGGCGCCTGATGCACCCTCACGATACTGCATTGGGAAAAATGACAAGAAAAAAAAAGAGCAAGCCACTGACTTACGTTAGATAATTGTTATATCCCACTGATGATGGGATACTGTCAATACGATCGTGTGCTTGGTATCAACATCTCAACAGAGTTACCATTATCGTTATCAATTTCAAGCAAAGAGCTATTCAGTGGATTTTATTAAGGAGCTTTTAGGATTTGGAGCTTTTGAAAATTTTATTTGGAGCTTTTATGAAGTTGAGTATGTTGAGTGTTGTCGTATTGCTTTTCCACTTTAAATTTTATTTTCTGGAGAATCCGTTAAAATGCAGTTTTTTGTTGGCTTTTGGTCTTTTAGAAGAAAAAAGTTATTTCTGCGCAGTTTTGAAACATTCAGTGTGCATTTCGTGATATTATTCTTAAGAAAAGGTGTTTTTTAAGTGATAATGTGTTTAATTACGTATTACTATTAGTGTAGTGATATTTATTGTGTTTTATGTTTAATAAAAAATTTAATTAATATAAATAGTTTTAGTTTTTAGTATTGGGATACCCAGAAAAATATATCTGGCATCAAAAAATTCACTAACAGTTTTTCACGCAAAAATTGATAAATTAAATTTTGTTTTCATTGTTTTATAAATAGGCAGACGGTAACCCTACGCAAACGTCCTATCTTCTTCTGTACTGCACAAATCAATTGGATAAAGTATAGTGTTCTTAACCCAAATTGTTCTTGAGTTCTTAGAGACTATTCTGGACTACGACGAATTTACCTCAGCCTTAAGAAAAATAGATAACATTATTAAATATACTTAAAAATTTAAATTTTAAAAAAGCTGTACCTATACTCCGAAGTCCTAAATTATACATATCTAGATACATATGAGAAGAAATTTAATATTTTTGATCTTCTATACATTGCACTTGGCAACATTTTTGTTTTCAAAAACATTTTTGTTTCCAATAACATTTTTATTTTCAACAACATTTTTCCTCTCAACAACATTTTTGTTCAAACTTTTAATGAAACAAATAGCAACTTAAGTGCAGTAGCGTCAAGTTTAACTGAAGTTTTCACTATTTTACGGAGACCAATCAGGATAATCAGACTCTTTTTAATGGGGCATATAGTCTAGGTTGTTCATTTTTAAATGAAAAACTTTTTTGTTTCCTTACATGGAGCTGGAACAATTGGTGGCAGAAAGTTCTCCTATGTTATCATAATTTTATGGCTGAAAAAAAAAACACTGCAAACATATGAGAATTCTTAACTTAAATTTCCCAATAGTTGTTAAGTAAGTCATCCCATATGATTTTAAGGCTGACCTTAATTGTGAGGACAAAAATATTTTTTTTTTAGCATAAATTAGGTATAATAGAAGACGTAAACTTCACATCAGACAGCAATAGATTTTTTTACTTTATTAGGTATCCGCCCTTAACCTCTTGCAATAACACAAACCAAATAATAAAAAAAAACCTATTCAGTATTATTTTCCCAGACAGACTGTCAGATTTTAAATAGAAACTATAAACGCTTCATTCAATATACCACCGCTTTAAAAAAACCATCAGAAATACATTGTCAGAGATACTGTATCTATATAAATATATTTTTAATATTCTCATATAGCCAAACAGATAGTTCTATATAATTTTAATTTAGCCAGTCTTTTGCTATTTAAAGTTTGTCATAATAGAAACAATCGTTAAACACCCACTCAAATTCAGTTTTTGACACTTGAATTCTTTTGGAAAAACGAACGAATCTTCCTCTGTATTTAAAAGTATCTATATGTAGATTCAACAGATTCCTCTATTTTATTAAGAGCTCACCAAGAGACTTAATACTACATTTTACTAACATACCTACAATTTTAGTCTGCTATTTATTTATTTTTTGGTTAAAATTCACCCCCGCCCCGCTCTCTATGACGCGACGGGTTTATATGATTTTATGATATTTTACTGTTGCTTTTTCGTATTCACCTAAATTCATTGTTTCTTTGGAGATAATACCACCCACATGCAGTGGCTCGCTCTATCGCCCTCCGCCGCTGCCCCCACTTGTTGCGAACGCATAGATTGCTGACACCAGCCAGTAAACCAACCGACACACATCCCCCCGCTTGGTCACATGTCACATCGGTCGCGTCACCTCATAATAGAAAACGACAGGAACGAGTTGTCACTATTGTTCGGTTGGTATCTATCTATCCATATACCCCGCCTTGTTGACATTGGCCCAAGTGCTTGGATGGGTTATAGGGTTGGGGGTTGAGACACACAATTAAATCACAATTGCAAGCTTTGTAGCGGTAATCGTTTGCGTGTTTGTTTTTGTGTATATTTTTTTTTTTTTTTTTTTTTTTGTAGTTGTGGGGAGAATATGAGGGGTCGGTTATCGAGTAAGTAGTCGGTTTTGTGTTACATTGTAGGTGCTATTTGTATTGATTTTAGTTTAGCAGCTGTTGTGTTTTCTTTTAGGTAGTATGTATTAGCACAGTTTTTGTGGCGGGTGGCGGCGATAATAATTGTAGTCGAGTATATAGGTACACCCTCAACACCCTATAGGTATACGCACTGTATCATAGACTTCATACGCATGAACAAAAAAAAGACATTTTGCAGGTAGTTTGTTTCTTATCTCACTTTGCCTGTATATGAATAAAGGTGTGTAAAGGTTTAGCTTATCGTTGATAATTGTTTGTTGGGCTTTGAGTTTTTTTTTTTGTTTGATTTTTTGTTGTGGTTTTTTTTTGTGGTTTTTTTGTGTTTCAAGGCAATGGATATCTTTTTTTTATATCTCTTCTAACTGAGGTTTTGAATTAAATATTAGGCATATAGGTATGCTATATGGTTACATATATGAAGCAGAAATATAATTCGACCAATGTTTCGTGAAAAAAATATTTAAAAAAAATTACAATTTCGCCTGCACATCTTCAAGGCTGAATAATTTTTTATTTTTTAAAGTTCAACATCAGGTCAAGAAGGAGGTTTAACTTCGTATTTATACCTTCATCTTATTAGGTAGGTATCTTACTCACTTATACATTTGATTCGTTTTGAGAAAGAGATCTGTTAAACCACACCAGATTTAGAGAAGACGACTCACGAAATTTAATGGTTCTAAGGAAATTCTGTTTTCATTTGGCAGAGGTTGGGATTCGATCCCAGACCTTTGACGTGACAGTCTCATACGTGGTAACCATAATGCAACGGGCAATCGTTTATATGTTTTTTTTTCTTTGCAAAAATGTGCAGAACTATGATTCATCACCAAGCATTACGGCGTATAAACAGTCAGGTATATATATGCTGCCCCCCTGCTTGGGCACACTAGGTATAGGATTTGGGGTAGGTGCAGCGAGGTTGGGTGTAGATAAAGTGTTTTGGGCAAAAACATTTGGCTTTATTTCCAAGTCAAATTTGGCATTATTTCGTTTTCGAAATGGAAATAAAGCCAACTTGGCCTTATTTCCATTTTCTAAACGAAATAAGGCCAAATTTGAGATTTGGTCTTATTTCGTTGGGCCTTATTTCACGTTACCTAGTTTGACTTTAGTTATTCCATTATGTAAAATATTAGGTAAAAATAAATCGGTTGTAATGATATACATATTATGTATTTGCACCTTTTCTCACCTTTGAAACAATTCCGAATTACAGCTAACGATAATTCTAGAAGAAAGCCAGTCCATACTACTAAAGCCATCGCTGGTGAAGTATTGAAATACCAATATTAATTCTTCTCTGAAATTATAGTTCACACTCGGTTTGAACAGAAAGATGAATACCGCGAACGAACGAACACAAGAAAACCGAGCTCTGCCATAGTTAGAATATATAGCGTCGTCGTTCTATGAAAACTCCCTAAGTCCATTTTGTTTTTTTTAAGGAAACATTTGTATTAGTTATGGATCTTTTACTGACAACAACTCGAACATTTTTGTTTTTGAGTAATTTTGAATTAAGAATTAAAACAACATTAAAGTTGAGACTTATTACATAATCTTAACTCTTGATATTTGATTAACTAATGGCGAATTTAAGAAGCGGTTTTGAAAAATTGGATTGGAGTTTTCATAGAACGATGACGATAGTATCAATCAAGAGTAGGTCATTCTCCTTTTTGAAAGACTTAAGACCTATTAATGGAACTAAAAAGCCTAAGTTCTTCACAAAAACTAAACAAAATGGTTGAAAACTTATTTAAAATAATGTTAAGATACTTAAATTTTAGAAAATACGAACAAATTGCAATTCGTGACGACCAATTTGTTTTCTCAAATTTGTCCTATTTTATAGTAATAAAAACGCAAATTTTAGTATCTTAAGGTAGAACTATAATAGTCGGAAGATGTCGGAAGGAAATTCTCTCAGTTCACTTACGCATGGAGCGGTCGGTGAGCGCTCTTCACTTCCGAAAGCAAAAGTTAACGAAAATTGGTCGAAACGAAGCAAACCTCAATTATATGAACACGTCATATAAATTCTTTGTATTCGTTTCGTTTCGTACGACCACTTACGTCGGCATCCGATTATTATAGTTCTACCTTTAACATTAATTTAAATAAGTTTTCTACCATTTTGTGTAGTTTTCGTGAAGAATTTAGGCTTATTAAATGTTTTAAATCCCATTTGTTCTTTTATTCGTCTGTAATATAGTGATGTCTGCTACCTCGGACTGTGATTTAGTGACGTGTACTAGCTTAGACTGTAATTTAGTGACGTTTCCTATTTCATACTGTAATTTAGTGACGTCTGCTATTTCGGACTGTAATTAAGTGAATTTTGCTAATTCAGACAGTAATTAAGTGACGTCTGCTATCTAAGACTGTAATTTAGTGACGCCTGCTATCTCAGACTGTAATTTAGTGGACACTTCTATCTCAGTCATACTTTTCGATTATAAAGAACCATTGATTGGTTTATAGAAATAACCTTGGCTTCTTTGGTAAAACCCTGGACCCGACGAGCATTCCTCAGCCTTTGATAAAAAGTATCTTAAATAATCTACAGATTTTTAAGTTCCATATGATAATATAGAACACTAATACCGCATCAAAGTTCTGGCATCAATGTAAAGAACTCCCGAATTTGTTTCATAAACAATTTTAATCGCACCTCGGAAAATCGTGTTTAACAAACAATAAACGTCAAAATTACAGTTTCAGAAATGTAGCTATTCGAAACACAATAGTGCAATGACGTTGTTGGACAACTTTACCCGATAAATATCATAATTGTTATTATTTCTTTGAAATGAGGACGTCATTAAACCGAGCATTACGGGACAACCTGTATACAGTATGTGAGTTCAGAAGAATAGCGGTGCGTGACAAGAATCTTAATAAAACTTTTATTTATACTGAAGACGCATATTGTAGTGAATCACCAATCTACATAGTTGGAAAAAAGTTAAAAATCAAATTTGAAAAAATTTATTTATTTATAAATTTATTTCAAATGTCATGTGGTTTATTTCTAAATATACAATGAGTAACTCTATAACTGCTTAAAGATAACAATATCACTGAAGTGCATATACCTATTTTTTTCTGGCAGGTTTTCTTGGTTCAAAAAAAAATATTACGGAGATTCAATTGCAATATTTTTTTTAATGCAAGTATTATGTATCTACCACAATCTTTTTTGCAGATATTTTGTATTGTTTTATTTAAATTATTTAACTACATTTTGGAATTATAAACGAGAAGGTCAAAGTGTCATACAAAAATCAATTTTATATTCAAATAGTGCAAAAAATATTAGGCTTGTATATTTCCAGTCTATGAAATAAATATGTAGATCTCTACTGAAAAGGTTAATCATCTTAAGTCCATTCTTAACATTTTTCAGGAGAGCAAAAATAGTCTTAAAAGAAGCTTTATTTTATACAATATACGCTTAGACTTCTTACAATAAACTATTAACTAAAATAAATATCTACAGTTTATTACAAAAATTGTATATATACATAAATGATTTTTTCAGAAGATTCTTTTAAGATTTTTTTTGCTCTACTGAAAAATGTTAAAAATGGACTATGATTATTCTTTTCAGTCGAGAGATATTGGCAAAATTTTAGACAATTAAAAAGGATGTAAAGCATTTCGATTATGATTTAAGGTTAAAAACATAATTTTCAAAATTTAAAATGGAATTTGGAGCAGAGCAATCGTACTATTTTTTAACATTTCATTAAAGTTAAAATCACCAAATGCCTCTTTTGTCTTATTAGTTTCATACTATCTCCCAATGTCACAGTCAATGTAGTAGGTATGATATTAGTTAAAAAATGTTTAAAATTATGACAATTTAGTAAAGAGTTTCAAAGTTATAAAATTGTTAAGTAGTATCTATGCCCTAAATATAAGTCTATTTAAAATTTTACGCCATTGTTTTTTTGGGAGTTGGTTTATAGGAGAACTAAAAAACTTTTACCATAATATATAATTTTTTTTTCAGTTTTCAGGTAAAACTTCCTCACTGTCAAAGAGAAATTTCTGAACTTTGACCAAAGTTCATCGTAAAGACTTTGTAATCACTTGAATCATCGATTTATTTGGTTGTCAAGTTATACCAGAAGATCTAAGGAAAAAGTCAGATCTAAAATCTATGGAATAAACTTGATTAAAATTGGTTAGATGAACTACAGATATATTACCTGAAATTAAACACAAAGAAGTTCAATGCAATTGATCTTGCTGTTAAAAACCATAATATACCAATTGAAGATGTATTTTAAAGGTTCAGAAATGTAATAATATTTTTAAAAAATCAGTTAAGTCGTCACTCGTCAACGAATCAGGGCTCTGTTTTGTTCTGTCTTAAAAATCTTGTTTTCCGTTTTTGTGTTTACGAAAAAAATATTATTTTTGTTTCGAATCTAATTGTTCCCAAAAATATTTTCCAAGACATTGAAATCAGATTTTAAATCTTGTACACCCAAAATCATTATTATCATTTCTCCACTTTACCTATACTTCTATATTGGCTCATTAGTATTTAAATTTTATAATAATACGAATATCTATACAGTCCCGCTTTACGAAGTCAGCAATATGAATATGATCGACTAAGAGAAACATGACGCACGTACCTACCTACCTACATTCATATGTATTGCATGTATATATAGCTAAAATCATGTGGTTGTACTTTTAGAAATATCCCATGAAACCCAATTCTACGCCGAAAATTGTTTGACGTTTTATTATACATTATTTGATGCTTGCATGTCTCATCACCTCACCTCCCCTCCTATTCCGTCTTTTGTGTTTGCTGTCAAAAATGTTGACATCAACAAATAAATGATGATATTGCATTCGCGTACCCATCTATAAACAACGCCTTCAGTTCTCGGTGTCCTCCTTTACCACTTGAAAATGTCGCGACGTCGATCGTTGAAAATCGACCAATGCGGTGTGAATACCACATTAACTGATAGCATACATAGTTTCTTTTTTCTAAAAAAAAAAATGAAACCATATCATCACTCAAGCAAAATATTTATTTACACTATTTGATCAACACAGAGTCTTATAGCAAATTCTTTCTGCGACATATTTTGTTATAACAATTCTCAATTGACTATGATGTTTTGACAGTTTTTTCGTGTTGCAGAAAAACGGCATAAATTTTGAATTATCTTCACGGATGTTAAAATAAATAAAATTACGAGGAATTTTCTAAATAAAATTTGATCATTTAGGAAAAGAATAACAGTAACAATTACAAAAATTTGAAAACAAATAATATTCAAACTACCGAATATTATGAATATATACACGACTCGATCGTTTGAACTTGCTCTTGTGGTTTTCAACTATAATAGCCCAATTGCTATACCTATGTATATATACAAGAAAAGGCCTGACATGGAAAAAAATTTATTGTATCTACACTTTTTATTCACAATTCGTTAGAGGGAGTTATTAGGAGCATATGTGTAGTTTTTTCGGGAAAATTGGCCTGGAGCTTAAGCCGCCATCTTGAATTTCAAAAAAAAATTGGCTTTAAATAGAAACAAAATATTTAACTCAACATTTTAAATTTTTTAAACAACTAAGACATCAGCCTGCAGTTGAATAAATAAATTAATAAATATCTAAATGAAGGAACTATCGGAACTATCTATAGAAAAAAATGTAAAAAAAAAAATTATTCTACATTTTTTTTAGGACTACCTACACATTTAAGGAGTTTAATTAAACTCAAATAAAACTCACATATTATTCTATTTATTAAACAATTTGTTTTATTATATAGTTGTGTTAGTTGACGATGACTAAACATTGTTATTATATGCAGAGGCCGCTGGCATCACAGCACAAGCTGGGGTAAATGTTTTAATAATTTCAACTAGTTGTTCGATTGTTAAGCGATTTATTATCGTAAATGGCAAACATTCAAGTAATATTAAGACGAATCAAATGACAGCTGAGTTTGACAGGTGTCAAATACCAGCACTACCAACTTGAAACCACGAAATGAATGACCCAATCCTGCTTTTCTGCTCTCCATCTGCAAGATTTGCTTTTTTCAAATTATAAATTTTGTGAAATCGAATTTTTGATTTTAAAATAAAAAACAACAAAATAAAAGCCTAGTTCCTTTACTTTGAAATTCTGTGCATTTGTGTGAATTTCTACACAAAAGTCTGTCAAAATTCATTTAAAAAATATATTTAGAAATTCAAACACATGCACAAAGTTTCAAAGTAAAGGAACACACATAAATGTTCATTGAAATTTTGTGCGTTTTATAAAACAAAAAAAAAAATAAGTAATGTAGAATTAATATATATACCTATTTATTCGAGATTTTTGCATTCAAGATTTTTTGATTTCTAGATTTCTTTTCGAGATTTTTGTTTTAGAAATTTTTACTTTCGAGATTTTTGCTTTCTTTATATTTATCATGCTTTCTATCAAATCGTGGTAAACCCGTTTTAATGGAATTTTTGAAAAAAAACTCAAATTTAGATTCAACGACTTTTAACTGGGTTATCAACGGCTTTTAACAAGCTTATATCAAAGGTTCGTAACCATCTTATTAAAGGTTTTAAAGCGGCTTATTAATGGCTTTTAAGCGGCCTATAAATTGCTTTTAAGCGGCTAATCAACGGCTCTTAAATAGGTTATCAAAGCCTCTTAACCGGCTCACTGTTGTTCAAAATGACTTTTCTCTTTGCAAAAATCATAACTTTTGAACGCATTAAGATAACGCTACAAATTTTTTTTAATTTGAAGGAAATTTCTGGGACTGTTACAACAATGAATTTCAAGAAAATTGTTTCACAGGGTGTTTCGGAATCATCGGCCGAAGAAAGATTTTCTTAAAAAAGGAATTTACAGAAAAAACAATTGAAGTAAAACTTTAAAAATTGTCCTTAGTTTTGCAAATTTTGGTAAAAACAAAATTATGACCCCCTAAGTGTTTATAGGGTGTTCCAAGATAAAATTCATCGCAACAGTGGATGCTGAAAGTTGACAAACAAACTTTTTTTTTTTGCTTT
Source organism: Epistrophe grossulariae (assembly GCA_929447395.1). Classification (NCBI taxonomy): domain Eukaryota; kingdom Metazoa; phylum Arthropoda; class Insecta; order Diptera; family Syrphidae; genus Epistrophe; species Epistrophe grossulariae. The sequence continues at coordinate 117,357,842 of OV839567.1, read as the reverse complement.
AAGTGGTCAATAATAATGGTTTATACATTTTTTAAGCGACATATTTTATGTGAAACAGTAAAGGGAAAAAATAAACGGACCAAAAAATAAAAAAAAAATAAATCAAGTATAATTAAAAATATATAGGTACATATAAAATAAAAAAATTATACATAAAACATCTTCTTAAACAATAATTATAAATTTTCAGAAAAAAAATTCACTGCCATAATCATCACTTTTAATATTTAACAGACTTATCAGCTCTGGGCAGTAGCTTTTTTTAAAAATATAAAAATACATTACTTATTATCTCTTTTATTGGGGTAGTGAAAAAACTTAATATTTCTCTCTACCTGTTTTATTGGACCATAAAATAAGGATCTATAATTAAACATATCCTTCAACCTTTAATAATTAGTAGGTAATAAAAAAATTAATCTGTTACTTTTGGCACGTTAACTCGTGTTTACCTAGTTTAAGATTTATAATAATCCTTTTTTTTATTCTTAGCCTTAGGCTAAAACAAAAAAAAAAATAAAAACACTTTCTTTTAAGATTTCATCCGTTGCTGGTTTTTACAAGTATCAGAAAATGTGTGGGTTTTTTGACAACCTTATGAATGACTTTTTTATTCATTATTTATCTTCATAAGAATGAAGTAAGAAAACGTTACGTTTACGACGCATTTTTCGAAAAAAAGTGACATCATAGTCAAAAATTATCACGGACAAGAAGAATGGAACAGCCTTGAAAAAATAATATCTGACCAATAAAAAAGATATCAAAATTTTCTAAACGCAGTTACAAAAGATATATTTCTTCTAAAAATTAAGACCTTAACATCGTTTCTAGCATTACTATTGACAGAGAAATAAGCGTTTACGTGGGTCAAGGTATGCCAAAGTAAGCGTTTTCTCAAGCCTTTATTTTTTTTTCAAAGTACAAAATCTCGGCAGTGCGCAAGCATGCGCAGCTAAATATTTTTCTCTTGGCTCAACAATTGTTTGGTGCAAATAACCTATTCGACTTAATGCATGGACTCGTATGGATTTTTTTGTAGCTCTATTCAAACTCGATAAACTGTAAAAAAATGGTGTTTTTTTGTTTTATTTATAAAAACTTTAAAAATTATTATTTTTTTTTTTCAAATTTAAATTTACTTATAAACAAAATAACCAGGTAATATTAACAAAAACTAAGATTTTTCATTAAATATGCCATAATTGCAAAAAAGAAAATAAAGAATTTTTTTTTTTACCTAGAAAAAAATTTACCAACTTTGAAGAGCTCTATAAATTAAACTAGTAATCAAAAAATTATTTTGTTTGCTGTTTTTGAAGCTCTGTTTATATTTCTATTAGAAATAAAAAACAAAACAATAAAAATAAGACATCAGATTTTGTATTATTGCCACGACTTTTCCCTTTTTGGACAACAGTGCGGCTTATCAATGGCTCTGAACCGACTTATCAACGGCTTTTAACCGGATTATCAACTGCTCTTAATCGGCTTATATACAGTTCTTAACCGAATTATCAACGACTCTTAACCGGTATATCAACGGCTCTTAACCGGCTTAATTTTTACTAAAACCGAGACCGAGTTTGGAATTATAACCATTAAACTGGCCATAAAAATGGTTATTGTCTGATAACTGAATTTCAATGAAGTTTGTCAATTTATTGAACTAAACAGCTTTATATTCTGTTCAATTTATATTTGTAGTACAGGCCTTATGGAAGAGCTTTTTCGGAAATACTGGTGCCTGCTGCTGCTTGCACGGCACCTTAACTTAAGAAATTGCCACTGAAATAAGAAACAGAATCATTGAGTTACATTTAAATTGTTTGTGTAATCACGTACATCCCAGCATGACCTATGTGCTCTCCGGGTGAAAGGTCAAAAGAGACTGATCGCCAATTTGCAACCAACCCTTATTGACATTGTGTTTATTAAAAAAAAAAAAACACTTTGAAACAGAGTTATATCATTGCCCAGTTGATGGAAATTCATATGACATTTTCTTTGGTTTTTGCTATGTAACTTTCAGGATTTAAGCTTTTTTAGAGCTTTTGATAGGAAATATTTCTACTTAAGAGAAAAAAGGTGTGTTTTATTCATTGCTGCATAGTCAGCGCAGCACAAGTCTGAATAAAACGAAAGCTCACTCTATACGTTCATTTAAATAATTGAAATCTCTATCGCCAGCACATCCATCTTTATTTTTACTGACTTCTTTTTCGCCAGCAATCAAATTGTTTTTGTTTGCCAAGGGAAATTTTGCTGCGCTGGCTATGCAGCAATGAATAAAACGACGCTTGTTGTTTTTCTGTTTTCATGTTTCAGGTTTTCCATTTTTTGTATGGAAAAACAGTTAAAAATTAAAATGCAATTATACAGTTGTTGGTTGTTTTTTTAGAAAGGTGTGGAAAAAGATATATTCAATTTATTTAGGTCATCATTGTTTTTGATTATAAAATATGCGTATATTAATAAATAGTTGGTAACTCTATCGATATTTTTGTGAGATTTGCAGCAATTTTAAATACTTACTACGGCTTTAAAATGAAGATAGCTTATTGAAAACCATAATGGTCAGACTGAAAGGCAAATACCCTATCTTCCTTGTACTGCAAATATAAATTGAACATGAGTACATTAAACATTTCTCGCACTAAAGTTGGTCAAATGTCAAATTTGAGGAGTGAGGATTAAATGCTCTCAAAGAGAAAGAAATCTGAAAAAATGCAGTCTGAAACGGTTTTCGCTACTTGGACTACTTTTTAAACGTCAAAAAATATATTCGACTAGAGTTGCCGTAGATCAGTAATAAATCTTAATAAAAATTTTTAAGAATCACATCCCAAGAAAATAAAATGTTAACAGAGAATAAACGTACCAGCTTACATCGAGTATATTAATATACAAAGAAACAAATCTTTAATTATACATTAAATTATGAAGTTTAAGCGTGTTTTTCTTCAAGTAGCTCTAGGTATATAATACCAATCACCCTGTATAAGAAATATTCAATTACACAAAGCAACATGAATTTTGACTTTGAAAAAAAAGTATTAAATTTATAAAGCTGTACCAATAGTCACCCGACAAACAAATATATTTGAAAGAAAAGTTTGCTTTTGTAGCCAGGATAACGGGTTAAAAGGTTATTTTTAAAACTATGATTTAAATTTTTATTTTTTTAAATCAAAACAAATAGATTTTTGATTATTTTTGTATTTTAATTATTGAAATAAAATTATTACTAAACAAAAATACTATGTTCTTAATAATGCAAAATTTAAAATTAAAAAAAAATTTTTTTTCATTTTTTTTTTTCAAAATGTTGAGTTTAAAAATTAATTTTTAAAAAGTATGGACTAAAATAATTTTATTTAAAAACAGAATTAAAGAATGGATTTCTGGCTTTTTAATAAGATATAACATGACACTGTAAGTGTTGCCGTTGTTTTTAAATATTTTGTTTCTATTTTAAGTCAATTTTTTAAGAAAATTCCAAGATGGCGGCTTAAGCACCAGTCCGATTTTTCCGAAAAACTACCCATGTGCTCCTAATAACCCCCTTTAACGAATTGTAAAAGAACCGTGAACCGTAAAATTTTTTCCAGGTCAAATGTTTATTCCTACTGAACTAACACACTAATTTAAAAGCAAAAATCATGAAAACGTTTTTTTTAATAATATTACAAAAGAAAAACATTTAAATGAATATTGATATTATTTATTCATTTTGGTGCATTGTGAATATAAAAATCGTAAAATTAATGTTAGGAGATGTTTTTTTTTTCTTTTATTGAGTTGTGTTATTAATTTTAAATTTTCTTTTTAAGAAATAATTTTGCTTATTGACGTAAATTGTTTTGTAATTAGTTGATTAGTTAAAAGATTAAATAAAATAATAAAAAATATGCTTATCTTTCAAAAATAAAATCAAAATAAAATTAACACTTGGGCAATCCTTATCCAACATATTGATATATTTTGTACTCAACTGACAAATTAAGTCATATGACATATAACAACCAGGGGCCTATTTCACAGAACATATATCACATACATCACAGAAATGTATGTGACGTAAAATAGGCCCCATATGAGTGGGGCGTAAATTTTAATTTTTTTTTAAATTATGCGTTTTTCTAAAAATTCAAAATTTACAATGAGCCAAATTTGGCGACTACTTTAAGGTACATACATTCATACAATGTATGTGATGTATGTTTCGTGAAATAGGCCCCAGGCATTTGACATCCAGCCCAGAGATAGTCAGAAGAAATTCCTCGGACTTAAACTGGCAAGAAGGGGAATGTTTTACTCTCTCGAGCACGCTCTCTTTTGCAAGAATTAGCATAACTTTTGTAGTCTGGAACGACATGAGACGAAAATTGACTAAATCTGGCAGTCTGAAACTGTTTGAAACTGGGTATGGAATAGACTTTATATCAATTTGTTTAAATCTAATTCTGCAGGTATATACTACAACATATATGCAAATACATGTAAATATTTTAAGATATTTAAATTTTCATAATCTGTTAGCCGTAAACGCTTGCAAATTTTCAAACAGAAATAATGCAGCGCTGTTTATTTTGTAGATACTTTAGTTTAATTTAAAAAAAAAAAACATGTTCCTGGTATAGAAAAACAACTTTCGTTCAATCACTTGGCAAATATGTACTCAAGTCTGGAAACTATAATATAGATGATATAATGCATTACTTGTGGAGATGAATGATGTAATTCTTTTCGTCTAAAAGCATATACAAAGGGTATCAAAATATGTATGTGATGCATTCATATATTGCAAAATAAGAAAAAAAAAAAACAAAAATTTTTTAAAACGATTTGTATTCAACACGCAAAAAGTAATTCGATTTGTCGCGTCCATCGTCATCGTCGTCGTCGCCACCGTCATCGCCGTCGCCGTTGTTGTCCGTTCGCCGTAATCGTTATGTTCAGCTTTACCAACTACATATATAAGAGTTAGGTCCTTTCTATTATTTTTTTCCTGGTAATAGAATGAACATCAGACTATTGTCAATGACCATGGCAAAGAGTCATTCTGTTCGAACATTGCACCAACATCGTGTCCGGATGAAAAATTTATAAAAAAAAAAAAAAAACCAAGAAGAAAAGAATGTCAAAAGCGACGACATTGGTCGACGACACGACAATGGATCGGTATGAGCCCATTGGGGAACATATAAATGTGGCTAAATATTTATGTGGACACATGTGGTCAATGTATAGAGGTAGTATATGTTCTTTGTCCTGTTTGAGGATCATGTCACGTAGTTGGTGAATGTCGTCTCATTTTATCATTGGCAGCAGGTATAACACCTTCTTTTTTTTTCATATTTCTATATGCTGCTTTCATCTTTATTGTTGGTTTTGTTGAGCTTTGCCGATGAAGTTTAGTTTAATGTCTTTAAAATTTCTATTCAAAGAATAAAAATAACTAACTTGAAGTTATAAAATAAATTTTAAATAAGAACTGTTACTGTACCTACTTGTAGAATGTAGATATATCATCGATGTTTCTGATGAATATATAGATATATCATCGACGTTTCTAGTGAATGATGATTCCATTGTTAACTAACATCATTAAAATAATCTGTCGTAAAAAGGAAATTTACTAGATTGTATCTATATAATTATTCAGGTCTTTAACCACATTAAAAAAAGGACGGGAACAACTATAATATAGGTCTTACATTCCCACTTGCCTTTCAGACGTCACATTCTGACTTTCTTAAATTCTTCTGTCAATTTGGCTGTCAAATTTGTAAAGTTCACAATTTAGCTTAGCAGTCAAAATGAATATTTGTCACTTGTCCTTGCATAATGTAATTTCAAAGATCAACTATGACCTTAACTACTATAGTTCGTAATATTTAATCAGTTTATGAAACCATTTACGAAAATATCTCAAAATTCATCTTATTCATCTGACAATGATTCTTGATTAAAAATTTAACTATTAAACACAATTTCGATCAAAATCAGTGTCAATGTCAAAAAAGCTCTTTTAATGTTACTATATGTTTCCAAACAAACAACAGGTGGTTTTATGAACCTAATTCTTCAATCTCATCGAATTCCGACTTTAAATACATAGCAAACAGATTCTTGTGTCCTCAATAAAATAAAATAAAATAAATTTTTTTGTTGCCCTTCAAATAATACCAAACCAACAACATGATTTAAACAAAAAAGAAAAAAAAAAAAAAACAGAAAACAGTCTTTAAAGCACTTGAAGAATTTGCTCCGCTGCTGTCCGCAAATACAACCATAGCGCCAATGCCAAAAGCTTAAATGCCTCATTTTTTTGTGAATTAATCGTGTGCACCCAACCACTTTAACCTTCAGCATCGACACTTCAATCAATTAATGAAAAATTGTTCATTTTCTTCACAATACAAAATGATTTTAATCAATATATACTGACGAAACGATTGACGCGACGACGACGTGGTGCAACAACGCCACGGGCAAGCACACGTAATATCAAAAAAAAGGGTGACCATATTGTTAAAATTAAAATAATATTTTTTATTTATAATTTTTTTTTTTAATTTAGTAAGATTTTACAAAAAAAAATTGAAACATGATTTAAATTTTAAATATAAAGCCAAAACTTTTTTGTTAAAGAATTATTACTGTTCAAGAATTCATAAAAATTTCAGAATGGAGTGCCCCTTTTTATTTTGCCATGTTTTTTTTATTTATTTAAAGGCTTTTCTTTTTTTCAGCACAATCTATTTACATCTTTATTTAAAAGCTGGTAACTCTAGCTTGTGATAATGTAAAGCTCTATTGTGGATTTTTTTAAAGAGAAATACTGAGAGTAGCTTTAAATTGATATCGATAGATGGTGAACCCCACAGTACACATATTAAAGGTAATATATTGCGCAGGTTGTCAAAGTTGTAAATGTTAAAAAATTAAAAACGGCTGTTCGAGTGCCCACAGGAACTCAACGCGCATAATTAGAAACAACAACAAAATATTGAAATTAGACAAGGAAAGGGGCACTGAATCCACCATATTACCACCATAATACCTTGATTTTGACAGATGCGCAGAACTGAACAAAAATGAAAACGCTAATGATATTACCTTTAATATGTGTACTGTGGGTGAACCCTCCCTTGAGATCATCGACCAAAATTTATAAAATCCAAGTAGCATTGGCACCACAATCATTAATCATGCGTCATTTAGATCTTTGACAATGATCTAATTCTTTAAATCGATAAAAGCGCGTGTATATAGTGATTAGTCTATTGAATGAAAGGGGCTGGCGTTGGCAGTGACTTTGGTACACACATTTTTGGATGCTTCAATTGGTCAAGGATAAAAGTGTTTTCACTTTTTTGTTTTCTCTAAAAATAATTATTGTTTCGCAGAAGGATGAGACAATTTTTTATCAACTTTGAATGATTATATGTATAAGAATTTTAATCAATTGATATGATATATTAAATTTATTTTATTCCGAGCACATATTTTTGTTTTAAACCGAGGTAAAAAGGTCATTTATTTAGCAACACTATCACTCGTAGGTTCGTTGTCATCGAATCGGTTGTCGTTGTCGTCGTCGCATAGTTTCCGGAAGGAAGAAACTATCTGTTAAAATGATAGGTTAGGCCAATACCCAACAGCACCCATGATACGTCAACGGAATAAAAATTAAATGACGTGCCACATGCATGTGCACATACTTACCATCTCATAATGGTTTAATGGTGGTGTTTCTGCAAATGACTTTATTCTGGTCGTATAGCAAATTCATTTCAATGGATTTAGGGTATATCGATATGTACTCTTAGAGTCGTTGTATATAATGACAGTGGGTTTAAAAGGTTAAGCAATGGTTTTCTCATCAACTAAAAAATGGGAAAAAAAGGTAAACAAAGTTTCATCAACACCATCTTAACAAAATCGAAATACTGCCTGCTATTCTGACAGATAGCCAAGCAGTTGCTATTTCGGCTTGTTGTTGTTGATTCGGCTGTATCATCATCAAGATTGGTTCATCAATTCCGTGATGAGCTCAAAAACCAGAATTTTCTCAAGGTCACTCTTATCTGCGGTCCGGTTCACTGTGGCATTGAGGGAAACAACCCCTTGGATGAACTGGCCAGGCAAAGATCAGCCCTTAAAAGCTCACTTGCGGAAAGAGTCAACATTCCTCTTGGGTTATGATGGGCAATTAATTCTCTATTTTTTTTAACGAATCAATTCGTAGTCTTACAAATTGCGTTATTTCTAGAAAGATTTGGATCACCTTTAATATATCCCTTACAAATGACTTAATTTGCAAACTCAGGCAAAACATTATCAGGATCGTTGCAACCTGTTCTGGAAACTGGTCATTAGGAAAGCATGTCGTAGTTGTGGGGACCAGCAGGAAAAGGAAACAGTCATTCATTTTCTGTGCATATGCCCCACTCTAACCAGAATGAGATTACATTCATTTGGTAAACCATTCTTCGACGATCTCAACGAACTTTCCGAACTAAAGATAAAATATTTGGTCTCTTTTTTAAACAATACGAATTAGCTCGATGTTTTTTTCTAAAATTTATATGTAAATTAATGTCTCTTAACCAGAAAGCAACTCTATAACTGGTTGTCCTGAAATATCTACTTTGATATATAAGAATAACGCACACAGAAATGGTTGAGAGTTGTAAGTCACTAGGCCCTGGTGTCTCTCGCGCCACCCAATTTTTTTTATAGATGATAAAGTTCCAAGGTTGGTCATTTTATTTTCTGCCGTTATGATCTTTAGTCCCACGACTTAAGCTTCTCTCTGCACCCTTGTTGTCATTTCATGGCGATCCATGATCTGATGAGAGTAAGGCCCAGTTTCACAGTGAAGTAAGTGTTACTCAAGTGCCTAATATGGAAAACTAATTCCCAATTTCATAGTGTAAAATTATCGGAATAAGTGACACTTAAGTCTCCCATGTTGGCCGCTTAAGTTCCACTAAATCAGGCAGTAACTGCAGCTAAAGTGCCAAAATGATAAAATTAAATGCCCACTTATTTTGTTAAGTGTGCACTGTGAAACTGGCAATAAGCATATTAACGTCGCGTCATCCGTGTAGTCCAGATGTTTGATGTGTGATTGCAGATTCCACTGAATTTCTCCATTTCCAGTCAACAAAGCAGCTTTGACTGCGCATCACTTATCACCAGTAGGAACATTTTATGTTGTAGCTCTCTGTCTCCCAAGCTCTATTAATGAGTGACTCGATTCTGTTCGGGCTGCTCGTAAGAGCTTTGCGGGAATACCGTCAAGTTCAAGCTCTTTGTTGTTCTTCTTGTGGTAATGATTTTTCCTCTACTGGGGAATACAGTGCGTATTCAGAAATTTTTTACTTCGGACGATTCATTGGAAGGTGGGTTCACTTCACTTGCGAAAACGTGATTTAAACCGCAGAAAAGTGCTCCTTCCACCTATTGAGCTAGTCCTCATCCGAAACTAGGAGGGATCCGTTTGTGTCTTTTACCAGGTGTTGTTTAAAGCTATGAACACCTGTGAGCTCTTTGACAATTCTAGTGTCACACCTACTAGCAGCCTCTTCTGCTTCTGTAGCCATTCCGTGGATATATTAAAACTTACCACGTTGCACGCTACGGTGAACTTCTCAAATCTTCATGTGATACGTAGACTCTAGCTCGTTTCTCCCTGCTGCTGGAGTAGCTACAATGCGAGCTTGGAAGTGTATTATTTCTTTGATCCTTGCCCTTGTTTCCGACTTCACCGACTTTCAGAACTGCGGATATAAACACATTTCTTATGCCAAAATAAAGATTATTGCATTAAAAAATCTTCACTTGGGTTTTTTGCATTTTAAAGCTAAGCTATTTCTTTCTTGCCATCTATACTGTTATTTGTTCCGATCTTATATCTAACACAAGCATTACCATTACCAGCTACCACAAAAAGAGCGAATTAGATAAAGGGAATCCACCAAAGGTGCTTTAAGTGGTTTTACATTTTATTGCATGAGTTTGTTCGGTTCTGTTGGTTGGAGGAAGAAGACCATCAGGATATAGCTTACGCGACTATACCTTCCGTTCAATTCTCATTCTCCATTTCTTATATACTGCAGAGAGGTCATTACAATTCAATACTAGAAGTGAGTTTGAAAAACAAATAAGAATTAATTATTTATAATGATGGTGAGCCATGTTTTACTATCTAGCGAATATACCATTATATATACTATACATTGCATATGTATATACAGCTCAACCTAAAGTAACCATTTCATACATATATGGTATAGTAAGGAGGGTTGTCGAATGGAAATCCCAATTTTTAGTAATTATTTATTTAAGTTTTCCATTAAGTAAATATTGACCATAGAATCTCCTTCCGCTGGCGCTATGATGTTCGACCTTTCTCCGCCCATTATATAATTCAGCTATCGCATCAGGAGGACCTTTAGCACTAGCACCATCACCAGTTCAAGCCCCATCACCAACAACCACAAAATGATGATAATCCCGATGAGCTTGTGGTTTACTTTTGTTCTACGGCTTATCTGGCTTACTCGACGATATTCGTCTCTAGAGTAAGCGTTTTTCTCTTTATTTAAAAATGCATGAGGTAAAAGTTTTTTTTTATCTCCCCTCCCCCCTGATCCCAAAGAGGAATGGAAGGGATTGAGCCAGAAGATGTATTTTCTACTTTCCTTTATATTCCTGCGCTGTATCGTACCATATACCTATACGACCACCAATAGTT